>JAAONU010000003.1:21052900-21725944 GCA_012932295.1 Cyclina sinensis | reverse complement strand
GCCTGTATAAAAAGAAACACTGTTGCGACTGCTCCTGGACCACCCCTGCTCCTAGCACTCCCCCTGACACTCTAAACTAAATATTTGACATTGCTGAAAAACCGGGATTATTATTTGTGTGACATTAATATTTGTGCGAACTTTCAATAACAGTTTAAAATTTTCGCTGACATAAGTACAAATTGTTACCCTGTATTCAAGAATCTTCAAACTCAAATGTCAGCTAAATAGTCTACCTGATATACACAAAATTTCATGAATACCAATTTAAAGTTAAAATCTGTGTGTATGTCTTGATGTTGTTGTCATTTTTACGTACATTGTCAGTAAAATTTCACTGTAAAGTCATTTGTGTATAAACATGTATATGTTCATTGTTCTTTTACAATGTTTTATTTTGCATTATCTACATTGTAAGTAATCAGTTTACTTTTGACAATTAAATTACATAATAGTGTAACACAATATCTAGGTTGTAATACATTGTATTCTTAATAGACAATTATATTTGTTTAAAGTGGTGCTCTTGTTTAACTTGGGCATGGCTTGATTATGTTTATTCGACATAACATATGTCTATTATTTGATGAATACTTCTGTTACAGCAACATTTTACCAACAGTATTAAGTGCATAATTTTGATATTTGTGATTCTATTTTTTATCCCTCAACATAGGCAGAGGTATATTAAATCTTTGAAAAATTAACAGTTTGTAATAACTTGAGTATTTTGGATGGATTTTAAAATAAGTAGGCACAAATGTTTTCATTACTAGACAAATTCACAGAAACAATATGGGGTGTCAAGGTCACGACTTGAAATCAAAGATAATGAATTTGAACCGTTTTGCCATATTTCATAAATACCTTTGGTATTTTTCAGTTGATTTAGTAATTATTTTGATTAATGTTTTATAAATTTTCACACAAATGTTTCAAATCACAAGAACAAAGCAAATTCAGATAAACAAAACTTGTCTCTCGTCAAGGTCACAACTCTATGTCTAATGTCAGAAATAACTTTTTTCTATATTTATTCACCTGTAAGTTATTGGTTATTTTGCGGGAATTTTGGTATATAAATTGTTTAGTTCTTTGTTCATAATTTGGCTGTATGGTATATAAGAAAAAACCCTTTTATGAACAAATGGTAGCAGTGACTAATCAACACTGTTTGACGTAGGATATGAATTCAACGGATTTGCTTATTCAAATGACTTTAACTAGGTTCACTGTTTTCTTTCAAGTTATTAAATGTTATCAATTCTTATCTTAGTTGTTTTTGTGGAATTTCAATTATTTTAAGTTGTACAATATTA
Source organism: Cyclina sinensis (assembly GCA_012932295.1). Taxonomy (NCBI): domain Eukaryota; kingdom Metazoa; phylum Mollusca; class Bivalvia; order Venerida; family Veneridae; genus Cyclina; species Cyclina sinensis. The sequence continues at coordinate 21,724,625 of JAAONU010000003.1, read as the reverse complement.
AGATTTGTTGACTTCCAGAAAATGAAAATCATGCTTGGACAATTTCATAATTGGACCCAGGATTACCATGGACGATTGTAGCATACACAGTGGACGTACACACTGCCCATTAATAGAAAATGTCAAAACAAGGGACCCATAAAAGGCGAATATGTTAAAACAGGACCCATATAGGGGCCGTATTGCCCTGATTTGAGAAGAAGGAACCCATAAAGGACCCATATACTGCCCAGATGTTTGAACAAAGGACCCGTATAGGGCCCATATACTGCCCAGGTGTCTGAACAAGGGACCCATATAGGGCCCATATACTGCCCAGATGTCTGAATAAGGGACCCATATAGGGCCCATATACTGCCCAGATGTCTGAATAAGGGACCCATATAGGGCCCATATGTTGCCCATATAGCAAGCCCATATGGGCCCCTCATGGTGCCCGGTTGCACATCCCATGTGGGCCCCACATGGGGTGCCCATATAGGACCCATATGGTAACCCAAATGGGGCCCATCTGGGTCCCATATATTTTGTTTGCTGGGTAGTGCTCTGCTTGCATGACTATGTAGTTCTATTGAGCCGAATAGAACACTTTTAACGTTAAGCTTTTAACGTTTACGAACTTTCTATGTAATTTTATGTAATTTTGTTTATCGTTATGGATGGTAAGGACAATGGGACAATACGGACTTTACGATGCGGACCATATTTTTGGACGACATAGACCACATTCCAAAACAATAAGGACCATGTTTCAGGAGGATACGGACAATGTTGAAAATTTAACTTTTACCCCACACAGGCTCTCCATACTAAATGAGGTACTGACAAGAAATAAGGCTGATGTAATCGACTCCTCTGAAATCCGACAAGTGCCAACGTTAGTAATATTAAGTAATTTAAGTTTCTAGCAAGCTTTAAACTTCAATGAACTGGGTAATCATGACATTTTCACAATATAATATATTTTAATGCTTCTTGTAATATAAACATAAGATTGCGAATATAATGTAAGAATTATGGACAATATGGACCACGTGTTTAAGTTCTTTACTAAATTAATCAAGAATCATTTAGTAACTATCGCCACTTCATCTAACCTTGTCCGAACTTAATGTATTGTCGACCTTATTGGTAAATATATTAGCCATATCCGAATGTGTGGACGTACTTCCGGTAGTTTTCCGGCGAAAGTTTCATTTGTTTACAGTTTTATCATGCTGTTCGTGGTGCTAATTGGGCTCTTAGCAAGTGCTTATGCATTTGAACAAGATCTCACCGTCGAAATAGGGGCAGGCAAAATGGAGTGCTTTTTCCAACCAGTCAAAAAACCAACTGGAGTTGAAGTAGAATACCAGGTATCATTACCTCACCGACTAAACTCACATTAATGATTAAATTTACTCCAGTTGGTTTAAGGTCTTAAACGTCACTGATAAATTTGTTTAAAATGTCATTATTTTAGTAATAAGAAATAATGACTGTTGACATAGTATTGACTGTAGTAACCTGGCCTATGAGCACAGGTGTTTGGCACATACCTAAGATTATATATCTTGTCATTCCTATACAAGTTTCCACCTTAAATATTGTATATATACACGGAAAATAGAAAAGGTAAATAAGTCTTGAAACCGGGCATTTACGAAGCCCTCACTTCTATGTTCTCTCCCCTACTTCATACTCAATATTTGTAGAAAAACTTGGCGGCGATCGGTAGCAGGGTCATTTACGTTCACAAATATGCCATACATAATACACTGGCATATAGCATAAAGCCACAGCAGCCGAAAGTTTCAAAGTTTTTCAGCCAAAATGCTTACTCGGAACAGTAGGCGTTAATTTAACCGGAGGTGTGTATCCATCGTCCAATGAAATGATCTGTTTCAAATTTCGCAGTTGTAAAATGTAATGGCCGATGGGAAAAAAGATGAGATAGTGGAGTGAAGAATGAAACTGATTATGTACTTGTGAAAAGATATTGTTAATGTGAATGGATACATATGACTTGTTTTAAGTAAACTTATCGAATGAAAATGCATTTTCCATGAAAACTAAGCTGTTTACCGTAGAATTTTGCAATAAAAGGTAAAATATCAGACATTCGATTAACGTCTACTGTTCCGAGTAAGCGTTTCGGCAATGAAATCTTGAAACTTCCCGCTTCTGTCTCTCGATGCTTAATTGCAGTACATAGTGTATGGGATGTTCGTGAAGGTAAATGACCCTGCTACTGATCCCTGTTTGATTTATCGCGAAATATTTAGATTACATTAAGGGAGAAAACTTAAAAGTGAAGGCTTCGTAAATGCCCCGTTTAGGACTTACTTACCTTTTATTTTTTTTGAATCTATATTATTGCAAATGAGGAGAATGTATGTCCAGGAATGACTAGGTACTGGTAAATACTATCATAGGTATGTGCTAAACACCTGTGCCTATGAGCTCAATTCGGGACACCTATCCAAGTATTAACCATGGATAATGTTGCTTAACTTGGCAAGCGTTCCAGACACTCTAACCATGTTGCTAAAGAGCTAGCCCATCATCTAGGCTGTTGGAAATTCCTTATATACCTGGTGTCCACTACAGGGCTCCTAAAATTTTGAAATCTGAATCGGTCCGAGACCTTGACCACCGAAAAATATGTGTTTTTCAAAGCGAAAGTAGAATTAGAGCTAATTTTACAACGTCGAACTAGTCACTGATATTTTAAAGTGTGCTTTGTGCTGCAGGTAGCCACTACAATTACTATTAAGCCCTTAATGAAATTAAGCAGAAGACAGTTATCGCCTATTTCGATGCACACTCCTCGCACCGGTTAAGTCACGCTTTTCTACTTTAACTGTTTTCTGTACTGATCAGGGGAAGTAACCACTGCGGGGAGTATGATTTTCGATGAAATTATATTTCACAGTTTGAGCCAGTCAACTTTAGTCGATTGGTCCGCTGCTAATCAAGCACACTTTTACTTGTTTACAAGCTAATTGGCGATAATTGCCGCGGGCATCAGTGACAGTTTTATGGTTTTATGATAGGTGTGAAGTACCGGATTAGCGATCAATTAAGGCTTTGGTGTGAGATTTTGACTGTTTTTTGAAAAGTTAGACAGATTTATTTTTTGGAAATTATCTGGACCGATTTTTTAAGGACTTATGGACATCAAAATCGGTCCATAGAGATAAAATTCGGTCAAAACCGGCAAATTTTCGGTTTTCGGGAGCCCTGGTCCACTACATGATGTTAAACATTCTTTATAAACAGAAAGGCAGAGTCTAGGGAACGGGAGCAAGACAGTTAGACCTCTTGACAATTAGACCCTTTTTAATTTTAGATGACACTTCTACCCCTAAGACACCTAGACCTCTGATTTGGGTTTTTTTAAAAAGACATTTACACCCCTTAATTAGGGAATGTTTAGTTATATTGATTTAGCCATAAGATTGATTTTATTATTATTTTTGATATTATAGCGAATTACGGATGTTTCGTCACACTACCGGTTCGTCACACTTATTTTATATAGTGACAGAAAAGAGGTTTCGTCACAATGATATTATAAAGTATAGAGTAATTCACACCTATTGAATATTGAATGCATTCATAAAATATTGATTATTAAAGCAGTAAGCTATTAATGCACGGGTGTTATTGAATTATGATGAATCAAACTGCGGCATATTTAACATAATTAGTGTTGATTAAAGTGAAAATCATGCTGGAAACAGTTACAAAAATATATACTGAATATTTTTTAATTTAATAGAAACAGGGGTTAAAATGATGCTGGAAACAGTACCAAAAAGATATTGAATATTTTTTAATTTAATAGAAAACTAAAAGATTTAATAGAAAAACTAAAAGATTGCCTTTTAAAGAAATATCATCCAGAAATAACAATTTTAGTATTTAAATTCTAAACATCATTGAAAACATCTTTTATTTTGATGCATAAAAGATCATTAAAGAGCAAAACATGACTAAAATTTGTGCAATTATTGCAAATTAAAATTATATTATTAATGTTTCTAAAAACTAGATCAATTAAGACATTCAGATCATATAAAATAATTGCTTGTTATTAACACCTTGTTGCCATCGGCAGTTTTCTATTACTGTATCTACTATATAAATTAATTGTGACGAAACCTCAACCTGTTTTGTACAGAAAAATAAGTGTGACGAACTGGTAGTGTGACGAAACCTCCAGCACCTATTAAAGCAATAAAGTAATGATTTTTGGTAAAATTTGATTGAAAAGGATCAAGAACAAAAAGAAACATAATTTCATTGGGAAAAACTATCAAGAGAGGTGTTAAACTCAACTCAGGCTATCGTCTGAATTGGCTGTTTGGCTGGGAATAGAGACATTGCATAAATGTTTCTGTTGATATCAACTAATTATTTCAATATTGTATAACTACTGCAATTTTTGCAAAGAAAGGTTGTCAGTACATAATTATCTGTAACCCTAACAATTCCTTCGGAATGTATAATTTTAGTTTTCTTTTTAAGTAAATATTGTTTATTATATCAGAAGACTTAAGACTTGGTTTTATTATTCAATGCAGTAAATGTAATCCCTCTCACACCTCCTTTCATCTCTAATTGACAGGATAGAAGACTTATACAGTTCTATATGTCTTTAATTGCCAGAAATTAAAGATGTTATTTGATCAAAAATAAGTATTGATCTGAAATATTTGCAGTTTTAATTCAGAGGTACCTATGTTTCAGCTGTGCTATTTTGTGTTTTTTTCTTAATGTGTCAGTTGTTTTATTTGTGATGTAATTTGGAATTTCTGCAAATACACAATGTTCTTTGCTTTCTCGGAGTAAGCATAAAGAGGTCTTTGAAAAATATGTGTTAAGTCTTCAAAGGTTTACTAAAAAATGGATATAGTATGGATCACACAACAACCTTGCAACTATATTGCATGTTGCATGTAACATAGTATGACATCCTTGATGTGAAAATGCTGAATAGAAAAGATAGGCATGCATTCTTAATCTCACAACACAGCCCATATATTTTGTTCTGATGCACTTAAAAAAATCTTTTATTGTTCCAAAAACATGAGCCAAGTTATTTGAAATCATGTAGCTCTCCCCAGTTTGGGAGTTAAGTGATATCAAAGATGTCAACAAGTTTTTGGGCAGTTCTATGATGTCAGTGATTTCTTGGAGAAGGGGAACGGACAATAGACCACTAGGACAATAGCCCACTGGACAATTTCCCACAGGACAATAGCCCACTGGTATATTTGGCAGGGAGGACAAAAGCCCACTGCTTATCAAAAATTGTTAAGAAATCAAATTTGACATTTATCTTATGCCTTATTAGCATCTATATATTTTAAATACAAATTGAATCCTTTGTTTATAGTCAAAACATTAATTTTCATATTCTGTTATACAGTGTGCTTTCACTCATTTATACCCTGTGTCTACCAAATAAAACATGAGTAAAAAGTATAGAGCTGGTAAATAAACCATTGGATCTGGATTTGCTGTTGTTTAAACAGAAATTGCTGAATTAAAAAAAAACAGTCTACACAGTTGACTTATGAATACTTTTATTTTAAACTCATTACATATTGATTTTTTTATTTAAATGCATAATTATGTACATTGTATATAAGTGGGCTATTGTCCCAGTGGGCTATTGTCCTACACTCCTTGGAGAATGTGTACCTGTCGTGTACCGGTACATTGAAATTCACAAGTTGACATGTTAAATTGTGTCCCCAGTTACCATACAAAGACCTGAGGTCCCTCTCTCCTCCACTTATATTACTAATAGTCTTATGGATAAGAGGTATAACCCAGGTCCTATGTATCAGTGCTACACACTGAACATGGAAAAGAACTAGGGGTGTCTAGACTATATTTATGATGAAGTTAAGATAAACATGATAATTTAAATTGATTCTACAATTTTAGTCAGTGCACTTAAAAAACTAGTGACAAGTAAACATTGATATTTGTTTTACAGGTCATAGATGGAGGTGATCTTGATATCAACTTTTTTGTGCAAGCACCTGATGGAAGGGTACTTATCTCTGAACACAGAAAAACAGATAACTTTCATAAGTATGATATATATTTATATTTTTAATATGTATGAATTTATTAAAAAAAGATTGGTGTTGAAGTGTCCAGTTACATCATTAAAATAATTCTTGGACCTCACTCTTTAGCTTGAGATGAAAATGTACAATAAACAAAATGTCAGATAATCAAACATTGATAAAAATTTCTGCAGGTGTGAAAAAGATTTATTGTTCTTGTACATTACGATGCAGTTATTATATTTTATATGCCAATCACAAGACAGTACTCATTATGGGAACACCCACGGCAGTTAGTCATTAGGGCAGTCGGATGGCATAAACAGGTTACCTCTCTTAGTCAAAGACTTTTGGTCTGAACTTCACCAAACTTGCTGATAATATTTTTTCAATATTGGCACTGTAGAGTTATAGCCCCTGAATTGTACAAAATATTCCAAATAAGCCTTGTTCATTCTCTAAGTAGAAGAGATTTCATCAGAACTTGAAATGTATACATTTCTCTTGATTTTGAGAAAAGGCTAAATAGGTTTAAACTAATATCATTTGTACACTTACTTCCCACTACAGTCTGATCATCTGATGCCATATGGGTGTATTTTGCAATAGTCAGGGCTCTTGTTAAATTTGAATGGGATAGAGTGAATGTTAATAAAGTAAACTTACTGTGTTGCTTCTATTGTAAGGATATTTTGGTTAAGATTTCAGTTCAGTTTTTATTTCATATTCAGTTACTTTTCAGGCTGGATATAAGTCAGGCTGGTGACATGAAGGTTTGCTTAGATAACACATTTAGCCATTTTGCAACAAAAGTTGTATTTTTTGAGCTGATCTCTGATGATGAGGGGGAGGTAGCGGAAGCAGGGCAAGCCCCTGACTGGGCAGGGGCACAGGAAGAAATACAGGAGCTTATGGATATGACCCTGGATGATTTTAAAGTGAGTATATTTTACTATTCCACAAATCAGAAATCACTGTCATAGTGTATTGGTTGTACATGTAGGACTGTAGAAATGAACCTTTATCCATCATAACATAGGGAGAAAACTTGAATGGTCATAGAAAGTTTGGTAAAGGGTTTAGGATTCTTTGTTATATATATAGGTGACTTAAGTTTTAACTTATCTTCATTAGGTTGAATTGATGTATCTGTTACTGGTGCTATTTGCTTTCCTTTGTATGTTTCTAGATTCTTTTGTTTCATACAAAGATCTTGCAGTTGTAAGTTGAAAAGTCCAAAACTATGAAATTACAATACTCTTGAAGGGTGTCAAATAATATCTTATCAGATGATGTGGACTCATGCTAGCTGTTTAATTCAGATGTCAGCTTTCACTGATATTTTTTTATATACAGACAGTAAAATTTGTTTAATATTATTTCATCATATATGATTCTGCATTTTCAGACTATGCTGGATAAGATGGGACAAAATTTAGACAAGTCTCGAAATCTTCAAACAGTTTTAAAAATGTATGAGGCCAGAGACAGGAATATTGTAGAGTCAAATTTTGACAGAGTCAATATGTTTTCTGGTATACAGCTTGCTGTTATGCTTCTAGTTGGATTTGTTCAAGTATTTTTAATCCGAAGTCTGTTCGAAGATAAAAGCCGTGTCGGTGGACTTATGAAAACGAAAACATAAAGATGTGCATGTCAAATATAGGAAACTTAAATATTAATTTTTTGCTTGTTGTTATGACTGTTATGGTGGAAGAAAACATTGAGGAGTATTTCCAGATATTTTCTTTAATTTTAGATGATATGTTGAATATAATTTTGAGAAATTGAGTTGTAATAGTTTGATAGTTAGTTATAGGAAACAGTTATTCTGTTAATGAGTGCTATTTTTGATGGTTTAAGTTTGTACAAAACTAGTGAAAGATTGTGAGAGATTATATTGCTGTATTTGTGAAATACCTCTTGACTTGTATGTATAAAATCCAAGGATAAGATAATTTAAGTTCTTAGTAAAAATGATTCTATGTTTTGAGAGGTGATAGTTGATGCATACTTTCCAGTGCCTGAATGTATAAAGACTACCCTATGCTAAAAATAGAAAAAATAGGGAGATTTTGAACACAAATTAAAGGGGAAAAGACTATCAATTATTATTAAATCTTATCATTATTGTTATTGTTTCTGAGTGATGACTTTTTCAGTAGGCAGGATGTGTTCATTGTGGATAATTAATGTTCACAAGACCTCTACAATATTTTTTCGGAAAAAATTAATTCCTAAACTTGTACATGTAAAGTTTTTGTGATTGAAGCATATTTTACTTAAATAAAGGGATTTGATTTGTCATATGAAAGAGATTTAATTGTAGAAAACAGATAAGAGAGTTTGATTAAGAAACTGAAATAATTGGTCTTGAGATTTGGTATTGGGGGAATGGTATTAAAACAGCTAGTGTAGGGAATATTATTGAAATCAGCAGTGACAGAGATGGAGAATGGTATTAAAATCAGCAGTGACAGAGATGGAGAATGGTATTAAAATCATCTGTGACAGAGATGGAGAATGGTATTAAAATCAGTTGTGGCAGGTATTGGGAATGGTATTAAAAGCAGCTGTGACAGGAATAGGGAATGGAGTTGAAATCAGCTGTGATAGTAATAGGAAATGGTATTGAAATCAGCTTTGACAGGGATGGGGAATGGTATTGAAATCAGTTGTAGCAGGGATTAGAAATGATATTGAAATCAGCTGTGATGGCATAATGTATTTAAGGATTGTAAGGACTTGTTTATTAAGCAATCAGTTGTTTTTACCCACATAAGTTACCTCACCGTATTTACAAGAACAAGATTTATTTGAACAATAATTTTTTTTTTTCAATTTTACTTATCTCACCGTTGTTACAGGAACAAGATTGATTTGAACTTACCTAATCACTAGATAAGTTATTTTATATTTCCATTCTTAGGGAAAAGTAGTTTTATGAAAGAGGGCTTAGGAAATTACTTGTTTGTGTTACATACTGGTACTTTATTGTAAAAACCAGTCTTTACTGAACTGTTTTATAACCATTTTGTTTGTACAAGATTTGTCACTTGTACTAGTATTATTTTACATTTACTGTGTCATATTCTTACTTATGTATGCATGAGAACAAATTCCCTACTAAAAATGCTCATATTTATTCATTTATTCTGCTGAGACTATGTTGGTGTTTGCTTAATTTTTTTATGCATTTTTGTAAAGAAAGTATTCTGATTTTATGTATTCACTGTTAACGCCATTTTTGACTACAGATGAAAAGTTTATTCCCTTCCTTCTTTCTTTTTATTTAATGAAATTTCATTAGGGACTGACAGTGAGAGTAAGTGAAAAAGTTTATATGTGTAACAGTGCTTCCGTATATCTCCAGAACAATGAAATCCACAATTTTACATTTATTGTATTTGTCTTATTGTTTGATGACTGTTTGTTTCAGTGTAAGTCAGTTTGTCACAAGTCTGAAGTCACAGCTGTTGATATTTCAGTTACGAAACAAGTGATAACTCAAACTTGAAATTTGATTTCTTAAAGACAAGAATGTTCATCAAACTGTAGATTTCTTGTTTATAACCTTTAGAGAAAAAAAGACAATTCTTAGTTTAATTAAAGAATTGTTAACATTTACTTGTGGAATACCACTTACCTTTACCTATACAAAACAAAACAAAACTTACTTTGTATGAATTTTTTATAACAAAAGTAAAATAAATGATAATTTTGATCATTTATGAATTATAACACTAAGATGTTTTGTGTAGTATTACTTTTCCAATTCAGAGTATAACAATACCTTTTTTTACTTACATAGAATAAGATATATACATGTATGCTATGCTGTGATATTACAGTGTTAAAAAAAGTGTTTAGTTAAATTTTGGTAGATTAGAACATTTTATAAATACACATAATGTATGTTTTGTTTTGAATGAAAGGAAATATTCTGGTTCAGTGGTAGTAGGTTTTGGTGCAAGAAATCTTTAAAGGGACTGACTCACAGATGGACCAATGATGAAAAAAAAAGAAAATGCATATACATCTTAAAATTCTTGCTGTAATTGTCAAGAACATATCTAAACTAAGTAACTGACTCATTTTTAGCTCACCTGAGCACAAAGTGCTCAGGGTGAGCTTTTCTGATCGGTCTTTGTCTGTCGTCCGTCAGTCCGTCCGTCGTCAACTTTTCATTCAAACGACATCTCCTCTGAAACCAATGGGGCAAATTTAATGAAACTTGCCTGGGATGTTCCTTGCATGAAGCTCTACCAAGATTGTTCAAATGGTTCTGGTCCATTGCATTTCTGGTTCACTGGAGCTAAAAATAGATTTTATAAGTTGGATCTTTAAAAATCTTCTTCTCCGAAACCACAAGGCCTGGAGCTTTGATATTTGGTATGAAGCATCATCTAGTGGACCTCTACTAAGTTTGTTCAAATTATGTCCCTGGGGACAAAACTGACCCCACCCCAGGGGTCAGTTAATTTTACATAGAGTTATATAGGGAAAACTTGAAAATCTTCTTGTCAGAAACCACAAGGCCTAGAGTTAAGATATTTGGTATGTAGCATTGTCTAGTGGACCTCTACCAAGTTTGTTCAAATCATGGCCTCTGGGTCAAAAATGGCCCCGCCCCGGGGGTCACTTGTTTTACATAGAGTTATATAGGAAAATCTTAAAAAAATCTTCTTGTCAGAAACCGTTAGTTATAGAGCTTAGATATTTGGTGTGTAGCATTGTCTAGTGGACCTCTACCAAGTTTGTTCAAATCCTGGCCTCTGGGTCAAAAATGACCCCGCCCCAGGGGCCACTAGTTTTACATGAGTTATATAGGAAAATCTTAAAAAATCTTCTTGTCAGAAACCGTAAGTTATAGAGCTTAGATATTTGGTGAGTAGCATTGTCTAGTGGACCTCTACCAAGTTTGTTAAAATCCTGGCCTCTGGGTCAGAAATGGCCCCGCCCCGGAGGTCACTAGTTTTACATAGAGTTATATAGGAAAATCTAAAAAAATCTTCTTGTCAGAAACCGTAAGTTATAGAGCTTAGATATTTGATGTGTAGCATTGTCTAGTGGACCTCTACCAAGTTTGTTCAAATCCTGGCCTCTGGGTCAAAAATGACCCCGCACCAGGGGCCACTAGTTTTACATAGAGTTATATAGGAAAATCTTAAAAAATCTTCTTGTCAGAAACCGTAAGTTATAGAGCTTAGATATTTTGTGTGTAGAATTGTCTAGTGGACCTCTACCAAGCTTGTTCAAATCCTGGCCTCTGGGTCAGAAATGGCCCCGCCCCGGGGGTCACTTCTTTTACATAGAGTTATATAGGAAAAACTAAAAAATCTTCTTGTCAGAAACCAGAAGGCCTACAATTAAGATATTTGGTATGTAGCATTGTCTAGTGGACCTCTACCAAGTTTGTTCAAATCCTGGCCTCTGGGTCAAAAATGGCCCCGTCCCGGGTTCACTTGTTTTACATAGAGTTATATAGGAAAATCTTAAAAAAATCTTCTTATCAGAAACCGTAAGTTATAGAGCTTAGATATTTGGTGTGTAGCATTGTCTAGTGGACCTTTACCAAGTTTGTTCAAATCCTGGCCTCTGAGTCAAAAATGGCCCCGCCCCAGGGGCCACTAGTTTTACATAGAGTTATATAAGAAAATCTAAAAAAATCTTCTTGTCAGAAACCGTAAGTTATAGAGCTTAGATATTTGGTGTGTAGCATTGTCTAGTGGACCTTTACCAAGTTTGTTAGAAAAATGTCCCTGGGGTCACTATTGGCCCCGCCCGAGGGGTCACAAGTTTTAAATAACAATATAGAAGAAAATCTTTAAAAATCTTCTTGTCTGAAACCACAAGACCTAGAATTTTAAAATTTGACATGAAGCAAGCTTTATCAAGTTTTTTCAAATTATTGGATTAGGTTAAAGGTCACGGAGGCTAAAAGTAGATTTATCTACTGTACTTCATAGAGCCTTCATTTATAGACCAATATCTTTGATATTCAGTTTAGAGGTTCCTTGCATGGACCTCTACCTATGGGTAGGGTTTGAGGTCACTGGGTCAAGGTCAAGGTCACCATAGCTTATAATAGATATTTCTACTTTCTGTCATAGAGCCTTTATTTATTGACTGATATTTTACATATTTGGTTTGTAGGCACTTACATATTTTCAATTAAAAAATGAAATACTGCTTAACAGCAAACCTACAGCCAAAGTACTCAGGTGAGCGATCCAGGGCCATCATGGCCCTCTTGTTAGTTACAGAAAAACATGAAAATATAAAGTTTTACACACTTATCAGTAAAAAATTTACCCCATTAGTCACACGGTAGATACTTTAGTTATAAGATTAATTTTGACAAATCTTCATAACTAGTCTCTGTGGCTCAGTGGTGTAGATCATCGCTCTAAAGGTCATGGGTTCGAATCCTGGTTAAGTCAAAACTTTTTTTTTCAGTTTTCATGGTTTATCGGAGTATAATATTATGTTTTTTCCATAGTGTATCAATTTCCCTTAAAGTTTAAAGAAAAAAAAGTTTCGGCTAAATTCTAAGAGTCAGTCGCTTTAAGCCTGCTGTTGCAATTGCGTTTGTCTTTCAAAATAATACCCATGTATATGTGCTAAATGGGTTGCCTGAAAGTGGTTTTGGACAAGTCCTTTGTAGAAAATGTAGCAGGGATGAACTTATATTTTGATTAGATAAACCTTTTTGCAGATGGATAACATTTTATTTCCAAATTTGTCTTTGCACTGAGTATTGTTTTGTGGAAAGGAACAAGTTACTCAGCTAGTGCCATCATGTTTTCACGAGATTTACATAAAGGATCTCTGTGACAAGTTGCAGGGACAAAGTTACAAGCCATAAAGGCTATAAAAGTAAACCCTTGTGTAAAACCTTTTCTATTTTGAAATTTGTATACAGATTAGTTATGGTCATTAATTTCTCTCAGTTATGTTTTTTGGTTGTTTAACATTGTTTACAGTAACACAGTAAATGTTCATTGTAGATTCTGACTTAAGAGTGAAAAACACCTTTCCTTCTCACAAGTATAAATATTTCTTTAAATTATGGTTGAATTTTTGTGTGACACTGGCTTTAATTGCATCAATATGGAATTGTTAGTCATATATTTGTTGTCACAAGTGTGTTTTCATAAAGTTATGTTTCGTTTGATGTTGGCTCCATTCCTTTGGTGTTTATACAATCTATGCAATAATTTCTAGTTAATCTCGGAATTTGTGAACAAATTATAGTAAATCAGGTGAAAATTGTTAACTTTAATCCAAATGTGTGTGGTACATGTTACTTAATAAATGAAATTTGTGTTTGACAGCTTGGAAGACATAATTCATTTCCAATTTGCATTTATTTTTTCAAAGTATTGATGAAGTGAATTTTACTGAATTAGAAAAATATAGATAATAAATTTCAAAGGCATTTTCACTCCTTATAAGATGGTGGAACCAATAATCTTACTTATTTGAGCATTAGTACAATATTGAGCTAGTATGAGAATGAAAGACATTTTTACCAGAGTGCCTATTCAAGTTTTAGATTTGTTTGCAGTTGCATGTTGGTCATTTCATTAGCATTTGTAATATTATGAGGCTGTTTAGTTGTTCAAACAGCGATATTTTGACAATGTACAGTTGTCATTTTTGTGGGGAAAAAAATAAAACATTTTTTAATGAAACAGTTTTTATTATTTTGTATATAGAATTTCTGATTTCATTTTCAAATCCAACAACACACTAAGTCTAACCTCTGTATTTCCAAGAGATGGCAGAAAATGAGACAGATGTAGAGACATACTGAACTTGACAATGTTGAAACTTGTCTGTATTATCTTCAATGAACATAGCCCCGATGCTTCTGGATAATTCAATGCTCAAGATTTAGCTGCCAGAAGGAAGTATCAACAATTTCTTTCACCAGCCTCTATGGCCAATTTGGGCATAATAAAGTTTTACAGAAAGCAGCATTTTAATATACTGGCAACAATGTAAAACACAGTTTACTAGAACAACATACTTTATTGCAATATGACATTAACACAAAGAAGAAAAATAAAACAGTAAACAATTATCATGATGAGAGAAAAAAGAAAGGTCCTAACTGTCATCAAATTTTGTACCTAACAAAACAACTAAAAAAGGAAACAGAATTGCCGACGACTATCAAATTCTACAAATACATATATTGCAAACTCTTCCAGCACCAACTGAACAGTGTAAAACAGTTCTACATGCAAATATTTTTTGTACTAAGAATACGTAGTATGTAGGCAAAAAATTAAACAAATGAGGTAAAAAATACTTATAAAACCATGCTTACTTTTGGCTTTCATGAAAGACACTGCAGAGAAACTGGAAAATGTAACTTAGACAGAAAGGATTTTTGAAAATCAAAATTACATTGATAACACATCCAGATAGGATGACCTCCCTTACAAGAAAGGAGCATGTGCATATTGGGAACACTGTCAAACCCACAATGTGTCTCTGTCTTCATGAAGAGTATCACCTAATCATGACAAATATTTGAGACAAGTCATTTTTAAATTCTTTACAGGCAGGTAACTATTATTGTCAATATAAGCAAATGTGCTGCATTTTTATCTTTAACGGCGAACTTGGTTAGTTCACACTCATTTTTTTTACATCAATTGTGATACAAGTTCTTACAACTTAGATTCATCATGCTTGATGACTGCTTCCTGGGTTCCATACCAGTATTCGCGCAGCATGGAGGAATGTGAAGATCGTATGAGAATCTCACCTCTACCGGGATTCGAACCTGCGACCTCCGGATCCTGAGCCCTGCGTTCTACCCCTGGACCAAGGTGCCTCCTCAACTTGGTCTTTCCAGATGTAACACAATACTGGAATGTCAACAAGTACCTTAAACCTGTTTTTTTAACTGTTCAGATAAAGAAGTTAAAATCACAGTTCTACTACCTGCCATTGTGCACGACGTATTTAATAGAGGGTTATTCAAATTCTAAAAAGTATGGTTCTACAATGTTACTTTTGTTGGAATAGTCATTATTTATCATCAGAATAAAAAAATACTTGTTACAAGAAAATTTAACAAAAATTACTTGCAACTTAAATTTTCCTGAAAGAAACTTCAGTTCTCATACTTCTTTTGGTCAAACATCTTGCTCTACTGCACGGCATGTGCATCAAGTTTTATTGCTAATACATGCTATTTCTGCATGAGAAGGAAAATGAAAAACTAAAATGAGTAAACATATCTGACAAACACAGTGTTGTTTTAATACAATGATTTGTTTGAATACAAGTTTTCAAATTATCAGCAAATAATGTAAGCAATGTATGTTTCACACCTTAAGGTTTACTTAAAAGACAATTTCAGTATGACTATTTATTAACAAGAATATTAAAATCATTTTTTCATTCTCTATGTTTAAATTCCTACAGTCATGACGAAATTATAGCTCAAACAAGTTCATCTGCACCAAACACCTTCGATGTCTCATTATCTATTACCCTGATCTTGTGCAATGGACCTAGTCTTGACACAGGACAGGACTTGCTTGTGGCCTTGTGCTGTAAGATTTTGAAATAAAGCAATGCATTATAACCAAGCTATAACCTGCATAAGCTTATTTGCATATATCCCCTTCCACATCTTAGCAAGACCTTGACCTTTGACCAAATGACCTGGGTCTTACATGCAACTCTTTGTCTTGCCAAGATACCCACTTGTTCAAGCTCTAACAAGCAAAACTTAAGTCTCACCAAGGGTCACATTTATGCAAAGAATTTGTTTAATCCCTCCAAGCATGAAAGATTTATAGCCTGTACATGACTGAACAGACAAGCATGAACCAAACATAAGTGAAATATCAGCCAACTGCAGTTTGACATGAAGCTCATTGCAAGCAAGTTTGACCATCAGCTGTCAGTTTAACAAAAACATTCACATAACCTTATTTATTATTCATAGGCTGATCCAAAAACTATCATACTGACATGTAGCCTTTAAACCTACAAGCTGGTTCAAATGAAAGAACAGGAAGCAGGAAATACACCTACACTCATATTTTACAGACCAACTCAACAGGTATCATTATACATTGTTACATACATAGAAACCTGTAGTTTACAGGTAAAAAAAGCCAGAGATTTTTGGAGGGAGACTGATTAAATCTTGTATTATGTAATGCCCACTAAATTATGAAAATGACAGCTTAACAATTAATTTATAGGACTACACAAAAGCCACTTTTTGTGTTCAGAAAAGCATTTCTATGCTATTGCTCATGTTAAACTGATTAGGATGTGCATGTGTCCTCAATGTTAACATGTTGCTAGCACTTATTTTGCTATGCCACATCTCCTCGTGTTTTTTTTTCAGAAATCACCCCATAAACAAAAATAAACCAGTTGTTCTACCACTTTGCAAACAACTTTTCACATATTTACAGCTAACATCCATACAGAAACAGATATCTACAGATCATCTTTCTAAAGTCTAAAAACAACAACAATACAGTAAATGTCTATCAAACATTTTTCAGTACAAACTCTTTTTTATGAAAGGTAGAAAAAGTGTACAATACTGACATGAAATTAATTTCTCAATTTCCATTTGTGAACATATTAAGCACATTCCTCGTTGAAGTTTTTCTCAGTCTCATTTTAAGTCTATCCGCTAGACATGCTGGGCTTTGGAACACTTCAGACTTTGTGATGTCATTTTCCTGTGTATTAATGTCAGTTTCTGCTTGTTCTATGCAGAGTTCAGTCTTGCTTTCATCTGCATGGTTATGAAAACTGTTTTTTGTTGTAGCGAATTTGTCCACTTCATCCTCAGAGGAATACAACAAATCTACAAAATCTCCTAAATCTGTGTTTCTACCATTTTTTCTGTCTTCTTTCATCTTATTTTTTTCACATATAGAATTACACATATCAGCACCATTTATTTCCTCTGACAAATATAAATCTGCATTAGCATTATCAACACTTTTCATTTCAAACATCATATCCCTGTTTTCATAAATGCCATTGTTGCAAGAACTCTCACTTTGTATGTGGAACACATTTCCATTTTTGACAGCAATATCAGCATTATTGTCATACTTAAGCACCAATGAATCATTATTTATTTGTTCTAGATTCTCTCTGAACACATTACTTCTGCTGTGATCAGGTACAACTGTTTCAATGTTTTGGTCAATCCCATTCCTTGTGTGATATGTAACAGAAGTTCCATGGCAATTTACACATTTTCCATTTATAACATCTGTCCCATTTTCAAAATCAGCAGACTCATTATCAGAAACCCTGAACTTTGCTTCACTTACAGATATATCAGCCTTGTTTCCAACAGAACAAACATGAACCATAGGAACATCTTCCTTTTTATTCTCATTTGACAATATTCTTTTACTGCAGTAATGATTTTCATTTTCAGTTTTGTCAGTCTTGCTGTTATGGTAATCATCTGACTTTTCAAGGAGACGAATTCCATTTTTAAATTCCTCTGCACTTTCATTTTTTGTATCTGTATTTTCAACTTCATCTATACAACATCTACCTTGTTGCCGAGTTCCTTTTTCTAGGTATTTCACTGGGTCTCCATTTTGTGATGGCAAGAAATGATTTTCATCTCCATTTTCCCTTTCTCTTTTATTTTCTTGTTTTGTACCTTCACTCTTAAATCCACTGCAAAGCTGAACATTAACAAGTTTATCTGTGTCTTCATTTTTTAGTTTAGGTATGTCTCCCCTTTCTCTTGCATAATTTTCATTTCTCCTTTCATTAGCATATCTACAGTTTTCTTCTTCATTTCTACTATCCAGTTTGGTAGCATATATTCTATTCCCAAGCTTATTTTCAAACTCATTATTCAATTCAGCATTTCCATTTTCAACTTCATCTACATAGTTTTTCCTTCTACATTTATCACTATCTGTTATACCTTCTTCACTCTCTTTAGCTTCATTATCAGACATGTTTGTCTTTGATAGATGTTCATTCTCCAAACGTGCGTCCTCTAAATTTTCAGGAGCAGTGGCTGTGCTTGCATGATTCTGTTTTGTACATTTCTCTTGCACTTCACTTTGAATATCTAGATGAACTTTTCTTAATTTTGCTCCACCATTCACTTCCAAACATTTCAATTCTTTTATCCCATTCACTGACATTATTTCTTTTCCCGATGTTATTTCATTTTTAACGTCTATTTCATCAACTTCCAACACATCCTGTTTCCCACATCTATCAACATCACTTTCCAACATGCTGTTAATTGAAAGAACTGGCTTGAACAGTTCCTTACCTGTCTGTATAGTCTGAAACTCCTTATTCAGTATCTCCTTTGACAGTTTTTTCTTTTGTTTCAATTTTGAATGGACTTCTGTGTGCAGATCTTCGCCGACAATTTTACAAGAAAGTTCCTGCAATTCCAATAAAGTGTCATCAGCGGAAACATCCATAAATGGTGAAGCTTTCACTATTTTGTTGCTCATCTTTCTTTGCTCATTCTCCAATGCTTTCTTTAAATAGTCTTCACATGAAGCTACTTTTTTATCATCCACCATAGTTTCATCCACAGAAAGATCTATTACAGAGGAAGCTTTCCTTACTTTTTTCTTCTTTCGCCTCTTTTTTAATTTCTCTACCACTATGTCATGCTGATTTTCATTATTGTTTACATTTTCTGTTCTTGCATTTTTATATGAATTTTCAGAATTCGTATTCTCTGTTTTGCTTACGTCAGATTTTACCATGTTTTTTGTATTTGTATTTCCCACTTTATTTCCATCATATTTCAAAGAACTCTTGGCATCTGACTGACTCCTTACTCCGTTCAATTTCCCTGACAAATTTTTATCACCCTTTTCATTTGCTCTCTTTTCCTTATTCAGCTTTTTGTTTGTGTTATTGGCCTCTTCAATTCTTGTTCCTTTCTCTAAATTGCTTAATTCAATAGGCTGACACTTTGAAGAGTGCCCTTGAACTATATGTTTTCTTTTTCCACTGCAATTCATAGAACGGTTTTGTACTTGGGCTAGATTTTCTAACTCCTGCTCTCTCTTTCTTTCTCTTCTCCTCAACTTCTTCCTTGCCGACTTCGATAATTTTGACATAACATCTTCATCATCAATCTGAATTGGCCTAAGCAGCAGCTTTTGGTTCAAGTTTTTCAGACCTTTAGAAGCATTTTCTAATTCCGAAAAGTCGATATTACACACAACATCATCTTGAACACTGCTATCATAATCATCATTGTCATCTACCATTTCATTATCATCAGAATCTAACGCATTCAATGTAGTCACAAGTTTGTCATATTCTGCTCTTGTCATCGTTAGTCCTTTAGGTGTTAAAGCTTGTACCAGACTAGAACATAAACTATTCAGAAATGAATGCTGTATCTGGAAGTCACCAAATTGGCTCAGACTGCTTGAATCAAGACCTGAAATAGACTGGTTACCTGGCGTAGCAGTTTTCGTATTGCATAGACTGTGTGAAGGGGTGCCTGCTGGCTTTTCTGAGCTGTTCAGAATTGACATAAGTGAATCGACAGTGAGGTTCTCCCCATCAGAAATACCTGTGGGGGCCTTCTTCCCTGAAGATGAAATACAATCAACATGAATATGACTACTGCTACCTCCAACTTTATTTATTCCAGCCTCTAGTTTTTCCACAAGTTTTTCTGCCTCAGACCTATTATCGACTTGTTCTGGTTCTTTTTTAGTATCGAGCCTTGCAAAGAAACCTGGACTACTAATGTCTATCACCTTTTTCTCTGATTTTGCCTTTGAAGTTGCCCAAGGATTTTCAATATAATATGGACTCTTCTGAATTTCAAAACTATCTCCTATTCCACCCTGATGCTTAAGGTAAGTCAACGGGCTGCAAAATGTTTTGGTCGATGGGCTGGATATTTTCTGTACATCCTTAGCAGAAATGAACTTCCTTGACACATCTGATGGAGTAACTTTTGTAAACCCTGTCTGTGGAGAACTGAAGGATAGATTGTTTGAGGTAGCTTCCTTTTGTTTCTGTCTGAATTTTTCTTGTTCCTTTAATGACAGATTTTGAATGTCTTCTAACAAAGAACTCATACTGCTTAAGTCCACTGTAGGACTTTTTACAAGATTATTTTTTTGGTCAGATATATGAGCTTGACTGACTATTCTTTCAGGTTTATCTTCATTTTCTTTATTACTATCATGTTTGTTTTGCATTCTTAGTTTCACCCTTTGACTCAAAGGAATAACAGCTTCGTCCTCTGTGTCCCTAACTGGTACCAAAACTGGTTCTTGTGATTTAGACCATGGCGATACAACAGGTTTTCTGCTAATTGAACTCTCGCCTTTGTTATTTGACTTCTTGGAATTCGGACTAAGTGTCAAGTGTCTTGGTTGCTTAGCTTTTGTTGTCAAGGTAGTTTCATCATAGTCATTAAAAGATGGGTGAAGAACTTTTGCAGATTCCTGTAGCTGAGACGTGACCTCGCCAATGTTTATTTTCTCAAACTGGAAGGATATGTTGTCTAAAGACGGCGGAGCACTTGCTGCTGTGTCCATTTTCTTCTTCTTCTTCTTAGCTGAAATGAACAAATATTTTCCTTTAGAAATTTCAACAATTTTATTTTTTGTTTCATTTTATTCAACTTTTTCTTATCTCAAAGCAGTTCTAAAATGAAATTCTACCACATCAATTAAAAAGTAAAACCTAGTCTCTAACACAGAGTCTGGTTGTATCCAGGGTCAAGTGCTGACTCTCTTTAACTTAAAGTGTTTTTCAAGTCAGTGACCATAATCCTCTATATATATAAAGGTAAAAAGTTTTTCTTGACAGGGTCTTGCATCTTAAACTATTAGAACTGAAGTTTTTAAAAGCTCAAGCCTGGGTTTATATTTTTTTCCTCTATAACAAAAACACCTACATGTTCTCTTCCCTACAAAATTTGCCTTAACTTATATTACTGTTCATTACTAATTTGAATCACGATATTGTTTAAAATTCATACAGAAAGAATACATTTATCTCCCACATATCCAAGTATGAAAGACAGGAGAAGGAAAGTTACTTATATTTTTTCTATAATATTTGCTGAAATGACTTGCTCTGCAAAAGATCTATAGATGTGATAAAAATGTCAGCTGTAAGTGAAAGGTAAGAAAATAACTACCAACCTTTAGGTTTTTTCTTCTGCTCTGTGGTTTTTGTAAAGAAACCTTTAACCAGTTCAGGGTAGCACTTGGAAAACAAGTCTTGTGATTCAATAGTCACGTAATATGAACCATCATGTGCTGTGTCTGTCACTGAAATTATGACAACATTAGCTAAGTTGAAAGGAATCATATTAATATCAAACTTTACAGATAACCAACTTCTCACATACATGTAAGATCCAAGTGTGTTTGGGTAAGACTTACAGAAAAATAACAAAAAGAACAGTCATTGCTTATATGACGAAACTATCATCCTCAGGAATCTTTTGGGGGCTTATTAATTTTTTCAAAAGAATTAACTAATCTTGTAACTCTGAAACAGTTATTGATGTTAAAAATCAAGTGAACTATACCAATTCAACAACTTAACGAGTCTTAATCAAACTTATAGGTTATTCATTGTATACAATTTTTTTACATTACCATACATTGTAATGCAAACAAGTTTTCATACCTGGTTTGATCCACTCAACTTCAAAGCAGGGTTCACCTTGCCTAATTCTTGACTTCACAATCCTAGAGCACACATTATACAAGTCAATGAGGCATCCAGTTATAAATAAATCTTTTACTTTAAGTAGAGTGTGTGTCCAAAAACTTGTCTTAAACTTTTGTCATGACTGCAGACACAAAAAACAGAACAGATGATGAAAGAGAGAAAATAGGACCTGTAATATACACTTCACAATAACACTGCATGATTTGTTTATTATAAATTACTTTTCATGTGTTATGCACACCATTTCACATCTGTTGCAACCATTAATTACTGCATACATGCAAACAGTATTCAATATTCTGAGATGAATCACCATCTGTAAACCATTACATGTATAAATGAATTATCATTTTGCATTACAAATAAATCATTATTTTGTATTAAAAACAAATAATATATAACTTTAAATAGATTAAATAGAAAAGTACAAATAAATTATCATTACGCATTACAAATAAATTACCATTTTGTATTAAAAACAATAAAATATCATTCTGCATTAAATAGATTTAAATTGTCATTTTGTTCACCAATCACTTTTGTTTCTGTCACTCTTATCCCCAAAATTTCTTAATCTGGTTTGTTGAGTTCTCTTTATAATCCTTAAAATGTGTTTTTAGGAAGCTGGAATCTAAGTAATCTAGTAATTCTTTTTGGAAAGAACCAGAATTCTCCTCCAAAAGGCAGTACCAACTTTTTAACATGATGTCAGGGTAAGAAGTGGGTTCCAAACTTTTAAACCAATCAATTAACAGTTCTATAAAATTTCAAGTCCAGGTACCAAACTACTTGACCATGGATAGCCTGAAGGAGGATTTAAAACAATATAAAATTGAAATATAACTTACCTGTGGGGTTTCAGGTGTTGATGAACTGAAGGATTTTTGGATGTGAGAAGATCCTGCATGTCCCACAGCGTAATCAAGGGGAGAACTTTCTCCATTGTGTATTCTACTGGCCACTCTAACTTAATCAAGGCAAAGTCCTGTAGAAATATTCAAGGGTTACAACTCAAGCAACTGAAATGTAACTTGCTAAAGCAAACAATTCTTTGTTCAATTTCTACGTGTAATGTCTGACTGAAATTTTTTGACATGTGATTGAAATCTAGGAAGAATAATTTCGTAGGAATTAAAGTTGAGTTCCAGTTGCCAGGATAAACCATTTTTCCAAGAAAGAGCTGTCAAGAAGTCTCTCTTCATTAAAAGTTAAACAAAGTAACACTTTCTTAAAAAAATTAATTTGTGTTTATCAGGTTATTACTTTCTTTACTTCACGTCTTTTTATCACTGATGCTTAAATGTTCTTATAAAGATTTTAAAGGAGTTTTGCCTCCATTTTGAATCCAGTCTGTGAAATTTCGCTGTCACTTCTACAAACAATCTTTAAGGCAACAGTATTGAATCAAAAGAAGCAGACATTGATAGTATTCAGTTCAAGCTAAAAAAATTTATTCCACAACACGTGTAATTTATGCACAGCTGAAATGCAGTTCTTCAAATCAGTGATCTTGATTATAGGGGCAAATGTAGCATAAAGTGTACAAAAATATAAATACATCTACATTCATTTATATACTAATAAGTACCTTATTTTTTATGTATTTGTAAAGACTTTACAATAAGACAATGCACTGAAAACTACTGAAAAACACCCTCAGTTTAAGATGTTCAAACTGATATGAACAGACAGTTTAAATGATCAACTTTGGAGAGCAAAAAAAAATTCATGCATGTTACTTGCAACACCAGTAGGTAAAATCTACTAGTGTTACAATATATCTACTGGTCCTACTGACGATAATGCCTTGTCTACTGTTTTCAAGCGCAATATGCACAATTCATTAAGATTCAGGAAAATGCCTGCTCTTATCTGTTACTGCGGTAAATTAATTTTTTGTAAAACTCACTGTAATTTTCATTGGGTAAAGTTATCATTTTCAGTCAATGAAAGTGGTGGTTACATAGCATGTCAGTATTTACATGCTTAAATGACTAATATTTGGACTCTATGTTAGAATTAACATCTTTGGAGATAATCTGGGAGATTAAGGATAGCTGATCCCCATGTAACACTGTATTGAGTCTTTGTTAATCAGTTGCTGGTCTAGTATTATCAACTTATCATTGAATTTCTCTATTTGTTTTGTAAACGCTTGTTAAGCAAGCCAACGGAATGTGAAAGATAAAGTAATCTGCAAGTGTATAGAAAACTAAATGATTATCTAAGTCTGAAAGTTGATCAATAACCGGGGCATTGTTAAAGGGCAAGTTGCTGAAGATTAATACTGTAAACACAAAGCTTCTAAAATATTCAGAGAATAATCTTAATTCTTATATTTCTCACACTAAAGGTGTCCTGATGTCATACAAATACCAAATGATTTCACTTTTCATTTTTGGTAGCTTTTCTTCATTGTTATGTAGACGACTGTTAAAATGTAAAACGTGTTTAACTGTCTCATATTTTAGAGTGCTTTAAGACAAATATGAAATCTACCAACAGTTTAATCTACTCATATTCTGAACCAGACCTACTAGTGAAGACTAAATAAAGTTTACATGTATGAATAAAATGTACAAATTTTTGTCAATTTCTTCTAACTTTTCTGACAATAAATAATCAAATATCAGTTAACTTAATTATACTTAAGAGTAGTAAAGATTTCATTAAACTTATTGTTTGCTTGCAGAAAAAATGAAACAAAAGAAAATGTTATCTTTTGTACTCAAAATACTTCACTCCTAGAGGAGAGACATAATACTGCAAAATCACTGTTATTCGTGGGGCACTAATCTCGAGGTTTCGTGGATAGGTCAATCAACGAATTAAAGATCCCAATGAAATTTTATTCCAATTCATACATCTATTAAAACCAGATTTCTGATCTCATTTATATATGTTATAAACATGTGTTGGCATTTTACCTGCAAATTATTGCGTCATTAAAGTACAAAATGTTTTCGGATAATCAAGCTAGATTAAATCCGTAACTAATTTCATGTTAAAAATATTCAAGAAACTTGACATAAAGTTGTGTTAATATCTTCAATTTGTTGTCACAAATTTTGGAAAAAATGCACCCGCACATACTTGATCATTCTGTGCTACTTGATTCTACTAGCCAGATTAACTAACTTAATCGATTTGATACGAGAATGAATACTATAAAAGGCATTTTTTAATCCAATGATTATGCTGTGCAAAGTTTTCATGTCATCATTGTATAAAATAATACTTGCTGAAAGAGACGAAAGGTATATGTATCATTATTTAATTACTAGTACCATGTATATGTCAAACAGCTTATATATATTTATTTACCAAAGGAAACACAAACAACACATAACGAGTTTCAAATTTTAATGACAGAGAATTGTGTGTTTATCATTACAATTATTTGGGACCCAGTGCATTAACTGTGGTCAATATAAGTTCTCAGTTTGCACTTATCAATTGTCATTCTTACTGACGTGTGGAAATGGCTCAACGCGGGTCTGTTATTGACGGGGCACTACTAATTAGCCATGTGCAGTAATACATGCTGTGTTTGATAGCAGAAATACCTCATGTGGGATACAAAGCAAGCATGAACTGACTAATATAGTCTGCTGTATGATATTTTTTGCAAAACAATATCTGCATTTACCTTTATTTTTTTTACACAAAAAAAAATCAATCCACAAATTTAGGTACCCATGAAAATGCCCTTTATGATAAAACCACAAAATTTCATAAACACAAAATTAAGCGAATTTGCAGTACTTAAAATGTAAGGCAACAGGCTTCTAAAGAATGGAGTTTCCAGACTGGAGAGTTATTCTTTTCTATGACACAAAAAAACCTAGCTAAGACTTTGAAAATTGTTTGGCTTGAAGAGGATCCTGGACTGTGAAGAAAGATCCAGTTGAGTGAGTTTTCACTGTTCACTGTAATTCCATTTTATCACAATTAACTCATTTGGGTTTTGACACATATATGCTTAAAGTTAAAGCTGCAATAATCAGAGATGGGAATACCTGAAGCTTGACTGGTACTGGTCTCTTCCACTGCGGCAGTCGAGATGGACATCTGTCTTTCGCAACAAGGAATTCATCAATTACCTAAAAAAACAATGACTAAAGAAATCGATAGGTGTCTATCTATGCAATACTAGCTTTTGTCAATTAGCAGTAATAAAATCTAGAATAATTTTGCAAAGCACACTGCTCTGGATTTGAAAACTTACAATGCAAGAAGGGCAACAACTCAATCAATGAACTGGAAAATGTTAAAGTTATGCACATATAGGCTTGGCACTGATCACTTCTGTAAGGTTTTGTAGAAACTCTGCTAAAATCAATGAACTATAACATGCTGACAATATGAAGATCTAGGCTAAGCACTGAACATATGCATGAAAATTTGCTGAATTCCACTAAGGGCTGGCAGAGGAGTTGTCTGGATGATATGCACCTAAACTAGAACTGGACATATTTGTTGTTTGGCTGAAATTCACTTGGTGATGTCAGAAGAGTTATCTAGACAACTTTGAGACAGACAGGCAGCACAAAATCAATATGTGCCCTCCCCGCATCCCTCTCACCCCAACAGACATATATACAAAAGCAGTGAAAAGGGAAGTGTATGGAAATACTATGGTTTCAATGTTTTCACAGCAAAAAAAAAAAAAAAAAAAAAAAAAAAAAACAGTGCTGAAGCTTTATTCCTGATAATCTTACATTAACTTGTGGGAAATCTGGGACCTGGATAGCCTTCCTTCTAGCAAGGACTTCTGCCTGGTCAATGCAATCTCTCTCAGACATAGAACTCCATGACTGTAACCTGAAGAAAAATTAACCAACTCATTCTTTAAATACTGGTGTACAGACCTGAGAAAAATTGCAACTTGAGAAATATCAGTTTTAAAGTATTTAAAAGGATTTGTTCTTCTTCTTTTTTTCATAAGTTGCAAGTGCATTGTTAAATGTAAGTACACTCTTTCAAATTGTGTTAGCATTAAATTACTCATATTATAAGCTTGAAATCACAAATTGCTAGGAGCTAATGTTATGATTTCCTTAAAAACTGCCAGTTTGATAGTTATGACTGATGAATTCTGATTTTCACATAACTTTTGACTCTAAATCAGTCTGCCAGTCAAGCACTTCTTATGATATAAGTGTTGTAACCATGTTCTGGACAAAGCGAATTCTTTTAGTTTAACAGAGATTCAAAAATTGTTATACCACATGTCTAAGATCTTTGACACTTTCAGGAAGTCTATATTTCATTTTATCGAAAAAGGCACTAAAACAGACTACAGGTTTGAGAAATCATGTAACATTAAACTGGAGGCAATCTTAACGACCCAACACAGAGCAAGCACCTTACCTTAGTAACACGTCTTGGCCCTGGAGTGACTGCAGCAATCTTACAGCATTGGCCACCCCTATTCCAGGCACTCCTTTTGGTACAAAGTCACAACCAATCAGCAAACCTAAAGCTACAAGACCACCTCTGTCAACACCCAGCTTTGCCTGTATGTCACTTAGTCTGTACATTTCCACGTGGGGATCCTGAAAATGTCAACTTATAAAAGTCAAATAATATTTCTTGTCCTGTGAAAGCTGGAATTTATGTAACATTTACTGCTGCTTGCATAATTCAACAGGACTATTCAAGCTGTTAACAATGTAACTCTGCATGCCATGTGTTTATCCAAACAAACTTTCACATTAACTGCAAACAAAAAAATTATATATTTTACTTGACTTATTTCTGTAGTACAGTACTTATTTTCCTTGTTAGGAAGAGCATCTTCCTGTGACTATGTTTTTACAGTTTTTTTTCTCTGACTACAGAAAGGTCACTATTTTGAGTCAATTACATTAATATGTCAGAACTGACCTTTGAGTTCATGGTGAAGTTTCTGTACACTGTTGTTGCTCCATACAGAAAGGCATCCCCATCATTAGTGAGACAGCCATCTACCAGCTATAAACACATTAAATACAACAAATATCAATTCAACAATATTCATTTAGCTATGTCATGGATCAATAAAACTAAACAATCTTAACTGTGATAACAGGGCATTTCCCACAAATAGAATTTCTTTATCATAAATCACCAGATTTAGAATATAGATGCTGTAGTCATATTTTGCACATTAGGCCAACCAGTGCAGATAAGGTTACTTGGTATTTTCATTTCTACCATAGCATTTCTAATTAGCACCTGCCCCCATTTTTACCAGATAAATGATCTAAATCTTCTATATCCAATACTGCTTGCAATATACAGAAGTTATTCCAAATAATAACCAATCTAACACCAAAAGTAACTGTTAATTACACTGTACCAAACATAACATGTTTATTGTAACTATTTACAATAGGTAGTTTTAAAATTAAAGAGCAGAAAGACAATTAAAAGAGTGTATCAAACAAGTTCTAATAAGTGTCTCCTTTTGGAATTTGTACTCCCCTGGGGTGCTAACTAGAAACAATACGGTATGTTTATAGATACATACCCCAGCTGCATTTAGAAGGGCACACAAAGCCTCTGCTTCCCCTTTACTCTGTATGTATGGTATACCCAGAATCTCCAGAAGCTCACAACACTGAAATTCATCAAGACTGCAGCATTAATTTTATTTATTTAGCTACTCTGTCAATGTTTGCTTCATCAATTTATTTAACACTGTATTAAAGTATTCTGACATGGTTTCTTTTCATAACTTATTTAGCCATTCTGATGTGATACTTCATTCAAAATCTTTCATTACAAACTTCAAAAACCTCTATGGGGATGTAGCTGTCCCACTCTAAATAGTATGCAACTGTGTTCTACCTGTCCCCCTTGGAACGGGCTTCCTAAGAAGGCATAGAAATTTAAACTAATAAAGAAACTTTCTGACATTTAATCACCCTTCAAATTAATGTGTACACTTCAACAAGATATGTCAAGCTCAAAATTTCTAAATTTTACCTCTTTCAACCAAGAATTAAAATTCCTTCTTGTTTGTTTTCCAGCAGGTCTCTGCTGGGGTTGCTTCCCTTGTCGCCCGGGAAAGCGAGTCTGCTGTCTTTTGATCATGGTGTCCCATTTCAGTTCTGGTGCTGAGCCTTCTATAACAAACACTAGCTTTACACCCAATTGTGTCAGATGGGAGATTCGGAAGAATAAGTTCCTGTAATATACAATGAATGTGATTAATACCCCACCCACAAAACCGCCTTGTCAGGGTCAAAAGGGGAAAAATATCAAGTAAGTAGTAAATCAGCAAGGTAGAGTTACAGGTCTTGTAAACACACTTTCTAACCATATTTTATCTTTTTTTTTACCTAAAAAGGACTTAAATATAAATAATTAAACTTAATGAACAAGATGGCCTTGATGGCCTGAGTATATATATAGAACTAAGTAGCCAAATTTGGTACTTTATCAAAGAAAATGTCAATTTCAAACGATTTTAAGATTTTTAGTAGCCACAGGCTATTTTTGCTACTGGTTATGCTAACATAATATAACATACATGTATGGAAAATAAGGCTAACTCCTTGCAGCCAAGCTTTTTCACAGATTGATATGAAGTCTTACAATATATATAGACATTAACCAAAAGAATTTGTTTCAAATTTTTTTCAAATCAAGCCAACAGTTTGTAGTTTAGAAGATTTTTAAAGTTTCCTGTACAGACATAATTATAAGGAAAATAAGAATGTCCTGATGGCCATGATTTTTATTGAACAGTAGAAATTTAACAACTTGTACGGAGTGATACTCACGGAACATTTGTTCAAAATTATTTTCAAATTGGGTCAGCAATTTCTAAGTAGAATATATTTTAAGTTTCATTATACAGACATACAAGAAAAATAAGCTCTGATTCTGGCAGCCATTTTTTGACAGATCAATATGAATTTTACAATATATGTAGATGGTCACTTATGGAACATTTGTTCAATATTATTTTCAAATCAAGCCAGCAGTTTCTAAGAAAAAGATTTTAAGTTTCCCATTCAGATCCTATAAAAATTAAAAGCTTTGCCCCATGGCAGCCATTGTTTTTCTTACATATTAAAATAAATTTCATAATTGATAGAGGAACCAAAGGAAGATTTGTGCTTAACTGTTTTCAAACCTTCAAGGGGTTACTGGATAGAAGAACTCAGAAGTTTTTCCAATTGGTTGCCATGGCAAAGAAATCACTGAACTGTCACTGAAAGATGACAATCAGACAATGCCCCCGAATCGGTGCTTTGTCTTTTGAGCTGAAGATGAAATAAAGATAAACTGTAGATCCTTCAAAAGAAGAGGATTTTTCTTACAATCTGACCTTAAGGTCAATGTCATTTAGGGTTCAACATAAAAAGATATGTGACCAGATGAATATAGATTACAGATCCTTCAAAAGAAGGTTTTTGACAATTTGACCTCAAGGTCAAGGTCCTTTAAGGGCCAAGGTAAAAAACTTTTTATGCATTCTGAAGATTTTTCCCGAAGGGTTGTTGTGTGCAAACATGGAAAATTTGTTATATCTTAAAAGAGTAAATATGGCCAAAATTAGGTATTCATGACAACTTGACCTTCAATGTCAAGGTCATATAAATATAAATCAGTAAGTAGGTCCTGTCAAAAAGAGTGTTGCTTTTAAGTAGGAAGTAAGGAAGCTTTATAAGCAATGTTAATTTTTTTTGAAAATATGACCTTTGATATCAAAGTCATTCAGGGGTCAAGGTCATACAGGTCATATAGGTCAGTGGTAAAGTTTTGTCCAAAGGGATGTTGTGTTCATTTGATGTTAATCCATTTACTTATAATGAAGTTATGAGCAATGTTAAAGTTTTCACACTGAATGATGGATGGACTGACAGACCAACAGTTCAAAAACTAAATGCCCTCCTAATCAGGGCCATAAAAAATCTGAAAGGGGGTCATCCAAGGAATAGTCTGGTAAAGGTAGGTTGAAATAGGCTCAGTGGTTTCAGAAATGCAGCTGCTGATGGACGGACACTGGATATCAGACAATGGCAATCCAAATAGGTCACTTAAGCCTACCGGGTCAGGTGAGCTAAAAATACCACTATTAGCAATGTGGTTAATCTTAATAAAAAGAAAGTTTCAGAAAGCAAGAAGTCCTTGTGTTTCTCACCGGAGGTAAGGTTTTGAGACCACTCCTTGCATCTGTTTAACACATTGGTTCTCACAGACCCATATTGACAGATCAACAGCCAGGGTCTGGCCCTCCAGTGAAGACAGGGGCAGGTGCTGCTCCACAGGGGCCAAGATCTGCCATAACTGAGTCACGCCCATCCTTTCACACTGTTAACCAACCATTAAGTCATTTCATCATCTGGAACTTCAAGTTCTGAAAAAACACAAGTTACTTAATGAGTTTCTTGTTACTTTAATGAACAAAAACAAGACCTTAAAATAGGTGTTGTAAAATCGGACTGAAACGAAAATCGATTATCGAATGGAATCTGAGAGAGTATTTTGATTTAGAATCGGCAAATAATCGAAAAGTTGTAAACATAGATAAACTGAAACACTTTCAGAAATCTTGTACATTTTCACCCTAATGGGTTGGTATTATCACAACAAATACTCTTTGGGTGCATGGTAAAACAAATTAAATAGTATGTATCCCATTATTTAATGTTTTTATAGAGTCAAATGTAATTATGTTAAAACAAGTTCCTGCAAAGAGTAACTTCCCTTGGCACCTGGAAACATCGATTCTCGAAAAAGAAAATCAATTGTTGTCGACATACCATGGCCACCGATGATTATTCGATTTAAATTGATTATCGTTACATCACTACTTAAAAGCACATAAATACATTCTCCTTATAAAACATCATGAAGAAACTGACATCTCAAAAGAGTAACAAAATTACAATGTATAGTAATGGTTATAACAAAGTGTTTTTCTGGGCAACAAAGAAAGTTAAAGACATACACTACCCGTGGCAAAAAAAAAACCCACAAAAAAACAACTTGTTATCAAAACCTACTGAAATGAGATTTATTGTGGATGATAATTCAAAACTTAATATTTTCTTATTTCCAGAATTCCATACAATGACTGTGTCACTGCCTTCATATCAATACCATATAGGAGAGATCGCTGTGACGTCACACAGCAAAACAGATACGATGTCTGGTGGGCAAAAACAATAACATAAACAATGGTTGTGTACAGGACAGAATTTTTATACTTTAGTAACTTTTTTGCTATTTTATAGAATTTTAAAATTTAACGGTTCTGAATAACTAATAATTTTCATATTTTTATATTAAAATATAATTTAAAAATGAAAAACCATTTTTTAGTGACATTTAATTTTTCGTAAGGCCAGAAGACTGTGAAATCTATTTAGAAAAATAGTGTAAGTTAAGTCTTCATAGTTCGTTCATTTTAATATATATATAAAATATATGTTCATGAATACATTGTTAAATTAATGACCTTTTCATTGATACAAAGCTTTTATAAATATAAACAAAGTTATGACCCATGGAAAAACACTACCGACACCATAAAAATACGGCCTATTGGCATCTGCCCATCTGACTTGTGTCTTATCAGATGAAAAGATCACACAATGTTTGCAAACACGATCCCTCCTATAAAAATCTGTTTAAAAACAACTCTTCAGTTTTTGAATTTCAAGCATTAAAAGATGATATATTTTACCTAATAATAAACAGTAATTGCCAAAAATTTAAAGGCATGATTTTGATCCTGAGCTACTTTCATCATTTCAGTTTTTTGACAGAAAGTCTTTTCAGTGGTCAGATTACACAAAACCTCTGTCAGCAGATCTTTTTGACACATGAAGTTTGCATTTGTTCCATTAATGCGTCACGTGCATCATCTGACACATTACAAGAAGAGATTATTTCAAGTTATATACAACTGATGCCGAACTAATTAAAACTGAACATTAGTTGTCAAAATATCTTGCAAATTCAATAATCAACTGTGAAAAAAATAATGTAAAATAACCACAAACATTATATAATTATTCTACATACCGAGGAGCTAAGCCCATCACGAAGGGAATTAACTCGTACATTTCTCAAATTTCCCGCAAAATTAGGTCAATCTCGTTGAGGCGATACAATTTTTTAAGGTAACAAAACTTACGAAGTATTCCTTTTTGAATTGGAAACGACTAATGTTAAAATCTTTGGTTAAATTCACAATCTTTCAAATTCAAAATGAAAAAGTGTAAAACCAAAATATCACGTGATACAAATATGCCGATGAGCAGCGCCATTTTGCTTGTGCGCGCCAGATTTTAAACAACATTTTTCGGCGCTGTTTCATGGATCTATTACACGATGCCACTTCTTTCAAAGCGAATTTTCAACTGTGTGAAGCCTTTGACAGATGTCAGACCAGATGAAAAAATCTATACCGTTCCACATACGAAGGAACAGCTTCGTTCTCAAGAGTATCCTTTCTGAAAAATCGTCGGCTATCAACAATCCAAGATGGCGGCGCCCATGAAATCTTGTTTGCAGACGATAAAACGCTGTATATTTGTATTTTTATTCAAATATTCATTCATTTTAATCTGTAAGGTCAATGGCAATACAAAAAGATATGTTTAAAAGTCATAACTACCCTACAGAGTCAACTTCCCATTCAACTTTTGTTGGAAACCTCGATAGGAAAACGTGAATTTTGATAGTTTTCATTTAGATTTAGCAGTTTTATTCCATGTCAAAAGGGTTTAAACACATTTTTGTATATATTCTACATGTTTCTACCCACCTGCAGTTGATGTTATGCCTCATTATGAAGGTAACTTTCATAGACTAGAACAAAGAATTTTCCATGGCAGCCATGTTTTTCATGGTTGCCAGCTTGCATCTCTGGGGTTACCACTGTGATTTATGGTAATTTACATGTTTAAGTGCAGTTGTTTATGTTGTTTTTTGGTACATTTATTGGTAAATATGTATGTAAACAGGATTTAATTCATTTGATAAATTGAATTAATTTAATTGTGTAGGAGGGTAGGGTCTGATGTTATTGCCTTTCTTAGGTCAAAGGTCAGACCTGTACAGCAGATAGTATTTTTTTGGAGGGGGTGGCTTGAAATTAATTTCACTGGTAATTAACAATTTTTGTTGTCCTTTCTTTTTTTTCTAAAGTTTCTTTCTATCAGAAACAGCATTTTTGAGTACAAAGAAACAGGTAGTTGGATTTTTTAAGAACATTGTAAAGGCAGTATCAGATGACACATTAAATGTTCCAGCAAACAGATTTGTTGCCTTTGAATTTATTTCCAGTGGTGTCATTTCGTTTTTTTACATAACTCTTACAGGCTGTCATTAGAAATGCCCACAGATTAAATTTTTTAGTCTTTTCATATCCATCCAAACTACCACAGTTGTTTTTTCAGTGGATAGTTTAAGCAACAAATAAGTTAGGATCAGATATTTGGGATTTGCATATTGTTCAAAATGTTCTACATTCTTGAGGAATTTTGTGGCCTATTTAGAATTAAAAAATATAACCACTGAAGTTTCTTGAGCTAAACATCTTTCTTTGGAGAAAATTGCTTTAAAGATTTAATAGTAGGTATTTGTTCAGCACTTTTTGCATGTCAAAAGAAACATTTTATTTGAACCTTAACTGTCAATTTAGGGAATATGAAAAACGTATGCAGTTATACAAGAAACGGATCTGGACGTGTCAAAGTACTGGGCATGTGAATCTTACACATGAAGAAGCCTGGAATTCAGAAAAAGCTGTCATGAAAACATTGAAAGAACAGTTTGCACCATGTTATGATAAACCTGTTCTTGAGCTTGTTCACCATAGTAAGTTTACACTACATTGTATGCTACATTTTTCAGTCTGCTTTTTAGCTCACCTGAGCCGTAGGCTCATGGTGAACTATTAGGATCGATCAATGTCTGTCGGACGTCCACACTTTGTTAACACTCTAGTGGTCACATTTTTGCCTCAATTGTCATGAAACTTAGTCAGAATGTTTGTCCCAGTAATTACTCGGACAAGTTCAAACATGGGTTATCTGGAATGAAAAATTAGGTCACAGAGCCCAAAAATAAAAAAACCTTGTTAACACTCTAGAGGCTACCTTTTCAGTCCAAAATATCCTGGAAATTTGTCAGAAAGGTTGTAAGGATAATTTCCAATTCAATTTTGAATATGGGTCATCTGGGGTCAAAAAGTAGGTCACAGAGCCCAAATATGGAAAAACTTTCTTAACACTCTAGAGGTTACATTTTCAGTCCAAATATTCTGGAAATTTGTCGGAAAGGTTGCTTCGTTCCTCTCTAGCTCAATATTGAATATGGGTCATCTAGGTTCATAAACTAGGTCACAGAGTCCAAATACCCAAAAATCTTGTTTACACTCTAGAGGTAACATTTTCAGTCCAAATATCCTTGAAATTTGTCAGAAAGTATGTATCAATGATTTCTAGCACAAGTTTGAATATGGGTCATCTGGGGTCAGAAACTAGGCCACAGAGCCCAAATATGGAAAACCTTGTTAACACTCTAGAGGTTACATTTTCAGTCCAAATATCCTGAAAATTTGTCAGAAAGGTTGTTTTGATGATTTCTAGCCCAAGTTCGAACATGGGTCATCTAGGTTCAAAAACTAGGTCACAGTGCCAAAATATGGAAAAACCTTGTTAACACTCTAGAGGTAACATTTTCAGTCCTAATATACTGAAAATTTGTCAGAAAGTTTGTTTTGATGATTTCTAGCTCAGCTTTAAATATGGGTCATCTGGGGTCAAAAACTAGGTCACAGAGCCCAAATATGGAAAAACCTTGTTAACACTCTAGAGGTAACAATATCAGCCCAAATAACCTGGAAATTTGTCAGTAAGGTTCTTTCAACAATTTCTAGCTCAAGATTTACTATTGTTCACCTGGGGTAAAAAAACTATGTCACAGAGTCCAAATATTGAAAGACCTTGTTAACACTCTAGAGTTAACATTTTTAGTTCAAATATTCTGAAATTTTGTCAGAAAGGGTCATCTACATGTAGGTTCAAAAACTAGGTCACAGCCAAAATATGGAAAAACCTTGTTAACACTCTAGAGGTTACAGTTTCAGTCCAAATATACTGGAAATTCGTCAGAAAGGTTGTTTTGATGATTTCTAGCTCAAGTTTGAGTATGGGTCATCTTGGGTCAGAAACTAGGTCACAGAGCCCAAATATGGAAAAAAAACCTTGTGAACATTCTAGAGGTAACATAATCAGTCCAAATAACCTGGAAATTTGTCAGAAAGGTTGTTTTGATAATTTTTAGGTCAGATTCAAATATGGGTCATTTGGGGTCAACTAGGTCACAGAGCCCAAATATGGAAAACCTTGTTAATACTCTAGAGGTAACATATTCAGTCCAAATAACCTTGAAATTTCTCAGAAAGTATGTTTTGATAATTTTTAGGTCAGGTTTGAATATGGGTCATTTGGGGTTAATTGACCATGCCCATAACAACTTTGTTAAAAGCAGCCATACTCAGATGAGCGATCTAGGGCCATCATTGCCCTCTTGTTAGTAAAGGTATCTGTGAATTTTCATGTCCTTCGTTGTGGAAAAGAATCTTAGGTTGCATCTCAGTCAGGCATAATAGATTTTAGAATGCCCATAAATTCATTATAATAATAGTTAATGGATTTGCTTCATACTTGAACACAACACCCCTTTGGACAAGACCTTCCCACTGAGTTATATTTATATGACATTGATGCCTTAACGACCTGACCTTGAAGGCTTATTGTCAAGAATACCTCATATTTCCGTAACTAACTTACTAGTAACCAAATTTTTTTATGTTTGCACACCACAACCTTTTGGGAGAGATCTACCAATTGACATATATATATTTTTATGCCCTGAAGGGAGGCATATAG
This sequence comes from Cyclina sinensis, assembly GCA_012932295.1. Classification (NCBI taxonomy): domain Eukaryota; kingdom Metazoa; phylum Mollusca; class Bivalvia; order Venerida; family Veneridae; genus Cyclina; species Cyclina sinensis. The sequence continues at coordinate 21,687,928 of JAAONU010000003.1, read as the reverse complement.
TTTTTGAACTGTCCGCCCATCAGTCCGTCTGTCAAACCATCTGAAAACTTTAACATTGGCCATAACTTCCTTATTAGTAAGTGGGTTTACTTCATACTTGGACACAACATCCCTTTGGACAAGACCTCCCCACTGACTTATATTTATTTGACCTTGACCCCTGAATGACCTTTACCTTGAAGATCAAGTTATCCTAAAACTTTAACATTAGCCATAGTTGATTAACTTCATACTTCGACACAACACCCCTTTGGACAAGACCTTCCCACTGACCTATATTTGTTTGACCTTGACCCCTGAATGACCTTCACCTTGAAGATCCAATTGTCCAAAAACTTATACATTTGGTCATAACTTCCACATTAGTTAGTGGATATACTTCATACTTGGACACAACACCCCTTTGGACAAGACCTTCCCACTGACTTATACTTATTTGACCTTGACCCCTGAATGACTGGTTCTCAGCTCAAAGCACCACTTCGGGGGCATAGTCATCTTACAGTTCTTGTTTTACCTTGACGTAAATTGTCCAAAAGGAAAAAATTCTTATGAAAGACTTAAAATTAATCATCATCTGGTCCGCAGCTCAAAGGTCAGACACCACTCTAGTGGCATCATCATTCAGTGAGAGCTCTTGTTTAACATCAGTTATTTGTGTTGACTTGTTTTATAGGTACAGATGGTAAAAGTGCTTGAGAGTTTTGTCTCAATGAAATAATTCACCCTGAACTATTCTTACAGCTTGATAGTGTGAAGGCTTCTTGATAACATTTATGAAAATATTTTCAGGTACAAAGTCATTAGATACCTTGGTAGATGAAGCATGGCTAATGTTACAACAAGTTCTAGTTGTAGGGGAAAGAGTGCTGTTAAAAGTCAAGTCTGGTGGAAAATCGTAAGAACTAATAATTATAATAATTAAAATTTATTTTTTTCAGCAATGGTAAAGTTGAATGACTTTCAATTTAAATGAAAAAAAATGACAGTCAAAAATTAATAGAATGATAGGTATTGTCTTGTCTAAGTTGTAAAGCTAGAAGTTTGCTTGTAATAATCTCTACATGCTACAGTACGCGCCAGGAGGAACTCACGTTTTCCTCGAGGTAGGTGCGGACTACCCATTTGCGACCAAATCCGTCGCATTTCGAGGACCCCTGCCACAGACATGGTCACCAAATATTGCGGCGGACGTCCGCTAAATGGTTCCATGAACATTTTCACAGGTATAATTATTGATATCGAGGCTCTCATAGTTCCCGATTACATGCATTTCGGCGAATTTAAGGCTTTAAAGATATCAAATAAATGTATAAAACTTTCATTCTGATGCATTTGTTTACAAATGTTCCTATTTGTTAACGCAAAGAATGACAAATCAAAGCGATTGCTTCTTGAAACAGCTGACCGTATTTTCAGAAAATAAACTGACTGGCTTCCGATTGCAATGTGTTAAAACTGTTTTCTTATTTAAAGACAACAAACACCATGTAAACCCTACTGCGACATGCAGTAATAACTGCGACATCTGTATCGTCTAGGCGCTTGGCAAAAATTATTGATCGATTTTGCTTTGTAATAGCAAGCGTTCTCAAAATTTTAATACAATAAACCTACACAGCAAATGTATTTGAAGTTTGGTTTTAATTTTACCAAATGTCAAATAACTGGTAGACGTAACATGCACAGTTTCATAACAGTCGTTTTGTTAAATCTTCAGCTTTTCCAGGTGAGTTATGACCCGAATTAATTTCGCATTGGTAGTCAAATATCGCTGAGATATTTCGCGATGTCGAGACATCGAGGACGTCCGTCTTTTTCCTCGTTGTCGCGGCGGATATTTCTTTTTCCACGTCCTTGCAAAAAAGCTGAAAACCTGAGTTCCTCGTGGCACATACTGTACATACATTTTGAAAGTCCTCTTGTCCTCTAGTCCATACAGCAGTAAATCACCCAACTGAAAGTACTAATGATCTAACTGTATTGTTTTTCATTTATTGTGTCAAGAATAACTTTCAGGATTTACATGTTCCACTTTCAGGATGAAGGCTATTATTGTTAAAGTTGATCCAGCTGGCTATGAGGTTTGTAAAATATTTTACTAGCAGGGTTAGAATTTGGCAGATATTGGCACTCACAGTTTTTTGCAAGTGCCTTTCTTGTGAACTTGCAAAATAAAAAACATAACTGCTGTAAAATGAAATATGTGAATTTAAAAGTTCTCCATGTTACAAAGGGTCTATAGATTGTTTGCTGTAAATGTAGATAGTGATATTATAAAGGTTACTACTAAATGTTCAGCAAGTGTTTCTCTACGTTTATACTTAAGGACATGAATGAAGACGTATTATTTTTCTGCATCTTCTACATAATATCTGCATCTAGGGTTGGATATTGTTTAGGACGAAACAGTAAGATACTATACCAGTATCAGTAAAATGATACAGTATTTAAACGATACCTGGTATTAGATAAAATCGTGCCTAGCTGCAATCTTGACATACTGTGTTGAAAAATGAGTTATTTTTTTTAGAAGAAACATATGAACCTTGCTTTGAATAAGACAGAGTTTATGTCTCTATATTCAGTTTTGTTTTATTTCAGCAACACAATAGATTAAAATGATTGAAACTGAATTTCTGCAGAAACAAAATTTTAAATAAATCACAAATGAGATAAAAACTTAAAACATGAAACACAGAATGTGCTGGATATGTTACATTTTGCATCACCCTGTTAAGACGTAAAATAAGCCCACAAAAGCGAACACTTTGATCTCATTTCAACCATGTTTACATTGGCAATAGAGCTGAAGATGAGTCAAAGATTTGCATTCTCTGTATCTCAGTTAACATGTGTTTTCTTTTTTCTAATATTTATATCATTTTTTATGTCGAGATAGATATTAACCCAGATAGAAACACATCTTAAACAGTTAATTAAATTTGAAACTGCACCTGTTGTAAAAAAAAAAAAGCAAATAATGATAGGCAGGTTTGTAAGCATTTTAGACAAAATGGCGGCACCCAGCGATTTTATTTGATGATTGTTGCTTTTGACATTAGTAAAATCATGGGATTTTATAAAAAGCAGGTATCGATAAGAGTGCCAGTCCTTTTTTAAATGGTATTTACTGGTATTTTTTAGAATAAGCGATACAACTACTGGTACCAAGTTTCAGTATCCAACCCTATCTGCAGCACCATACAATTTTCGGTCTACAAATCAAGGTCAATATTGAGATCTTTCATCCATTTTTTTACGGTTTTTTTTCGCTAGAGGTATACATGGATTTGGTTGCTGATGTCTGTGATGTAGTTGCATTTGGCAATTTAGCTGCCGTAGCAGACAGTTTGTCACTTCGCAAAACAGAACGTTGCAAAAGAGACCACTTCAAAAACTTGTACATTGTTAAAATGCTTACCAGGGTTTCCACTGGCTAATTTTATTTTTCCGCCAATGGGGAGAGTTCCGGGAGGGAGGTCCTGGCTGTCGAAAATTTTTCAATTTCTCATTTTTAAAGACTTAATTTACAACATATCTAGAGCCTCAACTGTTATGAATATTTTATGGCATTAAAGCATTTTAAAATGATAAATCTAATATTTTTCTGACTTTAATTTTCTAAAATCTACATACACCATATCAACAAATTACAATTGATTTATCATTATCAAGGCTCACACTGGCTTAAAAAAATAATAGCCAATATTCTTAATTTAAAAAAAATGATAGCCAAAAGTTCAGATATATTGATACCTCCACTGTTTTCTTAGATCTATATAAAACCATGGCTTTAATTAGCATATAGAAATTAAACTTGCAGACATTCACAGAATGCAGCCCTTTTTTCTGAATCACTTACTGAAAACTGGCATCATCACCAATGTACTTATATTTTTTTGTCTTTGTACTAAAGATTTTTAAACAGAACATTGCTTCTTTTCGTTTTAAATAATTATAAAAAAATCGAAGTCGCGAAAATATGTGACAATTGAAAATTTTTCTGTTTTCTGCAGAAAAATACATAATTTTGGTTGTTCTATATTAAATTGTGTGAGAGTAAATACTTTTTAATTATTTTAACATTGCTTTCCACTGGCGATGTAATCAAGCAGCCTAAAACAAATTTCAAAATTTGCAATTTCAGCGAGTAATTCTCCGAACATGTGACCGTCGACAATAAGGTCAAATTGACTTGTAATCGCCGCTGGCAGTAACACTTTTCACAACTTTCATCTGGATTTATCAATCAGCAATCAATTAGGGCATTTTTTTAAATATACATCGGAAAAATAATTTTTATATGTTTTTTTTTTCGCCACTTCCAAATATTTTTTCGCCATTTGCGAAATTGGCGAATTGCAGCGGAAACCCTGCTTACTAAAAGCAGTCAAACAATATTGACAAATGATTATGCCGAATTGTTACAATATTATATTACAGGGTAATCCTACCAGTAATTGTAACTCACCATCAAGTGACAAAGAGAACAAAGATAGCAATTCATCATCACCAAAGAAATGGGTCCCACCCAAAGTGAGTGTTTCTTTAGTGTAGTGTTAAGATGTCTCTTATAGATAAGTAAGATATAAAAAAAACTGCCTCTTCTTATAGAAATGACTTTTTGATCTGCTGATTTCTTTTAAACCTTTTATTAACATTGATTAGAGATATGTAAAATTAAAAACTGCCTCTTCATGTAGAAACAACTTTACAGTTACAGAGAGATGAAGTAGTGTTCTAACTTCAATAAAAAAAGAAAAACCACATTAGCTCACAGGTTTACCTGTTAGTCTAAAGCACTGCTTCAAAATCATACGTTATGAAAGTCTTGTACTTTGATTTAAAAAAAGATAACAATACTTGAGCACATCTGTGTACATGTATGTTTGAATTGTAGTGTTCAACTTCCTTGTTTCATTTATTGTGATAGAATTTAAAGTGTTGATAATAATGATAATGACTTTTTTTCTAGTGGATTACATTATTTGTCAGACTATATATCAATTTTCCAATATGCTCCACTTTATAAGTAAACATGGTAAGAAGTATTTACAAGAGTAAAACAAAACAAACATGAAGTGAACAATATAAATAAATGAATATTTTTTCTATGGAAACCTTGATTAATCGCTTGACATAATAAGGCCTAAATATGATAAGTTAAATGTTAACTGTTGTAGTGAGGAAATTGTTTTTGTTGTATTGTGATTTGAAAGAATTTACTGTTTTTGCAGAGCTTAATTCTGAAGGGAGAGAATGCATAAATTTAGGTACAGAGTAAGATGTGTCTTTCAAAAAAAAAAATTCTAGATTAAGTAAACTGTATAGGAATACACATACATATAAAAAATATTTTGTTATTAGCTCACCTGAGCATGCTCATGTGAGCTTTTAGGATCCTTGATTGTCCGGCGTCCGTCCGTCCGTCGTCCACAATTCATTCAAACGACATCTCCTCTGAAACCACTGGGCAAAATTTAATGAAACTTGCCTAGAATGTTCCTTGCATGAAGCTCTACCAAGTTTGTTCAAATGGTTCCGGTTCATTGCATTTCTGGGTCACAGGAGCTAAAAACAGATTTTAAAAGTTGGATCTTTAAAAATCTTCTTGTCAGAAACCACAAGACCTGGAGCTTTGATATTTGGTATAAAGCATCATCTAGTGGACCTCTACCAAGTTTGTTCAAATTATGTTCCTGGGGTCAAAAATGGCCCCGCCCCAGGGGTAACTTGTTTTACATAGAGTTATATAGGAAAAACTTTAAAAATCTTCTTGTCAGAAACCGTAAGGCATAGAGCTAAGATATTTGGTGTGTACCATTGTCTAGTGGACCTCTACCAACTTTGTTCAAATTATACCTCTGGGGTCAAAAATGGCCCCGCCCCAGGGGTAACTTGTTTTACATAGAGTTATATAGGAAAAACTTTAAAAATCTTCTTGTCAGAAACCGTTAGGAATAGAGCTTAGATATTTGGTATGTAGCATTGTCTAGTGGACTTCTACCAAGTTTGTTCAAATTATACCTCTGGGGTCAAATTTGGCCCCACCCTGGGGTCATTGGTTTTACATAGACTTATATAGGAAAAACTTCGAAAATCTTCTTGTCTGAAACCACAAGGCCCTGAGCCTTAAGATTTGGTATGTAGCATTGTCTAGTAGACCTCTACCAAGTTTGTTCAAATTATACTCCTGGGGTCAAATTTGGCCCCACCCCGGGGCCATTGGTTTTACATAGGCTTACATAGCGAAAACTTCTAAAATCTTCTTGTAGAAGGAGAAGTAACATTTTCAGTTCAAATAATCTTGAAATTTGTCAGACAGGTTGTTTCTATGATTTCTAGCTCAAGTTCGAGTATGGGTCATCTGGGTTCAAAAACTAGGTCACAGAGCCCAGAAATAGAAAAACCTTGTTAACATTCTAGAGGTTACATTTTCAGTCAAAATATCCCAGAAATTTGTCAGAAAGGTTGTTTTGATGATTTTTAGCTCAAGTTCAAAATTGGGTCATCTGGGATCAAAAACTAGGTCACAGAGCCCAAATATGGAAAAACCTTGTTAACACTCTAGAGGTAACATTTTCAGTCCAAATAACCTGGAATCTGTCACCAAGGTTGTTTCAATGATTTCTAGGTTAAATTTGAATATGGGTCATCTGAAATCAAAAACTAGGTCACAGAGCCCTAAAATAGAAAAAAACTTGTTAACACTCTAGAAGCTTTTTTTTTCAGTCCAAATATTCTAGAAATTTGTCAGAAAGGATGTTTTAATGATTTCTAGCTCAGATTCGAATAAAGGTCATCTGGGGTCAAAAACTAGGATACAGACCCCAAATATGGAAAAACCTTGTTAAAACGCATTGAGGTAACATTTTCAGTTCAAATAACCTTGAAATTTGTCAGAAAGATTGTTTTAATGATTTCTAGCTCAGTTTTGAATATGGGTTATCTGGGGTCAAAAACTAGGACACAGGGCCAAAAAGTAGAAAATCCTTGTTAATGCTCAAGAGGTTACATTTTCAGTCCAAATGTCCTTGAAATTTGTCAGAAAGTTTGTTTCAATGATTTCTAGCCCAGATTAGGATATGGGTCATCTGGGATCAAAAACTAGGTCAAAGAGCCCTAAAATGTTAAAACCATTTTAACACTCCAGAGGTTACATTTTCAGTCCAAATATCCTGGAAATTTGTCAGACAGGTTCTTTTGATGATTTCTAGCTCAAGTACTTATATGGGTCATTTTTTGTCAAAAACTAGGTCACAGAGCCCAAATATGGAAAAACCTTGTTAACACTCTAGAGTTAAGATTTTAATTCCAAATAACCTGAAATTTTGTCAGAAAGGTTGCTTCTATGATTTCCAGCTCAACTTTGAATATGGGTCATCTGGATTAAAAAACTAGGTCACAGAGCCTAAATATCGAAAAACTTAGTAAACACTCTAGAGGCTACATTTTCAGTCCAAATGTCCTGGAAATTTGTCAGAAAGGTTGTTTTGATGATTGTTTTGATGGCCAGGTTTGGATATGGATCATCTGGGGTCAAAAACTAGGTCACAGAACCCAAATATGGAAAAACCTTGTAAACACTCTAGAGGCTACACTTTCAGTCCAAATAACCTTGAAATTTGTCAGAAAGATTGTTTCGATAATTTCTAGGTCAAGTTCGAATATGGGTCATCTGGGGTCAATTAACCAGGTCCATAGCAACTTTGTTAAAAGCAGTCATATTCAGGTGAGCGATATAGGGCCATCATGGCCCTCTTGTTTTTACATAGCTGTCACTCATAATAGTTTACTGGAAGGAATTTGAAGAGAGAGTAGAGTTTTGTTGTTCAGACCTTTGTTGATTAGAAGAGCTGTGTTTGTAGTCCACTCTATTAAAGATTGTCAGATTGTTGTCCATTTTAGTGTTTGTAGAAGTTCAGCAGATGGGTCATTGGTACCAATAAACAGCACCCTCACAGTTGAAAATAGACTCCAAATTTCCCAACGTCTGACTTTAAAAATTCTTAAAATGACAGAGTGAACATCCACTCATATTGAGGCTGATATTTCCAGCATTGTGTAGTGTTAAAAAACACAAAAGTGTACAGTGAAAGTAATGTTTGTAAATACAAATAATGAATTTGTTTCCTCTTCAGCATTTGTAATTTCAGTAATTTTGAGTTGATATCTTTTAATTTGCATGTGATATCGCAATACTCTTCAATGCTCAGTACACATCATGCATTTCTTCAAATTTCAAAGTTAAGTTTGTAAGTTTCCTTACAGGGTTTCCTGAAAATGTTCAGTAAAATTACTGATCATAATCTTAATAAAAAAAAGTGGCATGCAGCTCATTTCAAGAAATCTAGATCATGTTCATCTAAACTAACTTTTAACCTCTTTGTTTTGTTTCAGTTGTTACCTTACAAGTACAGTATTAGGTTTGAAAATGAAGACAGTGTAATACATTCTGTGCCAGCCAATGACTTGAGGTAAGGTTTTTTTGAATCAGCTCGAATTTTCAAAACAGAATGTTTTTATATAAAATATTCAGTGTTCAATACAGTTAGTACAAATTTTTCATAGCAGATTATTATTAAGAGAGTATTCCTGTTTTTGATAAGTGGTCATTGTACCTATTAATTTTACCTAGACTTAGCCATGTAAACAAGCAGTTAACTCAGAATTGTTTGTTTAAGATGTTTAGTACATGTATGTGTAAATTACTAACTTGGTTTCTACAATGTTTGGAATATGCTCATTTTATTTCAAGTCGTGGCGACAAGCCCCCATCGAAAGAATTGTTGAGGTTGTTTATTCGCACATACGCTGTAAGGGCAGGGCATACACCCAATAGTCCTTGGGTTGTTGATGACACCCAGGTGAAGAAGTTGGATCTGCAGAGTAAATTTGCAAGTTTTCTTCTGTCCCCTGTCAAGGTGAGATTTAAGATATATTCTCAGAACTAAGATTTAATATTTATTCTCAGAACTAAGATTTAAGATTTATTCTCGGAACTGAATAAGCAGGTAGGCACCTTGTGCAGACTGTGTATGTTAGAGACATGATAAACTGGATAATCGCACATCTAACCATGGATGTACATGTCAGAGCAGTTTCTTTAACAATGTTGCAGTTTCAGTTGTCATTTATTTTGACCAATTTTCCAAATGATGAGAGGCTTCAGTGTCAAGAGCTTTTATTAGGACAATGAAATGAAAAAATGTTATAATTGGCATTGCTAATTCTTTTCCTTTTCTAATAGAATTTAAATGTTTTGTTTCTCAGGTACATTAACTTACACATCATTTACTAAATTACAAGATATCTAATTTTAACACTTAAAATTTTCATGCTGGCATGTTGATTTTTCTAAAAAGTAAAATACAGGTACAGAGCCACTTACAAAGGTAAGTTCATCAATTATGGTATTTCTTCCAGTGGAAGGCAGATGAGATTGCAAAGAAAATTGATGAAGAAGTAAAGAGCATTAAGTCTGCAAGTAAGGCCTCGCCAAGGATAAAGACCAAAATGGATGCAAAAGAGGAAAAACGCAAGGAACATGCCAAAAAATCTATTACAAAAATCGAAAAAAAGAGTGAAAAACTGAAACAGCAGAAGGAAAAGCAGTCGAAGAAAAGTGACATTGTAGAGCTAGACTCTTCTGATGACTCATCCAATAGTGATGTAGAAAATGATAAAAACGAAATTGTGGCAGTGTCAGACTCAGATTCTGACACCCCATTAGCTATTGTTAAGACACAGTTGACTCCAAAGAAAAAATCTAGTGATAGTTCAGACAAAAAGAAAAAGAATAAACCTGTGTCATTAGCAGACTTACAGAAAAAGTTAAAATCAAAGAGTAAGAGCAAAGATGGTAAACCTAAAACACCATTGACGTTAGCGGATTTGAAAAAGAAACTTGAGAAAAAGAAACTAAAGACGGGTGAGAAGGATAAAAAGAAGTCTAAAAAGGGGCAGGTTAGTAATTCCATTGTAGGATTAAACTCAGACTTGAATTTCTAACAGTTACTTATTTGTCATTTGTTACTTTCTATGTTCCTGGGATGGAAATTAAGGAATGGAGCATGTTAAAATGCCTATATAAGCATACTTTAACTGGGATAAAATTGATTTCTTTAGAAAACTGCACAGAAAATTCATGGTCTTAAAAGTATTACTTTAAATAGGAATATGACTGATTTATATAAATTGACAGAACTACTTAAGACTGACACTACTATATAAATTTACTGAATTTGATAGTAGTAGATGTAACATTTCCTTCGTATTATGTTTTAAACACATTCTCAGTGATTCACTATGGTAATGGTCCTTTTACTAAGGAAGTATTTAAAATATGAGGTAATGACATGTTATTCATGCTTTTGAGAGAACAATTGTCCATCTTTGTTTTGTTAACACTTTTATAGGACCCCAAACAAATGACTTTACTTGATTCCTTGAAGAAGAAAGGTTTGAAAACCCCGGAGAAGAAAGGTGGTAGTAAACAAAACAGTCCACTGAAGATACAGAAAACACCAGATATGAAGAAAAAATTGATGACAACACCAAGGACTCCTATAGTTGTCCAGAAGTATGTAGCTAGTCCCAGCTTGCAGGATTTTCATAAAACTAGAGGACTCTTTTTCATCCATTATGATTGACCTTTCTACAGCTGGAAAAAATAATTTGGGTTCTTGCTATGTTTTCTACTTTAATTTTCTGTTCTCTAGTATTTTCTTACTAGACTCTTTCATAAGTTAACTAAAGAATGATGTAAGAGGCATATTGAAAACCTTAACAGGTCAGCTCTGGTGTTAACTTTTAAATTGATAAGAATTAGCATCTTGATTATCATAATTGTTCAGGTGTTGAAAACATGCAATAGTGGTTGAAGGTGGATTTTTTTTTCACTATAAATAGATGGGTAAGTTTTTTTCAGTTATTGATTGCTTCCTGTCATGAAAATAAAGGTATTTCAAGTCTTACATGTAGGTTATATCATTTCTAGGTTGCAGCAGGCAGTCAAGAAGGAAGACAAGGCACTGATAGGGCTTTATTCCACACAAGCAGCCAAGATCCTTACCGATAGTCAGAGAAATAAACTCAGTGATAGTCTCAAAGAACTGGTCATGAAGAAATACTCTGTCATACAAGAAAAGCTAAAATTGTAAGTGGGAAAATTATTGATCTTGCTATTATCTTAATTTATGGAGCTAAAATGTCTAAATATCAAATGTCTAAATGATGTAAATTTCAGATCTAAAATGACTGAAGAGGAGAAAAAGGCATACTTGGAAAAGAGAGCTCAGGAACGTAAAGAAGAGTACAAGAAAAAGATGAAAGAAAGGAAGAAAAAATCTCAAAAGGTATGATAGTGTAAGATGTGACCTTGATGAAATCAAAGTAAAAAGCTGTAAGATGTAAAAGTTGTGGATATTCAAGGTTGTTTAATTTGTTTGAAAGGGAACTAAAGATTGAGGTTGTACGTGTAGTCCAGCCTATAAGTGATCACCATAGAAAAAATAATCTGATTGTAAAGTTTTGTTTCTCTATTTGTCATTACTATAGTGTCATTCATTGATTGTCAAGCAAAATTAATTCATGATGTGCCATCATTGTCTTGCTTGACTTTCCACATTTTGTGTTATAAGTTTATGAATAAACAAAAAAACAAACTGTGTGAATGCACCACCCTGTAAGTTGATTGTGCTTCGTTAGAAATATTTCACAAAATACATAGAATCTGTATCATGAATATTTAACTATCTGTTTTACCTCTGAATTACATTTAGTTTTGTTTTTTTGTAATAGAAATTTGAGGACACAGAGCTAGAGTTAAAGCAGTTACCTCCACCCAAGTTAGTGGTTACACCAGATGGAATACCTAATGAGCTGTTTGGAGATGTTGCTATGGTTACAGAGTTTATATCATGTTATTCTGGACTCCTTATGCCTGATGACGAGTATCCAATATATACAGGTATAATTATCAAGATATTGTTACAGTTTCAGGATATAATGGTTTTATATACATGAATCACTATCTGTAGAAAATAGAGCAGACTGGTATAGCAATTTATCATTTTATAGCTTCTGTGGTGCTTCTGGTTACAGTATTCAAGCAATAATGGAAAGGCTGTATTCACTTTATAAACTATAGTAAAGTGATCTAGTGTACGATTTAGTTGTTTGTTTCTCTCCTCAGATATATTGTCGTAAACATCAAGTTGTCTTGTTCTTTATTTCAGAGGCCTTGATGAAAGCCTTGGCAACTGGTAAAGACGGTTTTACATATTTGTGTCGGACACTGACAGTATTGTTACAGACGTTACTGCAGGATCAGATTGCTGAGGTTTCACTTTAAAACAGACTTCCTTTATATAAATTGGTGATATTCTCAAAAGTGTGGAAGTTTTATCAGTCATTATATGAAGTAAATGTTCATTTTAAGTGTTTCAGTTTTGGCATTTAACATGTAAGGTTACCATCCCCAGTTCATTATGTTGAGAATGCTAGTCCTGCTGAAATTGAAGCACTTGCATCTAGAATTTTGGAAGATGCACTTAAGCATTTTTATCACAACTAAAGAAAACTAACGGGTAAAACAGTTCTAAAAATACACTGAAATTACTTCTCTATAATTGTTGACAGTTTTAAAAATACATGGTTATACCTCTTTTAATTTATGTTTATATTTACTAGGATTACGAAGAATTAAAAGTTCCACTGTCGGATATCCCTGTAAACCCAGGGACTTGTTCCGAATTGGTACGACTATGTCTACGGAAACAAGACGTCACAGATGACAAAAGTGACACCAGTGACATCATGGAAGTAACAGAGGAAGTAGAAGTTGTAAGTGGATGCTTACATGATTTTAAAACCTACATGAAAGATTACTACTAGTATAAGTCATAACTTAACTGTTTACTTAATTTAGTTTAGATTGTTAAAAGTCTGAAGGCTTCTGACAGCTGCAGGATACAGCAGACTTCCTGAAAGTTCAAAAAAAATGTCAGACATTCGGTCTGACAAGCTCTGAAAATCCGTCAGACCGAAACAAAATTTGTCAGACCAAATGGAATTCACAACAAAAACAAATGAAAACATGTAATTTTCTCCCCGTTGATATCAGAACAGTCAGTACAGTGCATTTCAACTTCCTCTAAGTCGTACACACCAACCATTCTCTGTCCTGCTTCCATTTTTCATTAAATGTTCTCTCTCGTTGCTTTTCTCATACTGTCTTCACGAGGCTTGGATAGCGTTCAGGATGAAACAATACCATACCGGAATAGAGTTTAAATTAAGTTTTGTTTTATTTCAGCAACATTAAAGATAACATTGATCGATTTTTACAGAAATGAAGAAAATTTTAAATAAGTCACAAATAAATGAGATCAAAACTTAAAACATGAAACACAGAAAGTGTTGCATGAACGATACATTCAGAGATCTTAAAAAAAATTTCAACAGAAATTTGGTTCAACTTTATTAGACAATGGCAGACAGCAGATAATTATGTGGATTGACTGTTATTCAACTTACTATTATAAACTACCAGGTAATGTTTCTCTGCCATCAAAATTAAGTTACAATTTTGTGAAAATTCAGGTTACTAATGGGATGTGTTTTCAGTTTCACCAGATTTCTTTTAACAAAGCACAAATAATTTCAAGTATGTTGATTCATTATAATTGTTGCTTTCAGAACTAAATGACAGAAATATTCAAGTGTTAGAGCAAAGGACATTTTTTAAATGAAAAAGGAAAAACTGGTACTTATAATAAAATCATGACAACTTATTATAATCAGTCAATAAATTTTTGTGAGTCTGCCTTATAAAGAGTCTCCGACACACTGTCCTCTATAAATATTAAAATACGACGGGGTCGCGGAAATATATGACAAACGGAATTTCATCCGAGATTTTAATGGCTGTCTCATGTTTAATAAACTAAATATTTCTTGGAATTGTTTGCCTTCAGTCAGCGTTGTTTTATAATTAAAATTGTTATTTTATATGTCGAGGGTGATACTGAACCAGATAGAAAGATATCTTACACAGGGCTGAAGTCGGAACTTTTACTGCATTGCTACACCTCTAAAAAGCTGATAATGATAGGCAAGTTCGTAAGCGTTTTGGACAAAATGGCGGCGCCCATTTATTATTTTAAGCGATTATATTTGATGATAGTTGCTTTTGACATAACTAAAATGACGAGATTTTATGAAAAGCAGATATTGGTAAGTGTACCCTTATTTGAAGTATTTGCCGGTACTTTTTAGATTAAGTTTCGGTATCAAGCACTAGGCTTGGGAAAAATGCCGGACAGTCGGACCGATCCGGACTGAAAAAATGTCGGACCAAGTGAAAATTAATCGGACATGTCCGACGGTCCGACGAATTTCAGGAAGTCTGATACAGCCTATTGAAAAAAACTATAACGGTTCAGGTAGTGTTCTGTTAAGTAAGTCAGTGTCTTTAGCAATCCTTCTAATTTCAGTGGCTGAAATAAGGGCCATTTAGTAAAATATATCCCACCTTGTGAAGGCAGAATGAAGGAAAAGGTTGGGGGGGATTGTAATAGAGCAACAAATCAGAGAGACACTGTACTTAGATTGTACCCAACTAATCATTATGGTGTGGATTTCTTGTTCTGTTGTATATTCAAATTTCATTAGTTACACATTGGTTACTTACTGTATCATTAAAACTGTTAAATTATTCATATATTCTTTGTCAAGCTTTATAGATGCAATATATAGTTTTCTGCTACACCGGGAGTGCATGGGTAAACAATTGCTAGGGGAAAAATTCCTTTATAAAAATAGATTTTGGAATAAAGATTTCTAATTTTTGGGAAATCATTTGCATGAAATTAGGAAATAGTATGATTTGTTGTGATTATAAAATACTTGACTTTTGGCCTCTTTTATACATGTATGAGGTAAAAAGCGCTGCCTTTTTTATATACCTGTATGTTTAATGTATTTATAAACAATATGGAGATGATATTGCTTAAACAAATAGTGTAGGGTTTGGCTAGTACCAAAGTATTGAACATTTTCTGCACTTTGACAGTCTGATGAAATAATTCAACTATTGGAGACTCAGGAATTTTACCAGCTTGATGCTGAGCAGAAACTAGCTATACTGAAAGGTCTGTGTGAGAGGATTATGGGAACATACTCTGTACAAGATTACATGGAGGAAAAACAGCAAGAAGCTGCTAGCCTGTGGTATGTCATCTTGTAAATTCTTCTACCTACAGACTTGCTATTGCATGCGCTACAAGTCTAGAAAAACTCGAATAACTGTACAAGTTGGATGTCAGACTGTCAGCTTAGATGAAGGCTTCGGTGTAAGAAGTCTCCAAAAACTTCATAAATTCTGCTGAAGCCTCAGGAGTTTTTTGCTCTATTTTTTTCAAAGAATAAAAGAAAAGCTTTAATGCCATCTTTCTTCATAAGTTACGACAAGTGACATTTGTCCCTGATTAAATTTGTGGTACTGTTGCAAGGTTTTGAATTGTAATAAAAGAGAACTTTGTTACTATCTTAATTGTTTAGCAGACCAGGCATTTGAAAGTTATTATCACACAAATATCTTTAGATACAAGTAAATTGTAATATTATGACTTGCATTATTGGTTTTTTAAATCTTAAAAAAAAAAGAAGAACGCAGTGTAGCAAGAGTAAATATTGTGTTGTTAATTTCACCATTTGTGAGTTTTGTTCTCTTATTGAACAAGTCTTACGTAAGCCTGTGTTCAGACGTACTGCTCTGAAATGGAAATATTGGTATACAATAGGAGAAAACAGATAGCCAAGTGGAAGGAAGAGAAAGCCAACCAACAAGCCAAGAAAGCTGAACAGAAAATGAAGAAAGAAAATGAGAAAGAAGCACAGGAAAACAACAAAAAGGCCAAAACTGATAAAGACAAGGAAAAAGATGCTCGTAAGTACAAGTACTTTTACATATTCCTGATCACTTCTGGGAGGGGTAAATTAGAATAACAATATTCTCCCCCCTCTGTGCAGAAAGTTTTACAGATTGCATTATTCCTGTATCCTGCACAAGATGAAAACTCCTCCGAACAGTCACGTGAGCTCTTAATTAGCACACTTGATAAATCAAAGCTGATAACTCTACAAATAAATCATTCCCTCTTGATCACAAATATGGCTAAAAAGATAACTTTACTGATGTCGATCGTAAACAAAAATATGAAACAAAAAGAACATAATATTTCTATGGAGCAGTCTCTATTTTGAGTAACAAAACTAACAGTAATAATTGTCTATGGGATAAGAGGTTAAACCGAGGTCCAATGTATCAGTGCTGTACACTGAGCATGGGAAAGAAGCAGGAGTATCTTTGGAATGAAATGCTTTCCGTATCTTGTGATTCCATGCATTCTTAGTATGGTCAGATGTTGGTATATTTCTAGCTACCAACAACACGTTATTGACCCAGTTTTATGGTAAGAAGGAGGAAGAAGGTCAAGCTTCCGGGAACAATAGCGAGACACCCATGGATGTTGACGAGGATGATGATGTCATATCTAAAATCAAAAGACGTCGCCTCACTGCAGCCCAGGCTCAAGAAGAAAGACGGAAAAAAGAACTGGAGGAAAGAATCAGGTGAATTACCTATACTTGACATAAAAATTGAATCAGATGATAGGTTTCCTTAATCTAATTATAATCAAGTTTAAACTTGTGAAGCTGATTGTAAAGACAGAAATCTTATATATTAGATTACATAATCTTACATGTATCATTGTTGGTGAAGACCATATATGAAGTTCTATTAATACTGTCGCCAAAAGGACAACCATCTCAGTAGTGGTAAAAATTATGTGGCAAAGAATGAAATCTGTACATTGAGTTTAAGGAGTCAGACACTTTCTCAACAAATAATATTTCTTTTCTTTGATATTTTATGTCATTATGAAAGGAGAGGACATAACATTCTTTATTGAAGATTACTGGAGAATCTCATCCCAAGCTGGATGCAAACCAGAATCTGCAGATCAAGAGTCTGGCACTTTAACCCCTTTTTTGTGTCTTTGATATTTTATCTATGTCAGAGGGGTACATGAAACAGACAAAGACATGCTGCAAACTTAACATCTGATCATACAAAACTTTCGGTTTGAATGAACTATATATGTTATACATTTCCTAAAAGTTTGTGTCAATTACAGGAGAGAAAAGGAGATTGAAATCCTCAAGCAACAAAGAGAGAAAGAACAGTTTGAAAAGGACTTCAGTGTAAGTTATAAATATGGTATTATTATTTGAATTTTCTGTGAGTCTGTAGAAACAAAAGAATATTTTAGATCTCCAGGAAAGAAATAATACTGTTGTCTTTTTGCAGTTTTGAAGATACAGCCCCCTTGATTTTGTTTGACTTTATTTGTTCGTCTTCCTTCGCTCATTTAAGTTGTTTATGTAGCTGACTTGTATGACACTAATAGAACTGTACTATTGCTCAAGGATAATCAGCAGAACAAAATTATGTCTGTTAAAATGTATGTATTCGTTAAATCAAGAAAAGGCTTACTGCTTAGCCATTGACATGCGCCACTCTAGATAAAAAGAAAAAATTGTCGGGATGTAATTGGAGAAAAAAAAAACCAGAGAAGTCTTCAGACCTTTGAGATTGCTGTTCAAAGTATAAGTTTCCTTTTGGTAATTGTAGGAAGGTCTTGCATTAGCCAAAATAACCCAGAGACAAACACCAGTTGGAACAGACAGAAATCATTCTCGGTACTGGGTCTTCTGTGATGTTACTCCTGGTGTATTTGTTGAAAAAGGTGAGTTTTGAACTTTGTAAGCTAATAACCCTTTGATGTTGCCATTGTTTCTGTTTCATGGCATAATAATGTAGTATTTAAGCACTCCTGGTGCACAAGTTATATTGCATGGGGAAACTTCATATACCATTTACATTGTAAATCTGTATTGCAAGCCATAATGATAACATAATCGTCTAAGGTCATGTTTAATTGAAACTGAGTTGCACAAAGATTTTTTTAATATATTTTTTGGTTATGGACAAGGTGTGGGACAAGAAAATTTCTGCAAAAAAAATAAAAAGAAAAAAAGATGGTTGGTATGATTGTTGTACAATAATGGTAGCATACTTAAAATACCCACTGTATGGTTCATATGTTGCCTGTTTAAATTTGATTTTAAAGAATTTTTCTCTCAGTTTACAAGCTGTAAGATGCTTGATGCTACAGAAACTGGTAGATATCAACAGTTTACCATTAATACAGTGCTCTGCAAAAATATCTGCTTAGTGGCTTACAATGTTTCATTTTAAACCGATTACCTGTATTAATGTCAGGTTGGGTAGGGGAAGAGATAGACTATTCATGTAGAAAAGACACAGATTTAGATGTAGAATCATCAAGTTCTTCTGAAGATGAGGAAGAACCAGAAGGGGAAGAAGGGTCCAACCAGGCTGGCCCCACAAAGAAAAACAAACCAGCTAAAGTGGTTAAATGTATTGATACCACGTAAGTTTCAGTTTAGTTATTTTTTCTCCAATTTTAATGCTTGCTGAGAGTTTATAATCGTAGCACTGGTTTAGCATTTAAATTTTACTGTTTTAACAATGGTTAGTTAGTTTAGAAGCATCAATCAAATACAAAACAAAATAAAATGAAAAGTAAAAATTTTTACTGGACTTTATCCTGCTAGGTACTAGTCCAAATATATCAACAAGATATACAGAACACTTAATATCTAATATTGATTAAAAATTAGTAAGTCACATGTAGCTTCAGGGTCTGTAAGTTGTTTCAAGTTTGGGTGTAAGTTCAGTCTCACAATGGTGTTTGTAACTCAATTCTTCTGTCATAAACAGTTGCTGTTGTCTGATGCAAGATTAAATACATTTCAGTCACGTCAAGTAATAAGCAAAGAGTTGTACTTAGATATGTTTATAAATAGATGTTCAAGCAGAAGTTAGGCAGATCAGCAGATTCCTTTTATGATAAACAATGTAGACGACAAACCTCTAGTATATGACATTTTTGTTGATTTGATTAGGTTTCCACGTGTTGGACAGAACCTGTGGTTTACATATGACAAACATTCGTCAGTAAATGATCTCATAGCAGCACTCCATCCCCAGGGCTCCCGGGAGAGTGTCTTAAAGAAGGAACTCCTGAAACGGCAAGCTGATATTAGTAAAGCAATATACAGACAACAAAGGTTTGTAATCTTTTATAACTTTTATTTCTTAGAATTACCTCCCTTTATATGTACCACCTTTCCTTAATTTGAAAAGATTCCAGCTTGTGCACATGGGTTCTTAAGGACTATTAATCAGTTCTTATTCATCTGGTTTATTCTACCTTAAACTATTTATAGAACTGAACCAAGCAGTTGAGAGAAAAAGAACCAGTATTGTTTTGTATAGCTTTGTTGTAACATATGGACTTCATACTCTTTAAATGTTACTATGTTTATAGTCTTGATATCCCTTATCTTAGTATGATATATTAAATGTTGTACAGTAAAAGAATTTTTTAATGAAATGTCTATGTAGAAAGTAGATGTCCTGGACATACAAACTTCTTTCATTTGCTTCAGGTCTAACTTGGAGCTGAGAGACTGTGATGGTGACAAAGAAATGATTGAATCACTGAAGAAGGTACATGTATAAATAAATACATCATATGTAAGTTGTCAGCAATTATACTTGTTTCAGTATTTTGTGAAGATAAATGTACTGGCACAAAAGGGAAGTTCCCCTTTTTGGGAGCTTTCAGTAATTTATTTTTTTATCCTAAGAAAACCATAAGCTTCTGTAAAAAGTTTTGAATCAGGCAGTGTCAGCAGGGATAACTGCATGCAGAATCCCCATGACATGTTACCTTAGTGCTGTATATTACATAAATAAATACTGACTCCTTCCGTTTGAATCATTATTACCAGTGAAGACGGACTCATTTTTCGAGAGGTAAAAAATATTTGTAAATGGAAAATATTGTTGAATTGTTTATGGATAATTTAATTTTGTGAATTTCTGAGGGTAAGTGATTACATAACTGAACCCCATTAGTAAATTTTTTGAAAATCAGCAGCTTTCCATCCAGCATGAAAGGTGCAGTTAAGTTTAAACTTGTTTATTTCACATCAGTTGGGAACTTGTTGGGAAGTGAGTTCTTCCAACTTGTACTAATCCCTCTCAATAACTGCTTCCTTTGTTCAAACCGGTATTTATGCTGAAAGTGAGGATTGCAGAAAGTCACAGTAGTCGGGTGAGATTTGAACCAACAACCTCCAGATCGGGAGTTGGAGCTCTAACCCCTGGACCACTGCTCCTCCTCAGAAGGGGGAATTTCATGGTATAAACCAGAAAAAATATATGCCCTTAAAGCTGAAAGATTTCATAGTGAAATAATGCTCATTCTTTCTTTCAGGACTTACTTGAGACAGAACTCAGGTTACGAAATGGTGGTCTTGGTGGTGTTGATGATTTTGAAACTTGGACCACAAAGTTAGACACTGCAGTAGATGTTTCAACATTGGTAAGGATGATCATTGTTTAAATAGCCTTGCTCTGTCATAGTAGTGAAATTAAAGATAGAACAGTTAACTTCTGCAAGGGATCCTCTCAAAACCTCATTACATGTTTAAGTTCAGTTTTGTATTTACTAGCTGAACTATAAAGAACATTGCAGCAGTAATGCTACCACTAACTTAATAGATGAAAACATCTGTTGTTAGTGTATATAGGAAGTTTCAGTTCAGAAGTCGATATCGTTTTTAAAGGTGGAGTTGCCTTCTAGCTGTATGAGAATAGGAATGTAGAATTTCCTTGGAATTATTATCAGGTAAACTGTCTACTACCAGATCATTATGAATTGCTAATTATGTTGTTTTTTTCCCTCCAGGGTGACTGTTTGCTGGAGTGTCAGGAAAATGTATTAAAGAAATTCAGAGATGGAATCATGGTGATAAAGAAGAAAAAGTCAGGAATGAAAGAGGAAGAGGAGGAAGAAGGTATAAAAGATGTTATCTTTCACAGAGACTTAAAGAGAGTTTAATTGTATCTTCAGTTTTTTATACCTCCTTGTTTTTGTTTGGAGCACAGAGGGATGTAATAATAACTAATGATTTGCTTGACACAACCTTGGTCTCTCAAATAATGGTCAGTCTTCATTATGTTTTTGCATCTTTATTCAGACCTGAACGTTATTTCTGCATGTCATGAGTTTTGTGTATTAATGCCGGGATGTATTCCAGGATATTGATTATTGACAGTATTAAATCTAGTTACAATCAACTGTAGTCTTCTAGTGTTGTGTATCCAGTGGTTTTAGTTTTCAGTTTCATTTAATGCTGGTAATGGTCTCCGTTCATCCATCTTTCTTTTTCCTTCAGTTGAAGCATTTGTATTTGTTATATGTCACAGTATTACCTCTGTTATTACTACCAAGACTTAGTAGACCAGACTATGTGGTTAAGTGGTCAGTTGCTGACTTTATATCACTTTACCTCTCACTCATAGATGATCATGGGTTTGAGACCCACTAATAACCATTTAATACCATACATGTATATGTGAGAAAGTTGGCAGATTCTTAATGAGAATAGGAGTGCAGTTCTGCAAGGTCCTTCACAAGAAGTTGAACGATGGTTGGGTAAACTGCCTGCACTGTGAGAGGGCGTTCAACTCAGTTTATTCATGACTTCATAAAAGAAAAACATATAACTGTTATAAAAGTGAACATGGCTTTGTAAATTTTTATTTATAGAGGAAGAGAAGATTGAGCCACCTGGCATACAGCAGTGGAGAGAGGCTGTAAAATCAACTGCTACATTATCACGGTTACATGTACTACTTGGTATATTGGACTCCTGCATCAAGTGGGAAAAATCAGCAGAAAATGCTGTAAGCTTTGATCTATTCAGTCTGTCTTATGCATATAGTTAAAACAGGATGTGTTTCTGAAATGTGTATATATGGAGGAAAGGGTTATCAAAGCAAACTGAAACAGTGTGTGTTTAAAAAGATGAAGTCTATGCTCAGAAACAACAGTGTTCAGTTTAAAGTGAAGGGGTGGTTTTAAATACATCTGACTGAAAAAAAATTCTCTGTAACAGTTATGAGAACATGAATTTGTAAAGTCAGAGGGAGTTCTATACATGTATATTTGCAACAGTATTGCACCTTTCATCCCTTTCTTTCTTTTCAGAAATGTAAAATATGTCGGAAGAAGGGTCAGGAAGATAAGTTATTACTGTGTGATGAGTGTAATCAAGCATTTCATATATATTGTCTACGTCCAGCATTACCGTGTGTACCTAAAGGTGACTGGAAGTGTCTAGGCTGTGCAGTAAGTTTGTACCTTGGTTTACAAGAATACATTTGTTTTATGCAGTTGTTGCTTATCTCAGTTGAGGAAATTGTAAATATATAAGAAGATTTGAGTCTAGAGACTTAGCTGCTATTGTTTTCTTTTATGATCTATGATTTCAGAAATTGATAATGCATTTCTTCTTGAGAATAGTTATCTGCATAATGTGAAAGCACTGTTGGTTTCTGTATATTCCATGTTTGAAGTAGGTTGCAAATCAGAAATTTGTTTTCAAAGTGAATGTTGGCTAATTATCTCAGTATACAAGACTTTTGAGTGTAAAGTACTTGGTACAAACATGTATGGTATTTTGGAATGTGTGAAGAGAAATCGTAGCTTAGTACATAGATACTCAGTCATAACACCTAGATATAAACATCCTAATAAGCATTCACAGCAATTTGAAGTTCAAAACTACACTAGACTTGGAGAGATCACTGTGTCCACCCTTTACTGTGACTAATAAAGATACTTGAGACATGAGAATTAAATTGACCCACTGTATTTGCAAACTTGTTCCCTTAGATAGTTTATATGTACATGTGTCAGTCACACATGATCTGTACCATGTATTTCAGCCTATAACAAGGAAAAGAGTAATAGACATGCCAGGAAAGTACATAGAGGATTCTGAGGATGACGAAGATATTAAAGAAGCCAAAACAAAAAGTATAAAACACGATCAAACTTGTTACGAGTGTGAAGGAGATGAGAATTTGATTTTGTGTGCCGAGTGCCCGTCAGCATATCATTTAGAATGTCATGATCCTCCACTGAGACATCCACCAAGGTAAGCTGAAGGAACAACTGGATATTGAAGGAACTCAGACATTAGCAGACTTCCTTCACCTCTCAGAGATATAAAAATAATAAATATTCCTTCCATACAGTTGTGGATTCATTTTGACTGGTCATGAATGATTTTTAAAATATTCAGCTTTACTCAGTGGAAGTAGAACAGTGACCACTATATAACTTAAAGATGTTCATGTTTTTAAGTGAATACAAACTGAAATACAGTTTAAACTTATTTTAGCAGCTACAACTTAAAACATTTTAATTTTGCTTTGAGGAACACAGGTTTCATTTTGTTATTTTTGAAATTATCCACATCTAGTTAAACATAGTAAATCCTTGAATGTGTAGAATTATGTCAAGAAATGTCAGAAGCTCAATGGTTATTGTATTCTTTGGGTCCTTATGGCATTGGTGCTAGAATCCATTTTATCTGTCTTATTATTTGATTCAAAACACAACTCATTGAGTTCCTGTTCTCTGTTCATTACCTAAAAATATGTTTTTGAAATAAGGTTAAAATCAGTTTGCTCTCTTGAATTGCTGCATAAAGGAGGAAGAAAGTGTGAATTTCTTTATTTTTTGACTAACCCTGGAAAAAAAATTGTACTTGATGCTAAAACAAATGATAACTCTGCTTTACCTGTGAAGTCTCTAGATGTCTTCTCAGATGAATGAATCCCCTGTCATAAGTTACGAGCTGGTATATAATGTTGCATTGTTTTTTTGTTTTGTTTTTTTCAGAGGGAGATGGGTTTGTAATGACTGTAAAACCGGTGTAAAGAGAAGAACACGGAGAGGGGCTGTAACACAAGAAGCCAGGAAGAAAGGTAACTAGAGTATGCTTGGAAAGAAAAATGGCAACACTTGATACAGTGATTATCTTTGCAGGAATAACATGATTAGCATTGAAACAAAATATCTATATTTAAATGTGCCATACCAAGTAGTCATTCATAATTTATGGTGGAATAATATGTTTTACTGTATGCCAGTCTTTCTCAGTTCATAGTTCATATTCATAAACTTCCCTTCTGTAGATGAAATCGCTGTTTTTCCTTATATCTAATTAAAGAGGTTACTCAATGACGAACAAAAAAGAATTCAAGAAATTTGTGTTAGTTCAGTTACCCAGAGAGAAAAAAACAACAACAAACATACCAAACAATGTCAAATGAATAATAAATTTCAGGTCGACAAGCAGCAAAACGAAAACGATATGTTGAATCAAGCGAGGAAGAATCTTCAGAGACAGAGGGTGAGGCAGAGGATGAAGGTGGTTATGATGAGGAAACAGAAGACGAGGATTCTAAACCTCCTGCCCGCAAGGCAGCAAGGACATCAAGTGGTCGGGTTGGAAAGCCAGGGAAGCCACCTAAGAAAAAGTCAGAATCACCAAAGAGTGAAGCTGGTAGACCAAGGGGGAGACGGTCGGCACCTTCACCAGAGACTGTGTATGAAAGTAGACCTAAAGTATCGAGGAGGGCACCGTCAGAATTGTCGGTAAGATTCATTCTGTTTGGTTTTGTAAATGGTGCTTGAGCTGTGTCCTGGATGGTGTGACAGAAGAATAAATGAATGGGGCAGTCATAGCTTAAGTTAGATTCAAAGTTTGTTTGTAGCTTTACATAGATACAATAAGCATTAAAAGCTTCTAATGGAAAGAGAAGAATATTATTTTGCACGTGTTCAAGTTTTTGTTGGTCTTTTTCAGGTTATTGAAAACATTATCGATAAAATGCTGGACTTCAAACAAGCATGGCCATTTTGGCATAATGTCAGCAAAAAAGATGTAAGTAAAGAGAAAGCTACAAAAAATAGTTCTGCATCTTTATAGTCATGTTTTATTACTAGCAATCAAGTGTTTTGTAATTGTAATAATTTCAAAAAGTTTATTTTAATTTTTAACTTGACTCTAACCAGGAAGACCATTGAAACCTAAGATTGTGATTTTAATGAAGGGTGTCTAAGAAAAGACTAAATGACTTCCATCTCTGTCACCAAGTAATATTCTGTGTCCACTATTTCATTTCATCTTGCATGTATATATTGCAATGCAGATTGTGCTGAACTATTCAGGAATAAGCTCATCAGGATATATCAGTGAATATCTTAAAAGTTTAAGATTTCTAAACATTATGGATATGGCATGTCCAACTTAGGAAGAAATGGGGTATTCTGTTCTTGAGCTAATTTGTTGAAATCTTGATCACAACCTTGAAATTGGTCCAGGACCATTCCAATAAATACATATATATAGGTAGGCAAAATATTCTGTCGGGGTAGTCTTTTATATTAGGTCTTTCCTTGTCAAATAAACTTCCAAAGAGAGTTAGTCTGTTTCAAAAGTGCTGACCTGAGTTGGAATATGTTTTACTGAAATGACTTTAATGAGGATTACCAAGTGATCAGCCATTGACATTTTCTAGAATTGTTTTGTAGAATGCAGTTGCCAGATTTAATAAAAGTTTTGTTGAATATTTTAATGTCTAAACCAGAGGTTTAAAGTTAATTATTTGATTGACAGGTACCTGACTACTATGACATTATAAAGCAGCCAATGAGCTTTCAGAAAATCAAGGATCGATTGAACTGTTTAGTATATGGCTCACCACAAGAAGTCATTGATGATGTAGCCCTCGTATTTAGAAATGCTGTTGAATATAACAAGGTTAGTCAAATGTCCCTCTTCTGCAGTTAAGTCTCAGTTCTGTTATGTTCTGTTCTGACCGAATATTCTTTATTTTACATATTTTGTTCACCTATTTTAAATACAACTTATCTAAACATGTTGAAAAGGGCATGGACTCTGGAATTTTGCCTGGAGATGTCCCACTGGTTTTTATTAAAGTCTTATCTTTGGTAAACTCAAACCTCTTAATTGATTCACACATATCTGTAAGAGTTTTTAAGGTAATTTCCATCTTTTTAAAAATTTTATGATGAATTAGAGTCCCAGATTAATTATTTTATAATTTACAGTGAATTGTTAACAAAAACTGCTATTTGATGCAAAGATTGTTTATTTGTTTTAGGTATAGTCAGTATTATTTGTATTATATATTTACATTACAGGTTGGAAGTGAGGTGTATGAGTGTATAGAAGTGTCGGAGAAGTATTTTGTGGACCTAATGAAAAAGTTACTTCCTTTTTATGCTTACAACCGTGACAGTAAATCAAATGGTTATGGAGACCACATGTATAGTGACGAGGGACGAAAGTCTCGGAAAAGTAAATAATAGCTGTCATCCAAGTCAGAAAGTGATGTAGAGAAAACAGAGGTTATCTGTATTCAGTGATGTGACAGCAGTCTGTCATTATCTACAGGGTTAAACGAAGTAACTATAAGCATTTTGGTATTTTTATCTTAACGGACAACCGCGCTCAAGAATTTCACAGACACGTTACTGGCTTAACGATCTTATTTGCTTCTGTTTTTAATCTTACCAACTTCATGTCTTAAACCAAATGAAATTGAGGTGGTTAAATTTCTGAATGCAAGGCAGACAAATCAGTTTTGTCAAAGGTTTTTATATTGCATTGGGGCATGTGGTAAATTGTTACAGATTTATGTTAGTGTGCAGAAACAAAAATCATGTTTTAAGTCCCAGAATCACAATTACAAGTAGAACTTGTTTTACCAAGAAAGATGTCTTACTGGCAGGAGGCACCATGGTCCAGGGGTAGAGCGCAGGGCTCTGGATCTGAAGGTCGCGGGTTCAAATCCTGTCAGAGGCGAGATTCTTTCACAATCCTCCACGCTGCGCGAATACTGGTTTGGAACCCAGGAAGCAGTCATCGAGCGTGATGAATCTAAGTTGTAAGAACTTGTATCGCAATCGATGTAAAATAAATGAGTCTAAACTAAACCGGCAGAAATGATTTTCATTTGTATTAAAATCATTCCTAACAGTTAAACTGCTTTTTAAACCTATGAACGTAGAAATATAGTGCAGTATGTTTTTTTCAATGATATTGCAAAAAAATATTAGAAAGGCTTTTTCATGAAGAAATGACTTAAATACAAAAGAATGACATATGTAAACATTGTTTAAGAGTAAATAGAACATGGTTCAATCATTATCCTAGCAGTATATTTATCTGTCTATATCAGTTAAATCAATGTGATACTGGGACTTCAAACTGTTCTGCACAAAAGGTGAATATACTGTCACAGATATTAAATGGCATTTGAAAATTTCTTTAATGGAAGTGTTTAGTTTTAAGCACCTCCAAAAATAAGGAAGTCATACAGTGTGAATGTTTTATTAAAGGATTTTTTTTTTTTTTTTTTTTTTTTTTTTTTTTTTTTTTTTTTTTTTTTTTACAAATGTTTCTGAAATACAGCATATAGCAAATTTTTAATTCTAAGATGTTTTTGACATGTCTTATTAAGATGAGAGTTATAATAACCATAGGAAAGAATATAGTAGGTCACACTTTCCATACCTTTAAAACCTGTTAAATAGCAGCTTTTATTTATATTTATTTTTTTATTAAGTGTGTATTAAATTCTGATGTTAACAAATTTTAGGTCTTTTAGAAGACAGTATTTTCAGTTCCATCATGCAGAATACAAAGGTGTTTATAGTTTAAAGAAAAAGAAACTGCGTGATGAAAATGATGAACTTGCTATGTTTAGTTTTAAAAAGTGCTTCTTGTGATCTCTTTTCAGCCTTCCTTGCTTCCTTTAGTGTTGTTTTTTTAAACAATAAAAAGGATATTATGAATTGATTTCAAATTTCATTTAGTTAAGCGATAACACAAAATGAATTTAGTTGTCTCTAAACAGGTTTATATTAAATTTGTCATTTGGATTAAAGGAATTACATCTCCAAAATGATAATGGGATAATGTATACTCACTTTTAAAGCTCCATAACATGGGATGGTAATTCAGACTGGATACAGATCCTTAATGTTTTTCACATTTTACCTGTCAACTGGTAACAGTTAAGAAAATTCCAGCTGTCTGGGACAGTGTTTCCTCCAGACTTGTGTCTCTAGAATGATGCAGTTGACAAAATTCTTAAACAGATAGCCTGTACTGGTACCTGTATTCAGAAGCAGTATGTCTGTATAGTAAAATAAAAATTGAGGTTCCACTATTAAGAACAGTTTATTTCAAAATCATGCAAAAAATCAATTGTCGAAAATTTAGAACAAAGGTTTGCCTTTGAGACTGATTCATTTTCATTGCTGTTTAAAATAAAATGCATATATTTTCATATCCTTGTTTTTAGTCAGAAGAATTTACTGAAGGTTTTTGTTACCCCAAAACAAGATGCAGTCTGAAAGCTCTTTAAAAAACAAAAAAAAGAAAACCCAGTGGTTGATATATAATTAAATGAAATAGATGGCATCTCTGTGTGAACATTTGAAATCTGTGGTGTTAAATCTCCTTTGTTTATACCAGGCAGCTGGTAGCTTGCCTCAAAACATCTGCATGCTGTGTCTGCCTCTTCAGCACTATCGGTTTTTACATTTTTATCGAAAAACATTTTCTCTACAGTCCTAGTGATCATTATACCAAACTTAGCTGCAAGGATCCTTGTTACTGTTGTCTATGTATTGTGGTCACAGAATTTTGTTGTTTGATGGTATATCTATGCTGTACATTGACTGCTTGTAATGTAGAACTATGTCATAAAAAAGTGATAAAAAAAATAAACAATTGAAAAAGGTTTTTATTGTTTGATTGTTATCCCAGCACTTACAGGTGGGAGGGGTACTGGTAATGATCTCTATTCGTCCATCTGTCCATGACAGTTGTATTAAGCTTAACTCCAGCACTGTTGAAAGGAATTTGTTTAAACATCACAAGAGGGCCTTAATTCTCAATTAAGGCCCTGATCACAGTGATTTAGAGGAAGTGCAATGTGTAACATAACTCTACCTTGCCCCATTTCTTAAATTATCTGCCATCTTGTATACTTTGCTTTTCTAAAGCATACATCCAAGTCATTAAGAGAATTCATATTGCATAGTATGATTGAGGACCAGTGCCTAAGAACCATAACTACCTTCACTCATTCTTGAATTATGTCCCTTTGTTATATTGCAATAAAAAATGTCCCAAATGCAACTCAAAAAATACGCTTAGGATTTAGTTTATATTTTTCACAATGACAGAGTTCAATGTTTTATGGAAGTTACTTTAAAACTATTCTACATGAAATCTTTTTTTCAAAAACATTTTGCCTTTGATATTTTTCTATCTTTTGATGCAATGAAAAGAATCATTTGTTTTAAATTCTTGTCCTGAACATAACAAATACGCAATTTTGTGTACAGGAAAACAACAGTGTGACAGAACCATAACTCTTGTCTCCCTTTATTTCAATTACCTCCCTTAATTATAGTATATTGTGTTTTCAGTATGCGTCTCTGAAACAGGACTCCATAAAAGGTCGGTCAATAGCGATACATCGCTAATGTTTTACTGTTTCTTTAAATAAAAATGTCTTTGTCTTAAGGATTCTGTTGATACAGTACTTCACGGTATCTGCGTACCATAGGTGAGGACTGTGGTAATGGTTTCCAACCATGCATAACACACATTTGGTAGCTTAACCCCACACCTATTTCAGCGAAGTTCCACAGCATTAAACTCACCTAAGTATTAATTTGAAATTTTACAAAAATGTACATTACATTCTGCGGATGTTCACTATCCAAGACCCTATTTTCCCTTTCTTTATTGTCATGTACGCCACATTTCCATCGGCAACGTAGCTTCAGCGTGCGGATGGCCAAAGCTAACATGGCTCTTGTTTATTTTAAGAACGTCATTTTAAATGCCAGCTATACATCTTACATGTTAAATGGTAAATGTGAATTCCCACCAATTTTACAATTCCAGAATACAACAAAATTGCCTGCAGCATGCTATAAATTTTCTACTATTGAAACTTTCGTTCATACTGTTCACTCCAATGTTTCGAGATGGACTGTATATCAGTTACTGAATTCACATTAATGAGGCATATCCTGAACTTCAGAGGATTCCATTTCCTTTAAAATCATAAAAACTTGAATGACATTGAACTAATCACTACCTGATGTCAAAGTGTCAGTTAAAAAATCTTATGTACAACAGGTAAACATATATGATATAAGATGTGATTTTTGATTCACAGGCATATTATGTGACGCTCTCGTGTGCCTAGCCGTGCAGCTATGGCAATGGACATTGATATGATACATCTTTGTATATTGTATTTCTGCGAATTAATGGCAGGCTACTTGCCCTTTTACTTCCATGATGAGTTATTGACAAAACACCGGGCAGTGTTGAAACCATCAACATCGGCACAGGCATACAATAGAAAGGGGTCCTATCAAATTTACATGAACCAGAAAGAAGTAAGCAGAAACGGAAAGTACGGCGAGGATGTAACAAGTAATTAGGTGAATTGGTCAGAAACTCCTTTGTCCTTTTATAGATCTGATTGAAAGTTTGACATCGTACTGTATATCAACAAACCACTAGTGTTGATTCTGAATAAATAGTTTACATGTATAGCGTGTTCATCACATCTTGTAAGTGTTTTATAAGTGCCCTCAGAATAAGTGCGAGCTGTCCTTTCTTAATTTCAAATACGTCCGGAAGTATACGCAACATGTTTTTCAAGAACTATATA
Source organism: Cyclina sinensis (assembly GCA_012932295.1). NCBI lineage: Eukaryota > Metazoa > Mollusca > Bivalvia > Venerida > Veneridae > Cyclina > Cyclina sinensis. The sequence continues at coordinate 21,657,108 of JAAONU010000003.1, read as the reverse complement.
TGTACGTCAAAATCTTAAGCAGAGCAAGCGATCTTCCTAAAACATAATGACATAAGATCAATTAGTCAAAAGTATCAGTTCTTTCTTGTTGGGAGCGAAATAAATTTGCTGCAAAACACAAGTCCGGACTCAAAAATGGTGAACGTTCGCAAAACTCTTTACACCTAAATCAAATAAGCTAACTTTAGTGACTTTGTACTTTTTTTGGAAACAAAATGTTTTGACAAGAAATGTTCCCTTACAAAATCCCATATTTCAATTCACGTGCGTAGCATCCTTTTGCAGGAGCGGTTCAGTTGTCCGTGGTAAATCGCTGAATCTATAATTGCCCACTCCTCCACTATTTTTACCAATTGTCTTTCGGGTTAGGCGTTAAATCTAAGTCCCATATATCAGTGCTTTACAATGGACAGGGAAAAGAACCAGGGATATCGCTGGAACGGGATGCGTTCTGTATCTCGCACTCCTTTAAACACCTAATATAACTAAACTGTGCAAGGGGTGTCGGTCGTCCGACGATAAATAAACTCAAACAGAAAAAACCTTTAGCAGCAAGACGTTTTTAAAATCTTCTACTACTTCAGAGGCATGAAAATTATTATCTTGGTTTGGACTGGGTCATCAAGAGTGCCATGATAGTGGGATAGTTATGCCAGACACAGAAGAGACTGCATTCATACATCAAGCCATAATGCACTACGTAGCATGACTTAGAGTTTTATTTAACTGGCGATATCACTATGTTTTAAGACATACTGAAAAGTAGAAGATTCACAAAAAATAAAATGTTCTCCGGTCTTGAGCGAGCATGATTTCTTTCAGTGTGATAGGGAGACAGACATACAGGGGTCTCTACTTCTCAGAAATAGCAAACAAACGGGACGGTGCGAGACAGGCCAACTAGGTCTAGTTGATTGACTTTCGTGTCCACTAAGTATTTTTCCAAAATGACTGTAGATTTTGATTTGATTCGACATAATTTTTAGATATAACCAGGGACCGTATATAAATATATAAATAGTAAGTCCCAGATATAACTAGGATTATAACAATAAAATGTAGCATTAGAATGTTGGTTTAAACAATATTTATTTATTTATTATGAAACATATCAAATATTTGACATTTACACATGGTAAAGTATTCACAAAGATATAGTTAATTATACATGTGTAGAACAATAACAAGATATATGTGTCACACAGAATTTAGGAAAAAGCTATCAGCTTATACTAACGCCTCGTTTCTATATATCTCGCAAAGCTGCACAATCGGTGTATCAAACATCAAGACAAATAATTTAACCAAATAAAAATATTCATTTATGATGAAACGATAAGGATGGAAAGGGAGATTGACAGTAAACATTGCTGATCAGTTTACTGCTTTAAATTCATCAACATGTCATGACATCTGTTTAGGATGTTGTGGTAATAAAAGAACATGTATACTGACATGTTCTTGATTGATAAATCTCAACATGCGTGAACTGTATATATTTATATTTCAAGTTATTATTCATTAATTGACTCATTGGTTATTCAGATAAAAACAGTTATTCACAAGATGTGTATATTCTGTTGATAGTAATCACCCCTTATATGGATAGTTTGACAGGTGTTACGTCACGCGCACCTGCCAAATTACTTGGCTTGACAGTATTTAGTAAAGTCACGTGATAGTCCCACCCTTACTGCTAGAATTTCAGTGTCGTTGAAAACATGGCCGGGAGACATTCTGTAGCGTTGGAGCAAGACCAGTTGGATGAACTGAGGGAACAGTTTGAAAACGTAAGCTTTTTTATTCCAATTTTTATTCTTTTTTTCAGTTTGACATTAAATCGGTATTTCAAATCAAAGATTTATGCACCACCGGTACTTTGATGTGGCCGCCATTTTGGATTAGGGATAATTAGTAGCGTTAGTTATGACCTTAGCCTAGCTCGTATTTTGGTTGATTTTTAGAAACGATTGCATACGTTGAAAGACTGTACATATTTTAGTCTAAAGTGGTATTGCACATTACCGATCTCCATTTTGTTGATACTTAATTAATAGTTGCAAAATTTCCCACACACCTGGGGCAACCAGGAAATGAACCTTACCTGAGGTGACTACTGAATATCTTAGGTGTTGAATTGAAATAACTCCCATTTTGTCACATTTTAGTGAATTTTCAGATGTTTATTTCTGCATATGTAGTTTTTTTTCTATTTCTTAAATGTGTCGGTAAGAATTCCAACATGCAGTTTGGCTACTTAGGTGTTGACAGATGACTGAGAAGTACATGTCATGATTTGTTTTACAGTTTGCTAAGATATTCTTTTCTTGGTCTACTATTAGGCAGATCTTTTTGAAAATTTGTATAGCAGTGCTATTTTGTTTTAAGTTGGAGGTCCTCAGATTTACACATTGAAAGCAAAATAAAAATGGTAACCCATGCTGCTAGTCAAAATAATTCAAGTGACATCTTGAGCATATTCTGAGATATTTTTGTTTTGGGTCAGAATCTTGCAGAGGCGAGATAATGACCCATACAAAAAAATACACAATATCTCGACTTGCCTACAATTAGTTGGACTACCCATGCTGCCAGGAACTTTGCTTCTATAGATAAGGAACTGCTCTAGAGTGTCTTTCTGTTTTCATAAAATAAAATTCAGTGTTCTCAAACCAACATGTATTATTGAAATTTAATATTTGATAAAATGTCTTTGGACCTTGTTACAATAATTGTGTAAGTACATGTATGTAATTTTGCTTTTGCAACATGCATGATGATAGGTTTAATTAGTTTTATTCTTCCTTAATTAGTTAAATTCATTTAAGGTTGTATTTGCTAACAAGTATATACATTGTACATCCTGTTGGTTTGAATTATCAGTAATTGCCAGATCTTCCCTTGTCATTTTGTCAAAGATATATCAACCTGATAATAGTATTTATATGATCACTTATCATAAAGTAAGTGCAGATATTGATTGATCACAATTTCCCTGTCATCTATTGCTTGATTCATAATAAAAAAATTATACAATTTTTGTAACTGCTTTTATTGCCTTTTGTGGCTGTGCATTACTATTTCAGCATTTCTCAATTGTTTTATAATATGATCTTATTTCATCTTTTGTGACTTTGTTTTTAAAATTCATTGTCTAAAGGACAGCTAGCTGTTACATATTGGCCATCAACAGGTTATTCTTTTAAAAATGAATATGGTACCAGTCTGATATCAGATTTGTTAGTTGGGGAGTTCCAAAACATGTTGACTGTAGCAGGAAAAAAAACTTGTGGAAGTGTTGAAAACAAAAGTATTACAATGTATACAAGATATGTCAGACTTTCTTAGTTGTAAAAAGTACATTTATATTACATGTCAATAGAAGGATTATAGGCTTCCTTTATTATTATATTGTGTTGTGTTTCTGTTGATGCTTTGTGTCATGCTGTTAATGCAGATTATGTAGAATGAAGATTAAAAAAGATCAGTACTACTATTGAAACTTTTTAAGTCAAGGGAACGCACTATAAATAGTCGGATAATTATAAACTATTAAAGTAGGGCCTTTAAAGCAGAATTTACTCCCAAGGTACTGTATTATTATCAGTGAAAAATACAGACGAATCTTTATTTTGACTTGTGAAATGTGTGATAAATGCATGGGGAGTTACAAGTCCATTGTCCTTGATAAAATGCTCGGTTTATAATGCATGAAAGTTGGCATTGTTTCAGAAAGTAATATGAAAATTGACTGAATATATAACGTTTTCATTTTTTTTCCTTTGATTTCTTTTCTTTTGCATAAATGAGGTTTGACTGTCAAACATGTAGAACATTAAAAGCTCTTTCTTGGTTTCTTTCTTTAAGGTTTAAAAAAGAAATTAACCAGGCATTATATTCTTCTTTTGACCAGACTTTGGTATTCAAGGCAACTGTATTTGTTGATATTTCTATAGAGCTACAGTTTGTGGTGAAGTAACTATAAGAGATTTTCTTGATGTTGATCCTGTTTTTTTACATGTAAATAGGAAGTATTAGAGGGTGCAATATCAATATTTATTCTGTGAATTTAATACATGAAGAATCGTAAGAGGTTGGAATTTCCTCGTAAAACAGGAATTTAAACCATGATAGTGTCAGATTGTTGAAAAGTTAAGTGTTTAGAATGAAGAATGTAATTTGTAGTACTTTACTTTCATGCAGAAATGTTCACAGAAAAAAGAAACTTGTTTACAATAATGCATTGAAGGTACATTTACAAAGTTAATGTGTTTTTCGAACCTGTTACAGTCTTTTAAGATACTGTGTGAAGGTCGTCTTTGCAAAGTTACCCAGTATTTTGAACATATAACAACTGTCTTTTAAGTGTTGTGGAAAGGATAGAAAATGAAACAGAATTTTTGATAAGAAGTTGTGGTCTGGTCTGTAAATTGTTTTCAAGTGGTTGGTTAAAGTGTTATAGTCTATGAGGTTATTTTGTTTCCTTCTTGTCATATTGATATACTTACTCTGTAAGTACTTTGAGCTAGGTTTTATTGTCATAATCAGGAAATCCATTGTATATTTCCTTATGAAGCAGAGTGGTTTATATTCTTTGTCTCTTGAATCAAGGTCATTTAGCAACGTCGTGTAGAAATTTCATTCCATTCAGAATTTCTACATATCCTTAAGCCTTTCATGAGAATGTAAACCATCTTTCTGGTTTTATCTGACCCTGTCCCAGTAAAAACTTTTATGCAGTCTGTTATTGTTTGGTCCATTGATGTATTGTAAACATGTAAATATTATTTTGTCCATTTGTTGTGTCAGCACAGTGTGTGCTGAGGACACAGTCCGTGTTTACATTAAGATCTCATGGATAAAGGTGTCTATTGTACGTGCTGTAATTGTTATTTAACTTTTCACTGTAATCTTGACAGGTAACTACAGTTTAATTTATGACGTTTTCATACATTATTTGGGTAGTAAAAGTATATATACTAATGCTTTTTGTGCACTTCATGATAATTCTAAAAACAAAATAGAAATGAATTTAGGTATTAAATTGCATTTTCGGCTTATCTTCAAAGTGTTGTCAAATCCTGTGCAATTTGAAACTTTCACAGGGATATTTTCTCCCTTCTAAAGGTGGATATACTTCAGGAAGTTAAAAAAAAAGATTGTATAATTATGCCTTACCTTGTCTTGTGTTGTTTAGTAGAGTCGTGCAGCATTCATTTGTTTTTGTCAGAATTAAATATGCCTGTCCTAATAGTTGAACTTCCCTCATGGAGCATCCCTATAATTATGATTTATCAGTTATAATTACATTCAACCTTTATCTCTAATTCTTTGTTCCTTGCTTCTTAAAAAACAAACAAAAACAAAAAACAAATGAATTGTCTGCTTGATGTGGAGATGATGTCTAAAAGGAAGCTACCATCTTCATCACTTCTATGTTTAATGCTAAAATGCATGTATTAATCCAGTCTAGCATATCGCTTATGGTCTTTGGATATAGGTCTTCCAGTTAAGGGGAAAGTAACTCAGTTAACATAGCCTGACATAACAGAATGGTCCTGAAGGTTTTCATGTTTTTTTCTGCATGTCAAAAACTGTGGTTGTTGTAATACTAGGATGGCATGGCATGGCTGATGTTATTTTGTGGATGGACGGTCTAAATTTTCACTTGTAGGCTAACTTTATATCAGACATAAACTGGTATTTAACATTCTATGATTTATCAATTCACCTTGTAGGAATGCATGTAAGTGATAACAAAATGATATATGAACCATGCAAACTACGGTGCAAGCTTTGAAAAAGGTTAATATACTGGTAACTTCAACCATGCTATACAGGAAGAATTTGCTGATTTATAAATAGAATTTGATATTGACTGTTTCACTGAACCATCAAATTTTGAGGAAGTAAAGTGTAATAAATTTGTTCACACAAAAATGCATACTGTGCAAACTTATATTTGACTTCCCTTATTCAAATACCAGTTTCATATTTACTGAAAGGACAGGTTTGCCATATAAAGACTTTTAAATTTGAAGAAAGAAATTGTTGTGTGTTGAACAGCATGTTTAATGTTTACTTTTGCACAGAATTGAGCAGTCTTGACCCGCTACTTGTGTGTGACATTCGTTTTACAACCAAGGCCAGGTTGTATATCAGAAAAATGAATCAAACGCTGAACTGAGGCAATGTTTATATGGCTTTAGTTGTTGTCAAACGTGTTATTTACTTTTGGAAGGATATAAAGTAGTACATTGATTTAAGTCGAGAGAGATACTAGGCATAGAAGATTTTGATCTTACTGGTACTTGTGCAGCTGTTATAAATCTTATTATTTGCAGTGGTTTGGTTTAAGTGTCATATGAGAAATTGTTATGTGAAGAAGACATGAAGGCTCAATTAGATAAACCAACTTAAGAAAACTTCCCACTTTCTTAATTTTTTTTTTTTAACCAAAACTCTGTAGAAGCTATAACATAATCCTTTCAGATCACTTATCTGCAGGGAGCTGTCAACCCTTTACATGTATGTATTCACCATCTGGATGGTCTAGGGGCAGGGTTTGTCAAGGCTCATATTGAGTACAATTGTTTGGTAAATAGACTTGTCTACTTCAAGTACATGTATCTACCTACCTTAGGAAGTATTTCCCACTTTAGTTCCTGATTTACAACGGTCTTTCCTGCTTACATATTTCTGTTTCTGTGGAACAGATCTGGTGAATTTGACTATAGAAGATTCAGGAAAAATATGGAAAGATGCTTTTGCTTTATTTTGATTGGGGAATGGGGGGGGGGGGGGGGGGGGGGGGGGGGGGGGGGAGAGAGAGTGAGAGAGAGAAATCTAGAATTTACTGTTGCACAGACAAACCCCAGTAAGTTGCATTTCTTTTTGTTCAAATGCTTATCCTCACAACTGTGCCCATGAAGTACCCAATAGATTATTTTGAACTGAAAAAGGGTTTTTTAATAGTATCTCTATCATGTGACCAGTACAATGTTTCTGAACTTGAGGGCCATTGATGAATTTTTATAAATCATCATATCAAAGATATGGTTAAAGAGTGCATACCTTTGTAAGTATTGAAAATGTTTTATATAAATTACCATATTTAAGTCACATTTTTTTTTTTTTTTCTTCTCATGAATCACCGTACTGTTTGAAGTGGATATACACAGTCAGTACAATTAATTAATTAATTAAATGAAGCTACATGTACATATCAAGGTATTTCACTTTCATTTTTAGGTATCCTTAATTCTTCCATATATATTAATTGATATTTTATTGATTATCGAGTGTGATCATCAGTGATTTAGCTTTGCATTCCACCATATTTTTGTATTGACCACTATTAACATGACTGTAAGGAATGTAGACATTACCTGAGGCCATTTTTGAGTGTTTATTACATGTCTGTTTATGTCTATGGTAAAATCTGTCATAACTTACATCAGGTAAAAATCACTTACAGTAGAAAATTACCCAAATCAGAGGATCAATATATCTGTCAGTATATATAATAAATGTACTTTAATATGCAAGGAATTTGCATATATGTCTTATATTTGAAGATAATGCATATGGAAAATGTTAGATCTAGTACTTTTTAGCAGATCGTATTTTCCATTTAATCTTCCTTTTTATATTATTCAGAATGATTAAGCTGATGAAAGTAAATTTGAGGAAATAATAGTGTCTGACATCCTTGTTTTGAATGGGAAGTTTTTCCCCAAGTACCTGCATGGGAATACTGGTGTGCACAATTTTTACCTTAATATGGTTAGTTTTCAGGGCAGCTAAAAACTTACTACTTTAATGAATTATCGTCCTTGTTAAAGTTAAAAGTTAAGGTATACATGGTTTTTTTGACGGTTGGGAAGTGGTCAGATCATGTGTCTTACTGGAGTGAAGTTTACGTCCTTGTTTAATATAATGGTTAACTTATATCTAGTGTATTTGACCATCTGAATTAATGTTACTTTAGTTACATCCTTGTTATGGTTAAATTATTGGTGATGTAGTTGAACATGTAAGTGGTCAATAGGGAAGAAGTCACATTATGTTTATTAGTCATTATTTTTATGCTCCCCGAAGGGTGAGCATATAGTTGCCACTTTGTCTGTCCGTCCGTCCGTTTGTTAGTCCGTCCGTCATAATTTTGTCCGGAGCATAACACAAAAACTATGAGAGATATCAAGACCATACTTCATAGGTAGTTAGATCTCATTAAGGTGCGGTGCACAAGAACCATAACTCTTGCTTTATTAATTTTTGAGTTATTGCCCTTTGAAATTTCTGATACTTATTTTTTGTCCGGGCATATCTCACAAAGTATAAGAGTTATCAACTTGAAACTTCATAAATAGATTGATCTCATTGACAACAAAACACATATGGGAAAGAGGTGTATGTTTGGATTGCACTACATGCCATATCTGCAAGAGAAGAAGTTGAATGATGGAAAACTGCTTGCCAGTATGTTAACTGACGTTAACCCTGAACCTGCTGAATTTTTGAAATGGATTTGTCCAGCTTTGAATTTGGAACAGTCCATTCAAAGTCTAAGGGATTTCAATATCAAAATACAAAAATTGAGCTACCAACAGTATAGAGCCTGGTCAGACTGCACGGATGTGCAGGCTGGCCTGGCTCTATACTGGTGGCAAAGGCTAATCAATTTCAGTTCCAGCAGGTTAAGGGTTAAATCCAATATCATTCCTTTGAATGCTAAATCCCTTCAGAATTCCACACTGAATTTTGTTCACATTTGAGCATAGAGAAGGCAAAATCTTACAAATCTCCACTAGCACCCCTATTCATATTAAGTAGTTAAGACATTGTACTCCAAATGTGCTGAAAAGGTATTATCAGTGTAGAGATGTCTACCTTTCATTGGGAATGAGATCAATTTTAACAGTGGCAAGGTTTTGGGGGAGATATCAGGTTGTGAAGTAGTCTTTATCTACAGTTGATAACATTCATGAAAACTGTCCACTTACATTCTTGGACTTTTTGAAAAGTTTATTGTTACAACTTTGATAATGTAAGGACATGTTAGGAAGATTGTACATTTTATCTTAGTTTTGGGCACTTGAAGAGACATAATCCTGAAATATGCAGATGATATATACTACATTTATGTAACTATTAATGGTTCATTTTATTTAAAATGAAAAAGAATTGATAATTTAAAGAAGAACATGTATTCCAAAATGTTTCCTTATGGCATACTGGAATACCCAATTTTTTAGGGTAACGCTCACTGTTTAATCTCACTTCCTGTTTGCTGGTATAAGTTTAGTAAACATTGTATTCAGTTGCAGTAAAGTTGATTATCATGCATCCTACCAACCCTACAATATGGTAAGAGTATTGTGTACTATGTAGTTATTGCATAAAATACATAGAATGGTAGGATTTTCAAAGTCCTGTTATATTTGGTCAAGCCTATGAGGGATAAAATCCTTTAAGCTATGTCTATTTGTTTAAGAAGTACAAGTAATTCCTTAAATCTTGTATTTCAAGGGTTGAAAGCTTAAAAGTTTTAAGTGTGAAAAAATAAAGAAGCAGATAGCATTTTTTTGCATTAACCCCCTCCATTTGCCTTAAGGCAGAAGATATGAACTGTCTCAAGTAGAGAGGTGTTGAAACACATTGAATGGTCTAGTAATGGCAAAGAATGGTCTAGTAACCTTAATATCTGGTATTTATCTTGTAATGAATAAATTGAATTGAAATGGTGGGAGTAAATTGGTATAATAAATGATGGCAGGGCAATTGATTCATTCAGAAAAATAGCATGGTTGGTTGTTTGCATGACAGAAGTACATTTTGCATTTCAGAGACACAGTGTGTTTTACCAAGTTGGTGATGATAAAATGTGGAAAGTCAGGGATGTGTTGACATTTGCAGAATTGATAAAAATTCAAGTATTGTGTGATTGAAATGAGAGGTTTTTAATAACTGCAGGGCAGAATGTTGTATTGAATCCATGTACTCCTCTGTGATTAATATAAACTGCACCATGACAGGAAAAAGTAATTGTGTTCTCTTTGGTACCAGGAGAGTGTAATCTGCCATTGGAAAACCTTTAACTTGAAACTTCTCTTCTTCAAACATTTTCAACTTCTGCCTCTCCAACTTTTCTCCCCTCTTTCCCAGACATGAAGAATTCAGTAATAAAAATATTTAAGTTCCAAGGCACTTTTGAGTATTTTTTTGAAAATACCAAATAAAGCATCTTACCGGTACTTATAAAACATGGAGGGCCTAAAGTTTTCAGTTTATATATAAGCGCTAGGGGTAAAGTAGAGGGGATTGGGCCAAATCCACCACCCTAATAATTTGAAACTGTTTCAAATGTTTATTGACTCTGAAATGAAAGAAATTTTGTAGTTTATATTGTGTTCAACTTTGAAGCTAAGTTGGTAGAAATACTAGGGTAATGTAGCATTCTATGAAATCTTACTTTGATAAGTGCTAAAACGGTAAAATGGGATAAGTCAGAAGTTTTAAGTACCTTGCTAAATTTGTTTTGACAAATTCATTCATTTGACAGGTTTATCAGATCAGCCAAGGCATTATGTCAATAATAATCAAGAAGATAGACTGTTAATGAGGTCAAACATATTTATTGAATTTTCCTTTCGTTGTTTCAATTTATGAGTGTTTGGCTAAATTTATTGACTGAATATTTCATAAAAAAAAAAATTGTCAATAGGAAAGTCATGAGACAAATTTATTGCAGGTTCTGATTTATTGCCTTTTTGTATAAATTTTCATGATTTTCAACTTTAATAACTTGCACCCATGTATGTATGGATTATTTTGAAATTGAGTTTTTAAGGAAGTGGTTTTATATTAAATCACCCATGACAAACATCGAAAACTCCACACCCATTATTTAGCTGAATACTGCCACCCACTAGTTTTCACCTAAGAATGTTTGAACTGATAAGGTTCATATTGAGGAGACAGAAATTCCTGTGTTACCCTCTACTTTAAAGTTTTGTTACTCCTTGTGTCTAAGCTGTTTGGAGTTTGTCATTTGAACTAGTGATCACAGTGTACCCAGAATAACTTCCGTTTTGATTGTTAATATCATTTATTGCATTGTGAAGAGCTGTCGATGCCAGTCCTACCAGGAGTCTTGTTTTTCCCTGATATAAGACAAAAAGGTTTCTTTGTCATCAATGGCTTTTATCATGCAAAATATTTGATTATAAATGAGAGATGTGAAATTCTGCAAAGCATTCTGCAAGCTGTCATAGATTTTGTTGGTGGTCATTGTCTGTAAAGTCTTACTCATTATGCCCCCACTTCAAAGAAGAGGGGGTATATTGCTTTGCAATTGTCGGTCGGTCCGTAGACCAAATGGTTTCCGACCAATAACTAAAGAATGCTTAGGCCTAGGAACTTCAAACTTGGTAGGATGATTGTCCATCACCAGTAGATGACCCCTATTGATTTTGGGGTCAAGGGGTCAAAGGTCAAGGTCACATTGACCTTGTTAGGTAGAAACAGTTTCCAACCAATAACTAAAGAACGCTTAGGCCTAGAAACTTCAAACTTGGTAGGATGATTGTCCATCACTAGTAGATGACCCCTATTGATTTTGGGGTCAAGGGGTCAAAGGTCAAGGCCACATTGACCTTGTAGGTAGAAACGGTTTCCGACCAATAACTAAAGAACGCTTAGGCCTAGAAACTTCACACTTGGTAGGATGATTGTCCATCACTAGTAGATGACCCCTATTGATTTTGGGTTCAAGGGGTCAAAGGTCAAGGTAATATTGACCTTGTAGGTAGAAACGGTTTTCGACTAATAACTAGAGAACGCTTTGACCTAGGTTCACTAAAACTTGGTATGCTGGTTGGTCATCACCAGTAGATGACCCCTATTGATTTTGAGGTCATTAGGTTAAAGGTCAAGCTCACAGGGACCTTCATCCTAAAAACGGTTTCCGATCAACAACTAGGGAACGCTTTGACCTAGGTTCACCAAACTTGGTATGCTGGTTGGTCATCACCAGTAGATGATCCCTATAAACTTTGAGGTCATTAGGTCAAAGGTCAAGTTCAATGAGACTTTCATCCTTAAAACGGTTTCCGATCAATAACTAGAGAACGCTTTGACCTAGGTTCACCAAACTTGGTATGCTGGTTGGTCATCCCTAGTAGATGACCCCTATTGATTTTGAGGTCATTAGGTCAAAGGTCAAGCTCACAGGAACCTCCATCCTAAAAACGGTTTCTGATCAATAACTAGAGAACGCTTTGACCTAGGTTCACCAAACTTGGTATACTGGTTGATCATCACCAGTAGATGACCCCTATTGACTTTGAGGTCATTAGGTCAAAGGTCATAATCACAGAGACTTTCATCTTAAAAACGGTTTCCGATCAATAACTAGAGAACGCTTTGGCCTAGAAACTTCAAACTTGGTAGGATGATTGTCCATCACCAGTAGATGACCCCTATTGATTTTGGGGTCAAGGGGTCAAAGGTTAAGGTCACATTGACCTTGTAGGTAAAAAACGGTTCCCAATCAATAACTTGACAACCCATGCGCCATTGACCCTCAAACTTCATATCTGCATTTGTCTTGGCCAGTAGATGACCCCTATTGATTTTGGGGTCAAAGGTCAAGGTATGTATGTCAAAACAGTTAAGACTAATAACTTGGCTACCAAATGGCATCAGGTTTTGTGGACTGTGAGACTTACATTTTAGATAACATGTATATTTGGTCACTAGGTCAAAAATCAGTCACAATAATCTGGCAACGTGACTGCCGACAGGGGGCATACATGTTTTACAAACATATCTTGTTTTATCTTTTTTCTTATGACAATGAAATTTACTTGCTTGATTCACTAAAATTATCATAGTTTTTAAATATATGGATAGGTTTTGGAACCCTTTTTACCCATACACAAATTTCAAAGAATTTCACTCATGTTATTTGTGTATCGGTATGTGTGTATTATTACATATAGGTGCAGATTGACATTTTCACCCATTCCCTAGCTCATGTGAGCATGCAGTGCTCATGTGAGCTTTTAGGATTGGTGGCTGTCCATTGTTCATTGTTTGTCATCCATTATTACTTCAAAAGACTACATCTTCTCTGAAACCAACTGGCTAAATTTGATAAAACTTGTCTGGAATATTCCTTGCATGAAGGTATTAAAGTTGTTCAAATGGTTCAAGACTATTGCGGATCATGGGCAAAGGAGCTGAAAATAGATTTTAAAAGTGAAACTTCAGATGTCCTCTTCCTCTAAAACTGCATCATCTGGTAGACTTCTACCAGATATATTCAGATGATAGCCCCAGGATTAAAATTGGCCCAACCCCAGCTGCAACATGATTTTACATAGGTTTTCATATTGAAAACTTAAAAAAAAATCTCGTTTGAAACTACTGTGCCATGGGGTTTGATATTTGGCTTACAGATTCACCTAGAAGTCCTCTACAAAGATTGTTCAAAATATGCCCCTTGTGTCATTAATGGCCCTGAGAGGTCACTTGATTTTTAAAGCTTTGTTTCGGAAAAAAAACTTTAAAAATCTGTTTGTCAGAAACCACAAGATCTATTGTTAAGATAGTCAATGTGTAACATGGTCTAGGAACTCTACCAAGTTTGTTTTAATCTTGGACCTTGGGTCAAAATTGGCCCTGCCCTGGGGTCACAGATGGTAAAAGTAGACTTTCATACTCTTCATCATAGAGCTTTTATTTATTGACAGATATCTTTGATATTTTGTATAGAGGCACCTTGCATTCAATGGGGTCAATGTAACCAAGGCTAAAAATAGATTTTTCTACTTTCCCCTAAGAGTCGTCATTATTGATTGATATCTTAGGTGTTTGGTATGTACCAATGACATCTACCCTTGGTTGGATTTTAAGTCATAGGTGTTAAGGTCATCGAGGCTAAAAATCAAAATTGGCCCTGCCCCTGGTGTCATTTTGTTAAAACTTAAAAAATTTGCTTGTCTGAAACCACAAGGCCTGGAGTTTAGATATTTTGTGAGTGAATGAAAGTATTTTATTGATAAAAGGGCCAACATGGCCCTCTTGTTTTATGTATTCATTTGTGTTTTACATACAGATTAACATTACTGGTATTTTCATCATTATATATATGTATTCATTTGTGTATTACAGATAGATGCAGATGGCAATGGGGAAATTGAAGTTAACGAGCTTGACAGAGCGCTTAATGCGGTCGGCATCAGGCTGCCGCAGTATAAAATTAGGATGATTATCAAAGATGCGGACATGAACGAAGATGGGAAGATTACCATGGAAGAATTTGCAAATGTAAGTAATTTAGAACACTGTGTGATTAACCCATAACCTGCTGGAACCGAAAGTGATTAGCCTTTGCCACCAGTATAGAGCCAGGCCAGCCTGCCCATCCGTGCAGTCTGACCAGGCTCTATACTGTTGGTTGCTCAATTTTTTTGTTTTGATATTGAAATCCCTTACACATTGAATGGACTGTTCCAAATTCAAAGCTGGGCAAATCCATTACAAAAATTCAGCATGTTCAGGGTTAATATAATTATAAAATATTTGAAGCTTTATGAAATATTAAATGCACAAAAAGTGTAATTCATACAGAGTTGATTATTTTGTATTCTTAAAGTAAAAAATAAAAGAAACAGCATCTTTTTCACACTGAAAAAGTATCAGCATTTAGCATTTGTAAGAATGTTTTAACATCTTGATTGTGTTTGTTAATGTACTTTTTAATTTCTTTTCAGTTGTATTCACGTTTAAAAAAGGACACAGATATTGGGCACATATTTAAAAAATCAGTAACTGCAAGAACAGGTGTGCAACAAACTGTTGGGTCTTCCGAAGGCATTACACATTCAGTGAAGGACTCGGAAAGAATAGCTTTTGCAGATTGGATAAATAGGTAAGATTGCTTCTTATGTTCACATTTCATATTCCGTAAGCCATTTGAAAATGTGTTAAAAATAGTTTGAAAAACAATAGAGGCATTTTGTAGCGAGACCAACTTTGAACTTGTTTTCTTTTTTGCTTTTAGAAATCTGAGTCATGATCCAGACTGCGAGAAACATTTGCCTATAAACCCTGATTCAGATGATTTATTTACAAAAGTTCAAGATGGTATACTTCTTTGGTAAGTTTCTTCAGTGTTAACCCTTAACCTGCTGGAACTGAAAGTGATTAGCCTTTGCCACTAGTATAGAGCCAGGCCAGCCTGCATCTGTGCAGTCTGACCAGGCTCTAAACTGTTGGTAGCTCCATTTTTGTATTTTGATATTGAAATCCCTTAAACTTTGAATGGACTGTTCCAAATTCAAAGCTGGGCAAATCCATTACAAAATTTCAGTATGTTCAGGGTTAAATAAAAGCATAATCCTATGAAAAAGACTACTTCAATGGTTCAGGTAGGGTATGCTGTAGCACACTCGCATCTCTCCAATGTGACCAGAGTTCGGTCTTCCAGGAAAGAATGAGTGGTAGGCGATCATCTAATTGGATAATTTTTGTTTTTCCCTGCAGAAAGACTGTTGTATGGCAGTGAGATTACAATAAGCTTTTGATTCTTGTTAATATGTGAAATTGAAATTTATGTGAACTTTGAATAAAGATTATTATTATTTCTATTAATGCCTTTACCTGATTAAAATAGTGTAATAAGGAACAAAATATTTCTTGAGATAATTTTATTCTTTGACATCTTTAATGAAAATTGAAAAGGTTGACTCTTCGTTGTGGAAGTAAAAAGTGGTGCAAATTTAGAACTTGATGTTAACATATCTTTTAAAGAATAAATTTTGTTTATACATGTGTATTGTGTATGCATTATGACGTATAGAGACAGATGTTAAATTTTCAGTAAATTAATCAACCAATCAGTGCCAGACACTATAGATGAAAGAACAATAAACAAGACAAAATTGAATGTGTATCTGAGAACAGAAAACCACAACCTTGCCTTGAACTCTGCACAGTCTATTGGCTGCAACGTAGTCAACATCGGACATGCAGACCTCGAGGCAGGAACACCACATTTGGTGCTTGGTCTGCTATGGCAAGTTATTAGGGTAAGAGAATTTATTGGGGAAAAATCATGTTTGTTGCTTTGTTGTAGTTCTGTCTGATAAGAGACTTGTTGGCCAGCAGAAATACAAAATTACATGTATGAAAGGCTGTTTAGTATATTGGAGGTGTTGCAATGATTCAGTTTATCAGTAACAAAATTGTATTCAGTCTGTTTTCATGGTTAAGGTAAAGAGATGAATAAAATCAGTTTTGGATTGCTTGTTAGGATCTAAAGCTTCATTCCAGTTTTCAAACTGACTGTGGGGTAAAGTTTGTAGTTAAATGGACTTGATTACTAGAAATGATTAATAGATAAATAATCTCTTGCATACACTGAAAATGTCAAAATTGCAGTATAATTGTGTTCACTTGATTTTTATCTAAAACATTCTGTAGGCATGTCCAAATGAAGAACTTTGAGAAGAAATACATATTGTAGATTTGAAGCATGGATTTTATTCCTCAACATTTTTAGAGGCTGAAGCAATCAATAGTTCTTATTGTACAAAGTGTATTTATGATTCACTGACCTCTGTGTTGGTGTAACTTAAGAGGTGACCACTAATCGGTATTACAAGATTAATTGTTTGGGTGAAAAAGATGAAAAGTAAGTGATTTCAAAGGTGATGTTACTTAATGAAAAACAGCATGTTTTGAAAAAGACCAATTTTAAAATGATTTTCAGTCATATTTTGCTTGCTGTGAATTTCAGATTGGATTGCTTAGTGAGATCAACTTGACGTCACACCCAGGTCTTGTTTTACTGCTTGAAGAAGGGGAGACAATTGATGACCTACTTAAATTATCCCCCGAAGAAATTTTGATACGATGGGTGAACTATCATCTGAGAAATGCTGGAGTCAGTAGACAGATTTCCAACTTTGGTAGTGACATTAAAGTAAGTTTTGTATTGTTTGTCATTTGCAAATCACCAGATGAGAATGATGAAAACGGATTGAATAATTAGTGTGGAAAAGTAACTAATATGGCAAGATAAACTTACTGGTTCCTTATCAACATCTTCAGTATCTGAATTGATTGAAATATTGTGTACTGCCAACAGGAACTTAACAAAAATATCTATTGTAAAATCAGAGGTTATGCTGTCATTTTAAGGTATATCGATTTTGTTTATCATGTTCCTCTTCAGCAAGACAGTATATCATATTATCTGTTCTATGAAGGCAGCTAAATTTTAAGACATAAATCCTTGGATACCATTTGTTCAAAATAAGTAAAAAAGGTCAATCTCCAAGGACTTTATCTGTGTGCCCTTTTCCCTGTGTTGTCTGTCACGTAGTATATCAGTATGTACAAACTGTTTTCAAGTTTCAAAATTTGTTAAATTGTGTATTTATTTTAAAGTCATTTCATTTATATATGACTGTTTTTGTTAGTTTATTCTTTGGTTTGTTTAATTAAACAACAAAAGGAATAAATGTTAAAAAAAACATGATGATGAATATTGAATCTCTGTAGTAAGAGAGGGCATTTAGAACATGGATGATGTATATTGAATCTCTGTAATAAGAGAGGGCATTTAGAACATGGATGATGTATATTGAATCTCTGTAGTAAGAGAGGGCATTTAGAACATGGATGCTGTAGAAAATGTTGTTTGCCTTACATAATTATGACTGTTAAAATTTTTGCAATGGTGGCCTCTTTGGGGCAGATGGGTATTCAGTCTAGTTAACTGCTTTAATAGATAAAGCTGTACTTGCATTGATGATGTATAAGCCACATAAGAGATTAGATTTTAGGATTTTTTTCAGGTATTTATGGTGAAAAATTTAACCAGATTTTATTCTTATTGTAGGACTCTGAAGCCTATACCTATCTCCTGCATCAGATTGCACCAAGAGAAAATGGTGTTAGCTTGGCACCTCTTAATGTAAGAACTGTTCTGTTTATATTTTTGTATACCAGTTACATACCCCACCACACAATAAAAAACAAAAGTATTTTATCATAATTGATTTGTTCCTTTTCAACCTTTATTATAGATTCTTTTACACTTACAACAAAATTACAGTGTACTTAGAAAACATACTGCTGTCCCTTCATTGCTTTCTGCTAGATATGATACTGTTTGCCAAAGAAGTGACTCTTTGAAATAATAATAAAGTCAGATGCAGATTTAAAGAATTGCATTTCAGCTGTATCTGTTTTTCAAATGAGTAAATAGTACCATAAAGAAATGATTTTGAAATGTTATCCTGCAGGAATCAGACATGGAACAAAGGGCAGAAAGCATGTTAAAAGAGGCAGATAAAATAAAATGCCGTGCCTTTATCACCTGTAAAGATGTCGTGAGGGGTAA
This sequence comes from Cyclina sinensis, assembly GCA_012932295.1. Classification (NCBI taxonomy): domain Eukaryota; kingdom Metazoa; phylum Mollusca; class Bivalvia; order Venerida; family Veneridae; genus Cyclina; species Cyclina sinensis. Next base: position 21,638,690 of record JAAONU010000003.1, on the reverse strand, counting down.
TGCAAAACTTAACCTGGCTTTTGTTGCCAACCTGTTCAACACCTATCCAGCCCTTGAAAAACCAGAGGACATGGAACTTGAGTACATTGAGGAAACCAGAGAAGAAAAAAGTAAATAATTATGATGTTTGAATTGATTGTAAAAGATGATTTTTACTGGTTATGTTTTCAGGAAGATAATTTATGCCATTTGTTTTAATTCAGAGGTAGATTTTTTTCAAGGCTGATTAAAGAACCTAATATATATTTTTTTTACATAATATATAATCCCTTACAAAATGAGATGGCTAAATGTCATGTTAAAACATGGGAGGTTATTACTGCTTTTGAATTTCAAAGACAAACTTTACCTAAGAAAGTCTTTTTTTTTCAACAGTAGAAGGACATGTACTTGTACTTTGTATTTTTGAACTTAAGTTGGACAGGGGAGAAAAAAGGCATAATCTTACTTTCACCATTTTTCAGCATACCGCAACTGGATGAACAGTATGGGAGTGAATCCTTACGTTAACCGACTCTACAATGATTTACAGGACGGCCTCATCCTCTTCCAGTTGTATGACATCATCAAGAAGGGCTGTGTTGACTGGAAAAAAGTTGTCAAAACTTTTGCTAAAATGAAGGCTACTTTTGAAAAGATTGGTAAGTTTGGTATTTAGTACAGCTTGGTAAGTTATGGTGTTTAGTGCAGCTTGGTAAGTTTTATTGTTTACTGCAGCTTGTTTTGAGTAATTACCTTTTAGAAAAGTTATGTTGTTTTTTGTAGTAGGTTTGCTTTATCTATTTCCCTGCTGAGACATCTTTACACGGCAGAAGCTTGTTAAAAGAAGTTTTACTTATTGGTACTGATAAGATAAGTTTTGTTTTTTTGTCAGAATATGATATCAGTTATCAAAGTTTTAGTTGCTAAAGCAAACAAAATGAGAAAAACGAGAATTTGTTGATTGCAGTGACATTGATATCAGCAGATACAGCTATTGCAGGTGTGCAGTGTAGGGGTAGTGTGAAAACTTATTTCATAGTTACTTTAAAATCTAAGGCTTTAAACATGTGCGACTGTCATTCATGTCAAATGATTTTTTTCTTAATAAAAATCATTTCATATTTCAGCCAACTGTAACTATGCAGTTGTCCTCGGCAAGGAACTGAAATTCTCTCTACCAGGAATTCAAGGGAAAGACATCTTTGATGGGAACCAGACTCTCACCCTTGGTCTAGTGTGGCAGCTAATGAGAGCGTACACTTTGTCAATTCTGAAGGCTATGTCTGAAGATGGAAAACCCATAGAAGATAAATTCATTGTTTCATGGGCAAATACCAGAGTAAGTTCAGAACACATTTTATTTGTTTGAAATTGATTGAGAAACAAGTTATCCAGTCTGTTGTAAATTAGTCTATGATTGTCAAACAAACCTTTGTTGGATGCAAGGAGATTTCAGTTGTTCTACTGTGATAGACTGTAAACTTAGTACAGATACATGAATTATATATTGTATCTTTAAGGTGAATTTTTGTGTAACATGTTGTAGTTGCTTGGGTAAGACCTTGTAGAGTAATCTCCCTTTGACAAATATGGGTATTGATCATCTCCAGCATATACTTACAGATAAATCAGGGCTTTCGTTTGGCAGAATTTGGGGCGGAGTATTCCCCCCTTGAAATAATATGTTTTTTCTTTCCTACTCCAAAAAAAATCCCCGTAAAAAAAATGATGAGCAGACAAAGGATAAAAAATATCTAAAAATCATGTAAAATTCCCCCTTGCATGGACTCTGGCCCCAGTGAAAGCCCTCTAAGGTAATATTGTCGTAATAATTTTCCTTTAAAGTTGTCAGGTTGAATTTTTTATGACAAAATGAAAACATTTCAAAATATTTCAGTTGAAAGAGGGTGGAAAGAGCTGTACTGTTTCAAGTTTCCAGGATCAGTCGTTGGGTAACGGCATTACCATACTTCATCTAATAGACTGCATAGCACCAAAGAAAATTAACTGGGACATTGTCAAGGACACTGGGTCAGAAGAGGTGAGATTCACGCTCTTTTTTCTTGGCAGTATGCATTGTTAGTTGCAGTTGAGTCTTTGAGGAGTCATTCAGTTTCTAGATGGTTCAAAATTATCTGAAAATAATATTTATCTTACAATACCACTATTGATCACAGCAATTTGAAATGTTGTATATACACAAAAGGCAATGAGTAGACTGCACACTTGAGTAAAGTTCAAGGTAAATAGATCTTAAACTTTGGCACTATGTCACTGGAAAGTAAATTAAGTTTCCATATCTATTGTTATAACATTGTCTAGGAATTTGGCTTTATATTATTAAAGAGCTTATTAGACAACCTCTGGGTTTGTTTCTTGAAATGAGTTTTATTGTCCTTGTAGTAAGTTGCATTCATTTTCTTTTAAATTTTCAGGACAACATGTCAAATGCAAAATATGCCATATCAATGGGAAGGAAGATTGGTGCAAGGATTTATGCATTACCTGAGGATATCGTAGAAGTTAAACCTAAAATGGTGATGACAATTTTTGCCTGCCTTATGACGGTGGATTGGAAGAAAGCCCAGCAGTCACAGGAATAGAACTCTTAACTGTCATTGTTATATTCACATTTTATAGATACTATACATTTGGAACAGGGGACCAATTGTTAATGTTTTTTTATGATGAGAATGTGTTAAGAAAATCAGAAACTTTCTAAATTGCTCTTTTAAAGAGCAGGTAAGCAGTATCGTCGGACCAGTGTAGTAAAAACACATCATAATTCATTAATGTTTTTTAGAGTAATCTATATTTATATTGCATTGGGACCATTTCAGATTTTTTTATGTATTACAAGATTTTATGAATATTTGTTTAAAGCCCACAAGCCCTTGTGTATATAGTTAGCCAATAGTGTGTAAAAAAGGGAGATAACTTGCTTAGAAATCAAGGAGACTTAAATTCTAGAATGATTGATGTAAAAAATAGGATTTTAATTCTTAGAACATCTGCTTAAATAAAATGCTGAAAATACAAAGGCGAACAAGGTTTTTATCTTATTTTGCTTATTTCATATACGTATATTTAATGCTTTTGTATTTGGGAAATTCAGTTAAAATGTAGTACAGATTGTTAGGCAATAATTTATATTTTGTGATTTAAAATCAGAAAAAATCATAAAGATCATTTCTGTTCATAGTTGTATTAAAAAAATCATGCAAGAGCTGCCAATTATTTCTTGTTGAACAAATTTTGGTACAGTGTACCATTCTAACTAGTGGGCCTTCTGCTTCAATGGTGCTATTATGCCAACATTCTTAGCTGTTTACTTACTTTAGAATTTTGTTGATGTCACAAAGTACTGTGTAGAAAGGAGATGTCATTTTGTTAGTAAAACATATCTTCTAGAAAACCAAAAATAAAAGAGTTTAAATGAGCTTTAGTAGAAAGCTCTGTAGTGAGATGATAGAAAAAGAATATTAAGGTACACTAATGCTGTCTTATAGGAAGAAAAAGTATATAACCATTGATAATTGCTCTCTAGTTTGGAGGTAGTACAGTTGCTCTCTGAAAAGAAGTTAGAAAAGGCACTTAACTGTTGGTAGGTGTTGATGAATTGAAGCTTTAGGGTTGGTTCAACTTGAAAGGTCTAGCTATTATAGTGTTTGTAAATATTGTTTTTGTACATGAGTCACTGTCTCTATATATACTTGAACAAGAAAAGGGGCCATATGTATTTTATACATTTTTTATCAAGTATCAAACATTTGTATTCATGTTGATGTTATTCTAACACAAAAAGCTTTTAAAACCTCACTATACCTGTATCACTGAAAATAATAACTGGAAATTCTATGATTTACGCTCACTATAAAATCTAATCAGTTATTCACGATTTAGGAAGATGTAAACTTGTTGTTTTATATACAGAAATCAACTAAAAGGATCTGTGATTGACATGTTATATGCAATTGTCTTTGTTTTTAGAATATTAAAGCTGTATTGATCATTCTTATCTACATAAGGTATATTTTTCACCCCTGAAGGATGTGTTTTTCAAGTACCTCAACATAATGTATGTATAATTTATCAGAATATGGCTATAAGTATAAAGTAGATAATTTATGTCTTCAAGAACCAGGGCAGTTGAAACTGTATGTTTGTTTAAGTACATGAAGTTGTACATTTTTCTTATCATACATTTGTTATATAATTTGCATATATTATTTTTGTAGTACTATATACATTATTTCTTTGTTATAACTTTCCATATAAATTCTGCACATGCTAGTTAGTCTGTGTGATGTTTAGCGGATAAAATTCCTATTTGAACATTATACCATTTAAAGGTCACTTCAGATCACACTTAGAACAATTCATCACACTTAAAAACAATTCCAAGGAATTCAGTGTTCATAAACAGGCAACATTATACATGTACCTAGGACAATTTTTTCTGAGACGAGACATCTACAGATGTTAGGTGAACGGTTAATAAAATGTTAAACACAAGTGTTTGTTACAGGGAAGTGAAATGACTGCTGGTATACAATGGGACCAAACAAAAGTTTTTAAATTTGAAAAACTTTTTTTTTGTTTAGAATAATTCTATTTTTTCTTCAAATTACATATCATTTCCTAGCTGAAGATAAATATAGCAGTATTATATTTTGTTGATCTTTAATATCAGGAAAACAATAATTTGTTAACAATATGCTTATTTTTTAACTTGTTAGTAGATAGTATTATTTTTCTTTTTGCTCTAAGACATTCAGTGTTATGTCCCAGTATGTAGACTAAATATCTATTAGCAAGTCATGTAAATCCACATTAACTGCTCAGTGTATTTGTAAATTGTTTCAGTTTTTAACCATTCGCTCTTATTTGTGCATTTTTGTCCTGCTTGTTAATATCGCACAGTTATAACCGTAGTTGCCTTAACTATTACGATACATTTCTTGACTTTTGTATCTTTTGTTTGTAAACGGACTAGACTGTTATGTAGGTAGTGAATATAATTGTGGAAAGAGTAAACTAGAATGTGTGCCTTTTACTCAAAAATCCTGCCTTGCAGACAAATATTAACATTTATGGCCAGGTTAAGACAGGACCTATGGATCTGTCAGAAATGTAGACTACCCTGCTTCCAAAGGGGGTGGGGTGGGGTGATGGTGTCATTTTACACAGAGCTGCAGATTGTGGTGTCTTCATTTAATATAAATGACATTATCTGTGTAAGTCATTATATTTAACCATTTGTAATATTTCTAACTTAAGCATTATTTATGCAAAAGATGAAGATGGTTCCAGAGCCTTATCATCTTAATCATCTTAACCTTTATTCCCAGCTGGAGGCAGTTGTGTTTGCCTTGTGACAAATGCAGACAATGATCAGCCTTCACATCAGCACATCTGATCATGATCTCCACTGTTCTCTATCACCCCTACAGTATAAATGGTAAAAGGTATTGCCCATATTGAAAGATGAACAAGTCCACTTCAGAAGGCTAAGGGTTTAAAAAGTTGGTATATTTTATACAGAAATACAGGAATATCTGTGAGCAAAGTTGTAGGGTCTGGCTCACCTTACTTCTCAATTGGATTGTTCAATGTGTTTTAAATTCTGTCAGGTGTATGAGGAAAGAATATTATCTTCCAAGAAATTGATCAGTTTCTGTTTTTTGGCTAAGTAAACATACACAATTTGAACCAATATTCTTCCTGTTTATGAAAATAACTGTTAAGAATACCTGTGACCAGGAAGTGGTCATCTCGAAAGTAAAAAGGGTGAAACAAGGATATACATGTATTATCATATTTCAGGGAATAAACCAAGTTAAATACACAGGACACACATTATTCATATGTATGCTTTAAGGGGAGGGACAACATTATGGCTAGAGTAGGAAGCTTGCTGGCGTTCCTTTTCAGCATCAAAAAAGTCTTATTTAAATGCATTGATGTGTTCTCTACATGTTCATAGCTTGAATTATACGTAAATAAATGTACAGATAAAGCAGTGGTCGTTTTGTTTAAAAGGTGGTAGAGGTTTTTTTTACTTTCTGTGTCTAAATCATTTACAGTCCCTGTACTGTCTTTTTGTTTTGCAGTTCCAGATGTGGCGCAGTTAAATGGATGAAATTAAAAACATCTAAATTGCATTATAGCATTAGTTATTAAATAACCGTTTTAAAGCAAGACACATTTTACAACCACAAATCACAGTGGAGGAAAAAAAAAGTTCACAGACATTCTGAGTGAATGTAGAACATTTTCATTAAGGCCAAGTAGACTTAATCTTTAGACCTTGGATTTGTCTTTGAGAAAAATTATTTCACTCCATAAAAAATAGGTTATTCAGCCAAATCAAGCCATCCTGTTTTTTCAAATCTGTAAAATTTTAAAAGACAAGAAAGAAAAATGTCAGATTTTATTCTGAAATTTTCTTTGGGAGAATTGTAGCATTGTTTTTGTTAGTAAGCTCTGTTTGTTTGCGTTTTATCCTGTTAATTTTTGTTAAATTCTATAGAACAAAACTGTGCTCTTTAATAATAGGAAAAATTATGCATGAATACAAAAATAAATATTCCTAACAATTTTAAAAGTTTGTCTTTATTCCTAAAACAGTCTCCATTTTTCAGACCAGGTAGTTACTGTAAAGGACGTTAACTCTAGGGCCTGGTCAACTGTGATTATGTTCCCAACCCTGATCGAAGATGTGGGATGCATATAGCTTCCCCATGTCAGTCTGTCTGTAAACACTTGGTTTTTGATCAATATCTGAAGACACATTAGCAGAAGTAAATCAAACTTGGAAGGCAGATTAGTCATGACTGGTATATGACCCCTATTCTTTTTTGGGTTACTAGGGCAAAGATCAACATCACAGTGACATTGAACAGCAAAACCATTTCTGATCAATACCTAAAACACTTGGGTCTAGCCTCCTCAAACTTGGTAGATAGGTTGGTCATAACCAGTATCTGCTAATAATTGCTATGCTCCTAAAACTACAAAAGGCCAGTTAGGCATGACGAGTAAGCAACCCCTATTCTGTTTAGGTCACTAGCTCAAAGGTCACAGTGACATTGAATACCAAACCCATTTCTGATCGATGTCTGGAGAAAACTTGGGTGAAGTCTGGCATTCAAACTTGGAAGACACCTTATGTCCAGAAGATGGCTCCTATGTTTTTTTCAGATCAGCAGTCAAGGCCACACTTAATTGAATAGCAAAACACTTTCTGATCAAAATCTGGGGAATATTGGGGCTTAAACTCCTCAAACTTGAAAGTCTGGTTATCAAGACCAGTAGATGACCCCTATTGTTTTTTGGGCCACTTTATCAAAGGTCAAGGCCACAGTGACCTTGAACAACAAAACTGATTAGGATCAGTAACTAGAGAATGCTTAAACTTAGCCTTAAATTTGATATGCAGATTTGGCATGTTCAGTTCATAACCATTTTTATAGCCAAAAAATTAGATGCATACAATGTTTTACAAACGTGTCTTGATTGCCCAGATTTTGCCTCAAGTTTCAGTTTTGTGCTACACCTAATGCTAACCTAGATGTCATTCAAAACAGAAGAATTTTCTATAATGGGAAGTTAAAAGTTGAAATTTATATAGCATCAGATGGGAAACAAGTTTTAAAACTAAGTTATTGAGCACATTGACTCCTTGGATACAAACCAGTCACATGACTCCTTGGATACAAACCAGTCACATGACTCCTTGGATACAAACCAGTCACATGACTCCTTGGATACAAACCAGTACATGTGACAAGAATTTATTGCAGGAAATCATTGGAATCATTATCAATCCATCACAAAGAGTGACCTGGTCAAGTTCAAGCCTTCCAGCCCTTGACAACTGCCCTCTATGCTTGCTGGTATATACCATTTTCACACTTCTACAGAACTACACATGTAAAATAGAAAGGTTGAGAACAAGAGTGTAGATTCATTTGGCTACAATACTCTTAGAAAATGACTCGCATCTCTCTTCATAGGAGACAGTTAATTACAAGAAAGGACTTAACTGTGAGTCATTTAATCTTTATTTCACATTAAATATACCAAACATGAACTGAAATTTTGTTTTTAGCTACAATAATATACTTCAGCTTCATTTCAGCACAAACAATGCTCTTCCCTTAATAAAACTTAATATTGGTAACTGGTGTAAATCACCAATACTGAATGTATTGTCTTGAAAAACAAAACATATTTTTCAAACTAAAGCAAAAGTCCTCTGTCAGCATGTTTGTTTGAACAAGCTGATTATCTTGTAATTATTTTTTTTTCTTTTAAAAGTATAATAGCTTAGTAAAACTGAATTCAAACATGGTTATCTTGGAAAAAACTAACTATAACAAAAATGATTTAAGAGTTCTAATCTTTGATATAACTGTATCTATAATGCTTTTGCAATGAAGCCATATTCCTCTTGATGAAGACTCCATTTTATTCTTTTCACAACTGCTCAGTCAAAATCATTCATTCATTATCGTGGAAATGGATCTATTCTGTTCTTTTTCATGAGAAATTTCACTTTTGCCCTCATTTCAGAGTCATATATTCTGCGCCCTCTTTCATAACACAATCGATTCCTCTTTACGCATGGTCTCTCAAAAAACCTGAGGTTTCTGTCTTCTTTTAAAATTCCTTCTGAATTAAGTATTCTGAAAGAAAGATTTTAAATGTTTGTAATATAAACAATCTATCTGCAGAAAAAAAACTTTGTTTCTTACTTAAGCACAAAATCTTCATAAAGTCAACAGTAAAAAAGAAAAAACAACATAAAAAAAAAACACAAAATGATGGAACATGCTCTGTGTCTAAAAGAAATAAAACAAACAACTTCTTACTGCTCTCTGTAAAATAATGGCAAAAAGTTAATTTAAACACATTGAAAATCTTAATGACCAAAAGCAAAGGGGCTAATATGGTAAGAGGATGGTAATTTTGGGTCAGTTGTGGTCAATACTTGTCAAACATACCACTAATAATAATATAATTGACATTGTGATTTCTGACAAAAGCCACCTAAAAATGTCTGAAAATCATCCTAACATTGTACTAGCCCCCTTAAAGACCAACCAACAATTTGTCTATGGCCCTATTCAAGTGACTGCCCTGTTTCAATGACTGTCATTCAGCATGACTGTTTTTCTTTTGTCAACAGTCTCATGACTGTCAACAACTGCACACTCTAATGTAAACAAACTACTGTCATGACTGTCAAAAAATAAAATATGTAATATTTTCTTGGCACATTCTGTACTTATATTATTTGTACAGGAGTCTCATATTTCATTCAGTCTTATGAACCAGATAACAACAAAATATCTGTTTCTGTACCTTGGATATAAGACATTCTGTCTAATTTTGGAGTAAATTTCAGGGACAATGAAAAAAGTATAAAGAAAATCACCCAAACTGGCCTGTACATCAACTAAAAAAGAAATACTGAAGTCTTTTAAGTGCTTATTTTCTTTTTTGACATATTTAAGAGAAGGCATGGAAGTTTTCTTGTGCTTGCCATTCTGAGGAATACATAAATCAAATGATACTTTTGGAGGTAATTGCATGGCGAGGGGAAAATACTGGAATACTGTACCCTTAAGTGGGTAAATTGGTGGTCCTACAGTACAGTACTGATGTGAAATTATTTGAAGCAATTATGGTGTAACAGTTTGGAATATAGTAATTAATACCAAAGTCAGGAATTTCGTTTTACTTTCTATTCGGCTGTTTCAATTAGAAAACCAGAAAATTTCCCAACTGAAGTCATGATGTTGAGGTCACTGAAACTGGGCTGTTAAGTCACTGCTGTCCGAACACTGCTCTCTTGTTTGCACGCTAAGTGATAGGAGGACTTTTACTCTACCTGTTAAGCATAGCATAAGACTTGTCAATATTACCGTCCTTGACAAGCACAGTTCTTGCCAACAACGTTCTATACCTCGACATTGTTATTGAATCATACCCGACAAAAAGCTTGAGAAAAGATGAAACAAGCGTTTCAATATTCCGGTTCACTTTCGACCTCGTGAAAATTCGACCTCTAAATTTTGCTTCCAAGAATTAGCCGATAGATCTGTCAGTTTAAACATCGGATTTGTGTAATTTTTAAACTGTTTACAGGAAATATGATGTATGAGTGTCACGGAAAAAAACAACCACATCACCACAAATAGAGTTTTTTTTTTCTAATTTACGGTTGAATCTCGATTTCACTTGTACATTTAAGTAACATTCCGGTCCATTATGCAAATGATTCATTCCTGAACTTCTCACTTTTCGTTCATTGTAATACAACATTATGTTTTTTCCTATTAATTCCTAAATTTCACATTATACTGGTATTTTTAACGAACTTTGGTTTAATCGATTAGTAATAAACTACCTACTTATCCTGATACTTTACCTGCAATTCAATGCTTTGTATCACCAGGGCCTTCATTGAGGCCCTGACCTCATCAGAGACGTATATTACATGTAATCTATGTCTCTGGTCTCATTAGACATGAGAGTAATGTATAGGTGAGAAAGGCCTTCTTGTAATTATTATCTCTGTTACAAAATAACACCTGGCCGATCTCTATTGCTATTACATTGACCTAAAGTAAGGCTTGTGAGGGGCATGCACAAAACTTGCAAGAGGTTCTGCCAATGCTTACGGATTTCGTGCATTTTATTTCCTGGCAGATTTTTTGTTTTCGGAGGGAAATACGACACGGAATATAGACAGAACACTTTGCTCCAGGGGCTGGGACGATCGGATTTGAGAGTTATCTAATTCTCTGGGTAGGCCTGGTGTTCAAATACCCGCTTAGGTAAAAGTTTATAGGTGCATAGTCAAGAAGATTTGTACCGAATCATTGAAAATAGACAAGGTAAAAGGATTTGATTTTATTTAATTTTTATCCATCTATTTAAAATCAATTTGAAAAAAGAAAACATATTATATTTATCGCATTCCAAGAGTACTACTTAAAACATGTACACGCGCTGAAAGTGTTGAGTCACTGGAGAATCCCACCCAGTGGTGGGATTAGAATTAGCGAGCTCCAGATCGGGAGTCCGGCGCTGTAATGCTTCGACCACTGCTCATCTAGAGGATATAATAGATGATAAAGGGGCACAAAAATCAGCATTAAACTTCTTTATTAAGAAAGATAACACTCATTTTGTATCGAAAGAAAGATGAATTAACCAGCATCAGAAATAACTAACATATTTGACTTAGTTAACTTAGAGATAAAGTAGGTCCAAGTGGCACAATCTATATAACGTAAAAATGATAGGGTGTGTCTATTCTGTTGGTCTAACACCATTGACCAATTGACCATTGACCAAACTGTCTACTCTATTGACCACTGACTAATTGACCAGGTAAAACTAATAATTAAAAGTTTTAAAGGCTTTTTTAAAACCTGTAAATTAAAAAAAAATGTTTGATTATATAGACAGTATTCAGTTAATGTATTCAAAAGAACGTTTTTAATAAAAAAATGAAATTATAATTATATCAAACCCATACTGGGAGTTATAAATTATATATTAATTGTTTAAAGTTGAACTTATAATGTTTAATTTGAACATCAAAGAACTAATTCAAACTAATTCAATAGCTTGCTTCTTTGTTGTAATGTTTGTTGTTTCAGTTCCGTCATTTATGTATTATCAACTCAGAATCATGGCAAGTCTATAAATTAAGTTTGTCTTTAGTCATAATACATTTCAAAGCAAAACCATTATTAGCTATTTATTCATAAACTGTTATCTGTGTGTGACAATTATTTTTGCGATACCGTTTTTGTGTTCTTATAAACTTCAATTTTGTTAATATTATTATTTGTATTGCAAAGAATCTTATCATGCCTTTGGTTGTAGGACATAGTTTAATATTTTAAGTTGCTCCTTATTTTTCAGTAGATCGATTATCTGCTTTGAAACAATAATTGCAAATACTGTGATATTAAATTTTTAATAAACTTAACAGATTTTTTTTTCTCAGGCATAATGTAATTTGAAGATATCTTAATGAATTAATAATAATAACTCTTCCTATTCAAAATGAAAAAAGATTAGATAATTATATCATTAAATTATTGTTCTTTCCTGGAATTATACTGGATGCAACCACAACAACAAATTTGTATTGCATGAATCATCAGCTAGGCAATTATATTATTATTGTTTATCCTGTATTATATCTGATTGACACCTTACTGTTAAGATTAATAGATAAACTAATTAAGAAGCTACAACAGATACACATGTCAGTCAGATTCCATGATACACATGTCAGTCTGTTAAATTGAGACTAAGCTTAAGCAGACACACTTTCACACTTCAGCTGATAGGCTTTGTTAGCTGATAACCGTGTATTAAAATCACATATTGCAAAATAATGATTGTTAACAGTACAAGAAATTTAACTGGTTACATTTTTAGAACATCTGCATTTTTAACACAACCATTAACAGGAATCTTTTACGACATTTGTAACTTAACAAGTGTTCATAAAAAATGTGATATGTGTTAAAGCCTCGGCTTTGTAGACTTCATTTGCAATTTATTGCAGAATCTGATATTATTTGAAAAATAAAATGTGATAATTAAACAATTAATTAAATTATCCCTACTTATTGTCTATACATTCCTTTTAAATTGTTTACATGTTTTCAAATAATTGTTTTTATGTTGTTTTTTGTTTATAATAATGTTATTTCATGTATTGTATTCATTGTTTCATATGTTTACATATGACACATTAATAAAATATTTATTTACATACTTAATTTATAGGTATCATATCTGTCAGAAATTCTATAAGATTTTATATACTAAATTCATGACTTGTTTTTACCTGACCACTAAGTATTTAGAATAAATATTTTTTTATTATAGAAGTATTTGTGAAATCAGTTAGTCTCAATTAGCCTGTTTATTGCTGTAATTGGTTTAACACTTTGGTTCACACCTTCATTACTTGTATATGACATAATGGTCAATTAGTCAGTGGTCTATAGAGTAGACAATTTGGTCAATGGTGTTTGGTCAATAGAATAGACTCACCCAAATTAATATTTTTTTAAATACTGTAAACATATTGTATTTTCATGAACCACGTGAAGCTCACGTCAGCAACAGTTAGTTGCATATCGAGAAGTCTTGTGCTAAAATATATCGAAAAGAATTTGGGGCGACACTTTTAAATATCGAGACGTCTTGTTGACGGAACTGTTACCGGTGATAGATTAAATTTATCCTCGATACTTTAGTACCATCAGCTTTGGCAGAAAGTCGAGAAGATTCTTCGCCAATGTGTCATTGCTTAAAATGTCTGTGAAAGAAATCATCACCCTTCAAGTGGGACACTATTCTAATTTCGTAGGTACGTCAAAGCCGAACACAGGTTGTTTAACATTAACATTTCTCATAAATTATCTGTTTTCGCGACCAAGTACTTTTTATATACGTTATCGGGAAATGAGCTTTATTGGATGTAAATATGTAAATGTAAGTAAGCTTTATTTAAGGTTGACAAGAGCAGAGGTAATTCAACGTAAATTAACGTGGAGCTTTTTAACCGATTATTGGTGTATCCCTTGTTCCATTCGTTTAAGTAACGTGCCAAGTTTGATTGCAATTTCTATACATAATACAGTTTGTTTCTCTCTTAAGAAAGAAATACACAATTTTCCATCCTACAGCGGTCAGTGAATGGGTTTTGTCTCTGGCTTTTATGAAAACTGCACATGGGTGTTAGATAATACAATGTTAATTTGTATTGTATTGATAGAATGTAATTGCATTAAGAAGGATTTAGGTCTCTTGTTTCAGTTTTTTAGCTCACATGAGCATTAAGTTCTCAAGAGTGAGCTTTTGGGATCATTGATTGTCCGGCATCCATTGTCGCGCAGTGTGCGTCGTCAACAATTTGACTTGAACACTTGATTTTACATAGACTTATATAGGGAAACCTTAAAAAATCTTCTTGTCTGAAACAACAAAGCCAAGGGCTAAAGTGTTGGCAGGGAACCACAACTAGAGGTCCTCTAGCAAGATTGTTTAAATTAAGCCCCTATGGTCATTAATGGCTCAGCCCCGGGTTCACTTGATTCTACTAAGACTAAAAAAAATCTTGTCTGAAACCACAAGGCCTAGAACTTAGATATTTGCAAAGAGCACCAGCTAGAGGTCCTCTACCAAGTTTATTCAAATTATGCGCCTTTGGTGAAAATTGGCTCTACCCTGGGGGTCACTTGAATTCATATAGATTTATATAGAGACAACCTTAAAAAAGCTTCTGATATTTGCTGGACAGCAGACGCAAAGGCAATGTATTCAGATGAGTGATCTAGGGCCAGCATGCTGCATGGCCCTCTTGTTTTGCTTTTGCCATCATTTTAATGCTTGTATTTGTTCAACAGGTGCTCATTGGTGGAATATACAAGAGTCATCTTTTGTGTATAGTCCATCCCAAGCAACAGGGCCAAAGGAAATTAATCATGATGTACTGTACAGAGAAGGGGAGAATAGGCAGAGGGAGGTCACCTTTACTCCAAGGCTGATTGCATTTGATTTAAAGGTAAGTTTTCAGTATTTCTGATAAAAACAAATTATAATAAGAATAAAATTTGTATTCAGTAATGATCAAGAAACTGCATATTGAATTCCTCATTGACGGTCATTTTTGAATACACGTCAGCAGCATTCACCATAACAATGTAACCATACAAGAAGAAGAAGTTTGGTTTTCATAACCAATTGTTAGTAAGTTAAAGTTAAAGAAAATAACCCAAATAAACTATATAACCTGTATTAGCTTTAGTTAAGGACTTTCATTTAGTCTTAAGAGTGACTGAAACCCATGTATGAATGTTAACTATATTATAATATCTGACAGTGGATTTATTGATAGCTCTGTCTTTCAGGCAACTGAACAGCCTAACTTGTCTTGTGTTTTTGATTATTCTAGGGAAGTTTAAAATCCTTGAAACAAGAGGGTGTGTTGTATGAGACTGGGGCAGAGGGTGAGGATATCAAATGGATTGGAGATGTCACCATGCACAAGGAAGTTTCTGCGGAGAGAAATCCATTCTTACGTAGTCTTGAGGAGCAGTACATGGATACCGGGGAGTACATCACTGACAAAGAAATTTCTGGTAACTCAGGCAACTCTTCATTGTCTAAATAGGCCATTGATAGCTCTGTTATTTGGACAGTCTTTTCTTGACAGATTTTTGGATTTTAATACTTATATGATAAAAGCATTTAGAGATTTTTTAGGCTGTAAAAGTGGTTTAGATTTTGTTTGCTTTGTAATTATAGGTAGTTGTTAATTATACCGGTGTAAAAGAATCTCCTCTAAATAAGAATTAATATACTTCTTAGTAATACACAAATTATAGGAAGAAATAAATAGTAAATGATACATAAGATTTAGCTGCCTGACCCTTGGATGTTCCTTAGCAATTTTTTTTTATGTATGACCATAACTGAAAATCATTATATTGAAGCCCTGTTGATTTCTTTCTTGTATTGAAGTACACAAATGTAGACCTTCTAATCCATTAAGGCAGCACATGTACTGGCAAGTAATGGTATAAGCAGCAGTCACATAACATTTATTTCATAGGGTTTAATATTTGTAACTTTTTTTTTGTATTTTAGAGGAAGAAAAGAATGAAGATACTGACCATGGTGCAAATAAAAAGAAACAAGATCACCAGCCAGTGAGAGAAGATCCTGAAAGAAAACATCTGAATTTAGAAGAACATGTGACAGTTTGGTCAGATTTTCTTGGAACTCACTTTCATCCAAAGAGTATTCATATAGTAGAGGAATATAGACACATAGATGAGTTAGGTCCCTTTGATTTGTTTAATTCTGCCACAGAGGTGCTTGCTAATTATGAATCCACATGTGAATGGGAAGATAGAATTCATTATTTTACAGAAGAATGTGATAATCTTCAAGGTTTCCATGTTTTGATTGACACCCATGATGGATTTGGTGGTCTTGGAGTGGGGCTGACACGTTATTTAGAAGACGAGTTTCCTGGAAAAGGAATTTTCACATTTGGTTTCACACCAGCTGATGTTCCTGATAATAATGCACTGGCTCGCTCAACGAGAATAATCAATTCAGCATTAGCTTATGATGGTTTGAGTACACATAGCTCACTGTTCGTACCAGTCTCCCTTGCAAAAAGTTTGTGGAAAAGTCTTGGGCAACCAGTGGAGTTTCCTCACTTGAATTACAAACCATCCTCCTATCATACCAGTGCAATCATAGCATCAGCTCTTGACACACTTTCTCTACCTTACAGGCTTGACTCTGGAGCAATGAATTTAAGGGATATAACTCATTCCTTTAATAGCCAAAACAGGAAATTTGCCACACTGAACACAGGCTTTCCTCTTGGTATTTATCAGGATGAAAGTTTAATTGACTTTTTCAGCCATTGTGGTGAGAAGTTTCCATGGCACCCAGTGAGTCCTCATGTGTCAAATGAAAAATTGCCGTTTATGCAGTCTGTAGTGATGCGGGGTATGACAGATGCTACGGTAGCAAGTAAGACAGACCCACATAGACTTCCCTATTATCTGGTAGGATCAAGTTCAAAAGAAGAAGTTTTAAGAAATTATCTTGATAATAAAAGTAGTGGAAGTCTGTTTGTCTCAAATAGTCTTGAAAGTGCTTTGAAAACGAGTACTCCATTTCCACCAATATTTACTGAAAATGTATCCTCTAATGGATTTCTCAGTGGCACATCAAGACCCAGTGATAAGCATGTGGACTCGGTCCCAGTGATTACATCGTTACAAAGTACGTGTGAAGTTGTTAACATTATTCAGCAGCTGTATGATGCAGCTTCCAAGATGAACATCAAGAAACACCACCGATACACTTCAGCGGGGCTGGAGGAAGACGACTTTGAAGAAGTTTTAAATAATATCAGAGATTCAGCAGCAAGCTATAGAACTGATGTTGAGGCTTTATAATGATAGCAGAGAAATGTGTCAGCTTGAAGCTTTCCACTGATGGTCTGAGTGAAAAAGAATCATTTAAGGTCTTTGGACTGTATTGAATCAGAAAATATTACCAGTTCCCATGCTTTTCTGTTTCTCATATTCCTCAGTTGTCAGAAACAAAGCTGCTACTTCAAATAGGTACATGTAGCTTTTTTTCGAAGGATAGAAAGAGCACTTGGTGTAATTATCGTCAATATAATTATTGTAATGCCCTCCATAGAAGATGAGGGGGCATATTGTTTTGCAAATGTTGGTCAGTCAGTCGGTAGGCCGTTTCTTTTCAATATCTAGAAAACCCTTGGACCCATCTTCCTCAAACTTGGTGTGAAGGTTGGTCATGGCAGGTAAATGACCCCTAAAGTTTTCAGGTCACTGGGTCAAAGGCCAAGGTCACAGTGACCTTGAAAAGCAAAATGTTTTCTGATGAATGCTTGGACCCAGCTCCCCAAAACTTCATAGGCAGGTTAGTGATTACCAGTAGATGACCCGGTAGTTTTTAAGATTATCAGGTCAAATGTGAAGGTCATAGTAACCTTGAAAAGCATAACAGTTTCAGCTTAATGTCTAGGAAATCCTTGGGAAATCCACGCACACCTGGTCTGGCCTCAAAATCTGGGAAAAAATGCTTGCTTTGGAATATAATACGCACAAAAATTTTGTATGGAAATAGAGGTACCATTTTTTCCATTCAGGAAGTGGCCATTGTGGGTGTGCATAACAATGACATCACATGAATATTGCTACGGCTGCATTCAACTATTTACTTCATTAACATCTCCTTATTATGGCGACTTCAGACAACAATATATGGGCGACTCCTTTATCTACTAGTAATTCATTGGTCGATAATTAAACAATTGCAAATATTGACGGTAATAATACCGGTAAGCATTGGTTACATGATTGAATCTTTATCAGTTATACATTTAGAAAAAAAAAATTTTTTTAATTAAAAACAAAAAGCATTATAACGGCCTTTTTACAATACTGGTACTGATGACACTGATTTTCTCCGGCCCGGCTAGCTCAATAGGTAGAGCATTGAATTGTCAACCTTGACCATCCCAGTTAAATCCCCATTAGAGTCGACAAAATTTCTCTGTGATAATTGATCTCAAACAATGTGTCTATAGGTCATTTGTAGCTCACCTCTGAAGCAAGTGAGGAAGTAGTAATCAGTCACTTGCAAAGAAATTGGTAAGGAAACTGGTTGGATACCCAGGAACACTGGTTAGGTGGACTGACTGCCAGGATATGACCTTAGCTGTTGAAACTGGCATTAAACCCCAATAAAACCAAACCAAAACAAACTGGTTTTCTCCCCTTAACAACATTCTTCAAAAAGAAGCTGCACCAAAACGGGAAACTTGATCATTAGGACAGAAATTATTAACCTTTGGCTAGTATTTTCCGGGTTTTCAAGTTGGAAAAAAATTGCCTGACAGCCCACCCTTATGTATAATAAGCAACCCTTTGTGGAAACTGAAAATTCTTGAAAAAAAGGTGCGTTATTATATTTTAGTTTACGGTAACTTGAGAACCCTTGGGCTTGGCTTCACAGACTTGCAAAGCAGGTTGGTCTGTTCTGGAGGTGACCCCTATTGTCTGAGGTCACTAGGTTAAAGGCCAAGGTCTTGGTGGCCTTACACCATAAAGACGAAAACAGATTCTGATTGATAACTGGAGAACCCTTGGGCCTTGCTGCCTCAAAACTTTCTGCCTACCCACCCTCCCACATTACTACCTACCTACCCATGTTGTTTCTAAACTCTTTCATGTTTTCCCGTAACTTTATACATTTTATAACCGAAATGTCACCGACATAATCTGCAGTTCCTCTCATTCATCTACTTGCCGTGGCCAACAGCTTTTAATATCAGAAGCCCCTGTCATCCGAAGGTGCTAGGGGGACATATATGTTTTACAAACATCTCTTGTTTTAAAAGGAAAATCTAATTTAATAATGAACAGAGTCATTACTTAGAGACTGTCTCTGGAGTAGTAAATTTAAATACAATAGTGAAGGTATATTTGAATCTTAACTGCAAATGTACAGTGACAATTAATATCTAGTTCAGATATTTACAAACTTTATCTTGAATGAATACCATGTCAAATAAGCCATGTTTCCATGTTAGCCAACTATCAAATACTAGTAAGCATTTAAATAAACAAGAGATGTTTGTAAAACATATATCCCCCCCCCCCCCCCCCCCCCAGCACCTTATCTCTAGAGGCAGCCATGAAGTTTTGAGGAGCTGGGACCAAGCCTTCTGTAGTTATTGATTAGAAACCATTTTGCTATTCAAGGACACTGTGACCATGGCCTTTGACCTGAAAAGCTAAAGGGGTCATCAACTTGTCCATGACCAACCTACATACCAAGTCTGAGGAAGGTGGGTCCAAGGGTTCACTATATAATGATCAGAAACCAAAGTGTCTACAGACCAACCTACCGATCGACATTTGCAAAACTATATGCCCCCCTCATCTTCGATGGGATTACTACACCACAATTGTTTTATGGACTGAACCAGCATGTTTGTCATTTGTATGTAAACTCTGTGTTGTTAGAGATATTTCATTGCTTTTTTCAATTATATAGTGACAGAGCTTTAGGATTAAAAAAATTAAAGTATTTGCTAGTTGTTGCTTGCTAAGTTCAAGAATTTTCATATGCCCAAATTGATACATTGTGGCTGTAGTATCATTGATGTATTAGCAATTTCGTGTCTTCTTTGTATGGCTTGAACTGGTAGAAAGAAATTTTTTAGCAGAAATGTTAAAAATACTGTAATGATGTACAGAGCACAGGTATTAGCTGGCTTGTATAAAGGTCACATGTCAAACTCATAAAATGTGTGAATATTTTTTGTCTTGAACTGCTTGAAGAAAATTGAAACTATTTGGAAGAAATGTATGCTTACAAACATTTGGAAATTTTCTGCAGACTTTGTCCTTGAAAATTAGCACTCCTACAATTGTTAGAATGTTGCTGTTGAAGTGTTTATCCATTGTGTAAAAGGTCAATCACTGTCCATAGCTTCTTTCTGGCATCTGGTTGGATACCCAGGAACACTGGTTAGGTGGAGTGACCACCAGGATATGCCCTTAGCCGTTAAACTCGCATTAAACCCCAATAACAGCAAAATCTTTCTGGCTTTAATTATACGTGCTCATGGTGAGCTTTTGTGATCCCCCTGTGTCCGTCGTCGTCAACAATTTCATAACAAGAGGGCCATGCTGGCCCTGGATCGCTCACCTGAGTACTTTGGCTGTAGGTTTGCTGCTAAGCAGTATTTCATTTTTTAATTGAAAATATGTAAGTGCCTACAAACCAAATATGTAAAATATCAGTCAATAAATAAAGGCTCTATGACAGAAAGTAGAAATATCTATTATAAGCTATGGTGACCTTGACCCAGTGACCTCAAACCCTACCCATGGGTAGACGTCCATGCAAGGAACCTATAAACTGAATATCAAAGATATTGGTCTTTAAATGAAGGCTCTATGAGGTACAGTAGATAAATCTATTTTTAGCCTGCATGACCTTTAACCTAATAATTTGAAAAAGCTTGATAAAGCTTGCTTCATGCCAAATTTTAAAATTCTAGGCCTTGTGGTTTCAGACAAGAAGATTTTTAAAGATTTTCTTCTATACTGCTATTTAAAACTTGTGACCCCTCGGGCGGGGCCAATAGTGACCCCAGTGACATTTTTCAAACAAACTAGGTAGAGGTCCGCTAGACAATGCTGCATACCAAATATCTAAGCTGTAGGCATTGAGGTTTCCAGTAAGATTTTTAAAGATTGCCTTTTTTACATATTGAAGGCCCCCGGGGCGGGGCCATTTTTGATCCCGGGGTCAACATGTTAAGAATACTGGTAAAGGTTCACAACACAATACTCCACACCAAATATGTAAGGTCTAGTCCTATTAGTTTCGGAGAAAAATGATTTTTCATGTTTTTCCTATATAACTATATGTAAATCAATAGAACCCTGGGGCGTGGCCAATTTTGACCCAGGGGACATCATTTGAACAAACTTGATAGAGGTCCACCAGACAATGCTGCACACCAAATATCTAAACTCTACGCCTTGCGGTTTCTGACAAGGAGATTTTTTAAAAGTTTTTCCTATATAACTCTATATAAAACATTTGACCCCTGGGGGGGGGCCTTTTTGACCCAGGAGCCATGATTTGAACAAACTTGGTAGAGGTCCACTGGACAATGCTGCACACCAAATATCTAAACTCTAGGCCTTGCAGTTTCTGACAAGAAGATTTTTTAAAGTTTTTCCTATATAACTCTATGTAAAACATCTGACCCCCGGGGCTGGGCCATTTTTGACCCAGGAGCCATGATTTGAACAAACTTGGTAGAGGTCCACTGGACAATGCTGCACACCAAATATCTAAACTCTAGGCCTTGTGGTTTCAGACAAGAAGATTTTTAAAGTTTTTCCTATATAATTCTATGTACAACTAGTGACCCCTGGGGCAAGGCCATTTTTGACCCAGGGGTCATGATTTGAACAAACTTGGTAAAGGTCCACCTGATGATGCTTCATACCAAATATCTAAGCTCCAGGCCTTGTAGTTCTGGAGAAGAAGATTTTTAAAGTTCCAACTTTGAAAATCTAATTTTAGCTCCTGTGGCCTAGAAATGCAATGGACCTGAACCATTTGAACAATTTTGGTAAAGCTTCATGCAAGTAACATTCCTGCCAAGTTTCAGCAAGATTGGCCCAGCAGTTCAGGAGAAGAAGTTGTTTGAAGAAAAAGTTGACGACGCACGCACAAACGCATGGACGGACGGATGACGGACATCAGGCAATCACAAAAGCTCACCTTGAGCACTTTGTGCTCAGGTGAGCTAAAAACAACATCTCTGAAACCAATGACTGCACATTAACCAAACTAAACAGGAATGATCCTTGGGTGGTCCCCTTTCAAAGTTGTTCAAATGGTTCTGGCCTGTTGCATAAGTAGGTCACAAGGCCAAAAAAGAAGTTTCAAAAATGTAAATTAAAAAAATCTTGTCAGAAAGTACAAGGCCAAGAGCTTTGATATTTGGTTTATGACATCATCTGTAAGTCCTCTACCGAAGTTGTTCAAATTATGCCCCTAGTGCCAAAATTGGCCCCACCCCTGGGGGTTAGGTTTTCCTTATATGTATATAGTAACAAGAGGGCCATGATGGCCCTATATCGCTCACCTGAATATGACTGCTTTTAACAAAGTTGCTATGGACCTGGTTAATTGACCCCAGATGACCCATATTCGAACTTGACCTAGAAATTATTGAAACAATCTTTCTGACAAATTTCAAGGTTATTTGGACTGAAAGTGTAGCCTCTAGAGTGTTAACAAGGTTTTTCCATATTTGGGCTCTGTGACCTAGTTTTTTAATCCAGATGACCCATATTCAAAGTTGAGCTGGAAATCATAGAAGCAACCTTTCTGACAAATTTCCAGGATATTTGGATGTAACCTCTGGAGTGTTAAAATGGTTTTAACATTCTAGGGCTCTGTGACCTAGTTTTTGATCCCAGATGACCAATATCCTAATCTGGGCTAGAAATCATTGAAACAACCTTTCTGACAAATTTCAAGGACATTTGGACTGAAAAGTAACCTCTAGAGCATTAACGAGGATTTTCTACTTTTTGGCCCTGTGTCCTAGTTTTTGACCCCAGATAACCCATATTCAAAACTGAGCTAAATTCATTAAAACAGGCTTTCTGACAAATTTCAAGGTTTTTTGAACTGAAAATGTTACCTCAATGCATGTTAACAAGGTTTTTCCATATTTGGGGTCTGTGACCTAGTTTTTGACCCCAGATGACTTTTATTCGAATCTGAGCTAGAAAACAATAAAACATCCTTTCTGACAAATTTCGAGAATATTTGGACTGAAAAGTAGCTTCTAGAGTGTTAACAAGTTTTTTTTCTATTTTTGGGCTCTGTGACCTAGTTTTTGATTTCAGATGACCCATATTCAAATTTAACGTAGAAATCATTGAAACAACCTTTCTGACATATTCCAGGTTATTTGGACTGAAAATGTTACCTCTAGAGTGTTAACAAGGTTTTTCCATATTTGGGCTCTGTGACCTAGTTTTTGACCCCAGATGACCCAATTTTGAACTTGAGCTAAAAATCATCAAAACAACCTTTCTGACAAATTTCTGGGATGTTTCGACTGAAAATGTAACCTCTAGAGTGTTAACAAGGTTTTTCTATTTTTGGGCTCTATGACCTAGTTTTTGAACCCAGATGACCCATATTCGAACTTGAGCTCATAGAAATCATAGAAACAACCTGTCTGACAAATTTCCAGATTATTTGGACTGAAAATGTTACTTCTTCTTCTATAAGAAGAGTTTCAAAGTTTTCACTATATATATAAGCCTATGTAAAACCAATGACCCCGGGGTGGGGCCAAATTTGACCCCAGGGGTATAATTTGAACAAACTTGGTAGAGGTCCACTAGACAATGCTACATACCAAATCTTAAGGCTCAGGGCCTTGTGGTTTCAGACAAGAAGATTTTTGAAGTTTTTCCTATATAAGCCTATGTAAAACCAATGACCCCAGGGTGTGGCCAAATTTAGCCCCAGAGGTATAATTTGAACAAACTTTGTAGAGGTCCACTAGACAATGCTACATACCAAATATCTAAGCTCTATGCCTTACGGTTTCTGACAAGAAGATTTTTAAAGTTTTTCCTATATAACTCTATGTAAAACAAGTTACCCCTGGGGCGGGGCCATTTTTGACCCAGAGGCTATGATTTGAACAAACTTGGTAGAGGTCCACTAGACAATGCTGCACAACAAATATCTTAGCTCTATGCCTTACGGTTTCTGACAAGAAGATTTTTAAAATTTTTCCTATATAACTCTATGTAAAACAAGTTACCCCTGGGGCGGGGCCATTTTTGACCCAGAGGCCATGATTTGAACAAACTTGGTAGAGATCCACTAGACAATGCTGCACACCAAATATCTTAGCTCTATGCCTTAAGGTTTCTGACAAGAAGATTTTTAAAAATTTTCCTATATAACTCTATGTAAAACAAGTTACCCCTGGGGCGGGGCCATTTTTGACCCCAGGATCTTAATTTGAACAAACTTGGTAGAGGTCCACTAGTTGATGCTTTATACCAAATATCAAAGCTCCAGGCCTTGTGGTTTCTGACAAGAAGATTTTTAAAGATCCAACTTTTAAAATCTGTTTTTAGCTCCTGTGACCCAGAAATGCAATGAACCGGAACCATTTGAACAAACTTGGTAGAGCTTCATGCAAGGAACATTCTAGGCAAGTTTCATTAAATTTTGCCCAGTGGTTTCAGAGGAGATGTCGTTTGAATGAATTGTGGACGACGGACGGACGGACGGACGCCGGACAATCAAGGATCCTAAAAGCTCACATGAGCATGCTCAGGTGAGCTAAAAACTTCAAAAACCTCCTCTGAAATGACAAAGGCTACAGATTTGATATTTGGTATATGATATCATCTATAGGTCCTCTACCAAAGTTGTTAAAATTATTTCCCTAGTCTCAAAATTTGCCCCACCCCTGGGGGTCATAGGTTTTCCTTATATGTATATAGTAAAAACTTAAAAAATCTTCTCCTATGAAATGACAAAGGCTAGAGATTTGATATTTGGTATATGGTATCATCTATAAGTCCTCTACCAAAGTTGTTCAAATTATGCCCCTAGTGCCAAAATTGGCCCCGTCCCAGGGGGTCATAGGATTTCCATATATGTATATAGTAAAAACTTAAAAAATCTTCTTTGTAAGGACAAAGCCTTAAGCTTAATTATTTGGCATGAAATATTGTCTAGTGAACCTGTTTCAAGTTTGTACAAATTATATCTAGGGTAAAAATTGGGCCTGCCCTAGGGTCATAGATATTCATTATTTGCATATAGTAAAAACTTATAAGAAAATTATCCTTTGAGGCTTCAAAGGCTACAGCTTAGATTTACAAGAAATAATGATAGCTTCTACACAAATAACAGTCTGTCCTTAGGTGAGCGCATTGGGGCCAATGGCCCCCTTGTTACATTTTTTTTATCTGTCACCAAATAAATAGAAACAATAAACCAATCTTGAGCTGCACTTGTTTCCAGAATGTAAAGAACAATAAAACACAAAGATTAAAGACCCTAGTTTTAATAAATGACTTATATACAATACGAACAATACAGTATCTATTAATTACAATCTCACCATGACAGTACTGGTTTTGAAAAACGTGAAACTTTTATGCATTTTCGAAACAAACATGCCCTTAAACTCAATATAACATATCAAAATAATTTTTACTACAACCCTAACAGAAATCATGTACATATTTCCCAAAATATGTATGGAACTAAAAATACCATGAAAATTCAAGACTTTATTATAAACTGCAATAATTTTACTGCTTGCAGAGGTTCAGCCATTTTGTTGTAAGAATTGTTCAGATATTCCATTAATAAATAAAGATTCACTCATGTATGCTAATCCATGCAAGAAAAAAAAGTTTTTATCTTTTTCAAACATATTCATCAGACACATAAATAATGGCAGGGAAAAACTGAATTTTCAGACATCAACTGATCACTAAGTAAAATCTTCTCAATGAATTGATATCTTATGAATAAATGTTACTGGCAAAAAGACAGGAACATGAAATGTCAAGGGTGGGGGGAAGGGAGGGAATGAGGAAGATCAGTCATGCTTATGCCAACAAAAACAAATGTAGTGAAAAATAGACTGTTACGATTTGCTTCCAAACAACGTCAAACCATTTACCTTTAAATATAATAGTGACAAAACTATTCCACTTTTATGTGTTTACATGCATGCACACAGACAGACCTCTGTGAAAAATCAACTTACAATATTTCATCATATTAAGTGAAAAAAAATAATAAAAAAAGGAGATTCTTTAACTGAAATATTACAAGTAATGTCACTTTACATTTATGGATCTGATTCAAACTTATCTTAGTTTTTCCTAAAGTCAACACACAAGTCTGAAACTCCTATCTCATGCAATGATATGCAGTGTATAAAAAGAATGAAAAAACAAAACAAAAAAAAAACACATTCAATCAATACATGCTCCTTCTCTGTATCAATCATCGTCAACATTATGCTACCATGTTTTAAACACATACATTTTATTTAATAGCAATATCATTCTAGTGATGAAAAAAACTAGATGGGTGTTCAGTTGAACACTTGTGTCGCCCTTTGGTACTCTGTTAGAATAACTAAAAAGGTAAACAAGAGCCTGCTGGAAAAGACAGCATGCTAGTCCAAGTACAACAAGACCTGTCCACAGACAGTATACTCCACTTTTCTCAGAGCTGGATAATTAATTATAAGCCAAGTTAAACAAGAGGCCAAAGTGAAAAAAATTTGAGTGGGGGAGTGCAAGTACCTAGTCATAGAGTCAAGTACTTATGTATTTAAAAAAAAAAAAAATCGGGCCTGGGGGTTTGGGATGGAGAGTCAATAGTTATAGCCAATGTTAAGTTTTCATGACAAAATCCAAGTACAAAAAGGGGCATAACTCTGTCAATTGTGACATTGACCTACAGATTTTGGCAACATCACGACCCTGTTGTCGTAAACAATATAATTTGAAAGTTTGAGGACGAAATGTTAAGAAATGGCCAAGTTATTGCCAACGTTAAGTTTTCATGACAAAATCCAAGTACATTAAGGAGCATAACTCTGTCAAATGTGACCTTGACCTAAAATTTGTTTGCATCATCCAGACCCTGTTGTCATAAGCAATACAATTTGAAAGTTTGATAAGGAAATGTTAAGAAATGGCAAAGTTATACCCAACGTTAAGTTTTCGTGACCGACCGACGGACAGTAATGCCTATTTATCGCCATTTCTTCGAAAGGGTGACACAAACAACAAGTGTCACTGTAAGATGACAATGCCCCTGAAGTGGTACTTTGACTTAAAGCTGAGGACCAGTCATTCAAGGGTCAAGGGAAGGTCTTTTCAAAAAGGGTGTTGTGTCCAAGTATGAAGTAAATTAACTTTCTAATAAGGAGGTTATAGCCAATGTATAAGTTTTTGGACAATTGGATCTTCAAGGTGAAGGTCATTCAGGGGGTCAAGGTCAAATAAATATAGGTCAGTGGGAAGATCTTGTCCAAAGGGGTGTTGTGTCCAAGTATGAAGTAAATCCACTTATTAGTAAGGAAGTTATGGCCAATGTTATTTTTTTTGGACAATTGGATCATCAAGATGGTCATTTCAGGGGTCAAGGTCAAATAATTTTAGGTCAGTGGGAAGGGTGTTGTGTCCAAGTATGAAGTAAATCAACTTACTAATAAGGAAGTTATGGTCAATGTTAAAGTTTGTGGACAATTGGATCTTTAAGGTGAAAGTCATTCGGGGGTCAAATTCAAATAAATATAGGTCAGTGGGAAGATCTTGTCCAAAGGGGTGTTGTGTCCAAGTATGAAGTAAATCCACTTATTAGTAAGGAAGTTATGGCCAATATTAAAGTTTTCGGACGGACTTACGGATGGATGAACAGTTAAAAAACTATATGCTTCCCTTCGGGGGCATAAAAATAAAATAATAAAAAAAAAAAAAAAAAAAAAAAAAAAAAAAAAAAAAAAAAACTAGAAAATGTGTCTATAGGACACAGATGCCCCCCCTCAACCTAGCTACTCATACAGCTAGCAATATTGCCACGAGGTAGTCATACACGCTGAATCATTAATAAGATTGGTTTAACAAAAAGACAACTATAAGAAACCTGTTGTGGTGTGAAGACTCAAAATACTGTCTCAAACACTGTGACCAATGGATGAATATTATCCTTCACAATTCTGTATGCATAGCTGAAGTTTGCAGATGGTAAACAGGTGTTTTCATGTTTAATTTTTACTAAGTTCCTAAGTTATATGTTCTTAAGTCAAGCTGTTTATAAAATGTCCATTGTCATCTAAATTGCAAACAATTTTAAGCAATTGTTGGAATAAAATTTCACCATTTCCATATTTAAATGTTGAATTCTGCTTAAGCTGGTGCTAACCGGCGTGACTTGCATTTTCCATTACTGTCTATGAACATGCTCAATCAAACTGAGTCTGCAATTTGACCATTGGAACAGCGTTAAACTCACTAAGAAGAAGAAAAATTTTTTAGGTATCAAACTGTAGGGCAACAATGCTGTGGTCTGAGTAGGTTGACAGGCAGGATAATCTGGGTTGTAGAATATAGTTCTGTATGTAGACAAGGTCAAGTGTAGAACCACCTCTGTGAGTTTGGAGCTGCACACACTGGGAATAGTTATTCAATTTCTGTGACAGTCTTGTATAATTTGTAGAATTAAAAGCTAAGTTGAAATCTCCAAGCAGTACATCTGGAGGTTTGGTCTGCAATATGTGTTAGATCATTAATAAAGTCTGTCATTCTTCTGTTATGTTCGTGGATGGAGATCTATAGAGAAGACAGAATGACCTTGGACAGAGCTCTGATGAGATGGTAACTGACACTTGATCCATATGAGGTTGATGTGAAACACTGGAAGTTGTCACTGGCAACTTATCTCGTGTCTAGAACAACAAACCATGGCAGTTGTCTTCCCGTGACATAGGCAAACATGTCAAGCTCCACCCAACACGCTGATGGTACTGTACTTGTTGATAAAACTTGAAATTCAAATACCGTATTTTATTTTCTGAATGATTTCCTTCTCGCATTAAAGTTACAATCAATTAACACTGCTTTAAGCAATACAAAAAATCATGTGACCCTTCAGAAAGACTAAATTCATCTACTGATACAGAACTGGGTTAAGACTTGAATGAGACTGATCAGTTAAATTTTCCAACTCAAGAATACATACACAACTGACAAATTCAACAAGAATACATACACAACTGACAAATTCAACAAGAATACATACACAACTGACAAATTCAACAAGAATACATACACAACTGACAAATTCAAAAACTTAAAGTTGACAATCATAAATATTCATCAACCAGTATTTTCAATGCAAAAAAAGTGCTGTCATGTGCTAAAAAACACCGCTTTTGCTCATATATGAAGATGTAACTAACAACAATTTCTTTTGTAATATCTGATTCAAAAAATTATCTGTAAGCAATATAAAAAACATGTAATCTAAACAAATAAAACATGTTTCTAACAACTACAACTATTCAGTCAATAAACAACCTTGTTACAACTGACAATGGTTTTATATCATACTTTAATGGTACCCCTTCACATGTGGAAAGCAAATGATCCTTTAAAACACCCCTGTTGTTCAACTCTGTTTTTTCTTTAGTGTCTTTACAAATCAAAGAAAAGGTAACATTATACTTTGGAGTTTTCATAGCATATTACCCTAGAAGTGAACTCAACAATTATATAGGGAGCAGTGGAGGGGTGGATAGAGTGCCTAACTTTGAAGAGGTCACTGGCCAAATGCCATCAGGGTTGAGACTCCAGTGACTTTCCAGTTTGGCACCAGTACTTGTTTAACAAAAGAAGCAGTTTCCAAGTGGGATT
Organism: Cyclina sinensis; assembly: GCA_012932295.1. Classification (NCBI taxonomy): domain Eukaryota; kingdom Metazoa; phylum Mollusca; class Bivalvia; order Venerida; family Veneridae; genus Cyclina; species Cyclina sinensis. The sequence continues at coordinate 21,609,075 of JAAONU010000003.1, read as the reverse complement.
AATATAAGGTACAAGTTGTTTCCTAAGCAATGTAAAAATAAACTAAACTAACAGGTATTATAACACCCTTTATCAATACCATTGCTACAAAGGCAGGTGTTTATTCAACCATCTACTGTGAGAATACATATCATGTAGGTAGTGGTCCTCAAATGCATGACCCTCAATCTTTAAGGAGACAGATTGGTTTTAAAACGTGTTTTTTGTTTACTCATCAGGATGTGAATAATCAAAATCTTAGTGCAAAGCTAAGGAAATGCAGTGCAGTGCACAATGATGCCATGCTTTACATATCATCAAGAGTTCTGGCTACTGTAACAAACAGGTTTTTGGCTGAAAAGAGTTCTGGTAACAAACAGGTTTTGTGGGTCTGTTAAGGAAATCAGCATTTCCACTAAGAACAGGCTGTTTACAGTAACAATATTACATTCGGTGACATTACAATTTTTACCTGTGTTTAACACTTGTCTTAATATAATCACAACCATATAATGCCTGTATTCTAATGTAATCTTACAAAAAGAAAAAGTGGTGCATTAAAATAAAACCAAAAAGCATCTTACAACAAAGCATTACTTTAACATAATATTTACATCTTTTGTAGATTTACATCAGTTTGACATGAACATTAAAAATTTGTATTCAATTTCACAAAAATTGTAGACAACACAGTTTTCATCTAAGCTATTCTATAAGATGAAGATTCTACAACAATTATTTCAAAAGAAGTATCAAGTCATCATCCTACATGCTACACAATGGGCCAGGCAAAACAACTTTCTATACAAAAATACAAACTTCCTTTTATACAAGAATTTCCTTGGTTTTGGTGTAAGAACACCCATTGTAGAAAACATTTACATTCAAACTAATACCAACTAATCTGGTTTTGTACAATCTAATGCCTCTATTAGCCATTTTTTTTTATTCAATTATTTAACTGAGTAGGTTGCTTCATCATTACTTCACCTATACTTATCTCCACTTATCCTAAAATCTACAGAATATTTTAAACAGTCATGTACATGTATCTGCTAAAATTCATATATTTCCCTATCAGTGTACATTGTTACTTTAGCTCTCTTTCCTCTGAAGAAATACCAATGAAATTATCAAAATCTTCTCAATACTAAATTAAATAGCACCCATACAAACTCTAAATATACATATTTCTTGTAGAATGCCCATATTTATTTTCTCTAGTGTCAAAATGTTTGTTCAGTGTTTATCTGCCCATCATCTGAATTCATATGCTTGCTACTTTGTTCATTATCTTCCTCACACTGTGTTTCACTTCTGTTCCCACTTTCACCCTTGTCTGAAACTGCTGGCAATTCCTGTCGAAAGGAAAACAGAATACTTAATCATTAAATCAACTTTAAAGATGAAAGTTTATGACAGGATACATTCCACAATACAAAAAAAACTCAACCAACTCTTATCCTTCAACAATCGCAGGTAGAAAGAACATAGTATTTAGAAGTCAGAACAACAGTTATTCTTGTTTCGAACAGCGAGGATGAACCTTCTAAAATGTTACAGCTTGCAGTAAAAGAGAATTTGAAGCATCTATATAAAGGTCATCTGTAAGACAGCATGCAGTAAGCTTTTCTATTAAACAGTATCAACACAGAAGCATAAGCAATTGTTTAACCATTTTAGTATTCTGTATGAAGCATCTTGTAAAATTTAGACTGGCTCCACAAAATTTTTCTTCAAGCCCAGTACTGTTAAAACAGTATAGAAAGAAATGACCTCTATCTAACTTCAGAGAAAAAGTTTATACTTACCATCAATTCCCTAGATTTGGAACAGACTGGTTCTCTGGTACCTCTGTCAGTGTCAAAGAGGTGCTAATATTCTGACTGGTGTCCATAATTTCTCCAGCATTCCCAGTCACAGAGAAGCTTAACTGCTCATTTGACTGTGTACTCTGACTTGTGTCCATTGTTTCACCATCATTCAAAGTCGTAGAGAAGCTTGACTCCACAGGAGACTGTGAAATACCATTGCCCAGGTGTGTGCCCATTTGATTTGCAGCACTGAGATTGCTAGAAATTCCAGTATTTAAGGAAGAATGTGTACTACCTGCTTGATTTAAACAGTTAATTAATGTTTCAGTTTGACTATTCTTACTTATTTCAGTACCCATCAAATTGTCTGCAGTGTTTGCATTTCTTAAATGTGCAACTTGGTTTTCACTACCTAATGCTATTCCAGGACTTTGTATTGTGTCAGTTTGAACTGTCTGAAGACTGGACTGAGGAATGCTAGGCTCCAAATTGGTTTCTGGATTATTTTGAGTGTAAGCCTGTTGATTTACTGGTGTTGCAATATCAGACTGGTTAACTTGCTGAACACTGTTTATCACACTTGTGTTCAGACCACCCACTTGTTGGTTAGATTGTCTACTCCTAACCAGAGCATTCAACTGCTGCAACAACAAATTCTGAGAAGTCTGACTGTATGTTACGCCAGCTGAAGCTTGCTGCAATGCCTCTAACACAGAAGTTGAAACCTGCAGCTGGGCTTGAGGCAAGGAACTCTGCAGTGTTTGTCTATTTGGAAGATTTACACTTTCTGTCCCTAAAACAGTAGGTAACATGCCTTGAGTGGCATGACCTTGTGCCAAAAATGTAGCTGGCTGCTGAAAACCAGGTGGGACTCCTGCTGGAATCGTATTTTGAACAACATTCATTGAAGACAGGACTGTAGGTAGAGAAGACAGTACATCTGCATTTGTGACACATATTTCTTGCGGTATATTTGCAACTGACACAACATTTGGTAATGAAGTAACTTGTGGTACAACTCCAGGTACTGTGGTACGACTGCCTATATTCGCAATGTTAACAACACCTAGATTTGTTTTCGAAGGATTGGTACTTAAGATACTGCTGACAGTAGAATGCTCAGCATTCATCACAGAAGCAGTAGGATGTGTCATTTGATTGACTGACTGCAAACTTCCAGGTGTACTTGTTGCATACTTTTCCTGCAATTCAAAAACGTCAGTTTCAATTTTCTCTAACTCTGAATCTATACTACAACCATCACCACAAAAAAGGTTACAGGGATTAATAGGAGAATAAAGTTCAGTCGAGAAAAAATCCTCATTAAATATTTGATTTATGTCAAAATCTGATAAAGGTATTTCTGACTCGATCCCTATATCAGACTCAAAGAAAGGGCTCTCAGGTGGGTCCAATAAGTCATCTTCACTTGAAATTTGTCTCAAAGCTTGACATGCATTTAGAAGAATATCTTGGTTCTTAACACCAGGACCAGAAGTGTCCCTGTATCTGCTGATTGGTTTGTTTTTAACTAACACTTTCTTCTGTGTAAATGTTTTATAAGCCTTTCTTACTTCTTCAGTATTTTCTCCTCCAGAACAACATATTCCACTTACAGGTGTCAGGTCAATTGTTTGCAGACCTTTACACAAATTTTCTGCAAACGATCTTGATTTTACCCCTGAAATGTTGTACATCCTCAATGGTTCAGTCAAAAGTCTTTCAAGTTTTACTCTTTTATTTTTCTGACCTTTTTCAAAAGTTTCAACCAAAGTAACTTTATTTATATTTGTATGAAATGATGAGCCATTAAGCAGGACTGAATGTAAATCTTTTCCATCTGCAGACTTAACACTTATGTAAGTTTCAACCTTGTCAGATGGTTTCAAAGAGCTCTCATCGGCTAAACTTTGACTACCAGTGAATAGTGTATCTTGTTCCTTTGTCTGAGCCATTGCAGTGTTTTCTTTGTTTTTCTTATTTTTATTCAGTACTTCCATACAACAATTTCCATTGTCATCAAAACTTGTTTTAGTAACTTCACTAACAACTTCAATCTTGCTTATTTCTTCATTTTCCTTATTTTTTGGAAAATCTTGCTTGAAATCTGATATTTTGTACAGTTTAACACTCTCCATGGAAACTTCTGAAGTATGACTTTGTATATTTTTACTCAAGAGGCTACTGTTAACACATTCTGCTTCTTTCTCAGCAGATGCTCCCTTAAAGTGCTCTATTTTACATTCTAACACTTCATTTTGAAGTGGTTCATTTGAATCATTCTCTTCTGGAACAATTTTCATTTCTGAATTAACTGAGTGCTGGCTGTATTCTTTTTTAATCTCAACTGTCCCCTCTTTGTTTGGAACTATTTTCTGTGGTTGCTTCCTATTATTTTTAGACATTTCACACTGACCTGACAATACAACACCTGGTTTCCATCCAAAACAAAGTAACTGACTGTGGGTTTCCTTGTTGTGTTTTAACACTCTTTTCTTGTTTAGTATTGAATAATTTTCTTGAAGCTTTCTTCGTGTATTCACCTTAACTGGTTCAGAGACAACAGTTTGAGTATTAATGCCTAATTCCTCATCACTGAAACCTTTGCCATTATTTTCAGCTTCTGTAGTTTTCTTGGATGACTTCTCACATGGCCGACAATAAGACAAGACAGAATGTGAATATTCTTCTGCATGTTCAGGGGAAACTCCAAGTTTAAGTTTGGGAAGTTGACCACCTTGCTTTTTGTGTATAGTATCATCCTCTGGAGAAGCTATTTTAGACATCTGGGTTTCATTATCAGCTATGTTTTCCATTTCCTGTAATCTACACTCCTTTCTGCAAACAGATGACTCTTCTTTCCTCCCCATGTCACTTAGCTTTTCTTCCTCTCCAGATAGAAGTCTTGACACGTTTTCTGTCTTAAATTTATACATCACTCCTGTTCCAACACTTTTTACTTCTCTCACTGTCTTTTGTAAATGCTTGGTTCTTTGAGAAGTTTTACCATTTTTTATTTCTTCATGTTTTTCTTCTGAATCTGGAAATGACTGCACTTTGTCTACTAATGCTGATTTAGTTCCTAAGTCTGCCTGACCTGATGACTCATGTTCATTTCCTTTATTTGACAAAATCACTGTCTGTTCACAAGGATTCAGAAGGTCATTTTCTTCTGTATTTTTTGACTTCGAAGTGTCAATTTCACTAAAATCCTTTATACGGTCACCATCTGTTAATTCTTTGGTATTCAACACTGTTCCAACCCTCTTGTATCCAGGACTATGAAATGAATGCACTTCGCAGGTCTCACCTTCACATTCTAAATGAGCATCTTCTAATTCCGCAGTCTTATTTGTATCATGGTTGTTTACATTCATAACCTCCGTAACACTCTTGTTAAAAAAACATTGTTGTCTCAGTCCTGACAGAGTGTAAGTTTTTACTGGTTCAGCAGAGAGCTGAAGGACTTTTTTCCCTACTCTTTTGTTCTTCTTACCTGTTTCAACACATTCAACCTGTGTGTATTTCCTTTTTCTTTCTTTACATGAAGCATCTTTCAATAAATCTGAATATAAACCTTTTTCAGGAAAGTTCTTCATCTGACTGCATACAGTAGAATTTGAATACTCACTTAGGTGTTTTCCATCCAATACAGGACTTCTAAAAGGATTCGCATCAATACCCAATGGTCGAAACACAATTTTAACTTCAGGTGAGGATAAAGCAGAGATTTTGTTTCTGTACTTGCCTTTGCTACCACTTTTCTTTGCCCTACAATTTTTGACTGACTGCCTTCTTTCCTCAGGTAAACTGCATGGTTTAAAATTTTCAACTGAGTTAGCATTATCATGCCCTGGTTTACTATTAATATAACCTCGAGTTGGATGTGTGCGAATAAGAGTTAAGTGCTTATCTGATTGCTCTGTATGTAATGTTATCTGATTTTTATTTTGACCAGTTTTCCTTTGTTCATCATTTACCTTATCAGTTAACTCTAATCTCATTTTATCTTTTTTAATATACATGTTCTTATTTTCATCAAAGTTTTCATCTGAGACTTTCTTACATTCACTTTCTTTTACATAATCAACCTGCATCCTTACACTGTCATTTACTTCTTTTGTCAAATCCTTTTCACCAATACTATTTGCTTCACTTGAATTAATTCCAAAGTTTTTGTCAGATTTATTTAGGTCTTTACCCCTCCTCTTTGCTTCAAGAAGGTAGTTTTCTATTAAAACAGCAGTCAACATTCCATCTGTATCTTTCGAGTCCTCAGGGATTTCAGAAACTATGTTTTCTTCTGTACTATACCTCTGTAGGATGTTTTCTGACTGAACTGAACAAGGTGAGGCTAGGCAACATTCAGGTGAGTTTGTATCAGTATAAGGCAAGTCTAGACCACTATTTTCTATATCTACACTACAATTAGTGGCAGGTACACATGCACTACAAGAGTTAGTATAAATTGGAAGACTTTCACAGGGTGTGTTAGAGTACATGCAAGATGGATGAAGCTCACACAACATATAGCTAGAAGCTGAAGCACTACAGGATGGATGCTGGCTGTAAATACACTGCAAATATACAGACACTGACATGCAATGAAAAGTATTATTGAGTCTTAACCCTGAACATGCTGAAATTTTGTAATGGATTTGCCCAGCTTTGAATTTGGAACATTCCATTCAAAGTTTAAGGGATTTCAATATCGAAATACAAAAATGGAGCTACCAACAGTATAGAGCCTGGCCAGACTGCACGGATGTGCAGGCTGGCCTGGCTCTATACTGGTGGCAAAGGCTAATCATTTTCGGTTCCAGCAGGTTAAGGGTTAAAACAGCTTATTTCATTACTACTTTGACGTTTAGTATAATTTTACTGGGAAAAATACATATTCAAATGTTCTTATAAACATTTATGGTTCAGCAATTTCCCTTCACAGTTTTTTCTCGGATGGACTAGTGCTACACTTCAATATTTATACAGAAACTTCCTCAGAGCTTTTATCCATGCCTTTCTATCACTGACTTAAAGCTAGCAACTTTAACCGCAAGACCATGGAAGAAAGTGTCTACTTTTATTAATCTAAAATAAATGCTTTTTATCAGAAGACATTTGAAACTTACCTATACTTGACAATAATTATAAACAGGTAAAGATACTTGACTTTATAAAAATGTTTGACATCAAAGTACCAATCAAAAGGTGTTTTGCAAGCACTTTTCAACTGTAAAAAAGTTAAATATCTAAACATAAATACTGGAGACTCTTTACTATGATAAATGAAGACTTACCGATGACTGCTCATTTCCAGGAGAGCTTTGATTTTCATTGCTCTGTAAAATATGAGTATACATTTTAAGACTTCTGAATTACAGAAGAGAGACCTATAGAAGAAGTGTCTTCCAAATTTCAATATTTTTTTTTCCCACAAACATTTTCATGCACATCAAAGCTGTTGTTGAGCTGTATCACATTCAATTCCCTAATTCCCTTAAATTTCCTAACAGTACTGTCCAGGACAAAGACATTCAGTCAAAAATGTTACCTGCCAGTTTTTATAATAGTTCACTAAATTGTACAAAAAACACAAACATCATTTCACCAGCCATCACTGCACCAAGAAGTAATGTGTAATTCATAAAGATACATACAACTTAAAATCAATGTACATATCTATAGAAAAAACTGACATTAAGTGATGAACAAAAGAGCATTTTGTGTCTGAGCATTACTTATCAATAGTAAATTTAACCTTCTCTAAATGTGCTAATTTGTCAGCTTCACTTCCCTTACATCTCCCTTTACACTAAAAATAGTATTCAAACTGTGGTCCCATATATAAATAATATACACTAGGAATATGCAAGAACCAGAAATGTCTCTGAAACCATTACTCTTTCTGTTACCTTCACTATCCATCAAAATTGAAAATAACTAATACTTTGTTCAGGGATGTTGGTCATTCACCAACTAAAACCAACACAAACTCAAATATCAGATATAATGTTAAATTATTACCTGTGAGTGTGGTTTGACTGTGTGAAGTTTGGACTTCAAAGCTTCCAGTACAGAAGATGTTTTCAAAGGAGATCCAAAGTTCAGAACGCTTGACGATGGTAATGATATACCATCAGCTTTTAACTTCAACTTCATCTCCATGGAAATGTTACAGCTTTCTGATGGACTCACTTTACTAAGTTCACAAGGTGGGGCATCATTGGATTTACTTGTCTCGAATGTATCAAACAGGTTTTGTCTTTCGTTTCTTCCTTGAGAAACTTTTTGTGAAGAAGAATTCAAAGTTCCTGGGGCTTTGCAAGTCAATGCTTTAAGTACTGGAGACTGTTCACCAATACTGGAAACACTATTCAAGTCTGTGTCACCTGAAGTGTTTTTTGCAAACAGAGCTTCAATCGGACTCAATTCAGTACTCTGGGTTTGAGGTTTGGCCAGAGCTGTCTTGATTAAATCTGATATTGAACTGCTTGATGTCAAAGTTGTCACAGGGTTACTGTGGTGTGCATATAATCCACTCTGACTAACTAAGTTGGAAACAGAAACATTCTGACTAGGTGCAGTTGAAATTTGAACTACTGAACTTCCAGTTTGGTCATTACAGATTTGTTTAACAGCTGTAGGAGTATTTTGTTTCATCATCTGAGCTTTGGCAAGTGCAGATACTAAACCACCAGAGCCTGATTTATTTATTAAGTTATAAATCTGTCTTGTTACTTCAGACATGTTTCCTTGCACTGGTGCTTGTTTCGGGCTTTCTGGTGTATCTGCCACTGTACTGGGCATTTGTTTGACTACAATTCCCTGTACAGAAGTGGGAAGCTGGGAAACATCTGTCTTAACAATACTCTGAGACACATCCACATTCTGAGTCACTGGTTCAGTATTTTGTGGAGTTACAGTTACTGATGTGGATGCACTATTTTGTTGTGTAGGCATATTTGCTTTTGATTTTGCATCATTTAATACGCTATAGTATGTGTCAAGAATATCACTAGCTATATTCACATTGCTTATCACATTCTGAGATACAGACCCTAATTGGCTGTCTATATTAACGTCTCTTAACCTCTCTTCAATTGCACTAGAGTTATCTGTGCCTGCACCAGAATCTAGTCTAATTATCTTAGGTGGTTGAACTCCAGGTGGTGGTCCATTCTGCTGTTGTTGCTGCTGTGACATTTTCTGCTGTTCCAGCAGTTTCCTTTTCTGCTGATTTAGCAACAGAATTCGTTGAGCTATATCAAGCTTTTTCTTCATGTCAGGGGTGAGTTGCCCTTTCTCATCCATCTGATTTACAATGCCTTGCAATGCTGCTTGCTGCTGATTCAGTTGCTGGCTGTTAGCAGTTTGTTTAAGCAGGCGTTGTAAATTGACTTGTTGCTGAATTGGGATTTGGCCCCCTGGTGATGCAGAGGTACTTGCTTGGTTAGGATTTGTTACAGTAGCACTGGCTGCACTAGAAAGATTTAAACCTGGCAACTGTTTTAAACTAGATGGTGTAGGGATCTTCTTTACCATTACTTCTTTTCCAAAAGAGCCTGGAGCTGCTCCTGGGGGCTGTATCACAATTTTCGTGTTTTCTGTCACCTTTATTCCTGAATTTTTACCACTTATGATTAAATATCCATCTGAAGAGATTTTAACACTTTCTGCTGTCTGTTTCACCGATGGCTGCCCTGTACCACTTTGTGCCACAATTCTGATGGTTTTTTGTTGGTTTACTCCAGGACTAGGCTGTTCAAGAATACTTAAGCCAGGATCTTTTTTACTTAAGTCTGCTTTCAGAATTGTCTCGCTTCCACTATTATGCACAACTGGGGGTTTACCTTGCCGACTTAGTGGTGCTAAATTTGGTAACTGATGCTGTGAGGTAACTTTGCGTTTGATTTCCCTTGTTGCAGCCATTCTGAGAACACCTGTGGAATTCATTTCTGATTTTGGTATGATCATTATCCCACCTTGAGGATTTGGCACTCGGATTCTTTCTGGTCCACGTGTGATCACTCCATGGTTATGCAGAGCACTGGCAGCCAGTTTTCTCTCTCGTTGCCGTTTTAACTCAATCATCTCTTGAAGTAACAGGTTGTGATGTGACTGGGTTTTAAACACAGCTTCTGATCTATCTTCTTTGGGCTTCTTCCTTGCAGGGACTCTTTCCTCTTCACTATCAGTGTCACTCTGAAATATGATATAATACAGAAAATGTTTGTTAATCCACATGGATTTTAACTCTTTGAGGCTAAAGATCTGTTTTAATTTCCCCCAAAATAATGAACAGTACTTACAATGGAGGCACACAGATATTAAAGAAATTCAGCAGTAGAATGAGCAACTAGCATCACTGCAGCTACTTGTAAAAATGCAAACTGAGTATTATGTCACAATTTTTTAAAATATAAATTACACTAAAAGCTTGGGCTCAGATATTCCTTCACAAACTATTTCTAAAATCTTATCCTCTTTTTAAGTCAGTAAAGATAAAGCCTGACAACTAACTAACTTATTAAAAACTGCAATAAAACACAGGTTACCACCAAAACATTCTCGGATAAATTTTACTTCAAAAGCACATTATGAAGGTATTTTATTCCATTAATTATAAAGCTCACCTCTTCCTCATCACTATATAGTGCTTTTTGTACTGTTTGCAGTGCTCTTGAACTGGCTGCCCTCTGTGGCCGATACCTCTTCTCCCCAGTTTTAGCCCCCCGACCTCCAGGTAATATGAATGTTTTGTCCTCGTAATACTTGTCTGTAGGTTCTTCAGACACAAACCTTTTCATATACTTCTTCAACATGTTCTCCATTGATCTGGCACAATCAGAGAATTCTAAACAAAAAAAAAAAACACATTCCTTTGTAAGGTTTTGCCTGATAACATCTACAAATACATTAGTAAGCAAGGCTGGAGTTAATCAGTGTCCAAAGACCAATTCAGAGGTAACAAGAGATGTTTGTAGAAAATACATGCCCAATAGTGCCATATCGCTAGAGACAGCCATGGAAGTATAGGAAGGTAGAAGATGAAAGGGACTTTTGTAAGTACATTCAGTGGAGGATGGCAGGGACTTCTGATATCAAAAGCTATTGGGCATGGCAAGCTGATGAAAGAGATGACTTGCAAATTATGTCAATGACACTTTGGTTATAAAATGTATAAAGTTCAATTACTGGAGAACACAAAAGAGTACAGGAACTGCATAGGTAGGTAGGTAGGTAAGAAAGTGGGAGGGTGCAAGGGTAAGCAAGAAGTTTTGAGGCAGCAAGGCCCAAGGGTTCTCTAGTTATCAGTCAGAATATGTTTTCCTCTATGGTTTATGGCCACAGTGACCTTGACCTTTAACCTAAAAGACAATAGGGGTCATCTCCTGAACAGACCAACATATATAGCAAGTCTAAGAAGCAAATAGGATCATCTACTTGCCATCACAAACCTGCCTATGAAGTTTTAGGAAACCTGGGCCCAAGTGTTCTATAGTTATTGATAAGAAACTGTTTTGCTTTTCAGGGTCTCTGTGACCTTGACCTACTGAACTGAAAACTACAGGGGTCTTCTACTGGTCATGACTAACCTACATATCAAGTATGAGGAACCAGGTTCCAAGGATTCTCTACAAAGTTATCGGTGAAGGTTTTGCATTTCAAGGTTACTGTGACATTGATCTTTGACCTAATGACCCGAAAAAATCTAGGGGCCATCTACTGGTCATGAACAATCTGCCTATGAAGTTTTGGGGAGCTGGGCCAAAGCATACTATAGTTACTGATCAGAAACAATTTTGCTCTTTAAGGTCAGTTACCTTGGCCTTTGACCTAGTGATCTGAAAAACTTTAAGGGTCATCTACTGGTCCTGACAAACCTACATACCAAGTTTAAGGAACCTGGGCCCAAGGGTTCTCTGGATACATATCGGGAAAGGTTTTGCTTTTCAAGGTCACTGTGACCTTGGCCTTAGACCTAATGACCCAAAAAACTGTAGGGGTCATCAAATGGTCATGAACAACCTACATACCAAGTTTGAAGAAGGTGGGTCCAAGGGTTCTCTAGATATTTATTGGAAACGAAGTGCCTACTGACGGAACAACCAACATTTGCAAAACAATATACCCCCTCTTCTTTGAAGGGGTTGTTGGTTTGGGGGGGTGGGGTGGGGGGGGGGGGGGGGGGGGGGGTCATAAAAATTATGGCAAAACAAAACTGTCAGTCATACAAGTTGTGTTCTTTATGTGCAATTTATATTAGCAAAAATAAAGAAACTCCGTCGTGAAAACATTCGACAAATTGACCACTGTACCTTTGCACAACAAGGCATCCTGATCAATATCACATCTTATGTCACATAACATCAACAACAATTTTCACTTTTTCAATATTAAACTCTCTTTATATGCTGGCTTATTCATTCATCACTAAATCAGTATTTTCAATTGAGAAATGCTGACCTAATGAATTGTTTTATATATAACTTACCACTGTCTTGTCCATTAAAACGTTTGCAGTTATTAAACATGAGTCTGAAATCAGACAAGAAATGCTGTGTTGATCTGTATTCTCTTTTCTCGACTTTTGATTCTATTTTGGATAAGTCCATTGGTCTCTGAAATGTGAAAATTTAGGATTTACTTTAATACACTAATGAAATAAAATATTAGTGCAGGTACAAATAAAAGCTTCCTTGACAACGACCATACTGTATTTAACGTAACTTCAAAAACAATGTTTAATTGAATAATGCTATTCAGGAAAATTAACAACAAAATTTATGAGTACAGTTTTAAACATTTTACATCTTAGGAAGTGCTGGTATTTTTAATTAAATCTTGTATCTCAGAACAAGGATATGTAAGAAAGCACAGCCTTTAATAACAGTTGGGTGACACAAATAGCTACAACTTCCATGAAGATTTTATTAAAAGCTGTACAATATGATCTGTAAAACAAATATGACCTAAACCTTTGATTAACTAGAACTGTGTCCAAAGGACACGGATGCCCCCACTGTGCAGATGTGCTCGTAAACAAGAGCAGCTTCATTTAATGTCTACAAAATTCTGTTCTTATCATAGCATTTCAGTTGAAATTTCCTCAATTCATGTATTAATGATAAAAAAGTCACCTAACTCTTGAGGCATCATATTTAGTCTCTTTACAGATGGAATACAATATTAGTGTCTGAATAAAACTGAATTTTGAAACACATGTATGGTCTCCTAAAACTGCAGGAACACACTGCTGTGACCAGAGAAATATGTTGGGTATACAGTTACTTTTGGCTGTGGCAACTCATCTTTTACATAGACAAGATCAATAGTAGATCCACTTAAGTGTGTTGGTAATGTCACTTACTTTACTTACTTCCACCTACACATTAAGGTTGTTCATCCCTGGAAGTTTAAGCAAAATCTGCCATCCGGTTTAAGAGGAGTTGCGTTCACAAAATTTCTATATGGTATATAGTGAAAAAATCAACAAAGGGCCATAATTCTGTTAAATTTGGTCGCAGCAAAAATTCCTTCCTTTACTACCATCTACACATTAAGGTTGTTCATCCCTGGAAGTTTAAGCAAAATCTGCCATCCGGTTTAAGAGGAGTTGCGTTCACAAAATTTCTACATAGTATATAGTGAAAAAATCAACAAAGGGCCATAATTCTGTTAAATTTGGTCGCAGCGAAAATTCCTTCCTTTACTACCATCTACACATTAAGGTTGTTCATCCCTGGAAGTTTAAGCAAAATCTGCCATCCGGTTTAAGAGGAGTTGCGTTCACAAGATTTCGGGACGGACGGACAGACGTAAGGACGGACGGACAGACGTACGGACGTACAAGTGCAACGCTATATGCTCCCCACTTTGTGGGGGCATAAAAAGTATTTCTTTTAGACATTATCAACTGTATGTAAGCAATCGTTCACAATACCTTTATGACATCACTGTATCCAGGTGCCTGCTCATCTGTAACAGGTTCTAAGAAGGGCCAACAATCTTTGTGGTACTTCATTGCATTTATCACTGAAAAGATGATACCGTTATCAGTACATAGACTGCAGAACATTCTTTAACAACAAGCAAGAATAATAACAAGTTTTAGGATCAGAAATTTATTCCTATTTTAATAGAGACACAAGGACATGCTTTTTTCTACAAACTTCAGGAACTTTGTATTTTCATTTTATTTAACATATTCATTCTAAGAAAGATAAACAAAGAAAAAACAGACAGCACATCAATTAGTTACATTAACTTTATCTAACATTTTTGCTTTGCAGCTGTAGTTTCGTACTGATACAGTAAAATACATCAGCACATGAAATTTCTTACTAATACATTTGATGTTTCATTGTTATTTTCCACTAACACATGAAATGACACATAAACAAGTCTAAAACACAGTTAGAACTGTTAAATACACCCACAGTGTATGGCTGACCTTTCATACTTTATCAAGTATAGTATAAGAGTTACCTACCTTTCTTTAATGCTTCATAATCCTCTTCTTCCTTCAGATCACATCTACAACATTGGGAAGCAGTAACAATTTGACCAGTGAAACAATTCAGTATAATTTATGTAGTATATTAATAGCATTCTATAATATTAAGTGCATTTATTAGAACTCTTTTACATAACCAAAAATGAAGTGCTAACTTATATTTAAATGTTTTAATTTATGCACATTATTCTCCTTGTACTGCAACTACATTGCTTCCAGTATTTGATGCAGTTCAAGAAATTTGTAAAGTATAAGATATGTGTAAAACAATAAATATAACACAATATCTGAGCCACAGAAAATACCAAGAGAAATGCTCACCTGCTGTCATCTGAGTCCTCCCCATCATCCCTGTATTTGCTTGAGCCAGTATAAATCATTTCAGGTGGGATCTCCTTACCCTCTGCCAACAGCCTGGCTCGCTCTTCTCTCATTGACAGTCTCTTTGCCCTCTCTAATACACAAACAATTGTTCAAAGTTTCAATTTATGCTTTATTTTTTCAATCATACTCACATACAGTAATTGTAACCTAAATTATCAACACCTAGACACTCAATTCCTCCAATATTCAACAAGGGATAAGCAGACTATATGGTAATACTCTTACAATGTATTTTATGTTCTCTGTTTGAATGAACAACTGGTAACGACCCACACGTGGACTTCTTTGGTGTATTTTTAAACATTTTAAAAACCTAACAAGTGTTAAGTTCGAATGAATGCCATGCCCCAGGCAAGCCTAAAAAATGTTAAAGTTTTGTGACAAACAGACAGACCAAAAACAATATGCCCTTCCTCCGGGGAGCATAAAGATATCTTAAGCCAGCCAGACACCACATTTTTTACCATGCAGCCTTAAATTCTTCTCTAATGATACTCTTACTTCTTTTTCACATATTTATTGCATGCTTCTTCCAGTCATATCAAAGTTCTATATCATTATTTTCATCAGCAAGACTTGATGATCACTAACTATATTATCGGCATAAATATAAGTACAGAAACTAGCTCAATAAGTACCTTCTCTAGCTTTTCTCCTTTCTTCCCTCTGTCTATTCTCTTCTTCCAGTCTTAACTGTTCTTCTTTCAGTTTCTTCTCTTCCTCAGCCCTTATTCGTGCCTTCTCTTCTTCAGCTAAAGCCTCAGCTAGAATTTTTTCCTGAAAAAAGCACATTTATATCAATCATTTCTATTTACATAATGAAAATGTGGTTTGATTTCTGTATTTTAAAGGTGTGGGTTAGGGAAATTCCTGTACCTAAAACTTATCTTGTTTACAATATTCAGGAATAACCAAACAGTGAGTGTTCAGCACAAACAGATGTTTTATATAGTTCTTCCAAGATTTTATACTTAACCTTAGTCTTTTCACAATCTACATTGGCCATCTAGATACACACGGCTGGTCCAAGTTAACATACTCATATCTCAAACATTTAAGACAATTTTCATGAGAATCATGTATCTCCTTCTATGTTAAAGAAATTCTGGGTACTATTACCATCTTTTAACCTTTACCCTGCTGGAGGCTATTGACTCAGCCTTCATATTCATGCAGTTTGATCATGGTCTGCCCTATCCACCATTCAGTCTGCATATTTTTCAATAAGCACCCCTATAAACAATTAATGGATCTGACCAAATGGAAACATGGACAAGTCCATTTTAGATATTTAGCATGGTAAGGGTTAAAACCTTTCCATATAGTACTGTATTACCTGTTCCATTTTCTCCTTCATCTTCATAGTGATTCTGTTAGATCTTCTTAACTCTTGCTCCTGTAGCAGTTTCTTCTGTTTTTCCTTCTCCTGTAATATATAACAACACATTTGAGGCTGGAATGATATTCTGTTCATTTGATTTTCAGGAAGTTTTTGTAAGTTCTTGATAGTTCATAAGGGGAATTCGGCACCAACCGGCTAGCTCAGTAGTTGGTACACACAATACAATTACAACGATGTGGTTAAAAGTGTGCATTAAGAAAAATAAATTGACCAAGTGCAGGCATTATTTAAAGGGCATATCATAATATTTAAACTATGTAGTTGGTATGTCCAAGATTGATACATTAGAATATTCCTTTCACATCATTTTTTGTTTAGCCTGACTATGAAGAAAGTTTTATGTTTTTCAGTTAACGTACAAGATTCTTTTGTAAATGTTTTGTTTAGCCCCCTTCCTGAAATATAAGCAGTAACTGAACCAAGAGTAGGCACAGTTTAAAGTTAACGGGCAAAATTTTCAGATTCAGATGAATATAAACTGCTGACATTGTGACAATCTTACTGGTAATTAAACCCAGTAGGACATTATCATACTGTGCCAATACACGCCAATACATATTCTCACATTCGTGAATAAATATCACATGGACCAATTATGCAGTTAAATCAAATGACTTAATGTCAAGAAGAATCAAACAGAAACTAGTAAAAAACAGGTAAACAACTACTATTACACCACATGGTTCTATTAGGCAAGATGAGGTAACAAATTACATTAGTACCAACAGCCGAGACCACACAACATTATCTGTGTTGTCATACAACTGTATGTCCTAATTGTAACCTGGGTATAATACTAATAGAAGTTAGATTTATCACCTTGTGAAACTTGTGCTTTCATTAGTGGACTTCACAAACAGTTTGTGACAATAGCGATACCTTTTTATACATTACAAAGGGTTTGACCACCGTCATCCTGGGTGGCTCATACTAATTACTTGTTTTTCTTAGTACTCTTCAATAATACAAAAGGGACCAGTAATTATACATTTCAATCTGTGAACTTTTGATACAGTGTTTCAAAGCATTAATAAGAGGACCCTTTTATGACCTGTGAAGCAAGTTATAGGGTCCTTTGATCAAAAGCTTTTTTTCTTTAAGTATAATAGTGTATCTGTTAAACATAGGGGTTTAAAATATGTTCACAAAATTGAAGACAAGACTGTATGGCAATGGGTCTTTAAATGGTCATTTAACAGGCAGAAAGGCCTAAATTACAACTTTGACTAAGTTTGTGGTCAAGATATCAGTGATAGTCAGAGCTTCAGAAATGTAGCAAAAGGTATCAATGATCAAAGCAGTGCTGAAACAAACATTTGATATCAAAGAAGGCAATATATACCTTTGACATACAGATTTTCTTTTCAAAAAATAAAATTAAGTGCTAGAATTCACAAAACTGGCTGGCAAAGGGAATCAAGGTATACAACCAAAATCTACCCAATTTGCAAAGCATTTTTTCCTTACCAATTAATAAAATTTATTAGGAGAAATAATCTGAAAAATTTGAAACAATACCCTACCCCAAAAATCTACCCTTATGGAAACACACCCACCCTGACCCTAGCAGCTCACTCTTTTCACACAATGCTGATCGGGGTGAACTGTTTAATATCACTGTGTGATCGCAGGTGAACTGTTTTATATATTTTCCCTAATTCAGCTGTAATAAAGTAGCAAGTCCCATCTGTACAAAATGCCTGTCTGTTTTACACCCCTATAATTATCTGGTGTTGGCTTCTGACTTGGTATCCAATTTTGCTTTCTTTTGTACCTACTCTGGCTATCATTAAATCTGATTTCATCCTTTTTGTTGACTTGTCTATCCATTATCATGAGTATAAAATCCAGAATTCTCAATCATTTCAATCCTATACTCTTCTATTTCTAAAGATATGTTCTCAAATAAACAGGTTATTTATTGAAATAGATAATGACTGCTCAGTTGACAGTAATAAGGGGGATGAATTTTAAAAGTTAGTGATATGAGGCTACTGAAGCCACCTCAAGAGTGTACTAAGATTTTATTACGAGATAATAGGCACCATTTCATTTTCAGAGTCACAGTCTGTACTGGTTACAATTTACAAGAACATAAAACAAGAAATATTTTCTTCTATTATTCTTAATTTACATAAATCGAACAAAAGGGCAGTTTTTTCCCTCTTCAAAAGTACACCAGTCCTGCTCTTGAAATCTCTCATCTTTAAATACTTCCAATTCGTGATACAGAATTTTAAGAACAATCATTAGCCATTAAAACTTTTAATACTGAAAAGAAATATGAATATGACTAAAAGACCACACAATTCACTACTTTATAAACTAACACAATATTTAATGACTGGGATTAAAGACTGTGAAAATGATGTCTTTTCTACTTCAGGAAGTTCCTGTAAAGGTCAAGGTCAAACTTCAGAATGGCAAGGGAAAAGATGATAACACTAACATCAAGGGGCCAGAGTGCCGGACTCAAAATATGGAGGTTGCCTGTTTGAATTTGAGTACCTGTTTGAATTCAGGAAGCAGTCATCAAGCAGTATCAATAAAAGATGAAAGAAACTGTTTCCCAATCAATGTAAAACAAGATATGTTTGTAAAACATGTATGCCCCCTATCGGCAGCCAATTAGTCATGTGGCCAGATTATTGTGACTGACTTTTGACCTAGTGACGAAATATACATGTTATCTAAAATGTAAGTCTCACAGTCCACAAAACCCGATGCCATTTGGTAGCCAAGTTATTGGTCTGAATTGTTTTGACATACATGTGACCTTGACCTTTGACCCCAAAATCAATAGGGGTCATCTACTGGCCAAGACAAATGCAGATATGAAGTTTGAGGGTCAACGGCGCATGGGTTGTCAAGTTATTGATTGGAAACCGTTTTTTACCTACAAGGTCAATGTGACCTTGACCTTTGACCCCTTGACCCCAAAATCAATAGGGGTCATCTGCTGGTGATGGACAATCATCCTACCAAGTTTGAAGTTTCTAGGCCTTAGCGTTCTCTAGTTATTGATCGGAAACCGTTTTTAAGATGAAAGTCTCTGTGATCTTGACCTTTGACCTAATGACCTCAAAGTCAATAGGGGTCATCTACTGGTGATGACCAACCAGTATACCAAGTTTGGTGAACCTAGGTCAAAGTGTTCTCTAGTTATTGATCAGAAACCGTTTTTAGGATGGA
Organism: Cyclina sinensis; assembly: GCA_012932295.1. Classification (NCBI taxonomy): domain Eukaryota; kingdom Metazoa; phylum Mollusca; class Bivalvia; order Venerida; family Veneridae; genus Cyclina; species Cyclina sinensis. The sequence goes on along the minus strand of JAAONU010000003.1, from coordinate 21,589,787 downwards.
AGTCCCTGTGAGTTTGACCTTTGACCTAATGACCTCAAAATCAATAGGGGTCATCTACTGGTGATGATCAACCGGCATACCAAGTTTGGTGAACCTAGGTCAAAGCGTTCTCTAGTTATTGATCGGAAACCGTTTTAAGGATGAAAGTCTCTGTGATCTTGACCTTTGACCTAATGACCTCAAAGTCAATAGGGATCATCTACTAGTGATGACCAACCAGCATACCAAGTTTGGTGAACCTAGGTCAAAGCGTTCTCTAGTTATTGATCGGAAACCGTTTTTAGGATGAAGGTCCCTGTGAGCTTGACCTTTGACCTAATGACCTCAAAATCAATAGGGATCATCTACTGGTGATGACAAACCAGCATACCAAGTTTGGTGAACCTAGGTCAAAGCGTTCTCTAGTTATTGATCGGAAACCGTTTTTAGGATGAAGGTCCCTGTGAGCTTGACCTTTGACCCCTTGACCCCAAAATCAATAGGGGTCATCTACCAGTGATGGACAACCATCCTACCAAGTTTGAAGTTTCTAGGCCTAAGCATTCTTTAGTTATTGGTCGGAAACGGTTTCTACCTACAAGGTCAATGTGACCTTGACCTTTGACCCCTTGACCCCAAAATCAATAGGGGTCATTTACTGGTGATGGACAATCATCCTACCAAGTTTGAAGTTCCTAGGCCTAAGCATTCTTTAGTTATTGGTCGGAAACCATTTGGTCTACGGACCGACGGACCGACCGACAGACAGACAATTGCAAAGCAATATACCCCCTCTTCTTTGAAGTGGGGGCATAATAAATAGGTTTAAACTTAACTTTCAACTGCTTTTAATCAATCTTAGCTTGTATAAGAATATTTATCATAATGGTCAATATTCAGGTTTTATTGTATTGTACCAAGGCTGCCTTACCACTGCTAAGTTACAGTAATAACATTTGTACTCTATGAAGAAAAAAAAAAAAAAAAGAAAGAAAAGAATTTTCCTCTTCTCCAACAAGCTGATTAAGTAGCCTAGGTACTAACTGAACTCAACCTCATTATTACATAAGCATTATCAATAGATGGCCATTAAATAATAAATATTCTATTATTAGAAACATTAAAAATACCTGAAATCATGGCCACCTGTTAGAAACACATTTACGAGCTAATGAACATCCTTGACTGTATTGATAGTTTATGGAGTCGTGCAGATTGTAATGCACATTAAGAGTATGTCTGCATTCCTGATGAATTCCACAATGCATTCTCAGACTTTTGTTATTTTTCTTGTAACTGCAACCAATTCTGTTTCTTGCCAGTTCAAAAAACTTGAAAACTGAACAAGTCAAGAAACTATGATACAATACGTGAACATGTTGCATGCACTTTTATTGATAACGGTGGAATGCAATGATGAAAACCATTCTACTTTAACCTCAGAAGGTCAATGTTGCCTTTTACTCCTTTACCCTCATCCTCCCTCCAGTCAACAGAACTTGTAGCCTTACAGAGGAAATGATACAGAAAGAAGGTGAACCTCAGAGGCTATGACTGGTATTACAAACTGTATCATAACAAATGACTGGGACTCAAAGGTTAAGAGTCCCAATGCCTACCAAACTCCTACAGAAAAGTTTGTATTTTCTGTCTAGCACTGGAACAAACCATAAGAAACAATGTGGTTAACAGCCCGCCTACCTTAAATGAAAAACTGTTAAAGGACCATTAATCAAAACTATTCAAACAAACATGTCAGGGATCATATTTCTATTACCACCTACACGCCCTATCAATTTCAGCACCAGCTGCGGCGGATTTGTCCAGGAACTGCAATAATTCTCTTCAATGCCACAATATCAGCAAAATTATATTTCTTTTCACTCCCACTACATTTGCATAGTTTAAGTTTTGGCTGCAAACTTAATACTTAAATACCGATATTTGAAACTGTCACAAAACAGGAATGATGGTTTAGCTGCAAGTGCAGTAATGTCAAAAAATTAATAGCAAATTACATCACACTGGTTTTCCTTCAAACGTGCGACAAGACAAAGAAACCAGAGAATAGTTCATTGATTAATTATGATTACCAAATGATATCAGCATCTATTCTTAAACTGCAATCGCTCCAGTGTTTTTTTTTTCTATTCTGTAGCAGGTAACATCTGTAATAACTTGCTCCTATGTTCTTTTGTTTTAAGTTCTCTCTCTCTCTTTCTCACTTTCTCTCCCTCTATGGAATACTATGCAGGACTTGAGTATTCATAGTGTTGATTTCTTTTTGTACTATAGGAAAGCTCTTGTTTAGATGTTGAAGTGCGTGTTTGATGTAAAATTATTTCATTGCATAAAATCTGAACAACACCTTCCTTTGTTCTTAAACTGAGTGCATTTTAAGAAGTATAGTGCCATGATATAACTGTAGGATTCGTCAGTTATAGCATTGTGTGCGCTCCTTGTCCTTGGTGCAAGGTAAAGTTACATCACTACCTCAATATAGGGAGCTTTTTTTATGCAATTAATCTACTAATTCTGACCTAAAGCCTTGGGAGTATAAATCAGATGTATTCTCAACAAAGGTTAAATTTACTGTAGACAAAATTAATGCCTGTTATGATAAACCTTTTCTCTTTACTCAGAGAAAAAAGGGAGACTATTCAAACTAATATAATTATAATGCTAATCATAAATTGATGGCAAATTAAAGATATTGATTAGAACTGATCTTGCTGTTCAATGTCACTGTGGCTTGACCTTTGACCTAGTGACCCAAAAAACAATAAGGGTCATTTACTGGTCATGACCAACCAGCAAATCAAGACTGAGTCTTGGCGAACAGTAAACCTGTTATTTACTAGGTATACTGTGACATAAAATGTATCAAGTCTGAAGTTAACAACTACATGATTATATCTATACTGTTACACTTCCACTCTCAAATATTTATATATCTTGATCTGGGCTCAATAAATTTGAAAGTTTCATTTGATAACCTTTAGGTTTAGAGCAATTATTGATGGACATCCACTGATATGATATTGTACACAATATTTTAGTCCTTTTCACAGGCCTGAGACATACTGAGCAAATACAAGATGACACAGCCTTTTTCTGTATGTATGCAAATTGTTTTAACTCACACAAATTGATTAACAAATGCGAAGAAATGAAGAATAACAAATGATATATTTTCCAAAAAGAACGATAAAACAAAATGCAAATCTATATAAACACGAAGTTTTCATTACAGAACAGCAAATCATCTCACATAAAAAGTTTTGCACATCCGTTCTTTTAAGTTACAGCTTAGTGAATATAACAAGGCAACAAATGTCTAAAAAAATGATTTATTTATCTACAACAAATCATGGTAATGATTCTTTGCAAGTTAACTGTTAAGAATTTTTTGGTCAGGTCCCTATTTTTTTCATGTGTCTCTTTAAACGATAAATGCTAATTAACACACTAATTAACGCCTCTTTCCTTGAAATACTGCAATTATTGCATGCTGTAAAGTAACAGATCTTTCTTTCAAAATTGTTTTATGATGTCTAGGCAGGCTATGAAGGTATGTCTGGAATGTGAGGAATTTTGATTATTTTCTAATTCTTACAAAATCAATCCTTGACATTCAAAGAAACAAGCACTCTGATAGATTACTTCTATTACCTGCTGCCAGAATATTGTCTTTTCAGTCAACAAATGAGATATACATCTGGATGTAGCTTTATTCTAGATTACAGGCATTTTGTCATAGATTCCAGCTAGGCATTCCAGACCAAGTACCATGATTCACAAGACAAGCTTGAACTTTTCTTTAGATGTGAGCTCTTCATCTAAGCATGTGATTTACAAGACCAAAACAAAAATTTATTTCAAGGTAAATGCCACTGTACAATCAGCAAAAGAACATTGCTACTTCAACACAACATAAAATTAAAGTCAAGGTCAATGAAGCTAACAGGATACTTGGCTCAAGTTCATGCTCACTGTAATTATATTTGGGGTCCAACTCATTGTCACTGAGACCCTATTTCTGTTGTCACTGTGTCACAAATGATACTGCAGTCAAGGTCACGGTCACTGAAATATATTTCTATTCAAGGTCATGGTCACTGAGACACAATTATATTATTATCCAAAACACTGATATTAAGGTCAAAGATACAATTACTTGAACACAATTCTGAGCAGGTGAATATACATATTATTTTTCTATATTACAGTTAAGTTCAAGGTCACTATAAATCAAATTTTGTCCTGATCAAGGTCATTGAAATTCACCTACAAGGTTAGATGACCAACAGCTTCATTTCCTAAGTTTTGACCTTTAAAAAATGACAGTTTAAATGGTCAGTTGTACTTAAGCTCGGGTAAGCTTAAACTTGAGAGATATATTAGCAGAGCCTAACTATTTCTTATAATAAAAGAACTACATTTTAAATGAGACATATTACAGAATGTCTTATGCCTTTGCTTGATGTCTGTGTTTTGATGTCTAATTTGTTGCTAGTAAAAGAGGTAATGCAATTAGTGTGAATTCTGTACTGTCTGCCAATTTCATAATGTCTATCACAAAGAATAAAAATCCAGAAATTTGTCTGCAAAAACATAAGTATACAGTCTGTCTGCTATGTAATAAGTCAGCTATATTTTAGATTCAACTTTTTTCCTGAACGATAGATATGGAATCAAAAACTATAATTCAAAGCTTATCCCTGACAAATTAAACCTGTCGACACCAACTCCCAACAAACCTGCTTCTCTCCCCATCCCACTTCCTGCATGATTAAAGAGGACATTTTTCCTCATTTATTTCTTTTTTATAAAAGGGCAATATGTTGGTTAGAAGACTTCTAAACTATCAGCAAACTTACACTTTATTTTGTATACTGGTATTTTCTATGTACTTTCATCTTTTCTTAAACTATACATCTAAGTTCAATCCCTTTTAAATTTTCTGTCTCTTTTTTTGTAAACAGTTTAGAAGAAAGGTTAAACTCATTTATATCACAACGAACCAATTTTTTCTTAATTCTTTGATTGTATATATTGCATAGTATACAATGTATTACATCTTCATAGTATTACCTTTTCATTTAAATTTTTAGAAAATGTAATCATCTGCAAAAATAAAAGAAAAAGATATGTTTTTTAATGACGTTTTTCAACTTCTTTAAAGATCACTTGCATTATCATCTCATGTCATAATCAGACTGGTATTCCAATGATTATAAATTAAGTCAGCTATCAGCTGTCACCCACCCTCTGTAACCAGTCAGTGCTATTTTCTAACAGTATGAATTGTCTGTTTAAATTTAGCGCTGAGCAAATCTCCTATCTCACTATTGGTCTAGATCAATGACTGCTACACTGACAGCCTTTGAATGAATGGAAATACCAGTGGCCCGATAATGTCACTGATTTTTTAACAGCAGACGACAGTGGTAAAAAAGTGAGGGATATATTTAATAAAATATATCCAAGAAAACAGAAAATTATAATTCCAGTGAAAAGAAATTCATTCAATGGATTAATATAAACAAATAAAATGTTTATGTGACATTTCAATAATGGCAGAAAAATAAGACAGAGAAAATCTAAGGAATAAAGAGGAAAAATATATAATCTGAAACAAAAATGTCTTGGATTGTTTTAAACAGGACTTTGAGGATTTTACATTTATTTTTCATTCTGATATGGACTGATTCACTTAATGGTCAACCACTATCTAGTGTACAAGAAAAAAACAGAAATATGACAAAATGTGAATTTGCGTTTGAAATTAATGTCCAGCACTGTCTTCATAGACCTCACTATTACAAATGGCAGATTGGCATGTTAAGCTTTCTTGGAAATAACAACATTTTCAGAGAAATACTGAAAAGGTACTTTTGCAGGTATGATAACTTTGGATTTTTTTAATCTGATGCTTTTCATCTATTACCTCACTGACCTGGGTCAAGTCATTTACCTTTTCTACACTTGTGTGTGTGTTGGGGAGGGTTAGGGGTGTGTGTGTAATATTTAACACTCTACAAGTGTTGGAAGATCTCAATTAAATAACAAAAAAACAAACAAAAAAACAAACAAACAAAATCTTTAAGTCTGGGTGGCCACTTAACTCTGTTGTAAATGTTTAATAATAAACATTAATTCTATTATAAAAGTTTCTACCTCAGATCATTGACCACTTTTTATGCAATAACAGCTTGCAACAAATTAAATGGTATATGCAACTGTCTGGTTTGGAAATAACTGTTTCATTAAGAAAGAAAAAAAAGGTAACTGTTTGTGAAATTCATTCATAAAGAAATGTGCAACATTAATTTTAGATTTAAATTGCACTTCCATTCATGGAACATTGTTGGAAACCCACATTTTATCCATTTTGTTCCATTTTATTTATTGACCGTAGGATAATTGGTTTCAATTAATGATGTATTTTCATGGGTTTCCAAAATTTCCTTTTGAAATCTTAGAAAGTGAAATTACTTGTAAAATTTTAAAACAAAGCTATGTTTAAAATTCTAGGAAATAGATCTATTTAAAGTTACAACACGTCTGTCTGACGTTACAGACCAACCTTCAAAATTGAAGAGTGTAAGTAATGTGTAATATCACTGAATGATGAGTTCCTTCACTTTGCTCTTTAATATTCATGAACATCAGTTACCCGCAGTCAATTGCTCCACAGATATACACAATGTAGTTATACAGAAATTGTATGGGGATAACCGAAAAATGTGCATGGGATGAAATATTGAAAATATGGACCAACTGTTTCATAAGATAATGGTTAAGTGACAAAACTGTATCACTAAAAAATCTCAATCGACACCAACTGTGTCTAATTAAGATCAGATTTCCAAAACCTTGTTATAAGAAAAATTTCTATGGCAAATATTTCTTCAAAATAATACAGCAATTTGTCAAACATTTTCCCATTTCCCTTTGAATTCTGTATTTAGCATCTGCACACCAGCGATAATACAAACCTAATTATAATATGTGATTATTACCCAGCAAATGAGTTTCTTCTTGACCTTAAATTACACTCATGTGTGACCCTAGCTACCCTGCTCCTTTTGTTTCCCAGCATCCATAAATAGACATTCATGCATTAACAATAATTGTGACCCCAGGACCCTTTGATAATGAGTTAAATAAATGCTGATAATAATGATCTTGTAAAATGACCATTAAATGACCACGGCCTCTCACTATTAATTTCATATCTTCACAGCATGTGGGAGCAAACTTATTAACTAAATTGCAATAGAGTGCCAGCAACACTGGTCTTTGTTTGTCAGTATGCTGAACCGTGGTATTATAAACCTCACCATCCACTACCCAACTTGGGCAAAGAACAGCTGTTACACATCTGGACTTTTACCTACCCTTACCACCCCCACTTCCTGGTTCCCTAACCAACATGATACAATTTATAAGAAGACCCTACCAACCCTTTTTCATGATGTATGTAATATAACTTAATAACCAAAATTCCAAACTTTCTTTACAATTTTTCAGCCATTACAGACCCTCAACCTAAACCCCTGTCCTACATCCCCTGAAATCTAAAAGAGTGATTATGATATCATTTAGTTCATATTTTGTTTTGCTCTGATACCATACAGGTTAGGCTAAAAAAAATTAATGTTTAGTTTCTCAGGCCATTTTTATTAAAATTATATGAGGGAGGGCGGAATTTTTTTTTATACCCTCATTTTGTTTTTATTCATGATTTTGCACTTAATATGAGGTTTCATATCCCCAAAAATTAATATAAATACAGTTTTAATGATCAATGGCACTGGATATGTTGAAATTACCATCTGTATTAAGATGGTGTTTAATGTGTTGCAGAGTATTAACCTAAAAGATCTACTGAGAGCATTCAATAAAATCAAATCATATTTTACTTTAACTGCTCATCAGTCTCTGTTGCATTAAAATACTTTATAATATGCACTTTTACTTGCTAGAACTTTTTTCTAAACAGAAATAACATGTCATGTGAAAAAAAAACACAATAAACTTTTTAGTAAGAATGTATTTCTACATGTACTTATTTGATACATGAATAATAAAAATCTAATTTAAGACAGTCTAAACACACGAAAATTAGTCTTAATCTGTTAAAATTACGTCAGGAGAAAGGCATTGACAAAAGCATGGAATATTGTTCTGAAAATAAAATTTGTTTTACAAGCTTTATTTTTACCTATTTGTCGCAATTTTGTAGAAAAAACCAAAAACGTGGCCGTACTTGAACCAATGTGTCGTAAACCCTCGCTCGATCGAAGTTATTGAGACGCATATATTTGTTTGTTTTGGGGTTTAACGCTGATTTCAACATATATTATATCTCGGCGGTCAGTCCACCTAACCAGTAATTGCCAATTTCTCCGCAAGTGACTGACTACTGTTCCCACATGATCTACTCTGAATCAGCTGTGAGAGACAAATGACTTCAATAAGTCACCTCGGAAATAATGTGGTAGGCGCCATATTGGACTATTTTATAATACAGGTGGTGTCTGCTGAACTGAAAACATTTCTTAATACCTCTATCTGTTTATACTTTAAATTAACATTTATTTTCATATTTTTCTAATGCATAAGACAGAAACTGCTTGAGTTCTGCCATGTTTGTTTATATTTAATAAAGCCGAGGCGAATTACCATTTGGTGAATTCATAATACTTACATACGAGGTCTTTATACGAAGTTGTCGGAAAAGGCAGAGTTGTTACGATTGCTATTAACGTAAACAAACCGTTTACCGCGGTACTTCTTGCCACACCGGGAATAGTTAAAAGACGTTTTAATAAATAAAATTTTTTTTGCCAACGATTGAAAATCGAAGCGGGCGTTCTAAAATGTATGCGGCGGGGCCTGAGAAACAAAACATTAATTTTTTTTAGCCTTAACAACAATAATATTAATTTCTAACACAGTTTACTTTCAATATATTTAAAATACCATACAAATAGTACTTCCATAAAGATTCAACACTGATGTGAGAACTTGAAAACAGGTAACTACTGTGAACTAGTTCATTCTTGAACTAAAACAAAAGCTGACTTAACTGCTGTTAACTTCTGATCTGGAATTCCCAGCCATATATTTCAAGTGTTTGGCTAAATAATAATAATAAATCTTGCTTTCAGCTTCCCATTATCCTGAATAGAACAAGGAACTGACAAAGGCAATAATACTTGGCCTCAGGGCTCCTAATAAGCATAAAACTGAAATACAATGAAAAGTAATTGTAAACATAATTTATGTTCTGTTTGTATAAATCAATTCTTAGTACTTATCACTTCATTCTTTGTCCCTTCTGTACTGCTACAGACTAAACTGAGACCATGTAACTGCTTTACTGTATCTTGACTTTATTCTCTGACATAAATTTTTGAGTACTGCTCTGATATACACAAAGATTTAACTGAGATTTTTTGCAAAGAGTGGGGCAGAGGATTGGTGTTAAAGTAACTATAGTATTTAAACTTGCAGGTTTTTAGGCTCAAACCCCTTCATATATACATTTGGGTAAAATGATAATAAGGTATGTTTGTAAGCATATTATAATAGCCATTCCTTTGCTTTAACAAAAAAAAAGAAAAAAAATGAAAAGTAGCTGATTGTTGTCACCAAGTAGTGTTTCAGCAGCAGCCTTCAACTACCTGACTTAACCTCTCTCTCTTATCTTGCATCAAACAACTACTCCCTTACATTTAAGTATCCAATTGCTTCTCCCCATCATTAACTCTTCAATGGTCAGCCATTAATATAACAATATGTCAACTTTTATTTCTAATGGCGAAGCCTGGCCATTAGCTAATGCCTTGTTTCTGGTATTGTTTTTCAATGACCATAATAAACAGGTATTTTTTTACAGCAATTACGCACTTTGGTTCTAGACAAATGAACTTTTAATGATTATCAAAAATAAAAAATCTTGCATGCTAAAATCACATAAATCTATTAAGTTGTCTATACACTGTCAATTACTATAAATTGCTTCATTTTGCTTGTAATTCATAAGGGGAGATAACATGTAAATAGTTAACGGAAATTCTTTTCATTGAATAAAATTCCGCCAAATTCTCGCAGAATTTTTCCACTAAAAATGAATATAAATCAACTGCGAATCTTTCCACAATTGATATCTCTTACATTTCAAATGACACTGAAATTTTCTCATCATCATCTGTCTTTTTGGCTCAAAGTCACATAACAGTAAGATCTAAAGAAATGCAACTTAAAGCTTAGTGGTTTATATTATAAACATAATGTCTCTTCTAAAACATGCTATATCACAAATCCAAATAATATCTCACTTTTATTTATTGAAAACCACATTTAAAATTTATTACTTTATTTGTACTTTCAGGCAATACACCAACAGTTTACAATGTGTACATGAGACGTTAGCTGCCTGCAGGTCTGACCAGACCACCAATACAGTACGCACCTACCTCAGCCAACCCTGGGCATGCCAATATAACGCCTTCTGTGATATAAACCAACAAAACAATTCAACTGCATCTAAAAATAACTTGACAGTTTCTCAAAATAATTCAACTGCAGCTGGAAGTCATTCAGTCGAACAAAGTTCCGGAATTGAATCAAAAGTAAACAACACTGGGATGCAAACCACCATAAACAAGATAACAGGAAACTCTATCAGCAAAATTTACAGACCAATTTTGTTTAAACAAGAAATGGAAGTATTAAGTGCAACTGACAATAAGTCTAACACAAGACAATTACCTTCAGCAAGCCAACAAGATCAAACAACAAATACTGGGAATAACATTTCAAACAAAGTTCTTTTTTACGAGAAATCTATAAAGACTGTAAAAAGTGAAAAGAACACATTAGAATATTCTCTTCTTTTTCAGAAACTGACTTCTAGTAACTCAAGGTTTTCAATAAAATCAGCTGTGTCTGAAAATCCGCTATTTAACAAACCAACAGAAAACACAGTTGAAATGCAGATAGGGTAAAAACAGCACAGAAGTAAAGGTTGCTTATTTTTGCCTGATTTAGTCTGTTTCAAGTAAATACTATTAAATCAAAGCTTTACTCAAGAGCATTAGCTTACATAGTTTTCATTAATAAACAATTATCGACTGAAATCACTGGCAATCTCTTGGCTGTTTATAAAGCAGAGTCTATCATGCAATGACCTTGATCCCCCTGCCTAAATGGCTGTTTTCCATATTTATTCAAAATAATAATGAAAACTCTGAATAAAATGAAGTACATTGATCATCTAACTGATTGATATAGTGTTATTCTAATTACTTAACTTATTTTCTCTTTGTTCTTTGACATACTGTGCAATTCATGCTATAACTGAAGAATCTTTACTCCAGGCAAAAATATGTCTCGGCTTTGCTCTATGATAACAAATATTCACAGCAGTCTTTCTTGTATACGACTCTTGCAAGAATAAATTGCATATACCCCAAAAGGTCATGCAGTTAACAGAACTTAACATTTATTTTAAAGACAAAGTTTAAAAAGCATTGGTAAAAAGAAATAAGCCAGCCATAAGACTCTATGTACCTAACACAAACTCTGTTTAAATGAAGTTTAAACAAGAAATCAATTCTGTTAATTTATTCATTGTTTCCTTTTTTTTGCTCATCCACATCTATCACATTTTGCAGCAGCTGATTTTGTTACATAGTGTAAAACCATGACATAAGTCAAGAAAGTGAGAGACATTTAAAATATTTAAATATATATATATATAATACGTATTTATTGTTTGTTGCACTGTATTATCAAAATTGTCTTGTTTTGATTAAATGGCATATACAACTTCAGAGTGTATTTGGCATCATGTCGCACAGCATTATTTAAACATTTTGTAGGAATTTTGAAAACCAACAGCAGGCATACAACAACACTTGGCAAATCATGGAAAAGTATTTCTAGTATGATTACTTGTATTTGGACAGTTTTTAGAAAATTTTAATACATTTTTAAATTTCATTCTCTTTTTGCTTTAAACAAATGCTGATATAATGTTTAATCATGACATTTATACTTTAAGGTCAGACAAACTATATACTATTAGGTTTTTTCTCTCTCATTGATATATGATAATAATATGTGAATATACCTCATTTATCAATCATTCCAGTTTGTTCTACAATAAAAGATTGAATATAAAATTCTTTGAAACTGTTTTTTTCAATTCTCCAGTTAAGGCATCAAGAGTTACTTCCCTTGAATAGATATAGAGTACTGAACTACTCCAGAACTTGTGTTTATTTCATTATGTTTTAAGTAATCAAACTAAACAGTGTACAAGTCTTTTATCAGTTTCTACGGAAAAGAAACAGTTTATGTCTAAAAGCTTTGTAGTCTAAACTTTCTTTTCCACAAGTTAACATCTAAGTGTAAGACAAAAAGTTAGAATTTGGGACAAGCACATCTGTTGGCTAACTGGATACAAAATGTAGAAACCATATTGATACAACTTCACTTGAACTAATATTGATATAGGAACTCCTCTATTCATGAAAAAAATTTCTTTGAAATCCTCCATTAAAAATTTAGTCATGAAGTTCCTGACAATGCAAACAGACACAGCTATCTACTTGCAGACTTTCAGCACATGGAAGCTAAAACTTAAATATCAATAAAAACAAGTGTGTACTCACCCTAGCATCAAATATCTCTGGCAGGACTGGTAAGAAGTCCTCTTGCATCACTTTAGCTAGAGATTTCTCACATCTAACATCACTGTCCTTAAACCATTCAGCCAAGTTCACCCAATCATCTAAGGTCTCACACACCAGGTGCCACCTTGTTGATGACTTCGATGGCTTTGGAGCCACAGCTGGTTCTGACAATGTGGGCAAACAAGGTTGAGATTGTTCTTCTGTTTCACTTCCAGCATTTTCACCTTCCTCTGAATCTTTTGACTCATTTTTAACTTCTACAGTACTTCTTTTCCTTAAATTCCTTTTAAAACCAGTCTCAAAAGCATCATTGGATTGTTCTTCATCCTCTACTTTAACATTATCATCTTCCTTTTCATTTTCAGTGCTACCATTTTGTTCATTACTTTCTTTCTTATTAGCCCAACTATCCTCATTTATAGTTTCAGCATTATCTACTTCCATTTTCTCTATTCCTTGCTCTTTCTTTATATTGTCTGCTACAGCAGTGTCATCTTCATCTACTGTTTCCTGTACAGTTTCTCTGATCACATCCTTATGCTCACTCTTATCCAAATTCTCAATTTCATTGTTTTTGTCTAAATTTGTTTCCAAGTCTTGTGATTCACAGGTTTCATCAACTTTTTCCTCAGATTTTGCTGATGTTTCATTACTTAGACTGCTTTCTGAATTTTGTTTGATTTCTGTAGAATCTTTAAGTTTACCCTTTATGTCAGTATCTTCACTCTGTAAATAAGAAAGGAATGTAAGTAATGATGGTCATTAAAAGTTCACAAATTGATACTTGAGCAGTACAATGGCAAAGTCTTTTTACTTATTTTTATTTGTAAACAATAATATTGAGCTGCAGTGTTGTAAAATTGGACTGAAATGAAAATAGATTATGGAATCGAATCGGAGAGAGCAAATTAACTATAGCAAAATAATCAAAATGTTGTAAGCATAGATAAACTGGAAACACTTTCGGAAGTCTTGTACACTTACACTTTAATGGGTCAGTATTATTACAACAAATGCTGTTTGGATGCATGATAAAACAAACAAGAAATGTTTGTAAAACATAAATGCCCCCCACAGCACCTAATTGCTTGTGGTTGGGCCAAAGCATTCTCTAGTTATTGATCAGAAACCGTTTTTAGGATCAAGGTCCCTGTGGCCTTGACCTTTGACCTAATGACCTCAAAATCAATAGGGGGTCATTTACTGGTGATGACCAACCAGCATACCAAGTTTGGTGAACCTAGGTCAAAGCGTTCTCTAGATATTGATCAGAAACCGTTTTTAGGATGAAGGTCCCTGTGAGCTTGACCTTTGACCTAATGACCTCAAAATCAATAGGTGTCATCTACTGGTGATGACCAACCAGCACACCAAGTTTGGTGAAGCTAGGTCAAAGCGTTCTCTAGTTATTGATTGGAAACCGTTTTAAGGATGAACGTCTCTGTGACCTTGACCTTTGACCTAATGACCTCAAAGTCAATAGGGGTCATCTACTGTTGATGACCAACCCTCATACCAAGTTTAGTGAACCTAGGTCAAAGCGTTCTCTAGTTATTGATCGGAAACCATTTTTAGGATGAAGGTTCCTGTGAGCTTGACCTTTGACCTAATGACCTCAAAATCAACAGGGGTCATCTACTGGTGATGACCAACCAGCATACCAAGTTTGGTGAAGCTAGGTCAAAGCGTTCTCTAGTTATTGATCGGAAACCGTTTTTAGGATGAAGTCCCTGTGATCTTGACCTTTGACCTAATGACCTCAAAATCAATAGGGGTCATCTACTGGTGATGACCAACCAGCATACCAAGTTTGGTGAACCTATGTCAAAGCGTTCTCTAGTTATTGATCGGAAACCGTTTCTACCTACAAGGTCAATGTGACCTTGACCTTTGACCCCTTGACCCCAAAATCAATAGGGGTCATCTACTGGTGATGGACAATCATCCTACCAAGTTTAAAGTTCCTAGGCCTAAGCGTTCTTTAGTTATTGGTCGGAAACCGTTTCTACCTACAAGGTCAATGTGACCTTGACCTTTGACCCCTTGACCCCAAAATCAATAGGGGTCATCTACTGGTGATGGACAATCATCCTACCAAGTTTGAAGTTCCTAGGCCTAAGCATTCTATAGTTATTGGTCGGAAACCATTTGGTCTACGGACCGACCGCCAGACAGACAAATGCAAAGCAATATACCCCCACTTCTTTGAAGAGGGGGCATAATTAAATAGTACTAAATCACTTATTTATCCCAGTATTTAATGTTTTTATAAAGCTGAATGTAATACTATTTAAACAGATTCCCCAAAACAGAAACTTCCCTTGCCACTCAGCAATATCAATTCTTGAAATGAAAATCGACTGTTGCTGACAAACCATGGCAACTGACAATTATTTGATTTAACTCGATTATCGTTACTATTGAGCTGGGCCACAAAAATGATAATAAATAAATCCAAGGTCAATGTATATAAAAAGCAAAGGAAAAGTAATCATATTACGAGTATTTACATCAGCTCAAGGATGAATGGTAGAATGATCTAATTAGCAACCAATGAGTGTAGATTGCATTTTACAAAGTATTTAAATTTCATTTCAGTTCATGGTATCGTAGTTCAAATATTTCACAAATAAGGCATGTTATCTTGCAGTTAGTATGGAGGCTAATCAACATCTTGTCTATTTTTCAAAAAGAAAATGTAAACTCTAGAAACCATCTTTATTACCTCTGGTATGTTTGCCTTTTCCTCTAATTTTCTGTCTCCACTTGCACCTTCAGATTTTTCTCCACTTGCACCTTCAGATTTTTCTCCTTCCTTCTCAGCAACTTCACTGCAGCAAGCCTCATTTTCATCTGTTTTGCATTGCTCCTCTGCAGTGATCGTTGTATTTTCCTTAACAGTTTCATCACAATCTTTTTCATTATATTCCTTGTCTCCACCATCACCACTTTGATTATCTCCCTTCCCTTTATCAACAGTACTATCATTATTCTCTCCCTTTGTTTCATCTTCAATAGATTCCTTCGAAACACATTTCACTTTCTCTGAATTCACTTTACTTCCTTCCTTATCTTTAACTGTATTATCACTGTCATTATCTTTATCTTCTAATTCTGCATCATCTTCTTCTTGACTCAGATCTTTCTTCAGGTCTACATTTACCATTGGCCTTCGAGATGTCTGTCTTACAAGCTGGTGAGATTTTCTTGATGTGCTGGCTTTTGAAGTCTCTGAATGCAAAGAACCTCCAGACTCATGCCCACTGTCAATATCAAAGTCATTCTCTTCTTCTGTTTCACTGTAAGAAAATCCGTAAGTGATTTGTAATAACAGCTACATACAAAGTATGAAGACATTTTTTATCACTGACTCAATTTTCTTTTTTTAACTACATACACCATTAAACACTGCAAGCCACAGATAACTCAGGTCTCTGCATTGAACAGGTCGCTCAAAAAACAAAGCCTGCTGAAAGAAGTACTAATAACATATGAGAAATAAAAATTCTGGAAAGATATGACAAACTGATGGGAGATAACTGTAATGAATCTGAAAATTTCATAACAACTGTAGCAAATCATTGTCTCTTTAACTCATTATTTACAACAAAAAGCAGCATACTCAATAGATAATCAGTGCAGAAGTTGCAACTGAATGTAAAACGAAAACTTTTTATGTAATTTTCAATCATGTTCATTAGAGAAGCCAAAAAGGCACACTGATTGGAAACAATACATTAAAACACTAAGCTTTGAATGTTCATCTAACCTAGGCATCTCATTTTTCAAAGTTAAGAAGTGTTTTTAAAAAACTAACAGTTCAGAGACATATGGCAGTGTACTTTCTTTTGCCTGTTAAGCACAGATGACACTTTTTTTCCCTGCAATCATATAGTGTCTACTTTGGAAAGGTTGGACAGTCAGGGTCAGAGCTTTGGAAAACCAGTAATTTTTAAGTTTTTACCGAACTTCAGCTTTCAGGACAGACTTTTATATCCTAAACTTCTTCACTGATTAACTCATCAATAAGTGTGCTTGACTGGCAGCTAGTCAATCGACTATGTAACCGATATTAAAAAATAATAACTTCGAGAAATTTGTGCTTCTTTCATTTTATACTTTCACTTTGAACAAAACGTTTTTTCGCAATGTTAACCAAATAATGTAACCATTATAATTAAATTTTAGTTGTTAGTGACTGTTAATTGTACTTATTTTTCAATAAGAGAAAAGCCTTGAAAATGTATTTCAGGCATACTAACATTAAACGTTGTTTTTGGCCAATTCATTTTCATATTTTTTTGGGCGAAGGGTCTCGGACCAATTGAGATTTGAAAATTCCTGGGCACTGGGCAAGGACACTGACTTCCACCTATAAGCAAGTGCACTGAGCTCTGCAATACCTTTACTTACCTATGAGAAGGGTTGTTTGTTTCAAGGTAACTAACAGTTCATTAAATGCTCACAAATCCATCCTGAAGAAAATGCATAACGTAGTCCCCTTAAAGAACCAACAGTAAAATGACTCATTTTAACCTTCTAGCCCTATGTTTGAATTGTATTTATATCAAACTGACTTTTCTACTTCACACTACTTCACTCAAATATCAAGCTGTCAATCAAACCTGTTATATGGAGAAGGTAAAGGAGGTGGTTCTGGTTTCTTCCGCAACCTTGAACTTTTTCGTGTGTTTGAGTTACCCTGTGTAGTTTTATCTTCAGGTTTCTGTGGTGCTGAGTTGGCACCTTGGCTTCTTCTGCTGTTGGAACGTGTTCCCTGCTGAAGTTTTAATTAATGTTTCAGTTAAGAGTAAACAAAAGCTGTTAGAATGCACTAATGTCCCACTTAAGAACATCAGAAAACCCAAAGATGAACAAGGGATATCGAATCAGCACAGTGAGCCAACAAAATAAGATCTGAGTTTATCTACTCATGAAGCTGAAGTAAGCTTAAAATTTATGGATTCACTTGTTCTCATGTAATTGACTGAAGGTCACTCATGAAGTCAGAAACAGTTTTCAAAGTGCAGGTCACTATGAGCGTGATCTTTGGCCTTGTGGGCACAAAAACAATAGGGTTTACCTATGCGTCATGCCCAACAAACCTGCAAAATATTATGTTCTTGGGTGCAGTTGTTCTCGAGTTACTGATCAGAAACTATTTTCACATGTGTGCTTGATCTTTGACCTAGGCAGCCCCAAAACAACACGGTTCATCTGCATAAGATGTCCCACCTACCAACCTACAAAAATCTCAAGTATCTGTGCCTATGTGTTTTCATGTTATTGTTTGGAAACCACTTGATCTAATAATGGACTGAAAGAAATCAGCAAGCAATATACCCCCACTACTTGAAAAGGTGGCATAAAATACAAAATAACTGTCAGTAAAAGCCTTCTGGGAAAAACTTTTTAAGCATACAATAAGAACTCATTCTATAAGAATCTCTGAAGCAATTAAACCTGACTTTTTTCTGCAAACATCTTTTTCAAGAAACAGTTTTATTTATGATAATAAACCCTCGTTAAATGAACTGGCAATGGCTCAGTTTTCTTTGACTTCAGACTCTGAAAGACTTCTGCCATGCCAGGTCTACATCACTAAGTCATACAAAGTGTACAATATTATACTACCAGATTGAAAATAAAGGCAACAAACATATACATTCTCTTTAATCTTCCCACAAATGAACATTCTGAATGCATTCATACATAATTTAGATATTTTATAGATAACTGTTTGCTCGGATTTTTCTCTTCAACCTGTAAACATGTTTCAAAAATAAGGAAGATACCTTTGCTGGAGTTTCCTTCTTTGCTGAAGCCATCTTCTTATTTGTTCCCCCTTTCTTGGCAGGAGTTTTTACTGGTGTTTTTCTAGATCTTCCCTTCCCAGGTTTCTGTTCAACCTTTTCTTCCTTCTCCATCTCCTCCTCTGAAGAATCTTCTGTTTCTTCCTCTGCTTCAGAAGAGCTGCTACTATCAGAAGATGAAGAACTGGAAGATGAAACACAGGGCTTAACTTCAGATGTTGTATTTCAAAAACTTAAACTAGAGATGTGTCCATAAGACACAAATGCCCCCACATTCTGCTGTATTGTCACAAAAAATCCTGTACAATTACAGGCGCATATAAACTTTGTCCTTAACATTAAGGAGTCTAAAAAAGCTATTTTTTTGCCCTTAATCAGGGGGCATAAGTCTGCTGATCTCCAATCAATTTGCGTCAAAATACCAAGGTGCATAAGTTCACATGCTGACCACTATTCTTGGAAAGTTTCATGGCTCTAGCAGTTATATGTTAACTTTGGAGTTACATGCCACACAAGTCTGAAATTGCAATTTTTTGCTTAACCAGGGGGAGTAAGTCTGCTGATCTCCAATAAATTTGTGTCGAAATACCCAGGTGCATAAGTTCACATGCTGACAACTATTTTTATGAAGTTTCATGGCTCCAGCAGTTATATGTTAACACGCGACACAAACCAGCGTGACAGCAGGACAGTGTGACAGTGGATGGGTGTTCAAGGGCAAATGTCTATCCCCCCTCCCCCCCACAAAGAGCAAATATGAATTATAGTATATTTTGCTAGGAATGTGTTTTAACAAAAGTTTACTCATTAAGGCATTCTGTTTTCAAATCCTTCATGCTGAAGGCATAGAAATCATATCTCTTAGACTTGTGGTGATTCACTGACTTCATGGAAAAAGCAAAATATCATGTTATTTCCTATTTGAAAGAGCACAAACTAACCTTTCTGGAATTTCAATTTTTCGAGATCGCAGCCGTCCACTTCTTCTTGTATTACTTTCTTCTGCTTTCTTTTTGGCTTCTTCCTCTAATTTCTTTTTCCTTTCAAGTTTCCTTAGTGCCTTTAATTTTTTCTTCTCTTCTTTCTTCTGTCTCTTTTCTTCTTGTTTTTTCTTCTTTGCTTCCAGTCTTCTTTGCCTTTCTTTTGCCCTATTTATGGAAAAAGCACCTTTAATAAATTGTTGTACATCTAAAAATGTCAAATTACTACACAGGGTCATGCAAAGCCAAATTTTGTTAATTTTTTTTATGCCCCCGAAGGGTGGCATATAATTTTTGAAGTGTCTGTTCGTCAGTCTGTCTGTTTGAAAACTTTAAAATTGGCCATAACTTCCTTATTAGTGAGTGGATTTACTTCATATTTGGAAACAACATTCCTTTGGACAAGACCTTCACACAAACCAATGTTTATTTGACCTTGACCCCTGAATGACCTTCTACTTGAAGATCCAATTGTTAAAAAACTTTAACATTAGCCATAACCTCCTTATTAGAAAGCCAATTAACTTCATACTTGGACACAACACCCCTGTTGGCAAGACCTTCCCACTGACCTATATTTATTTGACTTGACCCCTGAATGACCTTCACCTTGAAGGTTCAATTGTCCAAAAACGTTAACATTGACTAGAACTTCCTTATTAGTAAATGGATTTACTTCTTACTTGGGCACAACACCCCTGTTGGCAAGACTTTCCCACTGACCTATATTTATTTGGCCTTGACCCCTGAATGACCTTCACCTTGAAGGTTCAATTGTCCAAAAACTTTAACACTGACCAGAACGTTTTTATTAGTAAGTGGATTTACTTCATACTTGGACACAAAACCCATTTGGACAAAACTTTCCGACTGACCTTCTTTTATTTGACCTTGACCCCTGAATGACCTTTACCTTGAAAATCCAATTGTCCAAAATCTTTAACATTAGCCATAACCTCCTTATTAGAAAGTCAATTAACATCATACTTAGACACAACACCCCTTTGAACTAGACCTTCCCACTGACCTATATTTATTTGACCTTGACCCTTGAATGACTGGTCCTCATCCCAAAGTCAAAGCACCACTTCGGGGGCATTGTCATCTTACAGTGACAGTTCTTGCTTAGTTCTCTTTTTATGATTTAATCCCTTATTGCCACTGGATGCATACTGATCAGGTTTGAAGCAGGACTCAAATTTGTTACCTTCAAAGAGCAAAATGTGAGAGCGATTTTGAAGATACCACACTAATTTGACCACAAAGGTTTATGTTTATTCTAAAGACAAGTTTAAGAGGTTTGTCCCAAAATATCTTATAATTTTAACCTAGTTCAGTCTCACATAATGATTGATAAAATAGGATTCTGCAATTTATACAATTTATGTACAGCGTATACTTTATGTTATTATAGCAGTTTTCGAAAGAAACAATCTGTCAACTGGTATACAGGAAAATACACTATCTTGTCTCCATTTGCAAAAGTTAAATTCTCAATGTTTCAGCTTACAGTGGTAAAATATTTTAAAAAGATATGACAGTAACCATTGCCTTTTTGCGTGAATGTATACACTGTAGTATGAATGTATATGCCAACAAAATTGTGAATATTCTTACAAATCAAGTAGTACTGGTAAGTTTGAATTATGCTTAAAATGGCGATGTCAGATGACCCATCAGACTGTCATTTAATACTGTGTTGACCGTAGAATTACATGACAGGCTATTAAGGAAATGGAAAATTTAAAAAACAAAGAAGTGTTTAGAGAATGTAAGTTAATAAGTGGCACAAGTGGTTCATCAGAGAATGGAGAATTGCTTGTCTGTGATTCAACAATTACTCACTATTTTGGGACAACCCAACCCTATTTTGGGACAACCCAACCCTCATATATGTTAAATATATGATCTTTAAACTATGTCAACTATATGTACCTTTTTTCTTCTTTTGTAAGCTCTTTTTTCGGTTCTGGATCCTCCATATACAGTCTGGTCCCATAAAAATACCAGTAAAGAGCCCCATTCTTGTCTTTGCCAAGGGGCTCAACCCGCATACTCTCTCCCTCAAACCCCTAGAAGCATATTAATAAACATAAGAGAATTTCTTTTAATCTGGTAAACCCTTTGTTCCAAACAAGAGGGCCATGATGGCCCTATATCGCTCACCTGAGTATGACTGCTTTTAACAAAGTTGTTATGGACCTGGTTAATTGACTTCAAATGACCCAAATTCAAACTTGACCTTAAAATTATAGAAACAACCCATCTGACAAATTAACAGGTTATTTGGACAGAAAAAGTTACCTCTAGAGTGTTAACAAGGTTTTTCCATAATTGGGCTCTGTGACCTAGTTTTTGAACCTACATGACCCATATTCAGCTAGAAATTATCAAAACAACCTTTCTGACAAATTTCAAGGATATTTGGTTAGAAAATGTATCCTCTAAATGTGTTTACAAGGTTTTTCCATATTTGGGCCCTGTGACCTACACTTTGAACCCAGATGACCCAAATTCAAAACTGAGGAAGGAATCATCAAAGCAATCTTTCTGACAAATTTCAAGGTCATTTGGACTGATAATGTAGCCTCTAGAGTGTTTACAAATTTTTTCCATATTTGGGCTCTGTGACCTAGTTTTTGACCCCAGATGACCCATATTAAAACTTGAGCAAGATATGATCGAAACAACCTTTCTGAAAAAATTTCAAGGTCATTTGGATTCATAATGTTACATCTGGGGTGTTAAGAAAGTTTTTCCATATTTGGGCTCTGTTACTTAGTTTTTGACCTAGGATGACCCATATTCGAACTTGAGATTGAAATCATCAAAGCACCCTTTCAGTAAAATTTCCAGGATATTTGGACTGAAAATGTAACCTCTAGAGTGTTATCAAGGTTTTTCCATATTTGGGCTCTGTGACATAGTTCTTGATCCCAGATGAATCATATTCAAATTTAAGCTAAAAATTATCGTAACAACCTTTCTGACAAATTTCCAGTATATCTGGACTGAAAATGTTACCTCTTAAGTGTTTACAAGGTTTTTCCATATTTGAGCTCTGTGACCTAGTTGTGAGCCCAGATGACCGATATTTGACCTTGAGCTAGAAATCATTTAAACAACCTTTCTGACTAATTTCCAGAATATTGGGACTGAAATAGTAGCCTCTAGAGTGTTATCAAGTTTTTTTCCATATATGGGCTCTGTGACCTAAATTTTGACCCCAGGTGATCCATATTGGAACATGACCTATAAATCATTCAAACAACCTACCTGAAAAATTTCTATGATATCTGGACTAAAAAAGTAGCCTATAGAATGTTAACAAGATTTTTCTATTTTTGGCCCATGTGACCTAGTTTTTCATCCCAGATGACCCATATTCAAACTTGTCCGAGAAATTAATGAGACAAGCATCCTGACCAAGTTTCATGACAATTGAGGAAAAAATGGGACCACTAGAGTGTTACAAACTAATTGTGGACGGACGGACGGCGGACAAAAGGCAATCACAAAAGCTCACTCTGTCACTATGTGACAGGTGAGCTAAAAATATGCTATCTGTCAAATGAAATAAGGGTATTGTATATTTCAGGTGAAACAAAACATGTCTTAAACATCATCATCATTTTCATCATTATTATAGAAACAATCATATGTAAATTCAAATGATCATCTCTTCATATCAGTGATGCCCTCAGAGAAATAGCCACTCCAATGCAGTGCTGAGTGTTTTACTGATTCATTTGTCTGTCTATCAGAGTTTATTTATCATTGGTAAATGTACCAGTTGCCCATATGACTGACACCCCCAGCATGTCCTGTGTATTACCACTTCACTCCGGACCTTCACCTGTGGTTTTACTGAGACACATTAGTCAGAAAGAAAGTAATTTTCACTTTTTACAAAAGAAACAAACCTTGAGCTGTTCAGCAACATCTTCAGTGTCCAGTCTGTATTCACAGATGGCATAGATCAGTTCTACTTTCTCCCTCAATGTCAGGGTCTTGAATTCTGTCTTCACTTTGATAGGGTTGTCTGTGGTTTCCCATTTGTACTTTATGATGTCTTTCACATACAAGTCAAAATTTGTGATGCTGCAATATTCAGAAGTTACTGATGAAATATGTTCAGGTCAAATTCATTTTGTCAATATTTTTTACTCAGCTCTTAAGGCTAAGAGATCTGAATAGTAATTTAAACCTGGCATGTGAATTATCAGTTTTTACAGGTGTTTTAAACTGGCAAATTAATTTAGTAGAAATCAAGCAGATAACCTTTTCTAAATGAGAAACATTTATATGAGTAATGGCAATTTCTGCTTCATGTGGCTGCTTTTTTCTTAGGGTTCTCAAACTGACCTTGAATATACATTTGTACTCATCAATGAAAAATTGAAATGCTGATCAAACTACCAACCACAGTGAAAGTTTTAAGTTCACTGTTTGTTCATTTTACCATGGCTATTTTGCAGCTCTCATCAAGACCTTTCTATAACAGTTAAAATTATGAAATTAGTAATTTGTATTTCAACTGCATAATAAATTATTATTCTATAGCTTGTTTTGTAACCCTGCTCTAAGAAATCTTCAAAATTCTCCAGATTAACTGATAAGCCATTACTTGCTACTGGGGTTGCTATTTAAACAAGTAAATCAATAATAACTAAGAAAACTTACGTAATATCTTTTCTACCATAGCAGCCATTTAGCAAGCGAAATAACAGATCTAACAGAAAGGCACTGCCATCATCTGTCTGTGCTTGAAGAAAGCCTTCTTCAAGATCCTGCAAATATCAAGACAATAGCAAATATCAAGTGATTAATTTTTGTTTTATTTCACTTTCTACCTAAGTTTCAAACAGAGCAAAAAAGCATATAGAAGTATTATGTATAATGTATTACTCAGGACTAGATTAAGTCCATTTCTTTGCAAATACATAACTAGAGTTAATATAACCATTTCAAATAAATGACAATACACAAGTCAGAAAGCTTACAGACAAACATCATAAAATGTTCTGACTTAAAGACCTTCAGATGAAAAACAAAATGTACATGATATTTAGTACAAAAAACTTAATTTCATGAAAAAATACAGTACACGCGGACTACCCATTTTGTAAAACGCGACCAAATCTACCACATTTTGAGGATCCCCACAGTGGACATGGTAAAAAAGCTGACCATATTTTCAGAAAATAAATTGACTGGTTTCCGATTTAGACATATCAAAACTGCTTTCCTATTTAGATAGAAAAAAAATACCCCGCTGCGACATCTGTATCATCTAGGCGCTTGGCAAAAATTACTGATCGATTTTGCTGTATAATAACAAGCATTTACAAAAATTCAAAAATGCAAGTACACAATAAATCTACACAGCAAATGTATTTGAAATTTGGTTTTAATTTTTCGAAAAGTCACATAATTGGTAGATGTTAAATGAACAGTTTCATTACGGTCATTTCATTAAATGTTCAGCTTATCCAGGTGAGTTATGACCCTAATTAACTTCGCCCTGGTTGTCAAATATTGCCAAGACATTTTGCGATGTCAACATCAAGGATGTCCGTCATTTCCCCCATTATCGCGGCAGATATTTCTTTTTCCTAGTCTGTGCAAAAAAAAGCAGAAAATGTGCGTTCCTCCTGGCGCATACTGTACAGTGTATATTTATGGACATCTTTAAGATATTGAAAACTCATACCTGGTAAGAATTTAGCTAAAGGAACATTAATATATATATTTTTTTCTTTAATATCAATTCTCTTAGTGTGTTCACATTCACTTAAATCAGTATAAAAATGTTGTGTTTCTTATTTTTATGCTAATAATACATTTGAATGTTTTTAGCCTTCATCAGTAGATCTGGATCAAAATATCAGCAGATTTAACTTGTTATCAGTAGATTTTATGTTCAGCATGATTACGCTAAAATATGAGACAATTAAATGCACTTAGCACATTTTGTTTTGGACTTCATCACAATTTTGTATTTTAACAATCATTTACATATCAATACATTAAAGTTATGAAAAAATGTCAACAATTATGTATTTGAATAAAATCAAGACGTGTTGTGTGAGTAGTATCAGAATTCAGACCATTCTCTGAATTTTTAAGGTTTGTAAATTACATTTTAACTTGTTTACAGTATTAATCTTCAGCATATTACTCTATAGCAAAAATACGAGAATAATGACTCATCAATTTTCAGATCCCCAAGAAAATCATCAAATCATTAAAGCACTTATTACTTAAGCTTTTACTTTCCATTTGCTAGCTTAAGTAACTTCCCAGTTTATAAAACAAACAGGGTAATAAAATAATCAGTGGACAATACCAGAACAAATTTAAAAACACAATACCAGAACAAATTTAAAAACACTTAACCCAATGTTGCACAAAGGGTCAATTACGCTTCATTTCCCTGATCATCTATCAAGTGTGATTTGCAGAAATGGAAAAAGTCATGTTTTTATTAATTGTATATTTAAGTTATTATTACTAGTCTTTTAGAATGAAAATAATTACAAATAAATAACCTCTTTCTTTCGAAGTGTGATTAACGACATTTTCAGTATGATATACCTGTATATGAGTAAGGGGAGCCATAAGACATCAAATTAAATGTAAAATGTAAAACAAAAAATATAATGTTCGAGGTGAAAATAGTAATATGGTGGCTTATTTATAAGGTGACAGAATCAATGAGCACAAAACCTTGAAAAACGAAAAAAAAATTAAACTTTTTACTAATATATCTACAAGGTGTATTTCATGCATGACCATCGATTTTTCAAAGTACCACAATCTATGTTAATTCAGTAACAATACTGACAATGTTGTAATTTTCACAATAAATGTATTCTTAATAAATCATCTACAGGATACTTTGAAAATCAGTCGAAATTTTACGAGAAATGACGTTTTATATAAAATATCTATTCGAGAACATCACAGAGGTGACCGTCTGAGTAAAATTCCTAGAAATCTTCTCATATTTTGTGTTTCTAGCACTGTCTGAATAGTAATTTATGTTATTATTTAATGGAAATAATAGTGCATTGTTTTTGCCCACTTATATCCTTTTACTTATATTGTTTGTTTGTGCTTCTTGAAATCTTTTATTTTTTAATGAATCTTACTTTCATCTCTCCACTTTCGTTAGTGATGTCAGGAAATTCCATTCTGTGTCAAGTTTTTCATTGGCTATTGAAACATACCTCCATATGAATAACTAATGAAAACGTTCTTAACAAAAATCATCCGGGGATATTTTGAAAAGCGATCAAGTGCAACAAGAAGAAGAAAACACAACAAAGGTTACGGGAAGAAAACACTCTGAAACATGTAATAAAACAATCTCAATATGTGAAACTGTTCATTAAGTTGGTACCTTGTTAATACTATGTTGATCTTTTACGTGTTTATTTTTTTTTAAACAAAAATAAATGCAAAAAATCGGAAAACAAAATTCATCTCAGAAGTGATGTTCCTGGTTGTTCCGTATGAAATACAGTTTGCAGATACATTTATAGTAAAATGTTAATTTTTTTTCGTCTCTAGGGGTTGTACGCTCAGTGATACTGTCACCTGTGAGACTAGTCTCGATATTTTGACTGCAAGACTGACCGTTTTACAAACTGCTAATACATAGATGTAGGCCTTTACGTCTCAACCAGATAGATTCAAAACTGTGTCGGAAATCGAGGTTTAAAAATATAACCAATCGATAAACTGCCGTCAGGTAGAGTTTTAGAGGTGTCCAACAAAAAGATGTTGACATGTGTAGAGTTTTTAAGTGTAATGCATAAAAAACATAAAATTTTCTTATCTATTTTCTCTTATATTGATTCAGTTTGGAATAAGCTTTACAGGTATGTATTTTTTTTTCAAGAAATATTGAGTGTAAATATATATTTAAAGCCGTCAAAGTAAGCAATGAGATTATGGTCGCTGGCAAAACTTTCCGCATTGTTTTGAATCGTAAGTGGGTTTTGTGCGAAGGGTGACCATCGTCTATATAATAAAAAGCCCTGGCGCACAATTTGTTGTGCTACTGTGAGACTACAGATTAACAAAATCATTCATGAGTGAAATGAGAAAGCCGAAGAAGGGTCGCCAAATTTTTTAAAAGTATACATCTGTACATGATTTCTTTGATTCGAGAACATGACTTTTAAAATAAATCTTGTATATACTGTTCACTGAGAGCAAATTATATACATGTCCAAGGGGAGATAACTGGTGCAGAAATCTGAATTATCTCCCTTTTGTAAACAAATGAATGAAACTGAAAATAGACTGAAAAACTGAATAGACATCAATGACATTTAATGTATCTGCAAGGAAGTTGCCTTTTGGGCTTTACAGAAACAAAGAATAAATAGATAACTTTAAAATCACGCAGTGGACTGTATAAAACAAACAGTACCTCTATATCAAAATCTGTCAAATCAAATGCACTTCTGAACAAGGAGCAAAAATGTGCTATACTTGGTACTTCCCACCATGAACGGAGATCTGCAATAAAAAAATTGTTAAGTAAGACATGAAGATCGACTTTTCAGTCTCAAGAACGCTGTAACTGCATATATTTACAGTCCTTTGACTGATTTTACTCTCTATTTCGACTGAAAACAGCACCTACCGTCCATCTTCCATGCGCATTCAATAAGAAACGCATGCGCACAACGATCGGCATACACTTCCGCTCAGGTGTTTCCTGAATTTTCCTGTGTGTAATGCAAAACCATCATTATATTTTGTGATTTTGCACGTTTAACAAAATTCTCTATTGGCGATTTAAAAACATTTTCAAAATTACGAAGAAACCATTGCTGATAAACTGCAAAATGAAGCCAGGAATCCCGTGTTGCATTATGGGAAAGATACAATATGGCTTCCTGTAGAAAGCAGTTCATAACAAGGTTGTAAGATGAGCTTGTTTTCTCATTATTCCAGCAATTTACCCGCAGTTCAGTCAGTCTTAAATGTTTATAATTCTTTTATTGAGCGAAGTATAATTTTGCTTATATTTTTATATGTTAGACATATTGGACATACGTAGACACTATACTGCCTAAAAGTGTAAACAAATTCCACACTGGCACTTCTAAAAATAAATTATTATTCTTACTGTTATTTGAACTTTATGGATTCTGAATTATTACCTAGATACTGTCAATGATTCTGTATGTGTCGTTTTACATGTTCAGATTTTAGAAATACTTGGTTGCTGGACCTTTTTGTGCTAAATGTTCAGTCTTGATTTTTATTTGGCTAGGTGTAAAGTAGTGATTCTTTTACAGCAGTTTGTTCTTATCAAAATTAAGTTATCATTAGGGAAATAAATAGTGGAATTACAATGACTTTCCAAGTGTTTAAAAAGTTTGTCAGGATATTTTTCAACTTTGGTCTGCTTTTTGTTTTAAACCTAGTCCCTTAAAAATTTGGAAGTGTCTTTGGAACCGCCAGTCTAGGGATACGGATTCGTACTTCTAGACAATACTAGTAGGAATGTCTAGGGGTACGGACTTTCTTTTAACTTACTTAAAGCTGTTTATATTGCTACAAAATGAAGAGATTGAAGCTTTTAGTTCATTTATCACCACCCCGTTGTATTTTATCCGCAAAGTTTTATTCAACTAGCGAAGCTTAAATTTCATTTTCATTGGAGTGTAAAATCTGAATAGGCCGATTGAGAAATATCGTTGTCCTCTTGCAGGCTCATTAGATATGACAATTTTAGAAGGTTTCATTTCGAGTAACTTGACTGTCATGGTAAGCAGCGCATCTCTGATACTCTTAGAGAAGTAGCTGAAACTAATATGAGTGTTCCAATTATTTTTGCATTCGGTGGTCAGAAGCCATAAAAATTTTAAAGAAATAGCCATTTGTCATGCACATTTAGGTTCAGCTATAACTGAACACTTTCTATTTAAAAAGTATACACAAGATGACAACAATTTGTTTCTCTTTTCGTAAGCAAAAGTTGGATTTCGGATTACTCGCATAATATCTTCTGAAAAAGTAACCAAATATAACTTAAGATATAGTCACTCTTAGCAGAAACATAGATGTGATAATTTTAGTCCGTTAAATGCCAAAAAAAACACCTGTCAAATTCACTAAAACTGAGCTCATTCTAAAGTAACTGCTTAATTATATCGTAAAAGAAGGTCCGTATCCCTAGACAATCCAACAAGTATCCCTAGACTACCGGTCAAGGTGTACGGATCCGTACCTCTAGACACTGCCTAAAAATTTGGCAGTGTCTAGAGGTATGGATCCGTACTAAAAATTTAGTGTGTTAAATAGTTTAAAAAACTGTACACTTATAAATATTTTGAAAAATATAAAAGAATTGGTTATGAAGCCAATCAAATATTGTATTTGTAGAAATGGAACGTTATAGAAATATAATTATGCAAAATAAACACACCTGCTTTTAGACCTGGGGATGGCCTAGTTTTACAGCAACTAGCCCAAAAACATTCAACAAAATCAGTAATGGACTAAATGCAAAACTAAAGCACAGGTTTTGTCACAACTACATGAATATGGAAAAAACCAATTAAGTATCCGGGACACTACAATAAAGACCTTGTACATCCAGGTGCCAAGGAAGGTGGACTTTAGTCATTTTAATGTCTTATTAAGCATTGTTTACAAAAAACTCGTTAAGTCGGTGCACTTCTATTTGTCATTTGTTTGTAAAGATGTCTGTTATTGATCTGGTAATGTTGTTTGTAAAACTAAATTTTTAAAAGCAGACAATAAAGATAGTAGTGGTTGTTGTTGTTAATCAGTGCCAATAAACTATACTTGAGGTAATCAAAATATATTGACAGAAGTAAACGGTAATCAAAGGAAACTTCTTTTATTGCTTAACACCTTTGTCGGACAAACGATTTAATGAAATGATTTTAGAAAAACATATAAATATGTTATAATCATCAAGGTTGTAGAAATGAATAAAGAATCACTCAAGAAAATAATGGCAAGTGTGTTCTTCCTACATCTCAATTTAAATGATTAAAATTTAATAATATCAAGATGCAATCATGTTTTGTAGTTTATTAATTTGATACAAGTTTATTAATTACAAAATATAACTTAATAGAAGTTACAATTACAAAAGCAATTATATATCTGTAAAATGGTGAAAAGTACTTAATGTATATTACAAAGTAATTTTATGTTCAACTTTCCAATAGTATATTGTTAGTTATGTTGATTTTGATAATTAACAAATGAAATACCCTGTGATTCCGCTGCTTAGTGATTACTCACTTTTTTTGGAGAATGAGGAGATGAAAGAATCAAACTTTTAATTATTTTTACTATTTATTTTTTTGGAAAATGATAAGATCAGAGAATGTTGTTCACATGTATCTGTTGTTTTTTGCCAAAATTTACAGCTAGAGTTTAATTACATTAAAAGTGAAGATAATTTCTTTCACAATACCCTATTTGCAATAAACATTTTGCAAGGTGAAAGGAAAACAAGGTAATTAAATCATGCCATCAATAAAGACTAAAGTGCGTGATTGAGTTCGCTTCATGTACAAGTAAATTACATCATAGACAAAAAAGACAAAATTTCAAGTTGTTAATGTCGACAAAATAACAAAACATGACAAAAAATATGCATATTTATCTTGTTTTATTCATTTGTTTACGTGTAAAAAATGTACAGTGTTTAAAAATCAATGCATATTTGTCTTCTTTTTGCTGAGCTCGCTTGCAGATAGCTCGACATAGTCGTCACATTTGGCACCGCAGTTGTATGTACGTGCGTGCGTCCATTCAGATTGCCTTGTCATTGCCGTAACTTCTCTGTGCATGGAAGGATTTTGAAATACCTTGGCAAATTTGTTCTCCTTGATGAGACAGTGTGTGGCTTGCAAGACCAAGGTTCCCAGCTCAAAGGTCTAGGTCACAGTGCCAGGTCAGAGATCCAAAATTTTGATGATTGGCCTTGTCCGGGACATAACTTCTCCCTGCATGAACAATTTTAAAATACCTTGGCACATTTGTTCACCTTGATGAGGTGGTGTGTCACGTGTAAGACACAGATTCCTATCTCAGAGGTCAAGGTCACAGTGACAGCTCAAAGGTCCAAAATGTTGATGATAGACCTTGTCTGGGCCATCACTTCTCCAAGCATGGAAGAATTTGAAAATAGAGTGATATGTTTGTTATTCTCCCTGAAAGAGACATCATATAGGCCTGCCTTGTCCTTCCATTATTATGTCATTCTGTCTAGTGTGGGGAAGAACTCCATAACGTAAAAAGGTAATGATTGCCTTGTCCGGGTCATAACTTCTCTGTGCATGGAAGAATTTTGAAATACCTTTGCACATTTGTTCACTCTAAAGAGACTGCCTGTCTTGTCCTTCCATCATCATCTTCCCACAGTTTCCATTTCACTGTCTCATCCCATTAAGGCGGCTTTCCTTGGCGGGCTCAGCATGCTGGCCATGGACATTCTAGATTTTAGCTCACCTGTCACGTAGTGACAGAGTGAGCTTTTCTGATCACCTTTTGTCCATCGTCCGTCCGACCATCCATCCACAATTAGTTCGTTAACACTCTGGTGGTCACATTTTTGCCTCAATTGTCATGAAACTTGGTCAGGATGTTTGTCTCATTAATATCTCGGACGAGTTCAAACATGGGTTATCAGGGTTGGAAAACTAGGTCACAGAGCCCAAATTTAGAAAAACCTTGTTAACACTTTAGAGGCTACTTTTTCAGTCCAAATATCCTAGAAATTTGTCAGAAAGGTTCTATCGATGGTTTCTAGCTCAAGTTCAAATATGGGTCATCTGGGTTCAAAAACTAGGTCACGGAGCCCAAAAATAGAAAAATCTTGTTAACACTCTAGAGGTCACATTTTCAGCCCAAATAATCTGGATATTTGTCAGAAAGGTTGCTTTGACGATTTCTAGGTCAAGTTTAAATATGGGTCATCTGGGGTCAAAAACTAGGTCACAGCGCCCAAATATTGAAAAACCTTGTTAACACTCTAAAGGTAACATCTTTACACCAAATAATCTGGGAATTTGTCAGGAAGGTTGCTTCTATGACTTCTAGCTCAAGTTTGAATATGGGTCATCTGGGTTCAAAAAGTAGGTCACAGAGCCCCAAAATAGAAACATCTTGTTAACACTTTAGAGGTTACATTTTCAGCCCAAATAATCTGGAAATTTGTCAGAAAGGTTGCTTTGAAGATTTCTAGATCAATTTCGAATATGGGTCATCTGGGGTCACAAACTAGGTCACAGAGTCCAAATATGGAAAAACATTGTTAACATTCTAAAGGTAGCATTTTCAGTCAAATAACCTGGAAATTTGTCAGAAAGGTCAGAAAGGTTCTATCGATGATTTCTAGATCAGTTTTGAATATAGGTTTTCTGGGGTCAAAAACTAGATCACAGAGCCCGGAAGTAGAAAAACCTTGTTAATGCTCTGGAGGTTACATTTTTAGTCCAAATGTCCTTGAACTTTGTCAGAAAGGTTGTTTCAAGGAATTCTAGCTCAGATTTGGATATGGGTCATCTAGGATCAAAAACTAGGTCACATAGTCCAAATATGTAAAAAACTTTTTAACACTACAGAGGTTACATTTTCAGTCCAAATATCCTGGAAATTTGTCAGACAGGTTTTTTTGATGATATCTAGCTCAAGTTGGAGTATGGGTCATCTTGGGTCAAAAACTAGGTCACCGAGCCCAAATATGGAAAAACCTTGTTAACACTCTAGAGGTAACATTTTAATTCCAAATAACCTGGAAATTTGTCAGAAAGCTTAATTCTATGGTTTCTAGTTCACGTTTGAATATGGGTCATCTAGTGTTGAAACATCTAGGTCACAGAGCCCAAATATTGAAAATCTTTGTAAACACTCTAGAGGCTACATTTTCAGTCCAAATGTCCTGGAAATTTGTCATAAAGGTTGTTTTGATGATTTGTAGCTCAAGTTTGGATATGGGTTATCTGGGGTCAAAAACTAGGTCACAGAGCCTAAATATTGAAAAACCTTGTTAACACTCTAGAGGTAACATTTTCAGAACAAATAACCTTGAAATTTGTCAGAAAGGTCAGAAAGGTTCTATCGATGATTTCTAGATCAGTTTTGAATATAGGTTTTCTGGGGTCAAAAACTAGATCACAGAGCCCGGAAGTAGAAAAACCTTGTTAATGCTCTGGAGGTTACATTTTTAGTCCAAATGTCCTTGAACTTTGTCAGAAAGGTTGTTTCAAGGAATTCTAGCTCAGATTTGGATATGGGTCATCTAGGATCAAAAACTAGGTCACATAGTCCAAATATGTAAAAAACTTTTTAACACTACAGAGGTTACATTTTCAGTCCAAATATCCTGGAAATTTGTCAGACAGGTTTTTTTGATGATATCTAGCTCAAGTTGGAGTATGGGTCATCTTGGGTCAAAAACTAGGTCACCGAGCCCAAATATGGAAAAACCTTGTTAACACTCTAGAGGTAACATTTTAATTCCAAATAACCTGGAAATTTGTCAGAAAGCTTAATTCTATGGTTTCTAGTTCACGTTTGAATATGGGTCATCTAGTGTTGAAACATCTAGGTCACAGAGCCCAAATATTGAAAATCTTTGTAAACACTCTAGAGGCTACATTTTCAGTCCAAATGTCCTGGAAATTTGTCATAAAGGTTGTTTTGATGATTTGTAGCTCAAGTTTGGATATGGGTTATCTGGGGTCAAAAACTAGGTCACAGAGCCTAAATATTGAAAAACCTTGTTAACACTCTAGAGGTAACATTTTCAGAACAAATAACCTTGAAATTTGTCAGAAAGGTCAGAAAGGTTCTATCGATGATTTCTAGATCAGTTTTGAATATAGGTTTTCTGGGGTCAAAAACTAGATCACAGAGCCCGGAAGTAGAAAAACCTTGTTAATGCTCTGGAGGTTACATTTTTAGTCCAAATGTCCTTGAAATTTGTCAGAAAGGTTGTTTCAAGGAATTCTAGCTCAGATTTGGATATGGGTCATCTAGGATCAAAAACTAGGTCACATGGTCCAAATATGTAAAAAACTTTTTAACACTCCAGAGGTTACATTTTCAGTCCAAATATCCTGGAAATTTGTCAGACAGGTTTTTTTGATGATATCTAGCTCAAGTTGGAGTATGGGTCATCTTGGGTCAAAAACTAGGTCACCGAGCCCAAATATGGAAAAACCTTGTTAACACTCTAGAGGTAACATTTTAATTCCAGATAACCTGTAAATTTGTCAGAAAGCTTAATTCTATGGTTTCTAGCTCACGTTTGAATATGGGTCATCTGGAGTTGAAACATCTAGGTCACAGAGCCCAAATATTGAAAATCTTTGTAAACACTCTAGAGGCTACATTTTCAGTCCAAATGTCCTGGAAATTTGTCAGAAAGGTTGTTTTGATGATTTGTAGCTCAAGTTTGGATATGGGTTATCTGGGGTCAAAAACTAGGTCACAGAGCCTAAATATTGAAAAACCTTGTTAACACTCTAGAGGTAACATTTTCAGAACAAATAACCTTGAAATTTGTCAAAGAGATTGTTTCAATAATTTCTAGGTCAAGTTTGAATATGGGTCATCTGGGGTCAATTAACCAGGTCCATAGCAACTTTGTTAAAAGCAGTCATACTCAGGTGAGCGATACAGGGCCATCATGGCCCTCTTGTTATGAAACACACTACATGTTTATTTTCATTTCCATTTTGTATTTTCTGTTCCATTGTTCAGTTGCATATTTTATGCATAAACAAAGGGAATGTTACTTGTCCTTATTTCCTGAAACCTATAGATACAGAATGTACAAACAAGTAACAATAAGTTGTCAGTCTTGAAAAGTAATAAGTAACAAGAACTTGTGGGAGAAGAACATACATTATTTTTGCATCATTGTAGAATTGTCTAAACACAGTGACATAAAACATACTAGCAATCTAGCACAAACAAACTGCCATAGACAACAATTATCAGTTATCATTATGATTTCTTAGCATTTTCTTCATACTTTTATATCTCTTTCTTAAAACTGAACATTTTGTGTATGTACTGGCTTCTTTGTGATACAAATTTAAATGCCTCGCCAGTGTAAAGGGCGACATACAGACAAAGTTCGAAACAACTCTTTATTAATGTGACGTTAAAGACAGCAGAAACATCTGAATGATAAGAAATAAATAAAAAAAAATTGTATATTTATCATTGCAATGTAGTTAAATTTGCTAAAGGGACCAATTGTCCATAATCTACATTTTGTTTATCTGGGTATGGTGTTAAATCTTACTAGAGGC
Organism: Cyclina sinensis; assembly: GCA_012932295.1. NCBI lineage: Eukaryota > Metazoa > Mollusca > Bivalvia > Venerida > Veneridae > Cyclina > Cyclina sinensis. Next base: position 21,553,968 of record JAAONU010000003.1, on the reverse strand, counting down.
ATTCCATGAGTAATTTACAAACAATTTTCAATTCTCTTATTAAATGAGACTTCCATTAGTCACAGTTGAATGTTAACTGCTTAGAGTGACATAGCAGTAATATTAACTGATTTTCTATTTTGCAATGTTCAATCATTGTTCTTGACAAGTAAGTTTAGAAATTCACTTTAAAAATGCTTAATTGACAGGTTAATCTCACCATGAGACAAAAGACTAAAATTGCAGAGTTGTTGGAATACATTTCCTGTGTGTCGAAATCTTGTTTTTTTTCAATTATCCTGAGTCAAAACCAAAGACATCAAGTCATTTAAGAGTCTTGCTCTGGTTTTACATATATTCTTTGGTTTTTAATTATCATAACTTCCAGGAGTAATGTATTTCTTTTTTTTAAAGTTAATTTGATTTCTGCCTACACCAGACATAAAACACAAATTGACATAAAATCATTTTTGTAACATGCTCTGCATGTAGATTTTATCTGAGTTTTATATGGATACTCTACATTGTATTTGCAAAGACCACATAAAATATGTTTGCTAGCTTCAAATGATGACCCACAAGTCTTGTATTCATAAGAGTTTGTAATGTAATACAAAGTCAGTTAATTACAATAAGACTGTTACCAATATTACAATATCAATAGCAAGGTTTCACAGTGTCAGTTTTTATAATGGTATTTTTCACATTCTCTTAGGTACCAGGCTCATTTCCAAAATTCTTAAAATGAAGATGTGACCTTATATATCCTCAGTGACCTTGACCTCTATTCTTATATGAAGCAAAAGTGAATGAACAATTTCAGGTTGCAGTTAAAGGTCTTGTTTTTGTTAGTTGTGGATCGATGAATTATTCATGGATGGCAGGTGTTTTATATTCAATTCATTTTAATTTGAGAAATATTAGAATTGAAGTCAGCATAGTTTTTGTGAAAATGTACGGTAATTACAAATGTACTGTGAACACACCATCATCTATGAAACTGCTTTGATTATTAATGTCTGTTGATAGAATTTCATTTTGTCAATGAAAAGGTGTAAATGATTTAATTTTCTTGCTTAAATATTATTAAAATTCTGGTTTCAACTATCATTCTGTGTGTGTTTTCAGTAAACTCTAAATGAGTATGGATCCAGAGCTGTATAGAAATTCCTTGGCTAGTCGTTACACCAATCAAGACATAACCTCACTCTTGTCAGAACAAGCTGCACTTACCCAAGGTAAGGCATTGTACATGTTTATAAAAAATATAAAGTATTACATAGGACTGTCATTGATAGAAAATTTTGTATCGATATATAGAAGGCAAATATTGATTATATATCGATATACATGTATCGAGTCAGATAGTTAATATTTTAGAATGTTTGATAACTACTGTCATCATGATGTTGGTTATGCTTGTTTATGTGAATTATTTTATGTTGTCATGTATTGAGACTTCAAGTATTGCTCACCAGAGGGTTTTTAAACATTTGGTTCATTCTGCCCTTACCTAGTCATCGTGACACATGTGTAAACGATGTAAACAATAATAGTAGCCTCCATGCTATTAATTTAACCATGAATTTATGTGGAAAACATTATACAGTGATGTTAACTAAGAATTTGCTTTTATTTAATTTATTGCTTTGTAATATTCTAGATTGTATCGATATTCTAAATTGTGAATCGGTATTGGATTTGCTGAAAATTGATGATATATATCGATATTACGATTTTCAATGATAGCCCTAGTTATTACATTAATTTCAGATGTTAAGAGTTAAAACTTTACAGCCAAATCTTTTTCTAATAAACAATAACATCTATTATAAGTAACTCTGAGGTAAAAAAAATTGTACGCCAATGGCTATTTTAGCTTCTGGTAATGATTAGATAGCACAACCAGTGACTCTTTAAGCTTCTGGTAATGCTATGATGGCTCTACCAGTGTCTGTTTTGGCTTGTGGTAATGTTAAGATAGCACTACCAGTGTCTGTTTTGGCTTGTGGTAATGTTAAGATAGCACGACCGGTGTCTGTTTTGGCTTGTGGTAATGTTAAGATAGCACTACCAGTGTCTGTTTTGGCTTCTTGTTATGCTAAGATAGCACTACCAGTGTCTGTTTTGGCTTCTTGTAATGCTAAGATAGCACTGCCAATGTCTGTTTTGGCTTGTAGTAATGTTAAGATAGCACTACCAGTGTCTGTTTTGGCTTCTTGTAATGCTAAGATAGCACTACCAGTGTCTATTTTGGCTTCTGGTAATGTTAAGATAGCACTACCAGTGTCTGTTTTGGCCTCTAGTAATGCTAAGATAGCACTACTGGTGTCTATTTTGGCTTGTGGTGATGTTAAGATAGCACTACCTGTGTCTGTTTTGGCTTCTGGTAATGTTTAGATAGCACTACCAGTGTCTATTTTGGCTTCTGGTAATTCTTAAGATAGCACTACTGGTGTCTGTTTTGGCCTCTGGAAATGCTTAGATAGCACACTTCTGCATGAAGCAGAGGCTGCATACATTGCTTATTGTCATAAGTAATGTACAATAAAGCAACATTGATAGTGTTAAGTTGGCAAAGTTTACTGTCAGTCATGGCAAAATGCAAATTTTATATAATATGTATTGATGTATTCAAGCAGGAATAGACACTGATACTGACTGGTATTTACACAGTGATTAGTATGGAAACTACTGATTGAGTTTGTAGTTGCAGATTATTTTGATGATGTTCTAGATTGAATATAAACTGTTTTACTGTCTATAAATTTATTATTTTTTCATCTACTCTGTGGCCATTTACACAGTCAGTCGGTATAACACAAACCAGGTAAGACTGTTTTGGATATTATACTATTATCTGAACAATAAATTTTCTTTCTGTCTATAGGCATTGGACTTGGAGCTACCTTTCCGACACCAGGGCAGATATCATCAGCTAGATCATTTGGCCCTCTGCCTGGATATGCAGGTCATGCGCTACATGGTGATTCCCATCTTCAGAACATTGCTGCACAAGGGGGCTACAAAGCACTTACTGGCCAGGCAACCTTTTCTGACCCATATGCAGCACTTCGATTGACATCACAGTCTAGCATTCCATCATCAAAGTCGGTATTTGGCCAAGATGGGGTGTCACAAGCTGGAGCATTGGATGTTGGTCAGAAATGGGGACTCACAAATTTTGTATCACAAAATCCTAACATGTTGGCACATGCCGCCGATCTTTCAAGTTCGGAGTTTCAGTCATCTCTGGCATTGTCAGGCCAGACTTTGCTGAACCCTCCTCCAGCTCATAGCTCAAAGACAAATCCGATCAGTCAGCGGTTGCCATACTCTGGAGCAGAAATCATTTCCAGAACAACCAAATCGCCTCAAGATCAGTCATTGTATGATCACCGGAATCAGTCTGGAACACCAGTTTCCTCTCAGGCAGCCATGTTTGCCTACAGTCAGCCTCAGACACTGTACTCAAAGCAGGATGTGTTAATGGACACAATGAACTATGAGGCGGTAAGTCCAGCAACAACTCCAGGCCCAGATCCTTCCAGCCAACACCAACCTGGTCATCAACACCAAAACGAATCATATATGGCACTTCAGGATTTGGCATCAATAAGCTCAACACAGCAGAAGCTAGATGTTAACAGTCCACAACAGTCTATACAAAAGCGCCCATCACCCATTGTCCCAGAGAGACAGAACAAAATGCAGCATCTAAAAAACCAGAAAGCCATGCCTCAACAAGAAATGTTCAATGGATCACCACACATGAGTCAGAGCCCTCAGCAAAGTGGAGTTGGAAGCCCTCAGGTTCAGATGGGCAGCCCACAGGCACCTATGCCAAGCTCAACAATTGTTCAGGCTCCTCCTCCAATTCAGGCCCCAGCAGACTCCACTACTAAACCTAAAAAGTCAAGATCTCGGAAGAAAAAGGACACTGTTGATGAAATGAAAGTTGATAGTATAGGGCAAACATATAACACACAGACAGTGTTAAATACACCAGACATGTCACAGAGGGCAAATAGTAATGATTTCATGCCAAACCATACAAATTTCATATCAAATAGCAGGAATCAGCTAGTGTATAGTACTGCTAATATGACAGCTCAGAACTCTTCAATGATGTCACCTCCCATTAGTCAGTCTTTAGGGAGGGGACAAAATAACCATCAGAATAATTATGCAAAAAATGTGCCTTCACCTAATATGGGCCACCAGGCCAGACCTATGCCCCAGCAGTCACCAATGATAAGTGTGTATCAGGCATCACCAACAAACTCACAATCAGGTATGACGTTTTCAGTTTCAGATGCTCTAGAAATGAGCCGCGAAGCAGTGTTTGCCAATCAGGGACTGCTGGAAGGGTATAGCACTCTGCCAGAACAGCAACAATATGGCATGCAGGAAACATTTACAAGTCAACTCTCTATGGAATCTGTGCGGAGACCTGATATGTATAATGGGTCTGAGGAAAATGTATATGTGAGCCAGTATGGCGGACAGTTTGTAAGTCCTAATAGTGTGTTGAATATGGATGTAGGTCCTAATCAGTCTTCAACCATAGATGAAGCAGCATTTTCTAGTTTAATGAGTGACTCATATGGGCGTGATGGATCGCCAGAAAAACGGCCCTCTGGTGATAAAGAAGCGCCTTATTATTCCCTCACAGTAAAAGTAGAGGCAGCTGTAGATGATGATTTGTCACACCTTGCAAAACCTGTCACAGAGAAAACAGACTCAAAATCAAAACAAAACCCCTTAACAAACCCCTTTCAGCAGCAAAATATGTCTCAGTTATCAGTAGCCTCCCAGCCTCCTGCACCTCCCTTGGCACCTAAACCAATGGTAAAAAATGCTAGTGGGGGAACTTCTTTCATGGACTCGTTTTTGAGTTTTATTCAGGGCAAGAAGCCTGAGACTTTATCGAGCATGAGTAGTGCCATAATTCACAACAAACCTCAGTTACCAAAGTACATACCAGAACCTCCAAGGCCCAAGAGGCCAGACCCACCTCCAGAAAAGAGTGCTAGTGTCGACAGGGATAATTCAGTTAAAACATGTGATAAAGTGCAGAAAACAAGTGCATTGACCTTCTCGGATAGCGATGAAAGCTCTCATGAAGCAAGCTCTAATGCAGTGAAAAGAGCTATATCATCCTTGAACATGGAGAATGAAAACGTGCAAATAAGAACTAATAAATTAGGTGGATTAACCATGAAAATAAATCTAAATAAAGTGAAAAAGGCTGAAGAAAATGCAAGAAAAGCGGCTAAACAGAAAAAACCGAAATCCCGCCGGAAAAGTGAAAAAGAGAAAAAATTTGGGTTAAAAGAAGAATTCAAGGGAGCCCTCTCCTCTGGGGAAGACGAGGAACATATTCCTGCTAGACAGTTGTCATCTCGGAAAGCCAAAGAAAAAATTAGTAAGTAGATGCTTTCAACTGTTGCTTAGTAGATATCAATGGATAACTCTTGCTATAGAATTTATACTGAATTTTCATGTAATACTGGTAGTTAAAGTTATGTCTAGAAATGGTTCACTTTATGTATTTTATTGACCAATGATGACCAGTGGCTGCTTAAAATAGGTTATACTGGCTGTTAAAGGATGCATTCTGTGAACTAGCAAAGGAAAGTTGTAACTTCCAGGAGGTAGGGAACCTTTCAGAATGAAAATTCTGCACACTTACAGAAAGACAAAATGAAAATCAGTGTTGAGAAAATCTTTAGTAATAGTGTTTGTCAGTTGTGTTCTCTATTTCCAATTTTACTCAGTTTACTTGTCTCTCTGTTTGATTTTTCTTGTTTTAAAGTCACTCAGATTGATTGTTTAAATCTTTGCTCTGTGCAGTTAAGAAATTTATTAAGAAAATAAGTAAAGTAAAAGGTAAGTAAAAGCAACTATGATTTGCATCTTATTTAAAAAAAGAGCTTATGTGTTGCACAAAGACTTGGATTCACTGTTACTGTGTCTTGGCTCTAAAAAAATGTATACGGGGTAATACAATACTTTATATTTCAAAATTTTCTTGTACAAAGTAAAAATAAAATGTTACATTAAGTATAAAAAAGAATGTTAAAAGTCAGGTGAGACACCATTTTGGGCTAGTAATCTTTCAAGAAAATGAAAGAAGCAAATTTGTAGTGTGTTACAGGTTGAAGTGCCTACAAGTGCAGACCGTCATTTCTTTTTCTTAGTTACTAGCTATGATATTTGTGATGAAAAAAAAATGAAAAAGGTGAAACAAGGTTACCAGTTCCATTTTGTGACTAAAACTTAAAGTCCCATTAAAGCGACTGACTCACAAAATTTTGCTGAATTTTTTTATTCTTTCAAATTTAAGAGGATTTAATATACTATGGAAAAAATATAATATTATGTTTCTATACACCATGAAAACTGAAAAAAAAAGTTTTGACTTTACCAGGATTCGAACCCACGACCTTTCGGTCAGTAAAATATAGAGCAACGACTTAGACCACTGAGCCACGGCATTTAGTTATTAGATTGCCTCAAAATTAATGTTATAACTGAAGTATTTACCCCGTGACTAACGGGGTAAATTTTTTACCGATAAAAGTGTGTAAAACTTTATATTTTGATGTTTTTCTGTCACAAAAACTGAGTCAATATCTTAGTTTAAATATGTTCTTCACGATTACAGCAAGAATTTCAAGATGTATAAACATTTTCTTTTTATCATCGTCTGTGAGTCAGTCGCTTTAATCTATAATTCAGAAACAATGGTACAATTCTCAAATTTCAAATAGGCCTTGTAGTTTTGAGAGGATGTAGATCGTAATATGTTAATGCCTTACATCTGACCCCCACTTTCTAACTGTTGCTTAAAGATGTGCAGTATTGAAGCAGTTTTGGTATGAATGTGAAAAGACTAATTTGTTTACATTAAATTCAGCCAGTGTTTTCAGTGACAGTCTGTTAGACTTTTTTGATGCTCATAAATGAATGATGTTTAAAACAACAAATAAAAAAACTGAAGCATTTAATTTGTCATCAGATAAGAGATATAGGGGCTTTAAGGTAATCATAGTTGAAAGGTGGATCTATCAGTGGGGCTAAGTAACTCCTTAAATGATTTTCTTGAAATTCCTAGGCTTTTGAAAATTCATATTCGTAATGTGAATTAAAAAAAAAATATAGCAACTGAAGGGCATTTCTTCGAATCTGTAATAGGAAAGTCTGTGTACTCTTGTAATGATGAACAGTGAGTTTTTTTTGTATGACCTCCCTTGCTTGTTTCATAAATGTTCTATTTATAGCCTGTTCTAATCAATGTGGCATAATGCAGGCTGTGTTTGCAAGGAATTTAACAAAAATCTGAAGAATATTCAGCAGTTGTTAGATTTTGTCTGCATTTTCTTGAACATTTTTTAGTTGTTAAGAAATGTGAAGATTAAGTCATACCATGGATATGTTCTGCTGAATTCTGAGTGAATAAACTTGATAAGAAATAAGTGGAAAGGTTACATTTGCATTGTATGCATTATATGCAGAGAGAATATTTAGGCCAATGGATGAGCAAGAAGTTAGCACAAGTCTGCGACCTAGGAAGGCGAAAGAAAAAATTGATTTTGTAGGTAATGTGTACAATTTTGTTTCGTATGCTTTAAATAAAAAAAGAACTTTTGGGGATTATTTAGAATGGAGAAGAAATAGTTAGTTCATGGCTGACATAAATTAAATTTAGACATAAGACTGAATCAGTTTAAAACCCTCCAAGTCTTGTTAGAGATCTAATGTGGGATCATTCCAGTCATCAGTCAGTCTGTTTGTCTCCTATTGTGGAAGCTCACCTGACATCAGCAAGCTCATGGTGAGTTTTGTGATCACCCTGTGTCCATTGTCTTAATTCTGTTGACAATTTCTTTTAAATGACACATACCCTCTAAAGGCTTTAGAATTTTCAGCTGATCAGCTGAATTTGGTAGATTTCCTTACAAATTCAGGTTTTGTACTAGTTGAACATGACAGGTCACAAGTCAAATGGAACAATTTTGCCAAAGGATACCCCCACCAGCTGATTTCATGCAGTCTTGATCACATCTCTGTATATATATTACATTTTGAAAGTTAATGAAACTAAGCAGGGATGTCTCCTGTAGATTCGCCATGTACAAATAAATCCATTCCATGCAGCGTTCTTATTACTACAGCAATAAAAAGGTTTGTTAGTCTCCTACCGGTATTTACCCCTGAGGGAACTATAGGTTTGCCCTCCTTCTGCCAACCAGAAATCTGGATCCCATGATAACATAAAAACCGTATAAGTAAAGTTGATGACACTTGGTATATGAATAGATGAGGATAATATAATGCACATCGTTCTTTTACTTGGATCAAAATTCAGGTTGCTATGGAAATAGTCAAAATATGGCTTTAACAAATGGATACTTTGATAGCTCAAAAGTATATTATACTAAATTCATTAAAGTAAATTATACTTAATTCATGAATATCTATCTACACTGTATCTGTCTATCCCCCCCACTTTCACTTTTTATGCCCACCAATGCACACTGCAGGTTTACGGCCATCATATCGAAATCTTGTGACACAAACTACTTCCACATTTTAAAGAGTATCTATTTGAAACTTGGTGTGCATGATCACCAGGAAGTGAAGATTTGCCTGTTGCCTTTTTCTTATGCACCAGTGTCCTCTCTCTGGTGTTACAACCCGTCAAAACAAAATGTTGTGAGCTGAACTACTTCAACATTTCATCTATCTGTTTGAAACATATTTAGCATGATCACCAATAAGTGTAGATGTGCATGATGAGTTTTTTATGTGTCCCAATGCCCGCTATGCAGTTTATCAGCCAATCGTATTGAAATCTTGTGTCACAATCTTCTTACATATATCTAGAACTATCAAATTTAAACTTGGTGTGCATGAGCACCAATAAGTATAGATGTGTGTGATACATTCTCATTATTTTCCCTTTTTTATCTAACAAAGCAGTATTGCAGGGGTATTTACCACATTCAGTGATAGCTCTAGTTTATTTTCAAGGAAGAACCGGTAGGGGACTTTTGTGTTGCGAAAAACAGCGGTGACTTGTTTTAATGAAATCTTGTCTGAAACAACATGGCAATTAGCACTGAAATTTGGCATGTAGCATTGTTTGGTAGACCGCTACCAAGATTGTTTAAATAATGTCCCTAGTGTTGTAATCAGTCTATCCTGAGGATCCCCAAGTTTTACTTTGAGACATGTGAAAATCTGTGAAATATGAAAACCCCTCTGTCAAAACAAAGTAGTCTCAAGGTATTCTGAATTGAGCAAATTTCATTTATTTCATTTTTTTTTCCATTGTAGTTTATATTTCATACAAATGAAGTGCAGCATAATTAGCTGTCATTTCAAACATTTGGAAAGAGATTATTGTTGTCAGTTGATATTTTTTTAGCAACTTCAGTCATAAACATTAACAAACACATGGTTGACATTTCCTGTTAAACAAGTGAAAATTCCTAAAATACCATTGCAGATTCTTCAGATAACATGACCTTTTTATCAACAGAATTTGAATTCATTATTTGATTAAAAGTATGAAACATTTGGTATAAACACTGACTATAGAAAAAGGCATACAAATGTAGAATTGAAAAATGTCAGAGAAAAGTTCCTTTGATTAATTATTGACCGATTGTACAGACTAACCATTTCATTAAACTTACTCTAAATAGAAATAGGGAGACTCAGTTGAACAAAATTCAAAAGATAAGTTCTATCAGCCAGTATTTACCGCTTTGGGAGCGTTGACACAACAGGTTTTAACTGGTGGAAACCAAGGACAGTTGTTTGTGCTAACTCAGAATGGAAGTGAAATTGGCTATCACTTTATTTAGTAAGAGTAAAATGACTGTTCACATTTTTAGACCTGTGTCAGTGGTTGAGTGGTTGAACCAGCTGACCTGTAATCACTAAACCACTCAATGATAGATAGTCTTGGGTGTGAGGCCCAGTACCAACTATTACCATTAACGTGAGAAAGTTGGCAGTTTCTGTGTAGTACTGGTCTTTCCCAGGAAAGGTAGAAAAACTGCTTGCCTGATTTGACTTTTGTCTGTTAGAGGGTGTTAAACTCAATTAAACCAGTTAAACTCAATTAAACCAGTTAAACTCAATTAAACCAGTTAAACCGCATAATTTTTGAACATTCTGATTTGTGGTTACTACAGGCAAATATGCGGAGGAGGATGACTCTGATTCTGATACTCTGAAACCAATCCGTAAACTTGGTGAGGAAAGCGATGATGAGAAGTACGACTCTGATAAAGATCCTGCATGGACACCCTTCAATGTTGATAAAAATCTTAAAAATGTTGATGCTGTTGACCTGGATGGGAAAAGAAAGAGGACCAAAACTAAAATCAGAAGGTAATACTGGTATTTATCACTTCAACTAAAGAATTATAGGGCTTTGAAGATTGAACAACAGTCCATTTTATAATCTACAGTTTACACACAATGAAGAACTTGTGATAGAACGAAATTACTGGATATTGTACTACAAAACCATTCTTTTGTTCTTTCAACATATTTTACTAGGATTATGCAGTATTACCAAAACTGAGCTGGTCTATTTATGCCTTGATTGATCACGCTTCATTTTTTTTATTTTGATGACCACTTATAAACAGAAAATATACTAGCTTTAGCACTGAACTCTGGCTGCAATGAAAGCTGAAAAAAAAGATAAAACCTGAAATTACCCTTTTGTCATATATTATAGTATTTCCTATTTCACTATACATATAGCAAGCATCCAAAAGTGCGTAAGTTGAGTGGTGAAGGTGTGGCACCACAGCCACTGAAAGTTGGGGAACCTCAGGTAGTTGAACTTGACAGTGGTAGTGATGAAGAGCAATCTTCTGGCATGCAACAGGGGTATGAAGATTTACAGGTAAGTAGTTATGGAGTAAAAATTGATTATTTGAAAGAAGTCTTATTTGTATAGAGAATGTGCTCTTAGTTAACATTTATTGCGAAAAAATCATAAATTTTGTTCATATTATCCCAGTGAATTGATTGGAAATGATAGCAACAGATATTCCCATATCATCACTTAAACAGAAGAACAAGGGTCTTCTTTGCACTTTTTCCTTTTATTTTTAAATAGCCAAATGTAATGTAGGTTCATAAAATGATCAGTGGGGTGGAACTGGTGGGGGGATATTATGTAGCTGGATCAATACAATTACTGTGTAATATTGCAGGTTGGAGATTTTGTGATAGAGAAGAAAGATGAGAAAAATACAGAATCGTATTCCATCTGGAAGATCGAACCTGGGCGTATGCTTCACAAGTTTGAATTGTTCACAGAAAACTCGAGGATTCTTCATAGATCTATTCCTACTGTAAGTCTCCCTGCTTACAAGCCATTATCAGCTGTAAGTGTTTTTCACATAGCATTCACTGTCAGCTGTAAGTTTCTTTTTGCTTTTGAGCCATTGTTCATTGTAAATCTGCTTACAAGGCAGTGTTTTTTTTATGCACCAAATACAAAAAAGACTTTTTACCATGAATTTCTCGAAGTATCTATTAACATATTAAGTTTGGTTCGTTTTTTATTGGAAAGGAGAAGAATATTGATAGCAGTTCCGTGAAGTTTTATCTTATTTCACTTAGCAGATAGATTTAAAATTAAGCGTTTTACTTGAAATTGTTTCAGTTTTCAAGCTGGCTACCAAATATGCGGAACAGCTTTAAGCGAATACGGGTACAGCAAGTGTTCAAACAAGGGGATAAAGAACATGTGGAGGTGTTAGAAGAGTTCAGACCAAAACCTGAACTCGATAGCAAGTGAGTCCACTCGGGTTTTATACTTCTTATACATCTAGTAAAGAGAATGTTACTGTGTGCTACAGAAATAGAGAAGTGAGTGCATTAGAATTGTAAGAGGCTTTAAGATGCTAAAAGGAATATGTTTTGGATGTTAATTGGTTAATTGTTTACTTTCAATGTGGTTGAAACTGGCAATAAATCCATTTAAAATCAAATCAGGTCTACTTTCAGTGTCTTATTTTGGTTTTTAAATTTTTTCTATCACAATTCAGATTCTCTTAAGTCTCACTGAAATGTCATCTAGTACACAGAGAGGTTTGTACATATGTGTATTAAAAAAGTATATGTTAGAGATAGTGACGTGTGAAATTTTATTTTCAGGTTGGAACAGAAGTATGAAGAGCATCCTCTTATTGAAGCATTTAATGTCTATCTACAAATATTCCTTAGTCAGGCATTAGAGCCGGGATTTCTTAGTGCAATCAGGGAGGCAGATGGTAATGAAAAATTTCTGCATTCTATTGTTTTTTTCTTTATTACAATTGTGTAATCTCAGTATTGACTAGAAAAAGCAACAGTGGTTTTATTAGAATGTTCGAAATTTTACATTAATTGGGAAGCTAGTTCTTTCAACTTATATTATTCCCTTTTGATGACTGCTTCCTGTGTGCAAGCCAGTATTCACGCTGAAAGTGTGGAATGTGAAAAGTCAGTGGAGACTCACCCCTGGTGGAATTCAAACCAGGAATCTTGGGATTGACAGTCCGATGCTCTAACCCCTTCACGACTACTTTTCAAGATGATAAAAAGGATGATAAAAATGCACAGAATGCTGCTTTTACTTTAGCCTGAGAGATTGTGTTGTTCAATGAAATTAATAGTATCTGAATATGCCTAGCACCAGGTGGAATGATATACTCCAAGAAAAGTGGAGACACACCCACCATGAAGTAATTGCTTTGAAGAACCTAAGAGTCTAGGTCAGCAGTAAGGTGTTCATGACAAAAATAGTAATTATGTTATTGAATTAATTTGAAAAGAAATAGTTAAAGAGGAACACTACTAGCAGTTTATTATGTCTTACAGAACGTTTTTATCTGGATGCGTTGGAGAAGATAGACAAAGCTGTGGGTTTGAGATTAACTGAGATAGATCGTACAGTGAGATGGAAAGACAGATTTAAGGTACTCATCAGATAAACAATTTTTTTTACTTCTCATTGATTCAGTCTGGTATCATGCGAGATTGTAAAAGTAAATGTTTCCCTGAAATCTTGTAGAATGCTTGTTTGATGTAAGAGATACAAGACTAAATAAGAATCAAGCTTAAGTTAGACTTGCATGTAACTTTAACATTTTAGAATATCTTTTTGGAACTTTGATTTGAGAACTTGTTCCCCTCAATACTGGCCTATTGATTAATGTTTTATAAAAATTTCAGGAGTCTGTGAAGTTACGTCCACATATACGTGAAATTGACAGACCCAATCTGAAACAATCTTGTCAGGTAAACAGCTTTGTACATATTTCAGAAGTTAGATGTAGCTCTAAGTATACATACTTAACTTAGAAAACAAAAAATATAAAAAAAGTTAAGAAAATGAGAAATGATAACTCATAGAGATTGTAAAAAGCATGTTTCTTTTTTCTTGAAGGGGGGAATATAGTAGTTGCATTATCTGTCCATTATCCCATAAAGAAAAAGTTTTGAAGATCAGTTTCACTGAAGAGAGTCTAAGAAAGATCTTTTTCAGTTTGTATATTTGTTTAGGAAATTTTTCTTTACAGGCATGTGAGTTTGCCAGCCAGCCAGCCATCAAATCTGTTCATCTGTTTGGAAATCCCTATGATCGGTTTAGTCTTCAAGAATTACCCCCTGAGGGACCTCATACGCCAATGGTAAGTTTGCCCTTTGACTTCTTAAGTACCCTAAGTTTAGTCTTCAAGATTTACCCCCTGAGGGACCTCATACACCAATGGTAAGTTTGCCCTTTGACTTCTGAAGTACCCAATGAAGATTTAAAGTTTTAAAAGGTTACCTTTTCACTTTAAAGATAAGTTTTTGTTCATATTCAAATGTTGTTTTTATAAGTTTTATCTAAATAAGTTGAAAGAAAGAAACAGTTACAGTTTCAGCAGGAACAGAGCACTGAGTAAAATAATTCAAATACATGTATGTGAAAAAAAAAAAGTTTTTTAATGACTTTCTTCACTTTTTTTGTTGTTCCAGGAGTTCATGATTGGGAAGACAGCAGCTAAATATGTGAAACAATATCATAACTTGTATCATTTCAAGTATAACTTGTTTAAACGTTGCCAAGCCAAGGTGAGAGAACTCTTTCTGACATTTGTGCTTCATGATCACCTTTTATGTAGTTATTTCTTCAGGTGGCAAGAATGTCAGGTTTGTTAAATGTATTGGACTGATAAATGGTCCGGTCATCCATGGATGGGGCACTAAGATTTACCTTTGTCTGTGCATCCATCTGTCTGAAAAGTATGTGTCTCACATAGCTCCTAAAGTATTTGAAATGGAATCTTCAAACCTTCCATGAATATTTGCCATGATTAGTTGTTTTGCACCTCATGTTTTATTTGCAACTTGTCCCAGTATGACCTCAGTAACAGCCCTTGAAGTAGTAAAAATGGGCATTTTAAAGTTTGTCTTGGTGGAGGCAACTGTGTCCTATGGACACATTTCTAGTCTGTGTATGATGTGTTATAGAGGGTATTTAGCCCCAGTATTTATCTGTTAAAGTAATAATATACAGAACTGCAGTGTATAACTTGCATCGAATCTGTGATGGCAATATAGTTCCCAGCTATAGTTTCATTTTGCAGTAATATAATTCTTCTTGTTTTCCTAGAAAAAATATTATTGTAGAGCCAAACTTGGTTAAGTGTGCGCAACAGTAAATGTTTTTGTTTGTTCTTACAGGTGAATATATTACAAGATAGCAAAGTGGGTGATAATGCAGCCATATTGGACCAGTGCCTACAAAATAGAATCTGGGTATTACAGGTACAAATTATCGATAATTCAATTTCAAAGTTTAAAAATGCTGTTAATTTTTGCAACTATATTTTGCACAGGCATACAAAATGGTTCTATCATAATTGGCTATAATGCATTTTTCAGCATACAAGCAGTTAAGAAAATAAATATTGTAAAAGTCAGTCATGAAGCAAACCTGTTGCTTCTTTACATAGATAACTAGAACTCTGAACCCTCAGAGCATAGTGTTAAATATGTTTGCTTATGGTCCAATAAGCTCTAAGCTCTTATCTCAACTGACTGGTGACTTGTTTCATTTTCAAAAGACACCTAATGATTTAAGTGCCTCGGTCTACTGGCTGTTCATTTCAATTAAGATAATGAAAGCTCATGGCTCAAACTACAAAACTTTAACTTGTGTTGCCTGCTTAATGAACAAACTGTTCAATCTGGTTTATTTTTTTGTAGATATTTGAGGATTTAAAAAAGATGTTGGAGAAAGGCTGAGACTAGACTTGTATCTTTTCCTGGGAAAATCAAATGCTCAAACTTGTGCAAGCAGTTCTGCATACACTGTTCATGGAGGGGCAAGTCTCCAGACTTGGAACCTCTGTTACAAATGGATCATCATTGCTATTCCAGTTTCTGAATTTTCCAGTATTCTATAGAGTCATTTTTGTATAAGATTAGATATATTTAGAATTTTATGAGTAAGTCTAGTAGTTGATCTACTGTATTTAACTATCCATACCTTGATATTTAGTTTCAGATCTGCTTTTTATTTAAGTAGATATAGGAACATAGTTGCCATATGTAATAATGCAAAAGTACTTACTTTGTTACCTTCACTGAAAAATTGGGTGGTCATTTTAGTTCAAATAAGTCTTGTGATCTTGCAAAAAGTGTTTATTGTTACTTAAATCTGTTAGGATGGACAGCTTCCGAGGAACATGGTTTGCACACTGATAAAGCTGGTCTTCTGATTTTTTTAGCATCCATCTTAATCTAGCGGCAAAGCTAGAGCTAAATTCCATTTACTCTTACAGGTGGGAGTCATACAGGGCCTGTCCCCCCCATTAGGTTTCAAGTTTAACATCATTTTAAGGCCATTCAAAAATTTCATTTCTCAAAATCAAAGTACTACTGTGAGTATGGGAGTATGACTGGCTACGTGCCTGTAATCAAATGAAGTTTGGGTAAAGTAAATTTATGAACACAGTAAAAGCAGATGTACATCTTTATTGAATGACCAGTCTCTTAATCAGTTTGTATTTTCAGTTGGATTGCATAATTCTGTCATGGAATTCTTTGTCACAGGGCCCAGTTTTTGAATGCTGTATCCTCTTATTTATTAGCCTTTTACATTTGTCTCTTCCCTTTTTTGCATGTCCATGAGAGGCCAAGTGTAAATCCTTCAGATAAGTTGTTTCTGAGAATTATTATGACTTATTATTATTTTGCTTGTTATAGTTTAATATTGTTAGTTATTGCTATAGATATGAAGCCAGTTGTTAGATATTTGTTTTAGAAATTTCTCTTTGACTAAATATTTATAAACTCATACAGGACTTAAGACGGTCTGAAATAAGTGTTTTATAGGAGGTCTCCAGCTTTGAGGGTCTTTTTCACTATGGTGTTTAGGTTTAGAGATAGGATGCTATTCTATTATAGCAGAGGGTGGGATGTTAAAGCCTAAAAATGCTTCACTAGTCAGTTCAAATACTGCAGTGTAGAAGAGCTCTCTCTCTCTCTCTCTGTCTCTCTGTCTGAAATGAGTAAGATACACTAAGCTTGGTTTTTAGCTATTGGACCAGTCTGTACCCTGCCTGCCATAGGTAGTAAAGATCCTATAAGGTGTAAGAATTATGTTTTTTATATAATTGTCAACTGTAAAATAGACAGCATTAGTGTGTTACTAAATATAGAAACACTTAAATGCAGCATTTCTTATTTCTCATTTACCATCTCCAATTTTTAAAGTTTTTAAGAGCTTTTTGGCTTTAGTGGTCAAAGGTTAATGATTTCAGATTGTTACTTTGTTAACTAAGGTTGATCTCTTGTTAGGCTGCATGAAGAATTCTTCTGAAAAGTGTCAGATATGACAAGCACCTCAGTCTAGCCATCTGCAAATCTGCCAATAGTGGGTATTGTTACAGGTTTTGTGGAAAACTATTATTCATTCATTGAATAGCCTGTCCTAAGTGGCCTCATGGTAAGGACGTCTGACTATGAGCCAGGATATTATAGGTAAGCTATGATAATTTAAGATAATTAAGCTTTGTCCCGATATGATTATAGTTTTTAAAAGGGTTGTTAAACTTGCTCACTAACTAGAGTGTGGAATGAATAAAGTTCCCCAAGATAATGGTCTGCAGTTTTGCTAGAAACACAAAGTGTTTTACCGATGATTAAATATTCTGACATCAGTAAATGAATACTGTATCCTTTTTTTTTTCAGTCAGTTGTCATATGACACTCAACATGTATTTCCATATCCAAGCTGAATTTCTTAAACACCAAAGATTTACTTTCACAAATGTATAATTGAAAATTAATCGCTTGGAATTTGATTCATTATGAGGTGGTTTAATAATATTAATGTTCTGAATTATTTTACACAAAATCTGTCACAATTAGACCAGGACTTTTAGTGTCCATTGTTATGTACTTTTTAGTCTTCACCTTGTAGAATGAGATAAGAAAGGTTTAGAATTGTAAATCTGACTAGGTTTGATCCTCTGTTCCATTTTCAAAAGAAGTGATCTTGAAAAACTTGAAATAGAGAGAACAGTTGTAACATTTTTAAGAATGAATAACATTAATTAGTTGCCATGATCTTTAATATTGCCTTGTTCCATTCAAAACATATATACATGTACATCGCGGAAGTCTAATAGTGAAGGTGCTGGAGGTCAAAGGTTCAAGTTCAATTGGGGGCATGTTCTTAGAAGGCCAGTTTATGAACCGTCAGCTAGGTAAAGAATGGTTACCATCTGCTGCCTGTCTGACCCTTGGCATTTAGATAATTGGGGAGTAAATGATAACTATAGTAGAATGGTCTCATTAATCCAGGAGGCTGGCCCATTCAGTATGGCTTACTTAATAAAAAAACAAATGCCTTACTCTATATAGTTGCATGTATGTGACTCCAAAATAATGTTGGTATTAGATCATTGCTTATGACACTTGCCTAATACAGGCTAAAATATCTCGGACAAATCTTGTCAAAGAGTTAGTGTAATAAAGCTTTAAGGTTGTATGTGTAAGTAAAACTTGCAATCCAATGTTCACGCTTTTTTCAACAATGGACAGCTTTTTCTTTCAATATTAATAACTTGATAGAAGAATCATTGGAAAAAAATAATTTTTGTATCCCTTCCAAAGTAACAAGAATATTTGTTAACAGTGTGTTTAATAAAATAAGAAGTCTTTGGAACTTTTGAAGTATAATTCAAAACCATCAAAATATAATTGAGCACATTGAAATGACAGAAAATGACAATGTTCTATAAAAACATTTTATGAAAATAATCAGGTTCTACATATTTCAACTGCGTCTAAGCAGTGTTTTTGTAAGTTACTTACTAATGGTTTAGGTCTTAAAAGGAATGAGAAAACTACTGTAATTGTAAAAGCCAAAGATTATTAGAGGAACTAGAAAACATCAGTAATTTTTTCCATTCAGTCAGTTGACTTATTTCCTGTTAACGATGAGTTGTTATATTTTCATACTTTAATTTATTTGATCCAGAAAGGAATTATTTGGTTGGGGAGGTAGGGAAGTCATGTTTGTCTGTTGTTGTTAAAGCCATGCTAAATTTGGCTGCATTTATTTTTGTTGATGTTTTATACACCCATCTGTTATGTATATTATAAGATTCTGAAGATGTAAAATATATGTTGAGATGGTTTTTAAGAAGTGAACTTTTAAGTGTAATATTTTTTTAAGTTACCAAAGTTATTATCTAAATATGATTATGATTATTGTTCTGTGTAAAATCGACCTGCATGAAAATATAAGAAAATTGTATTACATTTACAGTTTGTTTTATGTAAAATTTTGTCAGTGTTGAAATATGCATCATTGTACAAAAAAATTAACTAATTTATTTATTTAAATTTGATAAGTTTGTTCATGTCTCAACACTTTAAGAATTACTATCTGCATTTCTGAAGACCATCACAGTTACCATTTTAGTTTTTTGAGCTGATAAGCTAAAAAAACCTATTACGATTGCCCTAATCCACCTGTCAATAATTGCATCAAAAGACATCTCCCCATTATTTTTCAGTCTTCCTGAATCAGAATGTTCCCTGAATAACCCCTTTCAGACTTGTGAAGTTTTTGACCTCCTTGTAGAATTCTGGTTGCTAAGGCAGCCAAAAGGAAAAACTTCAAAGCTCTTAAAAATTTGAAAATAATTTAGCACACATTTTCCTTGGGTGACATTCTACATGTTATGAAATTAAAGTCATTTGATGAAAAACTTGGCTGCCAGGGGCTTGGCTCATTTTCCCTATATGTTTCCCTAAACTCCCCAGAAAAACTCCATAGAAACTGCTTGCTGGATTTGAAAATAATTTAATACAAATGTTCCTTGGGTGATCCTCTATATAAATTGTGAAATTTAATGCGAAAAAACGGCAGTCAAGGACTTATTTGTCTGTATGGAAAACTCCTAAAAATCTTCTCCATTGGAACTTCTGGATTAATAATGTTTTTTTTTTATTTTTTGGGGGGGGGGGGGGGTAACTCTCTATATAAATTGTGAAATTTATTGCAATCCAGGAAAAAAACATGGCCAGCAGGGGAAGAGCTTATTTTCCTTAAAGTCTGTATGGGAAGTAAACACACCCATGAACCCATCCATCCATCCATCTAAAACACATGGAAACTTTAGAAAACATATTTTAACCTTGACATACTGAGTTTTGGAAGTTACAACAGGGAAAATTTTTAAATATTTACAATGGATATCAGGTGAGTGATATAGGCGCATCATGTCTTTTTTGTCTAATTTTACAGTTAACAACTATTTTAGTGTCTGATCCAGTTGCCAGAATGTATTATCAAACTGTAAATCATGGTTTACTTGTCCCAAGTGTTTGTGATAATGTAGCCCTTGTTCTGCTGAAGTCATTTGTACTTATGTTAAATTCATTTTTGAGTTTGCTTCTGACTAAAATTTCAAAGTTCAAACATGCAGTTGTTTAAAGAAAAAAATGACAGAAACAAAGAAAAGGATTATAGAACCCTTTTTTTCAGAGACTTACTTCTATCTTTTAAGATTTCTTTTCTTACCCGGACTAGCCTTTCTAACAAATAAATTATGTTTAAATGACCTTTTCTTTACTGTGATGGTCTTGTAATAATTATCAGCATAGAAAAAAAATCAGAGTTGATCATGAAATGATAGTAATTTAGTATTTCCTGAAATTATGTAGAAGTAATTTTGTATTACTAAAATCATACAGGAGTAATTTTTTTTCCTAAAATACTACAGGAGTTCTTTGTATTTCCTAAAATCATGCAGGAGTTATTTTGTATTTCCTAAAATCCCTCCTTCATTTCTGCATATTCAATTATATATTTACACCAGTTTCATTTCAAAGCTACACTTTTAGGGGCGTATGTCAATTTCCAGTGACAGCTCTTGTTTATTGCATTAAGTAGTGTGAATAATCATATCAAACTGTTTATCTCTGGAATAAGTAAAGGCATTTGAAGCATAATTTGAATTAAAATTACTTGAAGACTTTGAAGAAAGTCCAGAAAAAAAAAAAGGAAATTTTGGAATAATGCAAGGGAAAATAATCCAAGTTGTCAATTACAGTTGCTGAGTGGCAGTTACTTCCCTTAAAACTAAAAATCCTGGTAATAGTTCTGCTAAAATATAGAATTACTGCTTATTTGCAATAAGCTGTATGATGTCCCTTAGTAGTTTGGAAGTGAACAGCTTATTCACTGAGTATGTACTTTTATCAAGTGAATATAAAAAGTGAATAAATCAAGAACCAAGTAAGATTTGAAGGTTCACTTTGTATCATGATTATATAAACACCTGCTGAGTAGTTTCCCATGCTAATTCCTTTATTCTGCTTTAGGTAATGAAAGATTTCATTCACCTTTATATTGATCTCATTACTTCTTCACTCACTGTTTTACAATCATATTCTCAAGTTTATGTAACTTGTCCTGTATTTTAACGCCATGTTTCCATGTTGTAAATTATTTACATTAGCCCCAGTGAAACCCAAATTTTGGCCTTATCTTTCCCAAATATGTTCTTTTTAGCTCACCTGAGCACAAAGTGCTCAGGGTGAGCTTTTCTGATCGGTCTTTGTCCGTCCGTCCGTCCGTCTGTCCGTCGTCAACTTTTCATTCAAACGACATCTCCTCTGAAACCAATGGGGCAAATTTAATGAAACTTGCCTGGGATGTTTCTTGCATGAAGCTCTACCAAGATTGTTCAAATGGTTCTGGTCCATTGCATTTCTGGTTCACTGGAGCTAAAAATAGATTATATAAGTTGGATCTTTAAAAATCTTCTTCTCCGAAACCACAAGGCCTGGAGCTTTGATATTTGGTATGAAGCATCATCTAGTGGACCTGTACCAAGTTTGTTCAAATTATGTCCCTGGGGACAAAACTGACCCCACCCCAGGGGTCAGTTGATTTTACATAGAGTTATATAGGGAAAACTTGAAAATCTTCTTGTCAGAAACCACAAGGCCTAGAGTTAAGATATTTGGTATATAGCATTGTCTAGTGGACCTCTACCAAGTTTGTTCAAATCATGGCCTCTGGGTCAAAAATGGCTCTGCCCCGGGGGTCACTTGTTTTACATAGAGTTATATAGGAAAATCTTAAAAAAATCTTCTTGTCAGAAACCGTAAGTTATAGAGCTTAGATATTTGGTGTGTAGCATTGTCTAGTGGACCTCTACCAAGTTTGTTCAAATCCTGTCCTCTGGGTCAAAAATGGCCCCGCCCCAGGGGCCACTAGTTTTACATGAGTTATATAAGAAAATCTTTAAAAAATCTTCTTGTCAGAAACCGTAAGTTATAGAGCTTAGATATTTGGTGTATAGCATTGTCTAGTGGACCTCTACCAAGTTTGTTCAAATCCTGGCCTCTGGGTCAAAAATGACCCCGCCCCAGGGGCCACTAGTTTTACATAGAGTTATATAGGAAAATCTTAAAAAATCTTCTTGTCAGAAACCGTAAGTTATAGAGCTTAGATATTTGGTGTGTAGCATTGTCTAGTGGACCTCTACCAAGTTTGTTCAAATCCTGTCCTCTGGGTCAAAAATGGCCCCGCCCCAGGGGCCACTAGTTTTACATAGAGTTATATAGGAAAATCTTAAAAAATCTTCTTGTCAGAAACCGTAAGTTCTAGAGCTTAGATATTTGGTGTGTAGCATTGCCTAGTGGACCTCTACCAAGTTTGTTCAAATCATGGCCTCTGGGTCAAAAATGACCCCGCACCAGGGGCCACTAGTTTTACATAGAGTTATATAGGAAAATCTTAAAAAATCTTCTTGTCAGAAACCGTAAGTTATAGAGCTTAGATATTTGGTGTGTAGCATTGTCTAGTGGACCTCTACCAAGTTTGTTCAAATCCTGGCCTCTTGGTCAAAAATGGCCCCGCCCCGGTAGTCACTTGTTTTACATAGAGTTATATAGGAAAGACTAAAAAATCTTCTTGTCAGAAACAAGAAGGCCTACAGTTAAGATATTTGGTATGTAGCATTGTCTAGTGGACCTCTACCAAGTTTGTTCAAATCCTGGCCTCTGGGTCAAAAATGGCCCCGCCCCAGGGGCCACTAGTTTTACATAGAGTTATATAAGAAAATCTTAAAAAATCTTCTTGTCAGAACCGTAAGTTATAGTGCTTAGATATTTGGTGTGTAGCATTGTCTAGTGGACCTCTACCAAGTTTGTTAGAAAAATGTCCCTGGGGTCACTATTGGCCCCGCCCGAGGGGTCACAAGTTTTAAATAACAATATAGAAGAAAATCTTTAAAAATCTTCTTGTCTGAAACCACAAGACCTAGAATTTTAAAATTTGGCATGAAGCAAGCTTTATCAAGCTTTTTCAAATTATTGGATTAGGTTAAAGGTCACGGAGGCTAAAAGTAGATTTATCTACTGTACCTCATAGAGCCTTCATTTATAGACCAATATCTTTGATATTCAGTATAGAGGTTCCTTGCATGGACCTCTACCCATGGGTAGGGTTTGAGGTCACTGGGTCAAGGTCAAGGTCACCATAGCTTATGATAGATATTTCTACTTTCTGTCATAGAGCCTTTATTTATTGACTGATATTTTACATATTTGGTTTGTAGGCACTTACATATTTTCAATTAAAAAATGAAATACTGCTTAACAGCAAACCTACAGCAAAAGTACTCAGCTGAGCGATCCAGGGCCATCATGGCCCTCTTGTTTGTATATCATTCATTTCCAATGTATGTACATAACAAAATAATATATATGGCTTTTGTGCAAAACTGTTGTATCATGTTCTTTGTTTAATTAATGTATCTACAACGGTTTTGCAGAAAACTTTCCATAACCTAGTTCGCTCTCTACATGGTGCTTAGTTTGGTGGTGTATAAAGCATTTAAACTTACTTTTTATCACTGTACTCCTAAAAAACTTTATTACCCAGAGTTCATTAGTTTTCACATGAAGTTGTCCATAGTACATGAATGAAGGAGGCTGCCTGTGTTATTGTGTGATATTTTGCACTCAAATATAGGAGAAAAACAGTATATATTCCAGTATATTGGTAAGATTTCTAGAGTAAATGAATGGGGATTATATATATTCTTAACCAAAAGTTGAATGCATAGTATTAGATTCATTGAAACTATTCAAGATAAATAAGTCTACCTTAGTTTTCAGATAATTTCACTAACCATTGTTTATTGCTAAAATGGAGTAAAACTAAAACTAAATTTTACTTATTCCTGTCTGACCTGTTTTTTTCTCATTCTCTGCCTGCACTGGTTTTTTGCTAGATATTTTTGAAAGTCAAAAGTCAAGGTCAGTTGAGTGATAAGGCAGTTTTCTTAATATTCATTCCATATGCTGTAAATTGGATAAGAGATGAAATGGGCAGTTGTCATGATTTTGCAGTGCCAAAGAGGAATACCCCTTTTGTTTAAGTTGTAGCTAAGTTTTATGTATAAAGATACAAGATCATAAAATAAGTCTGCAAATTTCTAAAACTTTTCTGTTATGATTTGAAATACATAGGAGTATTTATACGTTCGAAACAAAGTTTGTGGGGGGTATACAGGAGTCACCCATGGGTTGGTTGGTCGGGGGGTGGATCAGGCGGTCTGTTGCAATTTCCTTGTCCGGAGTGTAACTTGAAAACTAATGGTTTCAATTCAGTGCAACTTCATACAATGGTCAAGCACAGTGAGAGGAAGTGCAGTGTTTAAGAACCAAAACTCCATCTTCAGAATTTGCAGAGTTATTGCCCTTTGTTGGTTTTCATTGTCCAGACATAACTTGAAAACTAATGTTTGGAATTCAGTGCAACTTCATACAACAGTCAAGCACAATGAGAGGAAGTGCATTGTACAAGAACCAAAACTCCATCTTCAGTACTTACACAGTTATTTCCCTTTGTTGTTTTTCCTTGTCCGGGGCATAACATGAAAACCAATGGTTGGAATTAATGCAACTTCATACAGTGGTCAACACAATGAGAGGAAGTGCAGTGAGAGCTGAAACTCTATCTTAACTATTAGCAAAGTTATTGCCCTTTGTTGGTTTTCTTTCTCCTGAGCAAAACTTGAAAGCTAATGGTTGGAATTCAATGCAACTTCAAACAATGGTCAAGCACAATGAGAGGAACTCCGTCTTCAGTACTTGCACAGTTATTGCCCTTTGTTGGGTTGCTTTGTCCGGAGCATAACTTGGAAACTTCTAGTTGGAATTCAGTGCAACTACATACAATAATCAAGCACTTAGACAGGAAATGCAGTGTACAAGAACCACAACTATCTTAAATTGCCCACAACCATAACTCTTTTTCAATTCTTTTACAAAGTATTATGTTACTAATAACTTCTTCAGTTCCGAAGCAGTCTTGCGAGGGTATTGATCACATCTAGTGATAGCTCTAGTTTTTGTCAATCTAAGCTGGCATTAATTTCTGTTATAAGTGTGCTAGTGTTGAAAGCATTTTATAAAGGAGAGAATATTACCAGTGAAAGAGTGAATTAACATTCTGGCGTTCTGCTGTCATTATATATATATATATTTGTATTATTTTTTTGAATGTTCTGAATATGAACCGCTTCAAATTGTACAAAAGATTACTTTAAAAGGTGTAAATTTTCCTCCTGTGATTCTCTCTGAAGTCAAATAAATGTATGATGAAAATGTGAGAACTGGTGTCTAGTTATTATTCATGAATAAGTTTTTACTGTAACATCAATAATTTTCATGGTGTCCTTATTTTGTGTATCATAAACAGATGCTTTTAACTGTGGTTACATAGAATGAAGCTTAGTAATGTAAACATACAGTTTGCACTGTCTCCAGGAGCTAAAGTGTCCATCCATGAAGCAAAGGTTTATGGTTAAAACTGTAAGGAGGTCTTAAGCTGATGAATATGGTTATTGATTGATTTGCAGCCCAAATGGTGGTCTGCGCATAGGCCAAAGCCTGAAAATATATACTAACGCAAAATAGAAACATTTGTATTTGTTTTTTTAGCTCACTTGAGCACAGCTCAGGATGAGCTTATAGGATCCTTGAATATCAGTTTTCCATCATTCTGTCATCCACAATTGGTTTGTTAACACTCTAGCAGTTACATATTTTTACCTAATTATTGTGAAACTTGATCAGAACAATCATCTTGGTAAGATCTTGACAAGTTTGAATATTGGTCATACCGGACTTAAAACTAGGTCACAAGGCCAAATCAAAGGAAAACCTTTCTTCACACTCTAGAGGCCATATTTTCATTCCAGATGTGATGAACATTTGTAAGAATCTTTATCTTGATGATATCTAGGTCAGGTTTTGAAATTGGGTCTTCTGGGGTTGAAAACTAGGTCATGGGGTCAAAACATATAAAAACCTTGTTTACACTCCAGAGGCTTCATTTTCTTTCCAAATTAAAAATGAACATTTGTCAGAATCTTTGCCTTCATGATACCTAGGTCAGGATCGAATATGGGTCATCTTTGGTTGAAAACTAGGTCATGAGGTTAAAACAGAAAAAATCCTTGTTAACACTCTAGAGTCCACATTTTCTTTCCAAATGTCTTGATTTTTTTTTTCAGAATGTTTATCTTGATGATATTTAGGTCAGGTTTGAATATATGAATAAATTGAACAAGTAGGTCATTGGGTCAAAAGACAGAATTACTTTGTTAACACTCGAGAGGCCAATTTTTATGTCCAAATAGCATGAAATCTTGTCAGAATGTTTATCTTGATGATCTCTAGGTCAAGTTCGAATATGGGTCATCTCGTTTCCTGAACCAGCCTCATCCCATTATGGGTTCAAGAGTTATGGTCCCTTAACAATGGGATGCAGGTGAGCAATTAAGGGCCATCATGGCCCTTTTTTTAATGTATATAGAATGGATGCGAAATTTGCAAAGTTATATACATCAATACTTTCAAACACGTTGCATAGAGTTCCCATATATAAACGGAAAGGACGATGTCCTGAAACTATTTCAGTTCGGACAAGTTGACAGTGGCTGACTACATGCAAATAACATTTTACATTGAATTCAACTAGTTTACAAAATCACATTCCTTTCGAAGAAGAAATATTTTAAACTCCTGTGCTTACTCCTGCCGCATTGAGCTCACTTAACGTTCTTGATGGAGGATAACGTCTTGGACACATTTTTCAAAATATCCCCCACATGAGTCCTGGCTCTAGCGTTATCATCCTGGAAGATGAATTTTTGGCCATAACGTTGAGCAAACGAGACAACATGCGGAACCAACATGTTGTCACGGTAGTACAGCACACTGCTATGGCACCCATGAAGCTGTGTTCTGGCAGACAGTGATGCCACCCCATACCATTTCAGACCCACCCACATATCGGTCGTGGGCAGCCCTAGTAAAACGTTCACCTGGGCGACGCCAAACTCTCCTTCGACAATCACGAAAGTCTAGGTTGAATATGGATTCAATAATACATGAACAACACATGCGATGACTAGCTAATATTCCACCGATAGCGCTCTCTACTTCACGCCAAACATTCATGACGATGCCTTGCTGACAACGGCAAGACCACTTAAGGGTGCCTAGCGTTAAGACCGTCTGTGTGAAGGCGATTTCTGATTGTCTGTCTCGAGACATTGACCCCTCTGACATGTCGAAAGCGTTGTTGAAGGTCTGTGGCCGTCAGTGCTCTATTATCGAGAGCTTGATGAACAACGGTCGTCTCGTACGTCAGTTCATCTTGGACGTCCAATTCTTTGGACATCAGCCACTTCAACAATTGTTTGATAGCGTGACCACAATCGACAGACAACGGACCGTGAAACATTCAAGTCAGCTGCAGCTTGTGCCTGTGTACTTCCGGCCTGGAGCATACAAATGGTCCGCCAACGTTGACGTTCCGTCAGACGTCTCATAATTCCAATTGTAAATTTGATTGTGAATTTTTGTTCGACATCTACACAACACAATATCCTGAAAGTTTTGCCCAACGAAAGTCAAAATTACAATGATTTTGGTCAATGTTAAAATCTGCGTGGTATCGTTCATGTCTTAAAGTTGCACGTGCAGCACAAATATGAACAAGATTTTTATACTTTAGTGACCACCTATCTGCACATGAAAGACCATAAAAATATACATGGTGATTGCCTAGAGAGAATACGTTTTCCATATCATAACAAAATAACAAAACCCTTACTTTTTGTGAACAGTATAAATACATGCTTCGGACAGTGCGTGGGCACTGTATTGAAATCTGTATCTGGAAATTTATTTTAGAAACTTTGGGGTCTCTTAGACTTATTACCGCGAGACCGAACAGCCGGTTCCGAAGTAAAATGTTCTCTGCAAACCTATTTCTGGAAGTTCTCTACAAAAATGGACAAAATTGTTCGCCATTCCTCATAAAAACGATCGGAAAGTAAATAAATCATGTCCGAAACATTATCCAGATAAATGAATTCTACTGACGATCAAGCACTGTTATGTTAGTGATTTAGCGTCTTTCAGAGTAGTCACTTCTGCTGGCTCTCCGCCGATAATGCCTAATTTCTTAATGTATTGGTCCGTAGATGTTTCAAGAAATAATTAAGTAGTAAATCAGTCTGAAGTTCATCCTTGTCCATAACAAAAGAATAGAATAACAGAAATATCCTCTGAGTAAATGTTCAGTTGCTCACATATGATTTTGAAAACGTTTCATTAAAGGAGAGTCAGTAAATTATAATAGAAGTATGTACAGGCAGACTTTGTACAGAAAAAATACGAGCAGGAAGTCATTATCCGATTGGGTCAAAATACTTCCTTGCATCGACATTCGGTTATGTTTTAGTGGTGCCATGAGCTCCATTTAAATGACTTGTTAGATGCTTTTTATTGTTCAAGTCAGATATTAGTTATCTGTGAGTAAGAACAATAGGCGTGGGTAGATTTCGACCATTTTAGAAATTAATAACAGTCGCAGTTCATGTATGCAATGAAACAATTGTCTTGTGAAGATATCAGCATGCAAGCAAAAAAGGTGAAAAACTAATCATGTTTTTCCTACGAAAATAAATAATATTTACACATGTCTCTCCCTCATTGTTAAATGACGATTTTTTTTTTCAAATTTATTTTTCACAAATTGAACCCCCGCATTTTTACAAGCGTCACAAAGCTATGTGAATGTTAAACTATGTTGTCTTAGAAACTTGGAAGCTCAACTAAACAGTCCTTGTTACTTCTGTTGTAGCAAAATATAAATATAAAATATTTATATATACTAGTATATAATTATTATAACTGAAATACTTGACCGGCTAATTTGGCAGCCCCAATCTTTCTCTCAGTAATATGCAATCATGTATGCAATAATATAGAATACAATGTACAGGTTTTTGCTGAAAAAAGTTGATATCAAAAAAGAATTCCATCACTGAAAGGGGTCGGTAGGGGAAAAGTCACAGAAAATGTCAATATCTGGCGTGTTCTCCTCAGCAGCCAAAACTGACAAACTTCGGCTCCTTATGCTACATACCAGCCGTCTGATGGTACGTAGAGGTATCCTGGCCAACTCCTCATGAAGAGCACGTCCTTGAAAAAAAATCTCCCCTTGATGGAGTCAGTGATTTGAGAGAAGAGTCGGACACATTTAATACCTACTCATAGCTGATCGAACTGCAGTATATGTGACTTAAGTGTCTTTGTCCAAGGATACACCTCGTTTACTAACTAGGATTCGAACCTTCCAAACCAGAAGCAAAGTTATTGTTTGCTTTGGATATTACAGCAAAACAGTTAATCAGACGAGCGTCTAGATACTGGAAAACACTTAAGTGGTCTGTATAAAACAGTGCCTGTATAAGCTGTTTATTATTTTCTGAACCATTCCTGTCATACTACTACTGCAAAATAAT
Organism: Cyclina sinensis; assembly: GCA_012932295.1. Classification (NCBI taxonomy): domain Eukaryota; kingdom Metazoa; phylum Mollusca; class Bivalvia; order Venerida; family Veneridae; genus Cyclina; species Cyclina sinensis. The sequence goes on along the minus strand of JAAONU010000003.1, from coordinate 21,524,554 downwards.
GGATAACAATACAGTTGGAAATATCTCGCTCGCTCCGGTAGTCGATGAAAATGCACATATATTCGACGAACATGAGATTTCTGACGGAATTAGAACCATCTTCCTAGTTCTGATGGTTGTGATCGCCTTAACCGGAATTCCAGGCAATGTTGTTGTTATTTTAGTACAAACAAGTCTCAAATCAAAAAGCAGTACAGACTATTCTATTCTGTCGATGGCTTTGTTTGACATGTATTCTGCTGTCGTCAATACAACACTATACATCCTACGATTTCAGCCGAACGTTTGGAGGATTTTTGCTTCAAGAGTGTTTTGCAGTATTAATCTCTTTTCGCTTTACGTGACCAGTTTTGCGTCCACTGTTCTTCTGGCAACAACTGCATATTGTCGTCTTAACCGGGCTGTTGCAATGTCAACAAGGGAGTCATCTACTGTTGCCACACGGGTCGGGCGCGTATGTGTGGCTATTGGGGTTTCAAGCATTATCTGTAGTGCATTTTTTCTGTTCAGCGTTACACTAGATTCTGTAACAAACCAATGCATTGTCATTGAGGGTTACGTGTCTTTGGCGAAAATTCTGAACGGAGTTCTGTTTTTTATATTCATCTTCTCATTTGTTGTTGTTTCCTTCTGCTACATAAGAATCGCGATTGTGCTCAAACGCCGCAGAAGAAATCAAAGTAAGTCAGAGAATACACCGGCGTGTCAGCAACGTCGATCTCGTATAAAGAAAGCGAGGGTGAAGCCGGCTTCGAATGAAAAAGGTAGGCCTAGTCTTTCAAATAGAATGACAAGAAACAACAGAATATGGACCAGTGAATCTGTACTTGTACAGAACCACTACTTGTACTCTCCGTTCCAAACATGGAAGGCTCAATCTACGCCAAGGCGACATACAGTTGATAGCAGGAGAGAACATCAAACGTGGCACACAAATAAATCATTCTCAGGATGTAAAATGGAAGACTATTTTAGGAACGGAAATGTTCTTTGTCGTAAACAAAATCACATTAGACGAGCACTAACAGTTTTTGACAGAAGAAGAAAAATGATAAATCACGTGACTTTCATGATGTTTTTGATAACTCTGCTCTATGGTACCACGTGGACAATAAAATGGTCAGCATCTACATTGTTTATGTCACAAAATGATATAGGATTCCTGCTTGAGAAAATAATTATAATCAACTGTATGAAAAACCCACTTTTCTATATGATAATGAGCTCAAAGTTCAGAGAGAAGGCACGTCAACTCTTCTGTAAATAAGCTTCCAGATTTTTTTATGTTTAATGACGTATGTGTCAAAACTAAAATAAAAAATTTTTGCCTTGTAATTTGTGTTATTTTGCCGTACATATTTTTTTATTGCTGTACATATTTCTTGACAACAATATAAAACCTTTTTGAGAATCTCGACTACATCGATTGGACATCACGTCTAACGACGTCATTTGGATTAACGTTCAGTTCTTGGATAAGACAGCTGTAAGGTCACGGGTGCTATGTATAACATTTTTCCTAGGTCAATCATCCTTACACTTATGGTAAAGTATTAAGAAAATACATTGAAAACACGCACGCTCGCACGCAAAATTTGTAGTACTTTTCTGACAGGATAATACATAAGGGTATATTAACACTTTCTACTATCCAGGATCTTTTGACGATTGATTGATTGATTTTTTCATGTTCTGAGTCCAAAATATCGTCCCATATGTGCTTAATTGGATTTATGACCGATAAAAGAGCCTGTCACTGAAACTCTTTGACGCTATGTTGGGCAAGGTTATTTTTATCAGTCGAACCGTATATGGCACGGAATACCAATTTTTCTTGATGCCGATCACTGAACGGAACAACAACTGGATAGAAAAACTCGTTGAAATACGTTGGCTACAACGATTGTCGGGGAACAAGAACTATTCGGTTTTTGTTTACCACCCATTATCCTGCCCAAAACTATTACGTTGACTTCACCCCACCTCGTTCACATTGACGGCGAGAAAAAGCGTATCCACATGGCTTGATTCCAGTGCCAAGCAACCGAGGACTACGATTACAGTTATTAATGTGTTCCATATATATGGCCGCCTGGCTCTTATTGCGACAGCGTTTCCTGGAAGACGGTCTAAAACGGTTTGTATAGATATGTTTATTTCAATCCTGCTACTTCTAACTGTTTCTTAGAAACGATAACGTAATACAATGACCCTGGTGTGCATGCGAAACTTTACGTTTCAATTACGGCATCTCTGACGATTCCAGATTGCTGAAAATGTTGTTTGCGATGAAATTTCACAATTTCTTCCGACGCCAGTTGTTTATAAGGGCTTCAACTCTGTTGTTTTCGATCAAATGTAACACACATTAGTGTTACAGGTGCATTTTCTTGATATTCTATGATAAGTTTTGGAGGCAATGAACGTTATATGTTATTTGGGTTTTTAAAAAACCCAAATAATAATTTTATTACCCTTCCCCAGCCGAGTAAGACGATTTAAAAAAATCATTGCTGTGTCAAATGAAACGTCGAAATAAGATTCCCTTTAGGGTACCCCTTCACCGCAAAATGACGTCACAGCATAATTTGTGCTGGCGAAATGCGGTATTTTCCCAGGGGTGATAATTATGTTTTTTTGAATATTGAATTTATATCTTTAATGAAAGCCATAAATTGGGGTTAATATATCCGCGCATTCAGTACTGATTATTTTCTTTATTTTTTAAATTTTTATTTCAATAGTTCGTCTGTAGATCTACATGAAGTTTTTGCTTTTGTACCTTACGAATGTAAACAAGAGAAAAGGGGTAGTCTGTTAAGGACACTTTTTTGTAGTTAATATCACGGTTTGGCCAGGTCATATTTGTTTCAAATACTGATGAGAATATTTATCATTACTCTATTTTGGTAAATATATTTTTTTGACAATTAAAAAGTGTTTGTATATCGGAATTTACACTTTACAACATTGAACTATACTTCAGAAATTTGGGTTTTTACACAATTTAATGAAATATAACGAATAACGAATGTTTTGTCAATTTTGTAAACGTTTCTTACAAATAAGATCAAATGCAGTATGGAGAACTTGGGCGTTTTCCATTCTGTATCAGCAGATATGTAAAAATAACAAATATTGATTTAATGAATTCAGATACAAAATAATCGATACATTTAAAGAATAATGACTTAGGAGTATTGGTAACAGTTCTATGTATGTTATGCACACATATTAACCACCTAATTTGAATAAGAACACAACCTACATAATTATAGTACTTTTACCCCGTTAGTTTAAGAATGTCCGTATATCCGCTGAGGATACAAACTGGACGGCATGATCAGAACAATATAAGACGTCAAGAGCTTTTTTTGTATGTGTTGAACTACATAGTTTGAACTACAATGGAAATTGAGAACAAACATTATTTGATGACTTCTGCACAGCGTCTGGGATAGTTGCTGGCGGCATACTTTTTTGCATATCGAACTGAAGTTAAACCTCAGGATTTTAAAACTCCTATCTTTAGAACCAGTCTCCATTACTCTTTGCATGCTCTGGTTGGATATATGAATTAATGAAAACGAAAAATTTTCATTACATGCTGTAAAAATTTTCGCATAAATGATTTTTCGCCTGTTTAGCCTTTGCAATGTGCATATTAAAGGAGGCATGACATGACCACTTGAATTATTGCCGTCTTTCTTTCGTCGATTTTAAAAATAGCATATACTGACTGTAGATGACAATGCCCCCGAAGTTGTGCTTTGACCTTTGAGCTGAGGACCAGTCATTCAGGGGTCAAGGTCACATATGTCAGTGGGAAGGTCTTGTCCAAAGGGGTGTTGTGTCCAAGTATGAAGTATATCCGCTTACTAATAAGGAAGTTATGGCCAATGTTAAAGTTTTCGGATGGACGGACGGACTGATTGACTGACGGACGGACAGTTCAAAAACTATATGCCTCCCTTTGGGGGGTATAATGAGATATATACATTTTTTCAGAACACGCTGATAAACGTCTCTAATGCTTCTTTTTAAAGAAGCTTACTTGTATGTGTATGGCGATGCTATATTCATGTAAGAGAAAACTACCCCGTCAGTCGTTTTTGCTCTATTAACTCGTGTGTATAAGTTTCATGTATAACTCAATGTAATCGATAGAAATGAAATTTCAAATGATTGTTACTGTTTTAAATAGGTCATAATTTCCCTACATATATATGAACTCTCTTGCTTAGTTTTATTACTTGTTCTAGCATTCATGTCTCTGAATTATTGCATGAATCATATTTATAACACTTTTGTATTAATTCTATGTATACTTTTGCAATGCGACACAATGCGTGTTATATTCTGTGTTAGACAATGTACACAATACATGTAGAGTCACGACATTGAAGTATTCTAAAATAAACTGACCTAGAATAGATGTTTACAAACATCTAGTCCAAAAGTAGAAAACTTAACAAAAAGATAGATACTCGAGATACTAGATAATATAATCGGCTGTATAATTATTTTAGATCTGCTCGCTTGATTAATTTTAAAAAGTATACATTTGTAATTGTAAACTTTATTTGGTTCACAATTCATTGCACAAAATTGTATCGTGGATAGGTGTATGAATACCCCCATCGTCGGTTACCCCCGGTACATATTGAAACGGAATGGACCGAACGTAGGTTTCCGACGATGGAATACCCCAGTCTTTTTAATACTTTTTCTCTATATACACATATATTTACACATATTTTTGTCGAGATAATAACGTGAATGACCGATGCCTGTGTTCTTCGCGTGTAAGATCGTCTGCTCTTATGTTGTCTTTTGGTGACTCAAAAAAGTTAAATAACAAGACCACCCGGTTAATGCGTTCCTTAATGCGAATAATAGCGCACCCGTCGATTACTGCGCAGATTCGGATATTTGCACCAGCAAATAACTTCTTCCAGTTTGCTACATTTTACTTCACTTATATCCGTCTTCCTTAAAATTCACTGGTCCATAAAAATTGGCTTTCGTAAGTTTATTTTTTTTCACGCCTGTATAAAGATTTGATGTACTAAAACAGGGTGAAGGTGTTAGTATATGGTGGTAGCTTCCTATTTTTTGGATTATTTAGGCGAGTAAAATCTTATTATTTTCATTAGTTTTAATCTATGTTAAGTCTCGAGCCACTTGAGGCAAGACAGAACACAGAGTCTGTCAGTTAATCAATTCCTGTAGTTGACAAATCTAATTTCAATTATGTTATTGTTTTTGTCTCTTAAAACCCCATTCTAGTGCATGCATTTGAAATTTTAAGCGTTTCTAAGTTATAGTATGTGAATACAAGAATACCGAGGAAATGATTTTCAGTAACAGAACAAACGCATGCACGTTACATAATAAATCATTTTAGAAGAATCTGATCCACATTCTTTCAATTGTTTGTTAGAATCTATACTTCCGTCCTTATTCCAGGCATCATGGCAAAGCCGCGTTTCTTGAATCTCTTTGTTCTGTTGGCTACAGCAGTTTACTGTGTTGTGGCGAGTCCTACGGGGGCACCATCCTCCGTGTGTGACTCGATGGTGCCGGGCCATTCCGTCTTGGAGCAAACAGGAGCTTCTCCCTATGTAATTGAGCTGTCCACGACAAAGTACTGCCCAAACCGGACAGTTTCTGGTGAGCTTTTAAGGTTCTTTCTTGATATTCACAATATGGTTTATTTAACAGTTACATATCTTCCCCTACATAACGGTTTGAACTACGCAAACTTCTGGCGTAGCTGTATTAAAGTCGATTTTGACCTACATTTAGTACGAATAAAATTGTTAGATACAAAATCGTCAGCTGAAGAAGGAAGTTTGCCATTGGTTAAAAGTGTTACTGTTATGAAATTTTTGGGCAGAATTCGTAATTGTTTGTTTAATTGCGTCTGATATAAAATATAGAAAATATAACTAAAGATTTAATTGAAATGATATTGAAACTTTTAGCAATAAACTCAACATTTTTTGTTCATACCCTAAACTGTTTTGGAAAATAGGACATTCGAATACTATGTACGTTCAATAATTGCCAATGACCGAAAACTATTTATGGGGCGTTAATTTTGTGCTGTATCTACGTCGATCATCTTTTTTGAAGATATTTCTTGTTCATTTTTAATGAGTAAGTTAGATTACAGACAATATAGTAAAAGTGTTTAATGATAGATATTTTGACGATACTGTTTCTAGCTGACCCGTTCTTCTTTATTAGAAAGTTGCAGCGTTTAATGCACTTTAATCAGACGATATCTTTTTGTATCACCTACTGCATTTGCTTAATCCATTGCTTTGTTGTGTTATTGCCAGTCAATGATTTTTCCTTTAAATATTATTGAAAATTTAAAAAAATCCATAGATTTCATCAACCAGACCCATTTACTTTCTACCTTCGATGTTTAAAAGCGTATTCAAATTACTGAAATGTATTTCCATTGCAAAAAAGATAATTCCTGAACTTTTTTTCAGTGACTTTGAAGGGTTCTACGGATAGTGAAACATTCAAAGGTTTTCTTTGTCAAGCTCGAACTGCTGTGAATACGTATGTAACATCCGGGCAACTGACATCTGCAGACACAAAGGCTTCGAAAAACAACTGTGTTGGTGTAGGTGGCACCAGTATTTTCCATTTTATCACTTACTTTTTTGTCTATTCATGTAACTTCCCATAACCTTTTCAACGGGCTAATAATATTTATGATCAGTCAGTCGGAACATCTCGGCTATTTTCGGAAAAATCTATTTAAGTTGGTTTGTGACTCATGATTTGCCAGCATGTGTCCGTTGCTATACACGTCTTTTTAAACATTGAAAATGAAGGTCTAAGCAAAATGAGTTTCAAAGCAATATAAACAAGCACTTTTTTTCTCAGACTGCTGAAAAAAAGAATAAAAAATATTTCAGGTTTATTTCTTAAAAAATCGAAAATTCGAACAATCTGCTAATAAATATTTTACACACAACTTCAAACAACTGCTGTTAGAATGTGTAAATATTTTTAACTGCTTTGGCTGCCGACTGCTTTTTCCAGAAAGCTACTCTTACACACGGAAACAGAGATGTCAAGAATTCCTTTTATATGATGTGGACACCAGACGCCACAGGCACCGGCGACATTTACATCGTGTAAGCATTTCTCATTTATGTTGAAATTTTAATCTCATCCTTTTCATTTTTTGATATAAAAAGGACAGAGAAAAAGCATCTGCATTCGTCAGAACTCGGCCGATTCCGTACCTCCATCTAATAGACGGAGAGTAGCGGGGTAACACGAAGTTAACCGAATAGTTGTACCTGCTGAATTTTGGTAAATTTTCCTTTTGCTAAGCAAATTTTCCATATAACTGATCTCTTTATACTATGCAAGTGGTATGTATAGCAGACCAATTTTCATGTGAAATTCCTCAAGGACGCCATTTGATCACGTTACCAATAATCATCTATTAATAAAATATTATGAGTGTCTGTAGCATGATTTATACATTTATCCAAATATTTCGAAGTATTTTATTAGTTTATTAACTTAGAATGAATTGATTTGATCAGATGTTTTTAATTATTCTTGTTTATCTGGCAAACATCATAAGTCTTGTGATAATATTAAGGTTTAGACCTTGTCTCCCTTGCGGAGCCTAATCGTAAAACACAATTTTTCACCGAGCTTTTAAGGGCTTCTGTATGTTTTTAACTCCGACATAGAATTTATTTATCAATCTTAGGTGTACCATCGTAAAAGAGAAGACTACATTTTGGGTAAAACAAAGCACTACAGCCATCACTTACGCAGGGATGGACGCTTGTTCGACTGATGGAAAAGAGACAGGTCTTTTAAATGCTATTTTTTTAGAAATCTAAATGAAAATTATCCAGCGAGAATTTTAAGAACAACATTAAAGGAGTTATATTTCGTTGCGTTTTATTCCAGAATTATTTTCTTGCATATTGGTCAAAAGCTATTTTAGCCTTGTACACAAAAGAATTTACATGGTAGAGAAGATTTGTGTAATGAACAATGCAATATAGTGATTTGTGACAGTGTAAACGTTTTTCACTCTTATTATTGACAGCAAAATTTAAGCAGTCAATAATAACTGCCGAACACTTTATTTTTTTTCCAGAGAAACCAGGTACTTGTCCTACGCCCACCGAAGCTGGTATTTGTCTAGAAGCGTGTTCCGATGATCGTAACTGCACTGGGAACCAGAAGTGCTGTTCTAACGGTTGTGGTCACACATGTCAAATACCAGTACCTGATGGTAGGGCATGATTCTTGAAACTAAAATCACAACAGTTCTATTCTATTTTATTACATCGTCCAAATACCTCTAAATAGGAGTTTACATTTCCTCCACATGAAATATGCTAACATATATTTTACTTTTCCGGCTCTTGACCTAGGCCAACTGAAGCAAGGATATTTCGATAAAGTATGTTCTAGTGCTAGTGATCATAACTGTACCGGAAACTTGAAATACCGTACTAACGGTTGCAGTCGCACGTGTCATATACCCGTATGTAATAGTAGGGCATCACTATTAGTACTAAAAAAAACAAGTCATTATTTTTTCTTTAAATTTTATTAATTAAAAACTTTAAACACAGAACAACGACTAAGTTTCTTTAACCTGGGTGTATGGTTTTCTGTCAATAATCAAAACAGTTTCACGTAGTGACTGGGTTTATTCTTCAGTTAACAAAATAAACTGTAAGCAATTCAACCATAACACTAACAAATAGCCTTTCTGATATCTGATATATAACCTTGTAAACATTTCAATGAGTTTTTAACATAATGCGGTTGGCCAATTCAATTTAAACCAAACTATTTACGAGGATTAAAAGGAAAAAATGTAAAATTGCAGAATTAGATATATTTACGAAAAGTGAAAGTACCACACGCAAAAAAATGAATGAATAAAAATAAAGCCAATGCAGAACAATGAAGCATTACATACTTATTTTTGTTTTGACTGATTCTTGATTTCCTGCGTATATATTGAAAAGGTCACCTAACTATAAAGAGCAATATAAAACTTATTTTGTCATAGTGATGATTTAATTGTACATTAACTAAAAATGTCCCAATATTGTTAAAGATGTTCGATATCTCGCAGGTGTAATTTGAATTTATTTTTGATCCCCTTTCATTCTAGAGAAACCCGGCACCTGTCCAACGCCCACCGGAGTTGGTGGCTGCGTTGAGGATTGCTCAAGTGATTCCAGTTGTACCGGGAAACAGAAATGCTGTTCCAATGGTTGTGGTCATTCATGTCAAATGCCGGAAGGAGGTGATACATAACGCGATTTATTTGTTTCTTTCTCCCTTTAATACGGTTTACCACATCTTAAACTGGTAACACTTGCCATTAGTACAAGCATCAAGAAATGACAATTTTCATATTAATTGTTTCTCTTTTAAATAAGTTACAGGCAGTTTGTTACCTTTGTAATGAGGCTACCAGTATATCAAGGAATAATTCCTTTTCTCCACGTTTGATAAGGTGTTGCAGTGTTTCTTATACGCCACTGTAACCAAAGTGAACAAAGTTACAGGCTAAAGACAATAGTTTTAAAATCAAAGTGATAATGTAATTAGCATTTATTTTAGAGGGCCGATTTTACTGAAATCAATTGAAGCTTATTCTAAATTATGAAAACGCATGGAACTTGGTAGCTTACTTGTTGAAGCAAATGTTCGTCTCTTTACAGATCCCATGAATGTTTGTACGACCGGAAATCCTCTGCAAGATCCTGCAAACTGTGGTAGAGGTGGAGAACCCTGCCCCGCCAGTCATTACTGTGAAATATCCCCAACGGATTCTTACGCCGTTTGCTGTCGTACGTATTTCAAACAGAACTCGCTGACATAGTTAAAATAGCCAATGACGAACTAATAAACATTTACACTTCTCAATATGAATGAACATTGTTTCGCCGTTGCAACAAGTGCAGCCAATATCCACGTCCGTTCTGTTATTGCGGCTTTTAGCTCTTTTCAATTAGTAGATTTTCAATGAATAGTGTTGAATTCTACTTGGCTTTTTCTTATTATTTGACATTGATTTCCTACGTTTTCGCGACTGTAATTCATTGCTTATCGATTAGGACTACACGACATTAACCAACGTTATCAGAAATACATATATTATTACACGTATGTTATGTATTTCTACTCAGTTTTTGTCTTCATAATAATATTACTTTAACAGCAAAGGACTTAAGTTGCACAAGTGACGATGACTGCATGGGAACCACAAACACAACGTGCATTGGAGGAAGGTGCACAATCAGCGGTAAGCAAATATACACCATTCGAAATATCTCTGTTTTTTCTGTCAGCAATACTCCCCATTCGAATAAGCAAATATACACCATTCGAAATATCTCTGTTTTTTCTGTCAGCAATACTCCCCATTCGAATAAGCAAATATATACCATTCGAAATATCTCTGTTTTTTCTGTCAGCAAATACACCCCATTCGAATAAGCAGATATACACCATTAGAAATTTCTCTGTTTTTTTCTGTCAGCAATACTCCCCATTCGAATAAGCAAATATACACCATTCGAAATATCTCTGTTTTTTCTGTCAGCAATACACCCCATTTGAATAAGCAAATATACACCATTCGAAATATCTCTGTTTTTTCTGTCAGCAATACACCCCATTCGAATAAGCAAATATACACCATTCGAAATATCTCTGTTTTTTCTGTCAGCAATACACCCCATTCGAATAAGCAAATATAGCAATACACCCCATTCGAATAAGCAAATATACACCATTCGAAATATCTCTGTTTTTTCTGTCAGCAATACACCCCATCTGAATTAGCAAATATACACCATTCGAAATATCTCTGTTTTTTCTGTCAGCAAATACACCCCATTTGAATAAGCAAATATACACCATTCGAAATATCTCTGTTTTTTTCTGTCAGCAATACACCCCATTCGAAATATCTTTGTTTTTTTCTGTTTTAGATATAAAACCTTCTTGGTGAATCAAGTACAAGAATTGTCGTATTTAAATTTGAGAGAAAAGTATCAAACATTTACCGTTTAAGATTGGAAGTATTAACCATTGCATCTTTAAGAATAATCGTATCATGTATGGTTTTAGACTAGAGAGTAATTTATAGCCTGAATTTGTTTGAAGAAAATGTTTTCAGCATTTAATAATCGAGTTTTGATTTGTTTTTGAATAAGAAGTGGTAACTATTAACAGATATTAACTATTCAGTATTGACGACTTAAGAATGAAATTTACAGCAAAAATGTTGACAGATTTATTATGAAAAGTTGCAAGAACGAACCGTTTTAGAATGTACACCATCAAAAAATCTATAAACAAATGTTATAAGGCAAAATTATTAGTGTTGATCTCTTAAAACTGATAACAACGAGAAAATGACCTAGACATTGAAAATGCTTCATTTTCTACAGCAATACATAATCATTTGATATGATTTGCAATTACATTTGGAAAAAAATACAAAAGATCAAACATTCATTTACATCTTTGTTGACCCTGTTTGATTCATTATCTTGTAATTTCCACAGTAGCCAAAATGAGTGGGCTAACATGATCTAATGTCACTTTCAGGGGCGGTTGAAAGTACAACAACATCACTAGGACTGTTGTTTGCATCTTTCTGCGTCTTGATGCAGTTTTGGACAATATAGGTAATGTTCAATTATACTGCGTTATAAATATATCAGTATATATTAATATATCAATAAATACATTCGCTCCATAATCAGTTTACTATATACCAGTTTTGTTCTAGTTATAGTCTAGCTTAATTTGTTCTTGTTCTTGTAAAACAAAGTGTGCTCTTGTCGTGTTTTCAATTATATGAAATGAAATAAGGTCATATAGTTAAAGTTTCGAGTAACCTAAATATTCATAGGACAATAAAAAAAAAAACATGAAAGAGATCAACCTTTCAATAAAAAGCGGCTCTACAGAAAATACTGATAACTTTTATCGCTGATGATAAAAAACGTGCAGCTGCAGCTAGCTTAAAACCTGGAAATCCAGAAAAAACATTTAGATATAAAAATAACAACAGCTTGCGTCAAAACTATTCTTGTTGATTTTAGTGATGTTATATAGTTAAATACTTCTTATTTTTCAGGTTCCTCAAGTGATATCATAAGAGTCAGAAAAATCTATCCCTAGCCAAAACAGGAAAAAGAGGAATAACAACAACAACAACAACAACAACAACAACAATCAAAACGACACAACCAGTCATGAATATAGCAGTGCTTTTCATCAGACTTTAAGAAGTGACATTGCAATCATTCGTAATATATGAATCAAAATATAGTCGCATTATCTATTCCGGCATAACAATTGCTCTTATAACGTGTACTCAGAATACATTTACAGTTTGATACGTTAACGGCTAGCTAAACAATTCTCATTTAGCCAATTAACTGAGCCAGTTGATAAAAATATCAAAAAAAGTACCCTCAAAACCTTGTAATCTGGGTGGAAATAAAATATTAAAATAAAAACAAAGCAGCAACTAAAACATTTTTTTTTAAATCTGAGGAAATATATCAGTCAGTCTCTGTATGCTGTTGAATCAAGGCTTGTAGAATATTCCCCATCTTGCAGATGTCTTCCATCTTTTGTCTCTTGTTGTCCGACATGACAGGCTTCTCACAAAGGTGTATCCATATTTTTCTCCATGTCTATACATTGTAAATAAATTTCGAGTTAGAACCATTTCATATGAGCTGTTTAGTGTTAATGAAATACGTTATTAACTTTCTGTATAAAAGAAAAAAAAGGTGCAAGTGTTACTTTACAGGGACATCATTAAATTGTATAGATAAATCCGCCATCAATTCGCCAGTTTGGTTGAGATCGGTAAATTACAGAAAGCAGTACAGTGTGACGTTCCTATCTCGTACATTTAAAAACTTGACCAAAACAGATTGCATATTGTAAAAGAAGATACAGTGTCATTATAAATCATTTACAATGTATAAATGCGAATTTACTTTTAAAAAACCAGTATCATTTAATAATTTTATGGTTTTTTTTCCAAACATCCTTCTGTACAAATATCGTACACGAAAGAAAAGGGAAAGAAAATTAATTAATTAGAAATGTATCTACAGGGTGGATGCTCCCAATTTTGTGTTTTCAAGAGCAAGTGGCAACATATTTCATCAATACCCGATATAACAAAATAAAACAATAAGTTAAGCCTACTATTCTGATAAAAATTTGGCCCAACAGAAATGACTTCTTTCATTACAATTTATACACCAAGATTGTTTACAAGTGAGAGTTTGAAGGTAAACATCCAAAAGACGAATGGACACTTCGATACATGCGATTTTCTCTAAATCCTATATAGTGAAAAACAGAAAAGGCCTATAACTTAGTAAGGCTACTCGCAACAAAAATGCCTTCTTTACAGCTTACACGCCCGGCTTTTTATTCTGTGAAAACTTGAAGCAATTCTTCCAAAAGATGCATTAAAGCGTTTGAAATACTTTTTTTTCTCTCTATGCCCAATAGTGAAACAAAAAAACCCACAACAACAATAATAACAAGGGCCCATTACTCTAAACTAGGCGCAACGCGACCATCTACAGCCTCGGATATTCGTCTGTGAAAGTTTGAAGCAAATCCTCTATTATATAAATGAGGAGTTCGATGACAATGGGTATTTACACAAGAGTAAACGTACAGATAAAATCAACATTGCCTTAAACATCCAAAAGACGAATGGACACTTCGATACATGCGATTTTCTCTAAATCCTATATAGTGAAAAACAGAAAAGGCCTATAACTTAGTAAGGCTACTCGCAACAAAAATGCCTTCTTTACAGCTTACACGCCCGGCTTTTTATTCTGTGAAAACTTGAAGCAATTCTTCCAAAAGATGCATTAAAGCGTTTGAAATACTTTTTTTTCTCTCTATGCCCAATAGTGAAACAAAAAAACCCACAACAACAATAATAACAAGGGCCCATTACTCTAAACTAGGCGCAACGCGACCATCTACAGCCTCGGATATTCGTCTGTGAAAGTTTGAAGCAAATCCTCTATTATATAAATGAGGAGTTCGATGACAATGGGTATTTACACAAGAGTAAACGTACAGATAAAATCAACATTGCCTTTCACAAAGAAGGGGCATACAACACTACCTTCAAACATTCATTTACGGTACTGTAATATATTGTTTTCATTAATGATAAAAGTGTTGTTAATATCTGTATAATTTCGACCCACCTTATCTGATTTTGACCTTTGTATCAATACTGACTCCATGTTTAAGTTTGTGAATACAAGCTGATGCTTGTGATGGTACGATAAGCATTTCAACAAGTGCATGAAAATTGACAGCTTTTCCTTCATCTTGATGTGAAGGTCATCTCCAATATCCCTTACTGTAAAGCTTTCTACTTTGTCTGTAAGGTTAGGTTTAATTGAAAACGTGTAGGCTTGAAGCATCGCTTTCCCCTTCGCTATTAAAGTAAAAACAAGAAACAAACAACAACAAAAAAAAAGGACACGTAACTCAGTCTTCATATATTGGGCAATTATTATGACTTCGCAGAGTTGAATCAATATACATATTCAAAAAATTATATTCTTTGTTAATTCCTAGGAAACTTGGTCGCTGATTCCCTTCAGTATCTACTGTTTAATCTTTCTTTAAGAATGCCAAATTGTAAACAGATTAAAATACGTAACAAAAAGTTTGTAAGAACTTTACGTCATTCTAGAGCAATGACTTTATTACGTAGTATATATAATTGCGAGAAATCTTACATTTTGTGAGTTCCACTCTGTCTTGCTCGTCCGTGCTAGGTGCGAATTTCTGAAAGCATTTCGACAAATTGTATTCTCAAGTACCTCAGACAAACAGATATATCCATACTGTCGACACAGAACTCAAATATTCAAATTAAATATGCCATCAGGATTACGTATAAACAAACATAAGACTATTTACTATGGTTATGCAAGGGCAAATCAAAGATGCGGATTCGTGCAAATCATTTGTGAACTAAATTATAATTTAGTTTATATGCAATCCTTTCATGTCTTGAATGTTCACTGTCTGCATTTATAATATTTATGTATACCTCTTTGCCAACTAAAGCTGAAAACGTGTATAGGAAAGGGTTCAAAGCTGAATTGATAGGCAACACGAGTACTGCTGTCCACGCATATACCTCGCCTGGAATAGTGCGTCCATTCAAAGCTATAAGACCTAAAATATAAAGTTAAATCTAAGATAATCGGACATTAAAAGCTGTTGTAATTTGCTATTTAATTTACTAAGGAGAAGGAAATCATTTCCTTGACACGAAATCACTCTGACAAACATGTATCTGATATCTGAAATACTAGTATACATATATATGTCTTATAAAGTACTTTTGTTGTTGAGAAAATGTTGCACGGGTTTTCTTTGACATTTAAAAGAAGACAGTTTTTAAAATCTAGGATACTACAAATGCGTTTGTTAAGTTAACAGAATAAATTATAATTGTTAGGATTAATTAAGCAGCTCATTCAGTGTAACTGAATCTCCTCAAAATAGTTAAAATACTTAAATATGAACGAATAATCAGTACAATCTGTCTACTGTTCATATCATTATAATCTGTCGCTGAATATTTCAAATAATATTTTGCCGAGTCTTATAGCGTGATGAACGGTGTAGACATTATAGGCTTAGAGCATTGCTGCACCGTTAAACCAAAGTTCAAATATATTTTTGTCAGATTTGCCCAACAATCTTGGTAAACTGTCAGTTGTTTAGTTGATTATAGTTTTGCCTATACATAATGTCGTTGAGAAGGAATTCATTTTTTTCGCCAACAGTGTACATTAGTTACTTTAAACACTGTTAAAAACTCTTACCCATACAACCGATAGGAAACCAACACGCAAAGTCTGTCGTTACGAGGAGCAGAAGGTTTCGTGCGACCGTCAAATCGTTCCTTCGAGCGCTGCTTTTGTGTTTCATTGCTGCCGACTGTTTCTTCACCTCGAAGTAAATCAGACTCTGTCCCAGGGCAATCAAAACGAATGTCACAAAATTGAAGCCAATGAAAATAACTATAGAGTAAAGCCATCCAGGAGGTCGATTCTTCGTAAGAGGTAAAGCCAGACAAACAGCTGACTTTGAGTAGAATTCATTTTTAAAATAGCTTGCTTGCACTATTGGCAGGATTGCTATAAAAAAGGATACGATCCAGCATATCAGGGCAACGATCTTTGCTACAGTGGGCGAAAAACGAACTGTTCCAAATGGATACTTAATGACAAGTATCCTATCTATCGTGATCAGACAGATAAAAAGAACGCCTGCTTCTGATGATATTGTAGACAGCACACCAGCTAGTCCACACCAGAAACTATTTCTCCAACGTTCGTCTTCTTCAATGTACCTGTAAGAATGCGAGAACAGAAATATTTTGACGATAACGTTATCAAACAACCAGGTTTACTTTGAAAAGATATTACATTGAAGGCTAGAACAAGCCAAATAATGTATAAGTTTAGGATTCAGGCATGAAGTAAGGCTTACTGAATGTATTATATAGAGTCAAATTTTCAATGGCAACCGTTTCTAAAACAATATGAAGGACTTAACGTACGTACCTGTTTCGAAAGACCCGATCCGCAATGGCAATTATTAACATATAGATTCCCATCATAAGGTCAGCTGCCGCCAGGTTCGTTACAAAAATACCATATCCCATATTCATTCGTTTTCGGTCATACACGAATCGATATATCATTGATAAAATATTTCCAGCCAATGCAAGGATACCTATAATCCAAAGTAATAACTGCAGTGCTGTTCGTCGCATCAAGTCCGAGCAAGAACTGAATTCATCTCTATGTGGTAAGCAATTCTCCTCGTCAAGATAGACCGGGCGGACGCAACAGAATTTGTACGCTGGTGTACGCAGCTGCTGCAATTCCTTAATCCCTGTAAACATGGCCTTACCGAACGACGTAATAGGGTTAGAACTTATATCAAGGATATTTACCGTCAGCCGTTCAAATGAGAAATCTTCAACGACCTTTATATTGTTGTTAGATATGTCAAGACTGGTTAAATTCAAATTAACAAAAGAGGACCGTGGGACTGTTTGAACCACTGTTCTCGTCAATTTTAGATCTTTAATTTTCAATTGATTGAAAGCTCCTGCATCAATTCGATAGATAAATCTATTTCCATTTAGATTTAACAATTTTAGATACTTCAAATCTTTAAACATGCCTTTCGTCAGAATTCTAAAATAGTTATAACTTATATCTAATACTAGAAGATTTCTTGTATTCATTAACGAGCCGCTTGACACGGAACTTAACGCAGAGTAAGATACATTTAATTCCGTCAGAAATAGCAAAGGATTACGAATATCGATGGTTCCATTCAGCCCATTGCTAAAGCATGCGTCAAGCAAACGTGTGGAAGTGGATATATATTGGAATACATTTTTGGTATAATTCCGGCATAGTACGTTATAATCCTCGCATGTACAGTTTTCCGGACAGATGAAATCGCAACGTGCCTCGTCATCACCGTAGGGACAGTGCTTTCTGCCATCGCATATTTGATCCAGGGGTAGGCATACCCTGCTGTAAGAGCAACGATACCCGTTGGCACAGCTGATTGTCCTTAGTCCATTTGCTTCTTTGGGTGCTGAAAATGCAAGTTGAAATTTTAATCGGTGGTATGAATAAACATGAAAAAAGCACTTATTCAATAACAATCAAGAATAGACCATTTTCCTTACGTTTTGAATATACAATATTAACAATCGCACCATTATCTCATAATGGTGCACAAGATATGACGTCTTCAGTATTTTCACAATAACATAAAAACTTTGAACAAAAGACGAATCAATTTCAAGTTCAGATGGAGAGGTGTGTCATTTTACTAACTACTACCTATACGAATCTTGTTTTACCAAAAAAGCTGATTTTGTTGTGAGATATTTGTACTTAGAAATAGCTGATTTTGTTGTGTGAGATATTTGTACTTAGAAATAGACTCATTAAACGATAAAATGACATTTGTGAAAAACGTGCCAAAAATACCTTCAAATTCGCCTTTAAATAGAAGATTCCCAAGGGTTATGACCAGTTTCCAACTATTGACCTTGACCCGAATGTAGTCTGCATCTGTAGAGGGTGACTGATAAAATTCTCTATGGTAACCGGTATCCCTATTCACTTTATACCTTTGTGAAATATTAAATGCAGATGAGATTGTATCCACTAGCTGTTCGTCGGATTGTGAGGCTCTCTGCTCCAGAAGCCAAACTAACAAGGTGGGAAATGTTGGTACTGGAACAAGTCTTGAGATGTCACTGTCAAGGTTGTCTAGAGCCAGCGTTTCCTCGACAGGGACCCGGTTTATGAGCTGTTTAACAGAAGTGACATCATATATTTTAATAAGATAGGCAGTCTTTGTGCCATCTACTGTGTTCTGTAAAACTGTTTTAGCTTTATTTATAATGTACACATGATGATTGTCTTTATATAACTGTGTACCAAGTTTGTGTGCTGCTTGTCCCAGACTTTCAGTGGTACCAGAGAAGAAGATAACTGTGCTTCCCATGGCTGAGTTATAATCTACAAATATCAACATGCATTATCATGCACATAGTCTTATTATATAAAGTATCATTCTGCCAAAAAATAAGGTATGAATAACAACGAATGCTTAAAAAATGAATCTTATATGACGACTCTAGAATTCCACTTTCTTTTAGATCTTGCTTCATTATTTTTTATACTTATGCAGATATTCGATATAATAATATATCTATACTTTAAATAGTATATCTATTCATACTGTAAGATTCTAGCAATTAATTAAGTAGAGCACACCAAGTGTATTTTAAGTCTTAAGTGATTTTGATAATTGATAACCTGACAACTATTACTGATAATTATAATAATCAATCTTTTTGTTTTCGGAAAATATAACAGACGACAACTGGAAACATAATGAGTGAAAAAAATGTACATGTGTACCACAATATCTATTGTATTCATCTTCTCCGGAAGGGCAGTGAACGTTACCGTCACAAACCAGTCTGTATGGTACACAGTAGCTTCCTGGACACTTAAAATACTCGCTTCCGCACTCGAATGTTTCTAGAAATAGAGAACAAATATAGCATGTTTCCAATATGAAATGTTTTTAGAAACTGAAAATAAATATAAAATGCTTCTTGAAATAGAGAATAAATACAGAATGTTTTTAGAAACAGGGAACAAACATGGGGAGTTTCTAGAAATAGAGAACAAATATAGAATGTTTCTTGAAAAAGGTAACTAATAAAGTTACTAGAAATAGAAAATAATTTCAGAATGTTTCTAGAAACAGAAAACAAATATAGAATGTTTTTTGAAATGGAGAATAAATACAGAATGTTTCTAGAAATAAGAAGCAAACATGGGCAGTTTCTAGAAAAGGAGAACAGAATATAGAATGTTTCTAGGAAAAAGTAACTAATGAAAAAATTATAAGAAATGGAGAATAAAAACAGAATTTTTCTAGAAATATGGAACAAACATAGGCAGTTTCTAGAAATAGATGACAAATATACAATGTTTCTAGAAAAAGTTAACTAATAGAGAAAGTTACTAGAAATGGACAATAAATTGTTTTTCTAGAAATGGAGAACAAATATAGAATGTTTCTCTTTTTAAAGATAACACGGAGTGAACCTTTGAAGGAAATACTAAAAAAATCAGAGGACTGAAAGACCTTTATTTAAAAAAGTTTTATGATATCAAAAATGAACCACATAGACGCAATAGACTGAATAGAAATACCACAGCCTTTTAGATGAGTCATTGTTCTACACCCATCATAAACCATTGGACCTTCGATATCGTAAACACAGGATTTCTGTACGTAAACTGGCTGCAAAAATGTTCCACACGGTGTCAGTTTGGACCAGAAGTCGGTCGGAGGATTCTTGGAATATATAAATTCAGGCACAGGTATGATGGAAACGCGTTCTGCTACTATTTTTGACAGTTCTGAAAAAAATTTCAGACAGCCACAGAATCATATTAAGCACGTTAGGAGAAATCTCTGTACAACATGCATTTAGATGATTTACATTTAAACAACGCATTTTGAATAATTTTGACATTTCAGAAATGAAAGTATTGACCCACAAAATAAAGAAATGTGAATTGTTTCTATAAACTTTGACAATTCTAAGAAGCGTAAAATGTCTTCCGTGTATAGAAGAAATTATAGTAAAACAAATCATAGTAAAATTTTCAAGACATTATCGTCATATAAAATTTATGTACAATTTATTTTGAAACAACTGTAGTGCCATAATATCACATGTAGTTACTGGATGATGAAGAAATTAACTGGAATAAACGTTCGAGGGGAAAACAATATACACTAACATATTTCCAAGATATTTTGATTAAATCTCTTTGTTTCTTAAACGTACGCATAAAACCAATCTTAGCAATTTAAACGAGTTACACTTTGTTTTCCGTGTATCTTAAATATTCGGATTTTGGTCATACTCCCAGAGAAAAAAGCTATAACTGAACTTACTTTATGGTTTATTTTTGTCAAAGGTATTACATCAATTTTACTCCGAGGAAATTAAAATTCCTTATTCATGCATACGGTTTTGCTATTTCTATCGCTGATATTTTTTTCTACCTTTTGTGCATGTCAGAGGTCCAAACTGTAAGATATACCAATCCAGTCCTCCAAAATCTGCAGACGGAAAGTCGACACGTGTTGCTTGTACCCTCGTGACTGTGACAGTTAACCTTTTGAATATATCGCGTAATTGCTGATTTGCTGTTATATATATCTTCTTAAAAAACTTTGTTGAACAATACAAAACACTATTTATAGTATATACATATCTATATTCTTGGTTGTAGAAGTCCTACCAATATTGTTATCTCCAGAAATGTCCATGGGAGAATTCTCGTGGGTGAACATGTAATTCGCCCAGGTCAAAAGTATAGAATAGAATTAGTCCAAAGATGGCTCCAACTTATTACATAGGCAATTTTCAGTGACAACATCAGAGTGTTGACTTTATAGAAATAAATATTTAGTTTGTGGCATTCTGGAAATTTTCACTAATGGCTGTTTAATTAGGAACAAATCTGGGAAACACATAAACGAACGAGCGAGCAAGTTATCAAAAATCAAATACAAATATAAAACTCAAATAAAGTCCATCCATCCTTCCATACAAAAATAATTTTAACAGCTCACCCTTCAAACGCCACCACTTTGTTTTCAGACAAGTTCAGCGTTACTTCTTGCTGGATTTCTGATACATTCATCGGGTTCCATTTCTCAACTATGTCTTGCTGATTACTTGAGAGCATTTTTATATGGTATACAGTAGAGTATTCTGACAGGCATGATGTTTGGCAAATAAAAGTGAAGATGTAAATTAAATTGATAAAAAGTCTATCTTACGGACAAACTTTGCTAAAAAAAACCACCAGCAACAACAAAAAAAAATTATGAACAAATCATTGTAACTTGATTATCCATTTAATAAATTACACAAACTTATACTGAGTTTCTAAATAGGGCAGCGCCAAAAGTATAAATAGGTTTTATGAAATAGTGCGTAGTCAACTGAGACTTTTCGGTAAAAAATAAATGTATTCGTCTAGAGAGTCTTTATGTTAAATCTAACAGACACCTTCTTTAGTAATGAAAATGACTGAAATGAAAATTGAGCTATTTACCTTTAATAAACAAGAGTACCCCTTTACTAAGAGGATTTCTGCATTAGATAAAATGCTATAACTCTGAGACAACTCTTCATGGGGATACCAGTCTATATTGTTAAAGGTCAAGGTCACCAGATCCGTTTCAACGTTGAAATCGCATTTCATCCACACACCTTCTAATGACGAGTGAAAAACAATTAGGGCATACTAACTGGATGAATTCATCGTATTTAAGGTTAGTTTAACCTTTCGAAGATAATGATATACACCGAAAGCATTGCAGTTCAAGATTTGATTTTTCTTGTTATAGAAAGCATAGCAAATACACCTAAGACATTGGTTTACGGTCTCATCTGACGAAATCATTGATAATGTTAATGGTTGCCTGATAAATCTTTATAACTTATCTTTATGATAAACAAACATCATCCATATATAACTTCTTGGACAAAAGTACCACTAAAGGAATGATTTTGAAACTATTTTCAGTGTAGTAATTACATTGGAGCTGTTCAAAGTGGATGGAGTCCGAAGGAAACCAGATCAGTATACAAACCACACTCATAAAAATTTTTCTGGAAGTAATGATGCACGGTGCATTGGCCACATACCAATGAAATAATAGCCAGTTTCGCGGAAACCATGGAGAAGAACGTCATCACACGAGGAATAAAAGTGTTCGTTGCAACTCTCATCCTCTCCGTTTGAACAGTCCGCATAACTATCACAGCGCAACTTTAACGGAATGCATCGTCTGTCAAGGCAGCTAAAAGCCACAGTAGTATTACACTGGACTGAAAACAAGTCATAAAAAGCACAACTGATAATCTAACAAGGTAGGGCAGTTATTTCAAAGTTATGCGTCAAGTAAGCCAAGGTATTATCGAAATGCGAGAATACTGAATAAAAAAAGATTAAGCTCATGATTTGGATTTCTTTCTTTATCAAATGTGACGAAAGCTAGTATCTCTAATAAGAGGCATCATTTTTTTATTTTCAAAAACACAGTATTGATTTCCAACGTTGTTGCAATTTTGAGTTGTCAAATATTAGCAATGTAAAAATTCCTAAATTATGTTTTAAAATATAATGTTATCCTGCAAAAACTGTAAATGCAATGATTTTGGAATTTTCTTTTTGCAAATATCGACACGTACCACAGAACACTTCGTCACTACCATCTGCGCAGTGCTCTACCCCGTCACAATACTGGTAACTTTGTATGCATTGCAGATTATCACACGTGTACTCCGTGCCCAGAAGACAAACTGGATAATCTGCATACACAATAGTAAGTTATACTGGCGTGCAAAAATTCTGACATTAAAATATGGGTATGTTTTATTATTGTCAATTTTTCACATCAGGTTATACCTTTTAGTTTGTCTTTCGATAGACAAAGTGCGCAAAAAAGTTTTCTTTAAAGAGGCTGTACTCCAGATTTGATATAAAAAATGTTTTTACTTAAATTAAAAATCTAGATGCCGTGAGATTATAAGAACATGATATTTAACTTCAAAACTGATTATAAAAGTCAAAATAGAACAAAAAAAATATATTCGCTCCAGCCGGATTTGAACTCTGGACCCCTCATGTTAACAAAATATTAACAACGCTTTAACTGTCACCACTATCGCCGCATGTGAAATAACTATCGTTTACTTTAAATCTTATACCATAAAGTTACACCGTCGCGTTACGGTATAGCACTATGAAAGGAAAAAAATCAATTTATAATGTGATTAGCTGACTTATTTTTTGTCAGTTAGTCAGTTTTTTAAGCATTAGTCATAAATATCACAAGAAATTTATAATACAAGAAAACTTTCTTTTTTGTGTCATCTGGAGCACAGCCCCTTTAAAAAAAGGATACATAAATGAAGCCCTCAAATTACATCTCTGAATAAATTTAAACTTTTCTCTTTACTTACACTGTGTCTAGATATGTCTGACAAAGATTTATTTCCCTTAATGCTTGCAATTAATACCATATAATCCAGGCAACATACCGCAGTATTCGTCCGAACTGTCTTCACAGTCCTGTTCAAAATCACATACTTTACTTCTGAGTATACATTCTCCACTGTTGCATCTAAAACCAATCTTGTCACAAAATCCTGTTTCTAAAATTATAGATGGTATTACTAAACAAGAAAAATCAAGTAAGTCCACAAACAATACTAAGATATAATAGTTGTTTAATCATAAAGTTCATTCCAACGAATTTGGCACTCGTGTAAGATATACGTGCAAATTCTTCTTGCGTAAGTGAACGATAACACAACCTGTTTTTTGCAAACGGGACATAATTCTGTTAAATGTAAATCGAAATGTATATGTCAAAATCTGTCAAGAGTTTGTTAGCTCAAATTAAATATATTTTTCATAAAACCTTGAGTTGAAAAAGAAATATTCTACTTGAGCCAAAAATGTTTAAGTGGATTTGAAGTAATACCCGTGCAATCTTCTTCATCAACACCGTTAGAGCATTCTTTTATACCATTACAACGGGATAAAATAGAAGTCCACTCATTATCAAAACAATGAAATATCACATGGTATTTTCCTTGAACGTTTGATGGGCTAAATTGTCTCAGCGCTAGAAAACGTAAAATAAATATATTATTCGAATATTTGATATAATATTTTAATATATCAGAAAAAAATCTATGTAAATATATAATCACTTTTAACGTAATTTTGGTAATTGTCGTATCGTTCCGTTCATTATGTTTACAAGCGTGAGATGTCATATGTGCGTGACCGATTAAGCCGAATAGCACATTTTCAACATGATACTCACTACTTCATAATATACATTAATGATTTACCTCTCCATGTTAAATGGTCAAAAACTGATATGTCTGCAAACGACACTTCACTTACTACTGCTGGAAATACTTTTCAGGAAGTAAATGAAATCTTCAAATGGATCTTGAAAATGTTAACACATGTTGCATGCAAAACGCAATGGTACTAAATGCCCAAAAATCTAAAGCTATGAATTAATCAATCAAAAGTACAAAATCAAAAAAATACAACATCACCTACTCTGCACCTTCAAGATCAAGAAAAAGAATATACAGACACTAAAATACCGCTGGGAATCTATGTAGACAACAACCTTAAATGGAAAACACAGGTTCAAACAACTATAAAAATGCAATTCACAGCTTTACTTGCTTCATAGAATTAAGCAGTATCTTGATGTTTATTCAAGGACATTATTCTTAAATGCATACATACTGCCACACCTGGACTACCGCTCCACTATCTGGGGAAACTGCAGCAACAAATTACTTTATGATGTTATAAAAATTTTAAAAAGAGCTGCTAAAATAATCCTTGATAAAAGCTTTGATACACCTTCAAATGAATTATTTAAAGAACTAAATTGGATGTCCTTTGACAAAAGAATTAATTACAAAAAGTCAATTCTTATGTATAAATCTATAAATGAACCAACCTTTCCAATGTATATGAAAGATGAAATCCAAACAGTAAATGGCAGACACAACCTCAACCTTAGATCTATACAAAATATCCAGCTAATTATACCAAAACCAAAAACAGAATTTTACTTGCTCTGGTCCAAAAATATAGAATAACATACCAGTACATATTCGAAATTCAGATATTCTTGGGAAATTTCAGTCAGCCTATATCAAGTGGCAGTACTCACCCTAAACTAACTCAAGTATTGATGAATTGTAAAATGTTCTTACCTCCTCCAATATTATATTGCCTACCTGTATAATTATGTCATACTGTATCTTACTTTATTAAATGATGTATAATGATGTATTTTTCGTACTGATTTTTATGAACATTAGAATCTGGCTCTATAATAGTTATTCTTTTCTTAATTGTGACTGTTTTATTTTAATACCATGTTTGTGTATATAATATATCATGTTTATTTGTTGATTGTATATAATTATGTATGTGCATATGTTGAGGCCCACATGAAAGAAACCGAATGTGAAAGCCTCGTTAAATAAAGACGTTACTTACTTACTTATTTACTTACTCACCATATCAGCACGTTCAGTGCTTTGATTTAAATGTCTAGATTCATACTGTCAAGAAAAGAAATGAAAAGGAAAAAAAAAGAAAAGATAAAAATACTTTTTTCCCCTATACATAACATTTATATAGCCGAGGATTTATCACACTGACTGCATTTTTTACCTTCAAGGTATTTTCACGACCATTTTTTATCGATGACTAGTATATCGTGTGTAGTTCAAAGAAAACTATTAAACATTTTGAACTGTCACCCTCCCCTTTTCAGCCACTTAAAAGAGTTCAGATGTCGTCTTCTCAACCTCGGATGACAGCTTTGTTTCTCAGACACCCATGAAATGGCTGAATACTGTACCTGTAAAAGCAGTGCTATGACGAGTTGTTTTCTCACAAACGAACACATTTACACGAGTTGTACAATAACTTCTAATCCATGGATCTTGGACCGACATATTCTTGTATGGCATTACCGTACATTCGGTCATAGAGTATGAAGACAAGTCTTGTCTGGCCCTGGAAATATATATTGCACGTATGTGTATGATGAGAATTTCAAGAATTAAAACCTGTGACTATCAAGAACTAAAACTGACAGATTTTAAGCGCTGACTTATCGCCAAATTCTTTGAATGTTTATTTAACTAGAAATGTATACACATGTAGTTGGCTGTCAGTATTTCATTTTTTTATATCATATTGTTCGTTGTATATTATTAAGTTAGAAACAATAACTTGAGCGAATATCTATCATAAATAACTGATAACTACGATATTTGTTTATCGAGTGTTGCATTCTTACTGAAAAGAATGACATTCTAACAAGAATATCTCTATACATCTCTTTCTTTTTATAAGAAAAAAAAACTGCAAAGCAAAAGAAATTTCACAAAACGTGTGTACCATGCAGTAAAATTAATAGGAGAGCCATCATGCCAACGTTCTTCAACCTCTCCTTCGCTGTTCTTGTACCGGAATATCCCTGAAAAGTGGAAAACAAATCAGTAAAATTTTGAATTCAGAACTTCATCATAAGTAGCAGGATGTTTAAACTTCGGGTTCATTTTATACGTTGTCTTATTTCTGCCATAGCAGACAGCTAGATAATTATCTCAAATATTTTAACAATTATCTTGAACATTTGAAGTTTTCTGGAAACATATCTTAATTGTCCAATTTTTCTTAGAAATATCAGCAGAAAATATAAATCGTATTTGCGATATTTTTTTTTTGCATAAGTGTCAAAGCTGTCATTTATTTTCTGATTTCTCTAAACAAAAACAGGGATTCATGGATGCCGTATATCAGTTATGTTTTGTTTGTTAGTGGGAGGAAGCGGGCTTGTTGGCATAAAATGAATAAATCGAATGTATTTTTCAGCTTAGTTAGTGCATTATAAAGAAAAATTTTAATAGGATAATAAGCTTCAGTACTGTATATGCAAGAAATGCTTCATGCTAACATCGCTTGCGGCCCAAGATATCGCTTGAGACGTCACGCTGCTGGAGGAGCTATTCACAACTTTTTTTTACATTTGAGCTCCGAGCACAAACGCGTGATTTTAGATAATAAAAGTAAAAACTGATTATAATCATACCTAGATAATAGAAAATATCGCTATAATCACTAAACCAGTCGAGAAAAATACGTTTGCTAGAAAATTGCGGATCAATACCACAACAGAAAAATGAAACCATGAATCATATTTTATAATTTAAACAAACAGAATATAACAGCTCGGTAGACAAGCATATTTGTCTACAACTAATCTGATAAAAAAAGATAACTTGACTCGGAGGCTACTACAATAGATTCAAACAAGTTACTATATCGTTACTCTGTTTTGATTATAAATGAAACAAATTTTTTTGCAATAAATACTGTATCAGGTCATTGGTTTTAGAAAATAGTGACATGCAGATGCCATCTGTTAAGTTTAAATAGTCTTGTTATACCAAGATGAGTTTGCAAATTGTCGCCTGGTTTCACCACCACACTACTGAACACCATCAACACCCTACGCATGTAATCCATTTCTTGACGACTTTTTAGGCTAAGCAGAAACATATCTTGAGACTCGCAAAATCTTGCAGCGTCTGTCCAAGTCTTTTGCAAGAAGTATGAGTAGATCATGTAACATTTTGAGAACTGGTCACTACAAACTGAAAAAATATGGATCTGCTGGTATACAAGTAGACTATGTTGTGGTTAGTATTATAACAATACTAATAAAACATTTGTATAAGTTATACATCTATTAAAGATACTTTACATTAATTTATTGCGAGTTCTCTCTCATTATCCAGAAATAACATTTCAGACTACTGTAATCATATACACCATAAATGACATGAAATGTTTCAAGATTTTAAAAAATCTCGAACAATATCAGTAAAAATATCATAACCTTTATTTTATTAGGACTCTCTCAAAGAAAAAAAATGCTTTATTTCTCAGGTGATGTTATAAGACTCTGTATTTCTTAATTCTGAAAAGTCAAGAGTTTTAATGCACCTATGGCTCTAGATTGACGAAACAACATGAAAATATTTTAGATTATATTAACTTGAAACGAAGATTTCGCAAATATACCTACTTGTACTATGACTATGTTCTTGTTTTTCTTGGAGCGCTGACGTTATCTTCTCGAAAATATCAGCATATATATTTTCAACCTGAACAAGTATTCGGAACCCCTCTACTGGGTTGAATGCGTTCATTTTGCGGTAAGTGAACAAAACGGTTACACTCTTATATAGTATCAAATCTTCAATCGGCTTGTAAGTATTGCATATTCTCTGATGTGACACCCAATATTCCTCTAATGTAAACTCTGAGTCTGGAACAAACTCAAGATTTCAATCCATTGTATTGACATAAAATCTTTGGAAGACATCATCCTAAAGCAATCTTGAAAAAGAACAAATTTTAAGTTGCTAGCTGACTTGAAAACCTTCGTGTTGTGAACTTAGCTTGGGAACTTAATAAGAATTCAAGATAAATGCTCAGCTGTAAAAGCCTTTTTTGATATAAGTGACTTCATAGCTTTGTATTGTTATCTATAAAATATAAATATATGTAAAATGTGTTTAGAAACTACAATGGCATCTTAAATCAGACAATACTTTGTTTATTTTTACTTTTCTTTATTTTTTATGTGTAACTTTTTTTGAAAAAGGTTAAGCGAAAGTATTCCAATTCCAGTGGATAGATATACTAACAAACGTAAAATGGGGAAAACTTAATCAAATGGAGGTGGCCATCTATTTACAATGTTTGAATAACATGTTATATTAACATGATGTTTCAATACTAAATATTTGTATATATGTAGACACTATCAAAGTTCCTATGTTGAATACTAAAAATGTTCGTCAGGTATGGTGGAGGTCTGGATGATGGCCACATCTTCCATATACGACGTGGCACAAAAATAGCAGTAACCAGAAAAAAAATCAAACAAACTCAAGAAAAGAAAACGCGCGCGCGCGCACAGACACACAGACACACACACAGAGCGACTTCTGTGTATGGCTAAAATTATGGTCAGTAACTGAATCATCGATATAAAAACATCGGAGAGCAAACTGTAACACAGATCATTACAGTTAAAACAGTAGATTCCTTATAATAAGATAAATAAAAATATTACCACAATGAAAATAAAAGAATATGAACATTTTGCCTTTCTTTTTGTTGGCACGTTTCCTTGAAAAACTTACCAGAAAAGCAGCTAACATCAAACGCTTCAATCTTTACGTTTATTATTCGAAAGTCATCCCCGGGGTCGAAAATGTACATGGAAAAGCTAGTTATTTCAGCAGTATTCCAAAATGTCTGTGAGGCAAACCGCACCCTGTTATTCTCGTTGCAGATAAAGAATGAATAACCAAAGTCATGAATACCGCACTCTGCTACAGCTGCAATACACAAATGATGTATTATCAAGATTTATATTTTTCCATATAATCTTGAATTTTACAGTCTTAGGTCACATACAATCTGTCTGAGTGTTTTTGTCGTTGGTACCGGTTGACCAAAGGTCTAGCCAGGTTGACCAAAAGTCTAACGAGACAAGTCATTTGTTGTTTTGGTAGAACCGGTTGACATAGATCTAGCCAGGTTGGCCAAATGTCTCTCAAATGTGAATACATGCAAACACAAAAATAAAAACATTTTCTTCAATGAGAACGGTATTGCCAACGCGGTAGTGGGATATCAAATATGCGACCCTGTATCATTTATCGATGAACTACTGGAGCCCCAGAATTTGATTTGGACATCTTATTAGAATACCAGATAGAGAATCCTATAAACGACTTAGTAGTTTTTGCATACATACTTTCACTTACTAGAACAGTCATCAAATGTCAAACAACATACATTAACAAAAGGTACCTATAATTCATTTAGAATGATTGCAAGAATTTCTGCATTAATCAACAACTTATTTGACTCTTCACGTGAAATTAGGTTAGAAAAATGAAAGAATTACCGTCGCTGTACGCCAGGGCCTTAAAACCCCTTTGTTTCCATGGATACTCTTCTGGATGGTAACCTGTAGACCACATGTGCAAATATACATGTCTCAACGGCGTGCGTATTAATTGCTCTTTACCATTTCTTGCTCCATTTATTTCCACAGAGAATTCCCTAAACATCTTAGTTCGTACGAAAAGGCCGCGAGAGATTAGTATTGTGTCATTGAAGCAGGGTTTCAATGTGCATTCCTCACTACCCTAAAGAGAAACAAAGGTTAAAGGAAATGTAAAACAAAGAATGTCACAGTTTGTATAGGTATAATATTTCTTAGTTTATAAGCTGTTATCTCATTAGTATGTTTATTACTTGTAACCAGAGTCCATACGGTTGTTCAAAACAGTTAACTGAAGGGGGCATTTTCATTTCTCCAGTTCTGAACATCTCAATTTTTTTTTCAATCCCTTCATTTTCGACATAAATATTGCTATGCGTTTAACTTAACAAAATTCATAAAAAAGTAATCGCAGTTTTGCCAGAAAAATTGGTCCAAATATAAAGCTGAAAATAGTAATCGAATGATATGATCAAGAGGAATACATACATGTATAATTATAAAAGTCAATTTAAGTTTTTTTTCTGCTGATACTGAAATACTGAAAAAAAAGATCGGTTATCTTTTAATCAGTTCTATGAACAAAAATAACTCATTTAGTTAAAGTAGGTTTCTTCAACCGGTTCAACTTACCGGAAAATATCGTAATGAAATGTCTAAAAACAATAACTTGATAAACTCCGTGGAATCAATAGCCCACACATACAGCTGGCTAGGATCATAATAAAACGGGTAACCAAAACTGAAGATCATTTTCTGATCCGACAACTCAAGTTGAACAGCAATATTGGTACTCTCCAAATCATAAATTCCTTGCCGAAGCACTGGCGAAAGTGATTGAAATGCATCTGAAATGGAGGGGTAGATATTTTGAAAGCTTTCAAAAACTGTATAAAGGTCTTTTGCAAATTTTTGATCACAAGTCCAGAAAAGGATAATGTACTGAATATATGCAATGACTTCTGATAATTATAAAGTTCAGTACTAGTGACAAGTGCTGTATATATACACCTGGAAAAAAACAAAATCACCCCCGCTTTATTTACAATTGTTTCAGCACATAGATTTCAGACGTGCGAATTTATTTGAAAATAACCAATACAACGGCATTTTTTTAAATTTCAATATTGTGTCTAACATACAATGCAGGAATTTGGTAGCATTCCCAATATCTACTTTGGAAAAAATCCTCTTATAAAAGACGTGTATTTTAACGTCATACAAACGTTGGATTAAGTATGGAGCTGCAGATTTCATAGGAATGTTTTGTGATGTCGTTTCTTGGTAAAACTGTCTGTCTAGTATCTAAATCAAAGCAGTGCCATAGCTGGTCAATGCCGTGTATACACTCCGCGTACACGGATGACTGCTTCAACCCTACGTCTCATCCCTCCAGTCAGGCGTCGAACTTGTTGCATGGTTAGCTGTTGCCACTCATGATGCAAAGCTGCTTCCAATTCATCAAGATTTTGAGCGGGAGGGTCCATTCTTTGTATTCGACGCCCAAGAATATCCCAGATATGTTTCAGTAGGTTTAAATCGGGACTTCTGGTCGGTCAAGGCAATGTCTCCATAACGTTACGTTGGATGAATGCCGGCACTGCTCTAGAACGGTGGGGTCTAGCGTTGTCGTTGTCGTCCATGAATAGAGGTTTAGAGGCAAGTGGGTGGTTATCGAAATTAGGCACGACAACTGGCTCAAGGACCTCGTGAATGTAGCGTTCGCCCGTCAGTCTGCCCTGTATGGTCACCAATTCCATCTTGTCGTCATGGGATATGCAAACCCAGGCCATTACAGAGCATCCACTGTATGGAATCGTCGGTTTGATGTGCTTTGGCGTATATGCTGTGTTCCTGTACCTCCTGACTCTCATTCGGCCATCCGTAACATGAAGCAAAAACCTGCTCTCATCCGACCAATGTATTCGACGCCATGACCTCAAATTCCTACTCTTCTCGCCAAACACCATTGCAAACGGGTTCTTTGATGCTGGGCCGTCAACAGAGGCCACCTAATTACTCTTCTCAAAGCTAGCCCAGCTGCCCTTAAGCGATTTCGCAGGGTCTTTAGAGACAGTCGTCGATGTGGTAGCCATAGGGGCTTGAGACGTGTACTCGTAGCAAAGGGCTGCCGCCTTACTAATAGCACCAGGGCTCGATCCTCCCGTTGCGTGGTTACTGTAGGTCTTCCTGACCTTGGTAGGTCTTTGATATCATTGGTCATACCATACTTTCTTACCAGTCTGCTGACCACGGTGTAATGGCGGCCGGTTTGATGCCCTATTTCCTTGTAGGACATCCCTGTCGAATTAATGCCAATGATTTGCCATCGTTCTGCTTCCGATAGTCTTCTTCGAAACATGTTTTCGTTTCAAATGTTTTGATAGTCTTCTTCTAACAATCTCTAATGTGGCTTATAAACACCTTATTATGCAGCTTACCCAAACTGCTTATTTCGAAAAGCACGGGTTCCTTGGTAATCCCGCTAAAATCTTCATAAACAGCCATTGCCAATGTGCCAATGCTGAAAATCCTTACTATGGAATTCCATTCGTGACAACTGCAGCAAAAAATTACTATACGTCGACTTGTAATGAGCTATACTCAAAAATATTAGGGGGTGCTTAACTTTTTTCCAGGTGTATATAAAACCATCTACACTCAAGTTTTAGTTAAAGCTAAGTGCTAAATTTCGATAGGCGATGGATATTTATATATAGCTATTTACCATTCCAACAAAGGACAATACCGCTATAATCTCTTTGTTCTACATTCGTTACAGTATATATATTGACTGAGTTTTCTTCCGCCATCAGTATATTTTTATATTCGTTTATGTAGAACAGTTTACATTGCTGATCTACATAATGTTCAACAACATTGCAAATTTCTAGATTTGACATGCACATGTCCTTGCATTCGGTTTGTGACGTATTCAGAACAAAAACAGTTGGTGGGGTTCCAGTCGCAACATTTAAAACATTCTCAAACAATTCCCTCGTTGGATCTTCAGGAGAGCAAAACAATGATGGGAGTCCTAAAATGGAATAAAAATGTTCTGATACAGTTTAAATGTAGCGCCCGTTTATCAAAATTAACAACTACGAATGTTCTATTATAAGGTCCAGTAAACAAACTTGCACCTGGAAATTAATTCAGAAATGGTGACTAAATTTCACTGCAGACTTCTAAGTATATCTACAGTTTACCGAGTAACATTTAAATTTCATCTTAAATCCATGGTAAGAATTTCGATGAAAAATATCTATCGACACGTCTTGTGAAAAAATAACTGTCTACGAAGGAGTTCAATTTCACTTTTGGATATTTTAGAACGTATTTCTACGTTACAAATAAGGTAAAAACTGTAAAACACATACCGCTCTTTCGACAACCGAACAGTTCAAATTTCATACACGTATGTATTTCCAGAGCTTGTGGATAGAGTCGAATATACCTGGCTGGAAACGGTTTGTAAAACACAAAGAACCTAGGTTCGCCAAGGCGTAAGGTTGTGTCTACAAAAAAGGTCTGAAAAGGAAAAAAATAAGTCTTTGATGACAGTTTTGTGCATACTAATATTTTAGTATTTAAAAGTTTGAAACAAAGAGTGCTTATTCATCGTAGCGCCAACCTTATTGGAAGTCTTAATACACCTCTACTGTATATCTGAACGCATCAACTTCCCAATGCCTTACAAAGTCTTAATACACCTCTACTGTATATCTGAACGCATCAACTTCCCAATGCCTTACAAAGTCTTAATACACCTCTACTGTATATCTGAACGCATCAACTTTCCAATGCCTTACAAAGTCTTAATACACCTCTACTGTATATCTGAACGCATCAACTTCCCAATGCCTTACAAAGTCTTAATACACCTCTACTGTATATCTGAACGCATCAACTTCCCAATGCCTTACAAAGTCTTAATACACCTCTACTGTATATCTGAACGCATCAACTTCCCAATACATTACAAAGTCTTAATACACCTCTACTGTATATCTGAACGCATCAACTTCCCAATGCCTTACAAAGTCTTAATACACCTCTACTGTATATCTGAACGCATCAACATCCCAATGCCTTACAAAGTCTTAATACACCTCTACTGTATATCTGAACGCATCAACAGCCCAATGCCTTACAAAGTCTTAATACACCTCTACTGTATATCTGAACGCATCAACATCCCAATGCATTACAAAGTCTTAATACACCTCTACTGTATATCTGAACGCATCAACTTCCCAAAGCCTTACAAAGTCTTAATACACCTCTACTGTATATCTGAACGCATGAACATCCCAATGCCTTACAAAGTCTTAATACACCTCTACTGTATATCTGAACGCATCAACATCCCAATGCCTTACAAAGTCTTAATACACCTCTACTGTATATCTGAACGCATCAACATCCCAATGCCTTACAAAGTCTTAATACACCTCTACTGTATATCTGAACGCATCAACATCCCAATGCCTTACAACGTCTTAATACACCTCTACTGTATATCTGAACGCATTAACATCCCAATACATTACAGAGTCTTAATACACCTCTACTGTATATCTGAACGCATCAACATCCCAATGCCTTACAAAGTCTTAATACACCTCTACTGTATATCTGAACGCATCAACATCCCAATGCCTTACAAAGTCTTAATACACCTCTACTGTATATCTGAACGCATCAACATCCCAATGCATTACAAAGTCTTAATACACCTCTACTGTATATCTGAACGCATCAACATCCCAATGCATTACAAAGTCTTAATACACCTCTACTGTATATCTGAACGCATCAACATCCCAATGCATTACAAAGTCTTAATACACCTCTACTGTATATCTGAACGCATCAACATCCCAATGCCTTACAAAGTCTTAATACACCTCTACTGTATATCTGAACGCATCAACATCCCAATGCCTTACAAAGTCTTAATACACCTCTACTGTATATCTGAACGCATCAACATTCCAATGCCTTACAAAGTCTTAATACACCTCTACTGTATATCTGAACGCATCAACATCCCAATGCCTTACAAAGTCTAAATATACACCTCTACTGTATATCTGAACGCATCAACATCCCAATGCATTACAAAGTCTTAATACACCTCTACTGTATATCTGAACGCATCAACATCCCAATGCCTTACAAAGTCTTAATACACCTCTACTGTATATCTGAACGCATCAACATCCCAATGCCTTACAAAGTCTTAATACACCTCTACTGTATATCTGAACGCATCAACATTCCAATGCCTTACAAAGTCTTAATACACCTCTACTGTATATCTGAACGCATCAACATCCCAATGCCTTACAAAGTCTAAATATACACCTCTACTGTATATCTGAACGCATCAACATCCCAATGCATTACAAAGTCTTAATACACATCTAATATATATCTGAACGCACTAACATCCCAATGGATTACAAATTTTCTAATGTAAAAAGAGTTTTACAAATACTTCAGTTATCCATTTGATTTTTTCTTTATCAGTGGTTAAAATGAATGAAAGGTTACAACAGATAATCCGACTAAGAGAAGGAAATCTAAGTTGTTGTTTATTATATTTCATTGACTTTAATCATTAAGTCGAACATGGTCATTAATGACTGTCAATGAAACCGTAAATAGTTTTTCTCCTTTTTAGTATTGTGCATTTTAGATATAATAATGAATATCTGATAGAAATGTAAATGCAATGACACGCATATTGTTTGATTTTATCATTGATCATTTGTATATGATGATGTCCTATGTACAAATCAAAAGAAATAGAATTTCTGTTCTGTTCTGTAAAATACATTTGGATATTGTTCACAGTTCCCAAGAAACAGGTGAGATGACAAAGCTTACACTGATACTATATCTGACCATCTTGTCTGATACTATTCCATAGTCCATATCAAATGACCTTGATCCTCTCTTCACAATCTCCACGCCGTATTCATTTAAGTCCTTCGCTTCTACTTCTTCATACCAGTTAGTTATTGAAATACCATCGATAATTGTGACGGAAAGCAGATCCACCTTCAAAAGAACATGTATTAGATAATTATTTTATTTAAGAATTATAATTGTTCCGATACCCTAGTGGTAAGAAGATCTGAAGTGCTACTTGTTTTGTCATTTAGAAATTAAGCACAAATATTTTACTAGAGATTTTCATCTAGAGTGTATTTAATGCACTGTTTGATTATTTAATCAATAATAATAATGCCCCATACTTAAGTATATTTTTATGCATAAATGAAGTAAGGTATATCTTTTAAAGGCACTGTTCAGTCTCCAAAACCATATTTTATTTTTTGAGCTCATATCATGAGCTCTAAAACAATAAAGTTAAACAAGTGAGCAATAATAGCCATTTATCGCTTAAAGAAGTAAACATCAAAAATCAGCAAAAGTCGGCAATACTATATATGCTTTCAAAACTCTACACGAAGTTCAGATTTTCATGATTGTGGCTTTAAAAACAGAAAGTAGGACAGCAGCTCGAGGTCAAAGACTGCCGATGTAAATGTTAAAATCTCTATTTAAAAATAAACAAAATAGTTCGAATTTCAATATTGTAGCTTCAAAAATAAAGAAGAACGTCACAAATTTAGGAAACAATCTGAGCATATAGACATACACTTTCTCTCCAAAGGTTTTTGCCGATTTTAAGTTCTATCCTGAATAGGTTTTTATAAAACAAGTGACTCTAGAGCGGTTCTCTCATCTAGGAAGGCTCCACGCCTTTCGTTTTCGAAGAAGAAGATTTTAAATATATTTTCCTACGTAAGTCTGTATAAAAGTAGTCACCACTGGGGCGGGGCCAATTCTTACCACAAGAACATATTTTAAAACCCTTAGTAGAGAACTTCTAAACAATGTTGCACATGATATATGCAAGCTCTAGGTCTCGCGCTTTCTAATTTAAATATTTTTATTGTTTTTTTTTCCTTTGTTAGACTATATAAAAAGATAGTCCTGGGACGGAACCATTTATGACCAAAAGAGTCATAATTTAAATAATATTGGTGAAGTTCACTGGGCATATAAATTCTTAGATGTAGACCTTGCAGCTTAGGAGAGGATTTTGAAGTTTTCATTTTTGAAATCTACTTTTAGTTCCTTTGTCAACGTCATGCATCGAACTAAGTTGAACAATTTTGATAAAACTTCATGCAAGAAGCATCCCTGCAATGTTATATCAACTTTTAAAGAAGATTTTGTTTAAAGAAAGCGGTGTACGATGGACGCCGGGACATTGACAGAATGTGTTCACAATTGCTCAAGTGATCTTAAAATAACAACAACAAAAACAAAGGCATCAACAAACATCATATATAATGCGATGAAAGACTTTTATATTTATCAAAATACTCAAAAACACAACAACAAAACCTTTAGATGAAATTAAGCCAATGAATACCTGTATGTATGGATCAACATCGCCCAAAGACGCACACCATCCATTCAATCCTGGTCGTGCAAACCTTGGAGGATAATCAGCCTGGAAGGATGAAGACTTGATTTGAAAGTCTTGTATGGCGAAGTTTTCCATCCCCAACTCCTTGTAACAAGGCGTGTACAGCTGTTCAGCATCTAAAATTAAAAAAAAGGAATATTTCATCTCAACGAACGTGCTAGAACAGAAAAGTTTGCAACTCATTAAAACACTTCGGCAAACTATGCCCCAGTAAGCTGTAAGAAGAAAAATATAACCACTGAACCGATGCTTTTTTCTCTTGAATACTTTGTTTCTATATATATGACCATGATAAAGAAGCCAACAGCTCCCCAGACTCGACTTAAAGGTATACCACATAAGGATTTTCTTTTCTCTTAAGCTCAATTTTAAATTAAATTAATCAAATGATTTTGGCATTTTATATTTTGATGAAATTTGATGACCTGCATCTTATGACTATAAAAACAAACAGTTTCAACTTTCACCTATACTTCGTGAGTTTCTCACTGCTGGAAAGATAGTGAGTTCTATATTGTATTTTTGAAAAAACTGCAGCAGAGATCCTTGCCAGAGGGATACCAATGATATGTATCGGCCTTCAAATTTCCTATAAATTGAAACATCATTAACTTAATAACCCATTACAACAAAACACCTTTGTTTCACTATAAAAAAAACAGGTAAGCCCCACTTATGAAAATGTACTTCTACATTAATTAGGAGTTACGAAAAGAACACTATATCACACAGTTAGTCGGACAATTTATCATTTTTTTAATTGTTAACATAATTTTAAGATTCAGGCATTTTTTAATTTCTTTTAGACAAACTTGTACATTTTGTAACATCTGATTTCTTTCTTGACTTCTGGCAGTGTGAAGTCTGTGAAACGTGGAGATAACTTAACTGTAAGCGGTTATATATTTTTTTCATAATCCTTATTTTAACGAGGAAGTAAACTTAAATTTCACTAAGATATAATGAAGGTTTTGCTTATCCGTAGATGTTAACACTTTCGGCAAAGAAAATAAAAAAAAAAAAAAAAAAACTGTAAATAAACCTTACCTTAAACATTTCAAATACAACTGATTCATATAAGACTGTTTTCTAAAATCACAGATCTGTGCACCATTGTGCAGAAATCCCCATTCGATCTTGTCGATATATATTGTCGCGTCATTGCCTTCTGAAATATAGACACAAATCCAAAAGGTACATCTATTTTTACACAATTTTTACCGTGTCAGCGAATACCTTTGTTTTTCGTTTAGATACATTGCTAGATTGCTTATACTGCATGTACCTAAAAACGTGTGTTTATGAAATTTTATACCAAAATAATTTCATTTGCAAGGCTGAATGTATTTTACTAAAGAGACCTCAAAACAAATAATTCCATTTATCGAAATATTCCAGCAAATCAAACTTGAAAATTGTATTCTCTACTTTTGCTATTCGATTTTCATAAAAAAGTCAAACTCAGCGTATTTTAGTACGTTATATGACAGAATATTTTATCTGATTAGTAGCTTTGAACATGAACTGACATGAAGCAAGTCTTAAAACATAGACAGTTGTGACTTTATAAAAACACAAATTGTGTTGCCGCTTTTGACACATCAACAGTTGTTAAGATGCATAATTTTCATAAAAATGTCAGTGGAAAGAGAGTTTGAAAATCCATTCAGTTCTCCATCGATACCTTCTAGAATATTCAGGAGTTCAATGACCAGATTTTCTGGAACGACCATATAGATACTGTCTACTATAATTGACTGTTTAGCATCAATTAGCAACCAGGTTTCTTGATCACAATCTTGCACTTGTGTCCCTATAAAGGTATCCCACAAAAATCAACACCACAAATATTTTAGTGAAATCAGGTGCAGATGTTATTTATGTTATCTGAGTACCATTACTGAGTTTATAAAA
Source organism: Cyclina sinensis (assembly GCA_012932295.1). NCBI lineage: Eukaryota > Metazoa > Mollusca > Bivalvia > Venerida > Veneridae > Cyclina > Cyclina sinensis. The sequence continues at coordinate 21,484,704 of JAAONU010000003.1, read as the reverse complement.
TGAAAGGATGAAATAAATAAAACGAAAACGGAAAGCTGACGAAACATCTTTCTAACTTAGATTCATGAACATGATCGAAAATAAAATAATTCATATCATATTTGAATAATCTGCAACGATTTGCAATTACATATTTATTTGGAAACTGACAAAGTATCCACATATATACACACACATACATATAATACCTAAAGCAGGACTTTGAGTACAGTCTTTCTTTGCATATTCAATATCAGCCATAAACAGTACTCTTCTATCATCTGAAACATAAAAATCAGAAACATGTTTAATTGGGTTCTGTAAATCTTTAGTTTTATTGATAAGAAACACCATATATGAAAAATTTATGTATGCTAAAACTAAAATGATTGCATCAAAAATCGATAAATCTATGTGCATGCACACAAGTTCATAAAGGCATATATACCGTGAAACATATTTAAAGCTTCAAAATCTGTATCTTCTCCGTGATTATTTTCTGTACCATTAGGTCCATCTGAAACAGATAAGGCGGGCATAAACAACAAGACCTATATAAAAAGTGACCAACGTTATGATTAAATATAACTCTGTGTCATATAATACATGCTTTACAATTACAAATGTAAACAACTAACAAATCAAAACTTTATTATCAAAACAATAATTCCTTTCCGTAATGTGCGTTTTCTTAATCAGAACAGTATATTTCAGGCCGTGACCAACACTGAATGACCTTGCAATGTATCAACATGTAGCCTATTCAAAAGTTGGAGACCATGTGTCATAAAATAAATCTACAGATAAAGAAAGCTGCTTCATTTGTAATAAATGTACTTTACTGGAGACACAGAAATTTAGATGCCTCTGTTTATACTAACATTCAGGATAGTAATCATATTCTGAGGAGTAATACTGACTTTCCATTTCGTCATTGTTGTCAAAATTTCTTTCTGATCTTGTAGTTTCAGATATTGACGTTTCAGTGGTATCTTCTATTACAGTATCAGCAGACGATCTCGTTTCTGCATCATCTGTTTCTGCCGAAGCACGGAAGTTTCGTGTAATAGGGGGTGTAGAAGTTGTGATATTCATAGTGTTATCTGGCATATTCCAAGGGCTGTGCGGCGACTCTTGAACACTAGGTGTAGTTCCTTGTGGGTTACCTGTCAAAACTGCAGTGAAAGAATGCTTTTTAAGAATCTATTTTGTGTACAGTGTAGTGACTTTGGACACAAACTGAGGCTCGTGAGATGGTTCTCTCTATTTCGGGCTCTTTTCTTATATTTTGATGACATTAGTTTTACTTGCCTGTATGCAGAAATCGAACGTAATTAAATTTAATTATGAAACAATACGTTTTTATGTATTCTACTGTATGGGTTATTTAGACAATTTAAACTTTGGTTTTTAATCAATGTCGGGCAGTTTCTTCGGTTGCCAATTTGAAGTACCTAATTATAGCATAAATGCCTTCTGACGTGCTGATGTTTTTTCTAAAATATTCAGCAGCAATAAGTTAGTTGTATATATGGCATCAGTTAACAATATGGCATCAGTTAACTATACCCAGTAACTACGAGAGTCGAAATATTTAAATGAGAAAAATACGAAATATAAAGGAACGAAAGAACATCACCTTTTTTGTAGTAACAAAATTTCAGCTCCTCTCGATTTTGTGAAGTTTCAAACCATCCTGTTATTTGCACGGGGAATCTTTCTTCTGTTAAAGAATACCTGTGTTCTTCTTCTGATACAGGTATGTCACAACCTGCGTCCGGATCCTTCAGAAATATTGATAAATGCTTTAGCATCAAAGTCATATTATCTCATCTAGCTTTGACAAACGCCTTTCAAAAACATGTACTAGTAAATTTAACTTTGTTAAAACAAATATTTGATTGGAAATCACCAAATGTTAAACAGAGAAACTAAACATAAAAAAGTGTGAGAAAATAGATACAATATGAAAGCTATCAATCGCGAGTATGTGTCATTTCTAGAAGCTTTACTACAATGCATAATGTGATGCAAAGAAGAAAACAACAACAACAAAACAACAAACGAATAACAACAAAAACAAGCAAAAACAACAACAAAACTGATTAAGTGCAACGACAAATACGCATAAAAATGTCATCCAATGGCGAGGGAGGCTTTACCTTTATCAAAAGAAAAGCACCAGTGTTCCAGATATTTGCAAAAGAGTTCAGATGCGCAGAGTCACCCTTTGGAGTCCGTTTACACAATGCAAATGAAACATCTGATGAAGAGAAAATCAATTGTTTTGCTCACAACCTTATTTGCAGCTAGAAACTAAATTTAAAGACCATTTCCTGGATAGTCAAGATCTTATGACGAAGCAAAACCTGTGCAAAGGTTGTTTTTTTTGTATGTTTTGTTTGTTTGTTTTGCTGAAGCTCTTACTTTGACATTGTACATGACTATATAAGTGAAATGCCAAATAAATGCAAGTAATGTACCTACTTTTGCTGTTTTTGTACATGCTTCTAATTTTTTATATGTTGTACGCATTTTTTTATAAATGTAATTTTATCTTTGTATTTTAATACTATCATTTTTATCAAAACTTTATTTTTTTCTTGACAATAGATATAAGAAAGCCATCCACTGACGCGTCTAGAGTCCTCAGAAGGCAATAACTCAACACTAGAATATAAAGGATAAAATAAAAGAAACTAGTAATTTCTGTTACCATAGAAAATAAGGAGTGTTTTCTGATAAATATTTTTTTCATAAAAATGACAGACGGCAGACATACTTACGCGAGGAATTGGCATCTGCACTCTCACTTACGTGGAAAGAAGGCACAAATCCATCAGCGTTCCAGTACAGCAAAGGTGGCAGTGACGCAATGAAACTGTCGTCCCTAAATCCTTAGATGCAGGGATAATCTTATACAAATTATCACAAATAAAAAAAAATCGGAAAAATCATTTCTTGCTTTATAGCAAATAGCAACAAACAACAACAACAACAAACACTATGATAATTAACAATGAGAATAAACAGTAGTAATATTTCAATGGCTGTGATATTTCAAGCTTCGAATATTTAAAGAGATAAGACATTTTTTTAATCATCACAAGTGACTTAATCTCTACAAGTGAGTTATTGTAACTATTGAATGCACCAGTAATTTAAACACTGCCCATTTGCACTTAACATTCAATGTGGACAGTGGTAAAAAGTGAAGGCTGATCTTTTTCAGCATACCAAGTTTATTGCCCTTGTATCATACGCAGAAGTGTAACACCGTAACCATTTCGGTCAGGGTTACAAAATTAAAAGCGTTCGCTTTAGTGGGCCAAATCTGAGCGCTAGATGTATTTAAATGTATATTGTGCTAAGGTAATTTCTGTTGAAAAGTATGGTATTATTATAAAAAAATAATCCGAAATAATCTTTCTGTACCTTCGGGACACTCATTTCCAGATCTAAATATTTCAAAATTTCCTTCCGGCCATTCAGTGTGTACATTCATCATATGTTCTGGTGACTTGAAACAGAAATTCAGCTGAAGGGCACTTCTCCAATAGGGACCAAGAACATGGTTTTCGTTCTTAACTGTATGTCGAAGACTTTGGTTTTGTCCATTAAGCATGTTGTTGTCATTTACGTTTGATACAAATGGAAATGTTGTGGTGAAATTCATATAACCAATCTCCCATCCGGCGGCTCTGGTTTCCGGACATCCGTCTTTCGGCATGAGTAAGAGGTAGGGTCCTCCTGGCCAGGTGCTTGCCATTATTCCTTTGGAGCAAGAAAAAAAAAAAAGATAAAATAAAGCTCAGAGCTTGAAAATAGTATACAGTTGTACTTTTACATGGGGTTTTGCTAGTTTAAAAGCTTTTAATCAATAAACTTTCCTTCGATAGAAAAACAAACTCAAACAAATTTATCGCCTTCGACGACTGCATCCTGGGTTCAGATCCGTACTTGTGCTTTTTATTTATTAAAGACGACCAGTTGTAAGATGTTATGTAAGCAAAAAACCTTTTTTTCGATATGAGTATTTCTTACATCTGTCTAACTTGTAAAACATTTGCAAGAAAAATCATTCAATCGTTGGTTGAGTCCTCTTAGATGATGCAATAAATCACTCACTAAATTCGCACTCTAGTCCTGAAAATTCGGCTGGACAGTTGCACCGGCATAAGTGATTTTGTTTCTCGATACTGCCTCCATTTTTACACTCTAGCCCGATGCAGTCTGTCAGAAAAAAAGCCATGCGGTTATTCAAACTTAATTTTTTTCTGAGACAGATAAGTCTATCTATCAAATATATCTAAAACCAAAGTTTTAATTTTTTTACCCATTTAAGTAAATATACGACTCTTTTATAGTTTGTAATACCAGTAGTATGGAATATACGGAGCCCCGTGACATGGCTAACATCTATTTTATTTTGTAATAACAGGGTATAATTTTGTAAAATCCGACACGAAATATTATCGTTCTTTATTTCAAAGTGTTATCGCCTTTACGAAAAATTATTTCATAAATACGAAATGATATTTCGCTATGATGAAATAAAGATTATTTTTTAAGAAAAAATAATCCACTGTTTATTTCATTTCAACAAAAACATATTTCGTTACTACAAAAAAAAAAATAAATAAAAAATAAATAAAAAAAAAACGTATAAGATTTTTGAGAATAAGAAAAAAGACAGTGTTAACAAAAAAAAAAAAAAAAAAAAAAAAAAAAAAAAAAAAAAAAAAAAAAAAAAAGAAAAAAATAGGGACTCATAATTGCGAAATGTTATAACTAAAATACATATCCAATAAAAAAAATGAAATACAAGCAGTGTTTCATTAATCTTACTAAATCGCATTTGGAAGTAGGAAATGTATTTCGTTTTTATGAAATATTGTTTCGTAAAAATCAAATTATTTTATAAAAACGAAATATAAGTTTGCATTAATAAAAAAATTATATGTAAAGCGAATTATTATTTTTTATTATTATGAGTTATCATTTTACTTTTTTCTCGAAATATTATCATATTTTATCGTGATTACGTTTTTTGTTACAATAACGAACTGAAATTTCGCTTTTGCGAAAAGATACTTCATGATAACAAAATTATATACAGAGTGAAATAATTTATCACTTTAGAGATCCGTAGAGGTCCAGTTTTGAATAATTCGAAATAGTTTTAAGTCGCCAACAGATTTGAATTATGTATTACATTAAAAAAAAGAGTTCAGAGTTTCATTTTCTTTCAAATACCTTAGAAAAGAAAGAATTAAAGAATAATCAAAACTGTTTGTGTGATTTTATCTAACTTACCTTTCAGTAATCCATTCGTAATATGTAATGTGACTATCAGAAAATACGAACATTCTCTGACTCGCATCTTTCTGTCTCTTCGGTGCCAGATGAAGAATAAGTCTGGCGCTCAAGTTCTAAGACTTGCCTTTTTACAATTAAGGACAATTATTGTCTGGTTCGTAGACTCTGCAACCTCATTTTGAGTTGAAATACTGAAGACTGTTGCGCACGGGGAATGACTATCAAAGAATCATTTTTTACTTTATCTAAGGTACATTTTCGACGAGTAATAAAGGCTGTTGCGCACTGGTGAATGGTTATCAAATGGTATAAGGACAAATTTTCATAATCTAGGATACATCTTCGACGAGTAATAAAAGCTGTTGGGCACTGGTGAATGGTTATCAAATGGTATATGGACAAATTTTCATAATCTAGGATACATTTTCGACGAGTAGTAATAAAAGCTGTTGGGCACTGGTGAATGGCAATCAAATGGTATAAAGACATGTTTCCATAATCTAAGTTGCATTTTCAACGAGTAATAAAGACTGTTGCGTACTGGTGAATGGTTATCAAATGATCTAGGGACATTTTTCATAAACTAAGATACAATTACGACGAGTTATAAAGGTTGTTGTGAGCTGGTTAATGATTATCAAATGATCCAAAGACATTTTTTTCCAGAATCTAGGATACATTTTCAGCGAGTTATAATGGCTGTTGCGCACTGGTGAATGGATATCAAATGATTTAAGGATATTTTTCCATAATCTAGGATACATTTTCGACGAGTAACAAAGGCTGTTGCGCACTTGTGAATGGTTATCAAATGATACAAGGACATTTCTCCATAATCTAGGATACATTTTCGACAAGTAATAAAAGCTGTTGCGCACTAGTGAATTGTTATCAATTGATATAACAACATTTGTTTCATAATCTAGGTTAAATTTTCGACGAGAGATAAAGGCTGTTGCACACTAGTGAATGGTTATCAAATGTTATGAGGACATTTTTCCATTATCAAGGACACGTATTCGACGAGTAATAAAGGCTGTTGCGCACTAAAGAATGGTTATCAAATGATATAACGACAATTTTTCATAATCTAGTATATATTTTCGACGAATAATGAAGGCTGTGGCGCACTAAAGAATGGTTATCAAATGATACAAGGTCATTTTTCCAAAATCTATGATACATTTTCGACGAGTAATGAAGGCTGTTGCGCACTGGTAAACGGTTATCAAATGATTTAACGGCATTTTTCCATAATCTAGGATACATTTTCGACGAATGATAAAGGCTGTTGCGCATTGGTGAATGGTTATAAAATAGTCTAAGGACATGTTTTCATAATGAAGGTGGCATTTTCGACGAGTCATAAAAGGTGTTGCGCACTGGTGAATGGTATAAGAACATTTTTTCCAAAATCTAGGATTCATTTTCGCCCAGTAGTAAAGGCTGTTGCGCACTGGTGAATGGTATAAGAACATTTTTCCAAAATCTAGGATTCATTTTCGCCCAGTAATAGAGGCTGTTGCGCACTGGTGAATGGTATAAGAACATTTTTCCAAAATCTAGGATTCATTTTCGCCCAGTAATAGAGGCTGTTGCGCACTGGTGAATGGTATAAAAACATTTTTCCAAAATCTAGGATTCATTTTCGCCCAGTAATAGAGGCTGTTGCGCACTGGTGAATGGTATAAGAACATTTTTCCAAAATCTAGGATTCATTTTCGCCCAGTAATAGAGGCTGTTGCGCACTGGTGAGTGGTATAAGAACATTTTTCCAAAATCTAGGATTCATTTCCGCCCAGTTATAAAGGCTGTTGCGCACTGGTGAATGGTTATCAAATGATCTAAGGACATTTTATCAAAATCTAGGATACATTTTTGACGACCAGTTAAGGCTATTGCGCACTGGTGAACGGTTATTTTATCTAGGATACTTTTCGACAAACTCATTCAATCAGCATTCTAGAATGTCAACTAATCATTTTTACTTTTCGTTGAATAAGTTTACCTTTTCACACTGAAATGTTTTACAAAACTCATCTATTATTTTCTCAGATGACAAAGTCATGAAACACTGTTTGAAGTGACAAAAACATGAGAAACACGCCGCCTGATTTTTTCTTAATAGTTAAACTCACTCCGGGCAAGGACATCACCACTGTAAAGGGAAGATTAAAGGTTTAAAATGTCATCAGATCATGCATTAATTGGAAAGGAGGAAGGAGGGGGGGGGGGGGTGAAAAAAAACGTTCCAATGAATATACTCATTTAACACCTAGAAATATGTATGTCTTTGCTTATAATTTGCTTATAATTGAAAACTGTTGACCTAATGTTTTATTTGAAACAATTTTCTCTTCAAACCCATCAAGTCTGCAAAAACATTCCACATGAGACTTTAAATATAATGAAATAAGGTGTCTCAGTCAAAGTTTATTGACATATCAGCAAATCAGTCATTATTGCTTTTGTCATGTACAATCTCACAAAAGCAGCTCTCAAATGAGAAAATAATTGTTCAGTTGTTTTTTTTTTCTAGAAGCTAGGATAAAATCATATAACTGAGGGGAAAATGAAGGCTTTTTAAATGCTTATGTTTAGTTTCATCTTTTGAAAATATAAGAATAAATAATAAAGGTTCACTTCACGTCAAGTAGTTCAGTATTTAAAAACCCTTATATAACGTAAAACTTTTTAGCAATAATCACACACACACACACACACACACACACACACACACACACAGAGGAGGAGGAGGAGGAGGAGAGAGAGAGAGAGAGAGAGAGAGAGAGAGAGAGAGAGAGAGATCATTATTTCCCCTAATAAAACATCTCTTAAATTCTGTAAACTCATTGTTTTAATACGAAATTCAGTCTTCATCTTCATAAGTAACGTGTTATTATTTAAATTTACAAGTAAAGATATAATAATCACTCAGAATTTCAAATTATTCCTCGTATTTATACATCTTCTAATAAAACCTTAGGTCATTAGCGACGATTTCGCCACTTTATTTCTAGATATATGACAAAACGTTTGCCGATTAAAAAAGGGCGAATATTGGATCGAATTTTGTCTACTTGCATTATGTTGCCTTTAAATATATTCTTAATCAAACGATAAAAGGCCACATTACTGTTTTCTTTAACATGATAGTTCAAGCCATCTGTTTGCACACAGGTCTATTAGAAAAGCAAACTTTGTCAAAAAATGACAGTTCTTCGAGTAATGTATCGTTAATCATGTTGTAGTTGGTAGGGCGATCTCCTCCTACACGTGGGAGAGTTGGTGCTGGTTGGGGAGGTGAATGTTGGAACCATGTCCGGGTTGATACCAGGCCGACCTCTTGGCACTGTAAGAGTGGTTTACGGTATCCCGTCTTTTATGCGCCTGTTTTGTTTTAAAGAATAGGAATCAGGGAGTAAAATATAAATGATTAAAAACTCTTTGAAGAATAATAAGTTTTATGACGAAACATTTTTGCATCAACATGTACTTAAAGAGCACTATTTTAGAACATTTTAAAACGAAACGTCTAAAATAATTAAACGTCAGATAAAAAAGCTAAAAGGTGGCCGCAGTTACAACCACAACCAATAACTCATATAATTCATTGCGTCATTCTTTCAGCGTAGATAGGAAATCCTTTACTTTTGTACCTGGTCTTTTAATCATGAACATCATAAACATGACACCATTATAACGTCACCGTACAAAGTCATACAAAGTACATCTGCATGAAACAAGATAAATAAGACACGAATAAACAAACGCTTCATGGCATGAATAAATAATACCAATCAAAGCGTTTTATAAAGTGCTGGAAGACTGTCGGCTGGATGATGATTTTTGATAGACGTGTTAGCATTAACATTCCAATGGCCATGGTATGAAGCTAATTCAATCGTTTATATATTTGTCTTTTTGCTCGTTCTCCGCTATGCGTTACACTAATGCACCATCATCATCATCATCATCATCATCAGGATAAAATATTTAAGGCTTTTAGAGAGAAAACTTGAATGAAAGAAAAAAGTAACAAATAAACAAGTTAAACCTCCATTCGTTGCTTTCTGTCATTTCCTGCTGGCCACAAAAGAAATCTATACAGAGAACTTAAGGTTGCAATGTCCTTTCTTAATCGTTGCATTACATCATAGTGTTCTTGTCAACCCGTTGCTTTCAGAAGTACAGTATAATGATTCTACAGTCTTCCTTGATTCGCTTTCCTAAGTACCTACTTTGAAACAAACAAACCGAACGTAAAAACACAAACACATCTAAAATTGTGTACCGTTGGCATAACATATAGGTTTTCAATCAGCATTACATTAGACCGTTAAAACTTTTTGTTGAACTCTTGTATTGTTGTCAAGGTCTGGTCAATTCATTCTTAGCATGACAACTGTTGTGTTATTGTGATAATGCGCAAAATGAATGTTTCTGAACAAAAGAGAATAAAAATGAAACACCTGAATTAATATAATTTTCGTCAGCGTGTCTTCCCTTTTAATCTTATATATGTTGAGCATGTGTGTGTGTTTGTGTGTGGGAGGGTGGGAGTGGGGAAGAGACAACCTGCACTATTTTTCCCGCACTTTTGTTCGTGTATCAAATATTCAGTGGCGTAGCCAAAAGGAGGTGCAAATATATTATTTCTATCAAAACAAAATTTGGTTCCTGTCTTCAGTATCTCAGAATCTAAACATATTTCCATATTCACAGTGTACACCTGACAATAAGACAATGTATGTAGATCATGATGACGCGAAAAAATACCGTAACATATCTACTTTCGGTTAGCATGTGTGACTTTTTACGAATTACGATATCATCCCTGTATATGGTTCGAACATGTGGATACGCCAGTCTGGGCGCAGTGATGTATCAAGGATTCCTGATTTTGATTTGCGGTTCTTATAGTGTCAGACCACGCCATTCCCCTAACTGCCCCAGAACTGTTATAAACAGACAAACCTAGAAACAAAACATAAAACCATAAACAATTTACTGTTTAATATGTTGGAAGCGATTGGGTACGCTGAATGTTATTACAACCGAACCCATCATCTAAAAACATCAGTACCCTTTTCCCTTCTCCACGCCACTTAGCTATTAAAGGACGAGTAATTTTAGTAAAAATATATGGTGCTGTAGAGAGACCAAATGGTAGAACCAAAAATCTGTAATATCTCCTATGACCTGTAATGTCAACCCAAGAAAAACCTAAAAATTTGTGTGTTCTGGAAAAATGTTGATAAAATGATATGCTGAATGAATGTCAAATTTAAACATGAAGCAGTTTGTTTCATAATAATTCAAAGCAATTCTTAAATCTTCATATTTCACAGATTGCTTCCATAAATGCTTGTTAACATGCCTCAAATCTGAAATTAATCTCTTTTTACCACTACTTTGTGTGGATACAGAAAGAGGATTCACAACAAAAGGTGTTGAAACACACTCTTCAATTAAATTTCTACTCAACAAATCTTGAAACTAAAAATATACTCATCTTCCTGCATATGGACGGGTTCATTTTGTACCGGGCAAGACATCTTGTTGTTGCTTTCCAAACTGCACGTGTGGACAGTCTCTCCTCCAGTGTGTAAATTCGCCGCAGGCGAAGCAACTGCCGGTCCCTCTCCTTTGAAAGGCTGTGTAGGAACGAAAATTCTGCTTTCCTGACGTTGCATAGGTACCTGGCCCACCCCATTGTGGCGGCAATGGACCGACCATACTTGGTGTACTTGATTGAGAATTACCAAAATTAGAAGGCACATAATTCGTCGGTTTTGACTTACTGCTGTAACGTCTCCTTTTTCGTAATGCCCTTTTCTCAGCTTTGGTAATTTTGGACTCGTCTTCGCTATCTGAAGCAATCGGGTTACTTTCATACTGTTGAACAGTTTGCCAGCCTCCTTCAGAAGTATCGGCTATCCTGACAAGTTTATTCCGTTTCTTTATTTTTTCATCAACTTCCTTCAGAAGTTCATCAGCATAATCGAGTTTGCTGTTAGAAATAGCCCAGGAAACTTGTGTGCACATATCAGCTATTTCAGTATTAAATGTAAACTGAATCTTATTACCTTTGTTCTTCCAAGGTAAATCTCTATCTTTCAGTTTTTTTCACTTCATTAGCAACGTTTATATTACTCCCTCGTACATCCTCTCTCAATGAATTTAATTCTCTCCTTTGTTCTCTCAGTTGTTCTAAAATTTCTTGTAATGCCGAATTATCCGTATCAGTGGCCATTGCACGAGGTAAAAAATTTAAATAACTGACGCTATGTGTTGTAAGTGTGAAAACCCAACGCTGAATGACTTATCTCACGGACAACTTGTTACGGTCAAAACTGAACAGTTCTTAGCCAATCAGGGGAAATTATTTTCCCGCTAATTCGCTACGCTCAAACGCGGGAAAATACATTTCTGAAAGAACACAATTTTAATGCAAGGGAGAGCACCCAAACAAAGCAAATTTTTGAATTTTATGATAATGATGTCCCTTACTTGAAACAGCTCGAACAGGCCATTAAATATTTTCTTGTATGAAACCACAAGACCCTGAGTTCTTTTGGTTTGTATAAAGCAATGTCTTAACATTCAATAAGACACATGGGATAATTTTTGTCGAAGCAAAGCGGTGCTATAAATTCGTTATACAGACTGTCTCATGTAGCCTGTTCAAACTCAGTGTATATCATCAGTTCAAACACACTATATGCGGTTGTATTCCCCCTAAAATGACATTTTCAAGCTGTTTTAAATTTTCACACTGTATTTCTACTTATTGTTTAGGTTTCATTTCAATTCATTAAATCTTGGTACAATTAAACATGGCTTCATATGGAACAGAAGGACATGCTTACGCATACAATATTAGTTTTATGCCATGATGTATCAAGGTAAACAGTAAGATATGGGAGGAGACTTGTTCCGAATACAGGTTACTAGTGAGCCTTATGCGAGAAAAACTACATGGTGTGTTACACTTTCCCTGCTTGAATAGACGACCAAAAATCATTATTATATTTATAACATCGATGTTTGTTTAATAACCGGTCGCATCAACTCGATACCGAGGATTCAAACATTCATTATTATAATATCGATGTTTGTTTAATAACCGGTCGCATCAACTCGATACCGAGGATTCAAACATTCATTATTATAATATCGATGTTTGTTTAATAACCGGTCGCATCAACTCGATACCGAGGATTCAAACATTCATTATTATAATATCGATGTTTGTTTAATAACCGGTCGCATCAACTCTATACCGAGGATTCAAACATTCATTATTATAATATCGATGTTTGTTTAATAACCGGTCGCATCAACTCGATACCGAGAATTCAAACATTCATTATTATAATATCGATGTTTGTTTGATAACCGGTCGCATCAGCTCTATACCGAGGATTCAAACATTCATTATAATAATATCGATGTTTGTTTAATAACCGGTCGCATCAACTCTATACCGAGAATTCAAACATTCATTATTATAATATCGATGTTTGTTTAATAACCGGTCGCATCAACTCGATACCGAGGATTCAAACATTCATTATTACAATATCGATGGTTGTTTAATAACCGGTCGCATCAACTCTATACCGAGAATTCAAACATTCATTATTATAATATCGATGTTTGTTTAATAACCTGTCGCATCAACTCTATACCAAGGATTCAAACAATCATTATTATAATATCGATGTTTGTTTAATAATCGGTCGCATCAACTCTATACCAAGGATTCAAACAATCATTATTATAATATCGATGTTTGTTTAATAACCGGTCGCATCAACTCTATACCGAGGATTCAAACAATCATTATTATAATATCGATGTTTGTTTAATAACCGGTCGCATCAACTCTATACCGAGAATTCAAACATTCATTATTAAAATATCGATGTTTGTTTAATAACCTGTCGCATCAACTCTATACCAAGGATTCAAACATTCATTATTATAATATCGATGTTTGTTTAATAACCGGTCGCATCAACTCTATACCGAGAATTCAAACATTCATTATTATAATATTGATGTTTGTTTAATAACCGGTGGCATCAACTCGATACCGCGGATTCAAACATTCATTATTATAATATCGATGTTTGCTTAATAACCGGTCGCATCAACTCGATACCGCGGATTCAAACATTCATTATTATAATATCGAAGTTTGTTTAATAACCGGTCGCATCAACTCGATACCGAGGATTCAAACATTCATTATTATAATATCGATGTTAGTTTAATAACCTGTTGCATCAACTCGATACCGAGAATTCAAACATTCATTATTATAATATCCATGTTTGCTTAATAACCGGTCGCATCAACTCGATACCGAGGATTCAAACATTCATTATTATAATATCCATGTTTGTTTAATAACCGGTCGCATCAACTCTATACCGAGAATTCAAACATTCATAATTATAATATCGATGTTTGTTTAATAACCGGTCGCATCAACTCTATACCGAGGATTCAAACATTCATTATAATAATATCGATGTTTGCTTAATAACCGGTCGCATCAACTCTATACCGAGGATTCAAACATTCATTATTATAATATCGATGTTTGTTTAATAACCGGTCGCATCAACTCGATACCGAGAATTCAAACATTCATTATTATAATATCGATGTTTGTTTAATAACCGGTCGCATCAACTCGATACCAAGGATTCAAACATTCATTATTATAATATCGATGTTTGTTTAATAACCGGTCGCATCAACTCGATACCGCGGATTCAAACATTCATTATTATAATATCGATGTTTGTTTAATAACCGGTCGCATCAACTCGATACCGAGAATTCAAACATTCATTATTATAATATCGATGTTTGTTTAATAACCGGTCGCATCAACTCTATACCGAGGATTCAAACATTCATTATTATAAGATCCATGTTTGTTTAATAACCGGTCGCATCAACGCGACACCGAGAATTCAAACATTCATTATTATAATATCGATGTTTGTTTAATAACCGGTCGCATCAACTCTATACCGAGGATTCAAACATTCATTATAATAATATCGATGTTTGCTTAATAACCGGTCGCATCAACTCTATACCGAGGATTCAAACATTCATTATTATAATATCGATGTTTGCTTAATAACCGGTCGCATCAACTCTATACCGAGGATTCAAACATTCATTATAATAATATCGATGTTTGCTTAATAACCGGTCGCATCAACTCTATACCGAGGATTCAAACATTCATTATTATAATATCGATGTTTGTTTAATAACCGGTCGCATCAACTCGATACCGAGAATTCAAACATTCATTATTATAATATCGATGTTTGTTTAATAACCGGTCGCATCAACTCGATACCAAGGATTCAAACATTCATTATTATAATATCGATGTTTGTTTAATAACCGGTCGCATCAACTCTATACCGAGGATTCAAACATTCATTATTATAAGATCCACGTTTGTTTAATAACCGGTCGCATCAACGCGATACCGAGAATTCAAACATTCGGCTGCATGTTGAGTAGACCTTAACTGCTAGGTGTTTTACTTTTATGTGTTTTACATATTTTTTCCATACATGTTATTACCGATAGATATAATATAACCCCACTAAAATAGGCTGTTTAGAGCAACTGAAGCGGTGGAACGGATATTATCTAGGTTACATTTAGGAAAAAGGAACGTTCAGTGACTTGTGAATATTTCAGCACTATATTTCTCTTTGAAACGTAAGTAAAGTTTCGCATCATTTTCGAAAATTACAAAATAATGAAATATTTAGTTGCACATTCTTATAAGTTAACATTATTCCATCAGGTGTGTTGTATTAATCAAAATGAAATAGGTTCTGTAAATTAAACTAAAATATTCAAGTACATCTAACACACTTTCATCAGTTTATCGTTCGATTTATGTTGCTTTATTTAACAATGACGTTGAAGGACAATCATCCATAATTGTTTTCTTTAATATATCTTTCATAATGATTATAAAACGATCAATTTATAACCATATTACCATAAATTTATTGTGACTTTTGCCCCACTTTTGCGGAGAGGCAACGGTGTTTAATTTCCGTAGTTTTTTTAATGTAGACAATAGAAAAAGAATAAATTCGCAGTTTTAAAAAAGATGATGAAAAGATGATATATAACCATGTCGAGAAAGACATGAATGTTTTGTTGTTCGTTTTTTTTTCTTTCGTCGTAATATCTTATCATTAGACAAAAAGGTCAGGTGACAGGTTTATATAAAAAGGCCCCCAGATACTCCCGGTTTATGGGTTTTAAGTAGAATTTATATGTAATATTATTGGTCTAAAGGATGAAGTTAATGTTTTCTCAGAAATCATTTAAAATAGAATAAGGATAAACAACGTGTCCTACTTCTAAGATTGATGTCAACGAAACATGCATTGAAGTTTCATATGCAAAAAAAAAGTACTATTAACAGCTAAATAGCTACAAAATAGCCTTACTAGTAATTTGTTTATAATTTCTTTCTTTATTCTCCCTTTAACCGTATTTCATTCGCAAATGTTGGCAAAGTGCCCAACTCTAGATCATGTTTTAATTTTCAGTACGAGATCCCTGGTCTGTGTTTTAGGTAACAAAACGTTAAATAAACTAAAACTCCAAATGAAATAATCGCTATTTGGAGGCAGGCAGTCAGGCAGACAGACGGATGGACAGACAAATAAGATTCAAGGTGTACAACTCCGCATGCAGTTTAAAATTAATGTCAGCTTCCACATCCCTATGCAAAATACGGTAGCCATCTTATTCTAAGAGATTAGATGTTCTATGTGTCATTTCTCTACTGTATGACTTTTATGTTGTTCCTTACTAAAGTCAAGGTTGTGAACTTAGTTATCAGTGAGGGAAAAACATAAGCAAATCCAAGCAAAACATTTGGACAAACAAGAAATCCCACTAGAGATCATATTCAAGACGTTTGAAATCAGCAAATGGTCCTCTGCCGTTAGGAGATTTTTAAGAAACTTCAAATATATGGTCTTTGTGATGGGTTGTAATATGTTAGTCCAAGATTGCCTTGTTGGTGGGGCTATAGATTACCCTCTTTGATGAAAGTGATAATTCAAGTTTGATAATGGTTTAGTTTTTTAAACATTTATACGAAACGTTGTAATAGAAAAATATAAAAGTAAGATAAAAAATGCGATCATGCAAGTGTGAAATCGGGGGTATCCGACTGGAACGTACGGTTACCCAACTCACATATATATATTTCATATAAATTGGTTGACTATATAACGTTAGAGCTGTGGGCGTAAATACAGTAATAAGTTTGTTACTTTATATTTCATCATAGTAAATCACGATTTAACTTTCGCTTAAATCGAACACAAGGATACAAAGGCAATTAAGAATGAATAATTTCTGGAGTGAGGAAAGTAATTTCCGTTGTTTGTTTCCGGTGATTAAAAAAACACGGTTGAGTTTACTTCCTTGAAAGGACTATTACTGATTTTACAGTAACATATAAATGGCCATTTTTTCAGGATTCTCCAAAACAGTGTATGAACGAATTTAAAAGTAGTAATAACATATGTTTCTGCCAGAATTATTTATTAGGAATTAAACGGCATCTGAAAAAAAATCAGTAAAATTGTTAAGATTGGTTATTATGGCAGAGAGATAAATTCTTTATATTAATAGTTTTGAAAGCTCTCGACTCTCCTTCGATTGACGGAATTAACAGTCACAATGAAAACCCCAACAAGAATTTGCTCCTGGCTTATAGTTGCTGCATTGCAAGTCTACTTAGTTGCCACCTACCCAAACGGGGCACCAAGCGGAGCTTGTTCCAGTATGACACCAAATCATGGGAGTAATGCTCAAACTTCCGCTATTCCATATGATATAAAGGTTTCGGCAAATACCTATTGTCCTAACAATGAAGTTAATGGTAAGTAAACTCTTTTATTTTGAAAATTTAAAGTAAAAAAAATCAAAGCATCAAAATAACCGGTGTATCACTTTCTTAAAATTATACATGCAAGATTTCATTTGAATTTTTTGAAAATCAATGTCAGGACAGAAAGAAATCGTTTTAAATTATCAAACGTGCAAAATCTGTAATATACTTTTAGCTCTATATTTCTCTGCAAGGAAAGCTCCAATATTATGATTGGTCGAAAATCCGTCAACTAAAATTGATATGACACGAGCTAAGCAGGTTACTCTAAATATATACGTTACATATTTTCTCTAATAGACCATATTTGCTAATTATGGAATATAATAAGATGCACATACCGTTCTGCAAAATTGTATCGAATTTTAAATTTTTTAAACAGATAAAATCTGAATACTAATGAGATAAACATGAAATGAAATAAAGTATCATTGTTCAACATTTTTCATCCCTTATGTTGACGTTTCACACGAATTCTTTCATACCTATGTTGACGTTTCACATGAATTATTTCATCCCTCATGTTGACGTTTCACATGAATTCTTTCATCCCTCATGTTGATGTTTCACATGAATTTTTTCATCCCTCATGTTGATGTTTCACATGAATTATTTCATCCCTCATGTTGATGTTTCACATGAATTCTTTCATCCCTCATGTTGACGTTTCACATGAATTCTTTCATACCTATCACTTTAATCGACGCCATGTATAAAGATGAGGACGGCTGTTTACCATTCTGTGACCAAATGTAATATCCCCAAAGCCGGACGGCTCGAGTGATATAAAGTCCAGACTGGTTATTCATATCAAAATTAACCACCTCAAAAATTAAATAAGATACTATTTAGGAAAATAAACTATTTTCTTTTTGGAATTTTAGCTTCCTTATAACTTAAAAAAAGAAACTATCGTAGAAACGTGTTTCCCTAAACTTGATAAAGTTTTATACAAAATGTTTCATAAGCACGCTACACTGACACAAAATTAATGTTCATATAAGGATTAATAATCTCGAATATTTTGGTATACCAAGTTCGTTTACATATGGAGGAACAGATGATATTAGTTTTTACCTTTGAAATGTTCGAACTTTTTCTGTGTTTTCAGTTACACTTAGAGGTGCACCATACGGTGTCACCTTTAAGGGTTTCTTATGTCAAGCACGTACGACTGTGAATACAGACGCTACTTCTGGTACCTTGGAATCTATTGACAGTGTGATTGGAACAACAAACAAATGCGCAGGGGTAGGAAGTTTGAATCGTAACATTTCTTTTTAAAGATTTGATGTTCAAGCTGCAGCTTTTGTCCAAGACACTGCAAGGTTTTAACAACTATTTATCTGAACTTATTTATTGTTAGTTTCAGTTGTCTGCATGTCCATCTTTTATAGGTTTTGCAGGAAAATGCATGAAACAATGTGCGTCTTAAGGCTTAAATATCTATGTCTTTTGAACGTTTCACTCGAAAATCCATTCGTGATGTTATTAAAAAGAAAGTGGCTGCAAAAGGGTCTAACACTGCCCCTCCCCCACCCCCTCCCTTGATGAACATATTAATTACATACAGTCTTAATGGCAACTAAATAAAAAGCTTAATTTGAAAGTGTTTAATCATCAATGAGAGCTAAGATATATATCTACTTGATAAACGTGGTTCTTTTGAAATTTTAACACTACAAAGTTAAGTATAATGTGTTAAAAGTATTTGTAATGAAAAGGACAAGAATTTGCACAACCTTAACACTGTCTTTGCTAATTTTGGCATCCTAGAGTAGGTAGATCTTGTATGTATTTAGCTTTAAGCTTACAGGTGTTCTCAAAATATGACTAAATTCTTGTGAATACTTTTACACGTGAAATCTATTTTGTTTTTGTTTTCAATAGGCTGCCTCGTTGACACACAGTAACAGAGATGTGAAGACAGCCGTACATTTCAAATGGACTCCAGACAATACAAAGACTGATTTTGTCACTATTGTGTAAGTAGTTTATGAAGTTATAATACGGCACATTAAACCAAAATAAAATACAACATTATCACCAGTTTTTTCAGATGTTCACACTTGCATACATGCTTTGGTAAAAATAAAATCTTATCTGCTGTTTATTTTTGCTTGTACCATGACTAGATTCGTGGATGTCAGTTGATATAAACACACCTAATTTCGTTTTCTATAACTTCTCAACCATTGCTCCGATTTAGTCTGAAGACACTTATTTGCATACATAAAATTATTATTGTTTTTATATGACCTTTCACACAATTTCTTCCTTCTAAGAGCTTTTTTTCAGTACCGTTAAGGTTTTGACGACCACGTTACCGAGATAGATAAATCTGTTTGAGTTAATTTACAATATGGTTGATCCACCATTGTTGTTTACGTCACGTATTCAAATTTGATCACGTGATATTGACAGCTCGTCTCAATAAATATACGTTTGTTTAATCAAAGGTGCACAGTCGTTCAGCAGAAGTCCACGTTCTGGGTGAAGCAAAGCGGCGCGGAGATCATGTACGCGGGAGCTGACAGGTGTACGCCCGACGGGAACACAAAAGGTGATACCTAATTAAATAGGCACACGTGAAGTTTGTTTTACGTCTTTCTTAAATAGGGGTCTTGTTTCTTGTTATTTATAAGATTGGACTTCAGTGGAAGAAAATTGCACATGGAACCTGTTTTAGTGTATAAGAAGAAGGGGACTTAAGTATACAAGAAGAGAAGGAAAATGTTTACTGAATCTTAAGAGGGATAATATATATATCAAGAGGAAGATTTGTTAAGTGTGTGTTTAAAATGTGGGGGCGGACTAAGTTCAGGATTATAATATATAACCCTTTTTTACTCAGAAAGAAAAAATGTCGGAGTTTCTCATGAGTGGGGTTGTTATGATAGCAAAGGATATTTTCATTTCTCTCACTTCTGTTTATGTAGGCTTTTGTGGTCTGTGAATGTGGCTTTTAGTTGTTAACTGGACATTGATTGGAGATTATTGAAGATGCACGTCTAGTTGTAAATTGGACATTCGCACGTCCATTTGACATGCACTTATGGCTGTTAGTTGGACATTCATTCGAAAATGCCCGCCCTTTTGCCTATTAGTTGAGCAGTTCATCTTTCAATGCAGTTATGGCTGTCAGCTGATATTTTGAATCTTTTCTGGTTGTTAGACATTCAGATTCCGCAAGTATATATTCGAATGATAATGATTTTACTTCAGAAGTATTAACGCACTCTAGTTACACAGTTATTGCAGTGTCTAGTTCCAGTTACAGAAAAGTACTATGACATTACTCCCTGATTAACTGACTTTGCTGTTTCTTCAATTTCATTCAGTTTTTGTCTGATTATGCAATCAGCTGTTCAAGGCAAAGTGTATCCAGGTGTGTTTTTTCCAATAAGGCCTTTGGGAATGCAAATGAAACAAATTCCAGTTGTTCCTCACTTTATACTCAAATTTACTTTATTTGTTCAAGAGTTAAAATTATAAAACTTTTTTTCAGTCGATAACATTTAGTAAAAAGATTGGTAAAGTATTTCTTTAAATATTCAGATTAACTTTGATCACTAATTACATATCACCTTTAAGTGTTTTCTTTTTGTGAATTTCTGACTTGGATACAGCGTGTGGAATAAGCCTTTAAAAATCGATCTTTTCCTTAGATGAAAAATATTTTTGCAACAATTTTAATGTATGCATGTTTTAGGTTTGCCGACTACTTGTACCACATCCGAGACTTGCGAAATGGCTGTTAGTATGGCAATTTGCGATCCCACTGCCGACGCAGACGGCGAGTGTGTTTGTCGACCTGACATGAAAATCGCCCACCCAACACACACATTCTGTTCACCAAAAAGTACGGGTATTTGCAGCTTATTCAGAATTTTTTACCCCGGCATAAATGATATAACATTATATCAATTGCGAAGTGCAATTCTGAGCCAGAACAAAATACAAGACAGTTGTAATAAATGTTCTAAATTGCTTTATTACAAAAGACTTGTAAATTATCAGGGCGCATCCAAAATCCCCCATCTGGACACAGAGATTAGTGAAATTCTTTATTAATTTATTAACGCATGGACTTGATACATTTTGCAAGTAGATTTATTGCTCTTATAACCTAACTCATTTCCATTCGTTTTTCTTAAATTTCAAGTTTATCACGAAATTTTCTAAAACAAGTGACCACAGTATTGCCACTCAATTATTCTAAGTCTTCCGTTTATTAAAACCAAAACTTTCTCTCCTCAGGGTTGACTGATCCATGTATGAGTGACTCGGATTGTATGGCCATTGCTGAAACAGTTTGTGATAAAACAAAAACACCTCACGTCTGTGCATGTAAATCAGCATTCACATACAACAGCACTGAAGGACCCTGCTATTTGAAAGGTAACACACAACCCTAACATTTTCTGTATATAATACGCCCTTCCATTTTTGTGTAAAAGTTTAGACTATCATACTGTACAAAATAAAACAAACTTCCATTTATTTTTGATAAAAAAGTGAAGCCATCCTCTTACATTTTCTGAACATATCAAGACACGCCCTTACAGATTTGTTCGATATTTAGTTTATACCAAATTTATTTTAGTTCGATTGTGTAGGAAGCTTTTAGCTTATAGACACAATCTCGAATCCGTTCCTGGAACTAACCAGAACTTAGCAATGAGTGTGAACAAATTTCTTGCTCAAGGAAACAACAGCTTGCCCCTAACTGGGTTTGAACCCGTGCGGCTAGCATTCCTTTGACTCTTAGTCCGACGCGTTAACCACTCGGCCACTTTAACTGTTTGGTATTTGGCATGACATTATGACGTTTTTCGGGCAGAAGAGATGTTAATTTGTTGTTGATTTTTCTCATTGTCTTTAAAGTGTTAAAAATTATAAACTTTTGACCTTTTTCTTATGAAGGTAAGGCCTTACTGTTTCTTAAAAGGAAAGACATAATCAAGCAAGGTTGCTATTTAAGTTAAGGTATATGATTCACTTTTAAAAGTAAAGTAAAATCACACCCCTTACTTTTTGCATGAAGACATACCCAGCATTTTATATAGAAATGCCCTGTCGTTGAAATCAGTATTATGAACACGAGAGCCATAAGCATACTTTTGATTAATCGGAAAACTCGCCCTGATGCAAAATCAATTAATCAAAGATCGCTAAAAACAGTTGATTAGAAACAAACACAAAAATCAATTAATCAATTAATCAATTAAATCAATTAATCAAAGACCGTTAAAAACAGTGGATTAGAAACAAACACAAATTTCTTATTCCTTCACAGAAAAATGAATTTATTTTTTTTTTACAAAAAAACCTTATTTGCCTTATACTTTTAGTTCTCGGAGACATGTGTTCCACCAACGACGACTGCCGAGGCATTCCGAAGTCTGTTTGCGACAATCAGGTGTGCAACTGCCCGTCGGAATACAGAAAGCAGAGCAACCAAACACATATAAACTGCGTGCTTAAAGGTTGTCCAAAATTTAATGAACACATTTCTTTTTTCATCTTATAGCAATATCATACAAAAATTATCAAAACTAAAAATGTAAACCCATGATGTCTGAATCTTGTAGGCCAATATTCTTGTCAAAAGAACCGAATGTAATAGAAACGGTCAAATTTTACAGACGGATTTCGGATCGTCATCAGGTCGGTGCCTTGCGATTAAAAATAGCGTCTGCCAATACTAAATCGAAAGTAATTTACTAATTAGCTAAAAGTTTGTCGAATGATCTAAATAGAAAATAAATAAATTTACAGTTTCCATGTGTCTGTTTTGTTAAAATGTTGTACGAGAAAATTAATCTTATAGTGCAATATATAAAAAATGGAGATATTCTTTTGTAAAATACTGTTTTGCAAATGAATTTTGGAGCCATTTTAACACATAAATTGGGAAAATGTGTTGTTCAAGTTTTGAGAAAAACGCTTCTGTGAAGGTAGAGCCCTTCCTGTTACTTTTTAAAAAGACTTTTCCCAAGATGATAAGTTTAAAAATTGCTTTGATTCCTTTTTATACCTTCAGACTCAGATGTTTGTATGATGGATACGGACTGCATAGGAACAAATGGCAACAAGTGTGTCGATGGGAAATGTACAAGTGGTAAGTGAATGTTCATATATCAACAACGTGCATCGATATAAAATTCATAATCATATGTTTCCAGAAATTAATCATGTATGAGCTTGTTATATTTATGCGGCACATATCAGCTAATGAAATAATATATGCTCATTTGAGCTTAAGAAATATTAGACGCTCACATAAACTGATTCAGTTTTTCCCTCGTGTGATTTTACATGTACATATAAGATTGTGATATATTGCATTTATATATGAGCTCGTGGTTTGTTGCTTGTACATTCGAGCTGTGGATATTTATATGCACTTATAATATTGTAAATGCTCATTTAAGCTCGTGGTATTTTACTTGTGTTTCTCAGCCTTTGCATTATAATTTAGATTTTAAGTTCGTGAGGTTCACGGATGCTCATGCGGAGGACAATACTCTAAAGGAATTAAATTACAAATAAAACTTATAGGTAGCATGCAATAATTAAAGTACGTGAAAAATTATATACTATTTTCAAAGGCAGACGTTTTCTATTGTAGATGCTTTGAAGGCTGCAGTGGTATCAGTACTTCTGTTGTTTGGTGCTGTTTTCACTGCGCTGCAGATTTCAACATTTTAGGTATAGGTATGTAGACGTTTGTTCAGTTATGAATTCTTCCATCTCTTTTTTCTCAGAAGTACATGTTTTACATGGAGACATTTAATCATTTAGCTAAAATGGGTTGAAACGTTTTCATTTACTGTTGAAAGTAGAATGAATAATTCATTATGTCTGTGTACGTTGTTCATGCGGCCGACATTCTTCCCTTTCTCTGGAATATTACTTTTAAGTTTTTTGTGGAGATGTGCAAGATACCATAGCATACCAAGAGACACTTCCGGCTCTTTGAAAAACTCAGTTTATAACACCAATAGATGGGACCTTGGTTTTTACGCCTCACCCGAAAAGCAATTAGTAGTATAAGACGAAAAGCTTGGTATCGAACTTGCGAGGCTTCGATTTCAGGTTCCATGCGACCAGTTATGTCTCTGTATTCACAAATAAACTTCAGGTTCTAGTTATGTCCCTGCATTCACAAATAAACTTCTCTGTAATCACTTTTCTAAAATTTTTGTCCGCTCTTTCTAAAGACTATAGACTGAAAATAAAGGAGATATACACTACTGGGATAATAACCCACACCATTTTAGACGTTGGAGTTGGACGCTGTCTTCTTAATCGTCTTAGTTTTAGTCTTCAGTTTTGTTTTTAAATTGAGTTTGTTAGGTAATTTTGCAGACCTGAAGTAAACATGGATTTAGAAGTACCTGAGATATAAGCAATATTTCCAGTGTTCTTTTAAGGGCCAACATAAATGATTCTAAAGGAACTTATTTCTGAAAAATGTTTTTTATTTGTTGACCTACTACTTTATTTTTATTTATAGAATTTCAACAGAAACTGATGACAATCGTACGAATATTTGCTGTTACAACAAACATACCAGCTTATACTGCAACTACAGTGATTATACAACAACTTTCACTTGACTAATATTGTGTTTATATATAATCTTTTTAATCGGATTTTTTTTTTAAATAACTGCAAATCAAAATGTAATATTGTATCATTTATATACCAACTTTACTTTTACAACAAATATATGTCTATAGACCAGTAATTACTTTAACTGCAGATATGGTGTTTATATACCAACTTTAAATTTATGTAAACTAAAGTAAAGTGAAAAAAGTAACATTAAGACTACTTTGATAATTTTGATATTATGCGAAAATTAACAAATTTACAGAACCAATCTTTAAATTTAGAAAATATGTGCTTTTACCCATTTTATTTACAACGAGTACTAAAATTTGCATTTATTTTCTAGTACAGTTTTCACTTAGTCATAAACGAATGTGAAATCTTTAATGAGAGGCCATTATGTTTTGTAAAAAAATATATTTATAAGAAGCTTCCCATTGACTCATGTAATATTAAAATATTTGACTGAACAATTAATTTAATTGCAGTAGTATGACTGTAACAGGCCCAAATACGGAGCCGTTGGTAATGGGGACTGGTCACTTTGGCAAAGGTCTAAAATTTAACATTACCATGTCCATATGCCCACTTCCCATAAACACCCTGGAGCCGGGCCTGTATACACGACTTAATAATTCACCAGTGCCATATTTTAAATATTGTGTGTTTTTTTTGTATTTGTTTGAAGCTTTTAAACACGAGCTTTTTTGCTTGCAATATTACTATTGTATTAAATTGATATTCAGAAAAAGAAGGTCTATATTTTCCATATATCTTTTAGGCATGAAATTGTATCTGTAAAAAATTGAAATTGAAATTTAAGTGGTACTTTACATAATTTAATACATATGTTTCTGAAAAAATGTTTGTTAAACCGTAATATACAGGGCAGTAATAATACTAACCATCAAAACAGTTTACACAGTTTTTGTCTGTTTTCTTGTCCTTTTTTCAAATGGGCAGATCCCATTTTGAAAAAAAATAAATAAAAGTATAAATGTGTTCGTCCCACTTTGATGTGTTTTCTTACTTAAGAAACGATGAGCATTACTAGTAATAAAAACGTTCAATGGAAATTCATTGCTAAACCATCTACTGAACATCGGCTATTTAAGGTTATTTAACGGATTTAAAATTCCAAAACCTGAGTAAGAAGTCGCATACATAATTTTTGTCAATATGTATACTCTGGTAAAAATATCTATAAAACCGTCTGAAGCTTACTTTTTTCCACTAAGAAATGTCTTCCTGTATCACCATCTACACTTGGTGAAGGTTGTTCTTTCCAGTAAGTATGAAAAAAAATTCTCCAAAGATGTACTAAGGCTAAGGTTTTCTCAAAATCTCATATGGCAGAACATACAAAAGCACATAATTATCGTTAAGATTGGCGAAACAGAAATTCCTTCCATTAAGATCATTAACACACCTAGATTATTTATCTGTGAAGGTTTGAAGCAAATCATTTAAAAATGTCTAAGAAGTTCAACACACAAGATTTTCACAAGAAAAATACAAAGACCCATGATTCTGGTAAAATAGGCCCAATAGAATTTCTTTTCTTCACCTACATCTACAAAGCCAGGTTGTTCATCGGATAAAGTTCGAAAAAAATCCACCTAAAGATGAAACAGTAGTTCGACACAAGATTTTCTTGATACCATATTATGCATAAAGTAGATGAAAGGAACTGGCACGAATATTGAAATATTAGTGTAAAAATAACGCAGCTTGACGCTTAATATTATAATCATAACATAAGTGTTACAACTATTAAACAAAACAAATTGCATTTGATTAACAAGTAGACAAGAACAATGCAAACAGGTAAATTTTCTTATTATATTTGTTAATAATTATTGGATACATGTAATTATCTATGAATAAAATATCCAACACTAGACTAATTGAATTAATTAAGTTGCTTAAAAAGCCGTACGGCGTGTTCAAAGCTAGTACAAACATTGAAATAAGTACACACAATTTAATGAGAATGGCACTGTGTCCATATGAAGAGCTATTTTCCCCAATTTCTTCAGAGAAGTGGTCGTTTTATTAAATATGTGGAAATAAAACAAACAAACACATACGTTTTATTCTTATTCATGATTATCTCAAGAAACAAAACTGTTAAGTAGTCATGTCGCAGTTGTCAAGAAAAAATACTTATTAAGATAACCACCATCTTTGCAATTTTTATCCATCTGACGTCACACATAGAAAGTGCCTTCTAATTGAACTGTTGGTAATGACATAAAAAAGCAATCTGAGGGCATAAAAAGCCTAACATGGATATAATGTATTGAATGTGTTATGTACGAATTTATTTGCTAAAACTGAGCTTAATCTGAATGAGAGATACTGATTTATATATTATACTAAGTAATAATCTAACTTGAATACTTTATATATGTATAATATGACAGCCAGTCGAGCTTCAACACTTTTTTCTGATCTGACATGACGGCTTTCACAATATCCAAATTATTTATTTATTATCCTCCATCATACATGAAGATTTGAACGACAATTACACAACCAATTTTTAAATAACTACAGACAGAACAAGTATACAAATGTGATATATACATTACAAGACAGAATATAGATAAACAAATGCAAGTTATCTATAAAATGTATACATTGGACAGCACAATTATATGTTTTGCCCCTAACTGAAAAGTATAGCACTGAATAAGAATTAAGACGGGGAAAAAAAACGCTTGTATATGATTTAGACTTCCCTCTAACCTTGGTACGAAAACGAAACACTAGGAAATAGAGAGCAGGGAAACAAATCTACAAGTTTAAATTCAATGACATTTTTATGAAAACCTAGACCAGTTCACTAGATAATCGAAATGTCATTTTTCATAAACAATATAAACGGTTACTGTTTAATTCACTACTATAGTAATCCAAGTTACACTGATTGAATTCATTAAAAAAAAAATTTAAGCAACGCTAAATGGAAAGTTCTGATGTTTGAAATGAATTTTTTAACTAAATGATTTTTAATTCCTATAACCATTTAATTAATGGTAAATATCATTCATTTTTAAACTTATATCTGCTATGCTACTGTATAATACAGGCCAAATCGATACACTGTTGCAATTATGAAAACATACAGTAAATTTGCAATTAAATGAAAAAGATATGTGCGAATATAAATTTTCATGTATAAATGCAAATCAAATATGCATTTCCAAGCGATTTTCGATGGAAAGGATCCCGTATCTTTGTATGTATGTAACACATCGCATAGTTGATACTTTTGTAGAAGTCTATAGATATCTGGCAAAAATCCATGGAATGGGGTATTAAATTGCAGAAAACGAACTAGTCTGTTGTTGAAAATATCTTTTGCTAAATAATTGTTTGATAGACGACATAGTTGTCCCAAAAATTGCAACTTTCTGTAGTCTATTAATGATTCAATGGACACCATATCAATTGAGCTTAGTACGTAGTCTGTGAGTGTATTTGTCTTCAATGACTGTATGTTTTTAATACAAAATCTGTGAGATCGTTCAAGCAGTTGTAAATCCGTTGTAGAAATAACATCCCACAACTCACAGCCATAAAGACTTTTAGGAATAACCACACTATTGTAGATTTTCTTGGACGATATAGGATTTAAGTTATCTGGATGGACACCACTATTGCAAATGCTCAAACACGTTCCTCTTAACCTCCTACAGGCTTCTTCAATGCACCTTTTGTGTTTAAGTATGAGTCGCTTATAATGCCGAGATGAACATATTGATTCTGCTCAGCAATTGTGTTTGATCCCATTTTGAATGTTCTACTAATATTATCCCAGTTGTTATCATTGTATACTACTATAGAGCACTTTCAAGGATTATATTGGTATCGCCCTTTGTTAGCGTATGTGTTACAGATGTTCAACATTTCATTTAAACCGCTCACTGAGTAAGACATCAGCATCATGTCGTCTGCAACGGTTGGTGAGCCTACATCAAAATTGTAAATGCACATTCCAAGCCCACCGTCTTTGTAACTGTCGTATAAGGTCATTAATGTACAATAAGTAAAATACGGGGGAACTCTTCCCGCCTTGACGCGGGATACTATAAAGCAAATATAAAAGTGGAGCTGTTTGGGATATCCTCGGCCTACAAGTTAAATCAGACACCTTTGACATCATTATTATAAGTAAGTAAGTAAATAAATTGTTTATTATCGTGACATGTGTTATTTACAATGTATGCAAATAATAAATATTTTCAGTAAGTACAACACCCGGCCCACTGGGCCTATATGTCACCTGAAATCTGAAATGTAAATTCATTTAAATATAACATATTCTTATGTGAAAAGGTTAAGTAGTAAATATCGTATCACGAGTGGGTAAATGCATGTAATTTACAGTACACAAAAATCACCTTTTAAATATTGTACATCGTCTTGTAAAGTAGGCTTGAACCAAGTACTTAGCGACTTTTCGTGGATATGTTTCAAGTAATGTCTTGAGTTTTTCATTGCTATTCATTTGTATAAACTGTAGGTCTTCCCACTGTTCACTAAATAGTTTGAGTCTTATATCTTTATAGAAAACACAGTCAACTAGGAAGTGTGTCTCATTTTCTACTAGGTTCATATTACATAAGGTTCATAGTCTGTCTTCGGGATCCTCTCCGGTATAACTTCCGGTTTCTATTCGCAGAGGCAGTATACCTATACGAAACTGTGCTAATAACGAGCGTTCCTTTCTATTCAGATTTAGTTGTACATATTTTTCTTGTGCAAAGTCTGCCTTAAAAGTCACATAGGTTCGTAATTTTCTGACTGTGACAACCTGCTGACACCATATATTTGAGTAATAACTTTCTATTCTAGACCTGCATAATTCAATGTCAATAGCGGTCATTCGCTCAAAATGTTCCGTTAAGTTAAATTTGCTCCGTATATCCTTGAGATCACTGCACCAGTTATTTCTACACCTATTATAATCAATCA
Organism: Cyclina sinensis; assembly: GCA_012932295.1. NCBI lineage: Eukaryota > Metazoa > Mollusca > Bivalvia > Venerida > Veneridae > Cyclina > Cyclina sinensis. Next base: position 21,454,826 of record JAAONU010000003.1, on the reverse strand, counting down.
TAAAAACCTGTTTAGTTATTCTGTTATTGTCGAACGCTAAAAGCCTATTCCAGTAATGAACAATGTTAATCCATCGTCTATAAACACTGGGTAGCCATGCTGTCTCCCCGGTTATTGCTAGGATTGGAGCAAACCTGTGTACTCCAAGGAAATACCGTATTTCTCTGTTTTGTATACATGTATTGTCAATAGCTTGATTATGTCTAAAGCCCCATACTGCGGCTGAGTAATCTGTTATTGGTATAACGCACGAATAGTACATTTTTTCAAAAGTTTTAAGTCCAAAGTCTTTAAATAGTATGTATTTTTGAGATAATTTTCCCAAGAGCTCGACCTCCACTCTTAGCAAGCACTTGACAATGTGCGGTAAAATCCTTATAGCAGTGAAAAGTACCCCTAGATATTTATATGAGTCCACTAACTCGAGATTATTTTGCCAATTGTAAATGTATGATCAGTTTGTTGGGTTCTGCGTTTCCTAAAGTTTCCTCTTTAGTTGAATGACTTTTACTTATACTTTTAATGGAACTATATACTTTCCCGTCTACTTTGTTCAGTAGAAGTTTGTATAACATCATATTACGATCTATAAAGTGAAAACACTTACGAAGGTCTATGAACAGATTTCTCACGGCGGCTGCTTAAGCAATTGATGAACGCATTTTCTTTTATTCTCATAATGTTCCATAACTGAGGTAATTCTTCAGTCCAGTAAGGCTTATGAACTTTGTGTCTTTTATTAGCCCGTTCAGTTGTATTATATCTGGTAATATTTCGATTCATTTCTTCGATAATACAGTCACAAAGATTTGCGTAGACTATATCGATATTGTCCTGGGTATCCCTACAACTTTCGATTTGCGAAATAACCTCATTCATTGCCAAACAGATTATCTCGCTTTGCATGAAATCACAAGGTATTTTGCTGAGTTTATACGCGCCACGCTTAATCTTTTGACCCATGGCTGTAGGTGACATATAATCGGTTTGAATAACATAAAACTTGGTCAGTAGAACAGCGTGATCAGGAAGACGCGATTTGTTTCCGAGTAATCCGTGCAAGTTAAATTGGTCTACGAATGAATGGACTGTTTGTACTTCAAACGATTTAAACTGGTGGAATGCATCATGCGGAACACAAATGTAGTCAACAACTGCCTTGCCCTTCCTTGAAATGGATGTAAACTTATCATTTTCAGGGGATAGTCTACCATTTAAAACAGAGAATTTACTATCACTGAGAAATTCTACAAAAGAGTGACAATGTTGATTGATCGTCTTGTCTAGAACCTTTCTCTCGGGAACAGAGTCTACTCCATTTAATATATCAGAAAGATTTCCAATTCTCGAGTTGAAGTCCCCGGCAATGATAAAATTATCACAGTCGTTATTCTGATATATTTGGGAAAGTATATGAGCAAAGAAAGTTTGACTATCGCGACCTCTGTTAGAATTTTCTGGTGGCAAATAGCAGCTGAACACTACACATTCATAATCGCTAACTTTATTGGACAACTTTATTCCGATAATTCCGTCTTTAGTGCGGTCTATCAATTTCACATCATAAAATTAAAAAGTTTAATTTTTCACAATTATACAAATAATATCAGCCTGAAAACCGTTTAATAAATTAACCCTTAGTGCATTATTGTCTTTCGTCCAGCCACAAACATTAAGCTGTGCAGCTTTAAAAATATCAATGGACCGGATATCTTCCTATTGTTGATTGACGGTTGCGCCACTGGAGGTATTGTTCTGGGTTCGTGGTTTGATCCTTCCATTGGCATCGACTCTGAGTTTATTTCGATTTGGCATATTCTGTAAGAGAGTTCTGGCATGAAGTTCAATGAGTCGCTCTGCATGGGACTTAACGCTCTTTAAGTGAACTGAACTACATGAATCAGTGTCCTTTAGTTTACCTTTGTTTCGAAGAACGACAACTTTCTCTCTCAGAGATCTTAGACTAAACTTAACAATCGGTGGTTTACGACCCATGTGGCAAAATATACAATACAAATATGGCAGTATACATACTAGCATATAAAATCTATATAAATGATTTTAACGAAAATATTTCCGTTCAAGTTTACGTAACAGTAAACATAAAATTATTTAGCAACAAGTAGATTAGTTTCATTTGAGTCTTGCATTTGAAATAGTTTTACATAATTACAAACATATAGAAACGAGACTGCGTTTTACATATTTTACCATATATTATTACCGATAGATATAATATAACCCCACTAAAATAAGCTGTTTAGATATAATGTAGCAACTGAAGCGGTGGAAAGGATAGTAATCTAGGATACATTTAGGAAAACAATTCTTGAAAAAATGTTCAGTGACTTGTGAATATTTCAGCGCTTAATTTTTCTTTGAAACGTAAGTAAAGTTTTACAGCATTTTCAAAATTACAAAATAATGAAATATTTAGTTGTACATTCTTATCAGTTAAAATTATTCCATCAGGTGTGTTGTATTAATCTAAATGAAATAGATTTAGTAAATTAAACTAAAATATTCAAGTACATTTTACATACTTTCATCAATCTATCGTTCGATCTATGATGCTATCATGAACAATGACGTTGAAGGATAATCATCCATATTTGTTTTCTTTAATAAATCTTTCATAATTATAAAAAACGATCAATTTATGACCATTTATGAAATATTACAGAAACTCCAAATACTTCAATGAAATATATTCCTCCGCATCAGGACATGACGCAAAATTGAAACGTCCGCCATATTGTTTACAGTTTCTTTCACAGTAAAATCGCGTTCTGGTCCACTAAGCTCTTTAAACGATAACTGAACAAAATAAAAAGTGTGTTCATATTCATCTGGATTTAATTAAGTGTTTTATTTAGGAAATAGATTTTAAGTTTGAGTGATATACCGTCTGATATATCACGGTGTCGAGTTCAGATGCGTAGTAATTTAATCACGAAGGCCGTAGGCCTGAGTGATTAAATAACTATGCATATGAACGAGAAACCGTGATAAATACGACGGTAGATCACGAAAATGTTTAATCTATTTCCATTCTAACACGTAGGTATATTTATAAGGGGCGCAAGTATGTGCACTATTTAACAGTAACGTTCGCAGTGACGTCAGCGGGCGCGCGCTGGTGTTCAGCGTGCTATACTGCCTATGATATATCACGCTCAATTCCTTCTTTGTTTATTGTCGGCAAATTGCAGATAGTGTTAGAATAAAAATTTAATCACTGTCATCTGATTCTATCATGCGGATACGTTTATATGCCGGTCGAACTGTGTTTCTTTGTAATTGGGATGTAGTGAGGGGACAAAAGTAGTCCTGCACAGTGAAAATTATATTTTGTAAATTTCACTAGTGGTTTATCAGAATATAATCATCTGATATTTTACAATAAAACACTGGAAAGCATGAAATAAAATAGAATAAGCAACGTCTCCCACTTCTAAGATTGATATCAACGAAATATAGAGTGTCTACATCAGTGGAAAATTTCAGGGTCAATTTGACCATTAATTTAACTTTAAAACTTAGATAGAAAACAATTGGACAGCATTTTATAATACCCTTATATGAAATACTTAGTTTAAAGCATAGAGCATTTTCATTTCATATGCAAAACTAAATATACTATTAACAGCTATATAGTTACAAAATAGCCTTACTAGTAATTTGTTTTTCTTTATTCTCTCTTTAACCGTATTTCATTCGCAAATGTTGGCAAAGTGCCCAACTCTAGATCCTGTTTTAATTTTCAGTACGAGACTTATGGTCTGTATTTTAGGTAACAAAACGTTAAATAATCTACAACTCCACATGAAATAATCGCTGTTTGGAGGCAGGCAGTCAGGCAGACAGACGGACGGACAGACAAATAAGATTCAAGATGTACAACTCCGCATGCAGTTAAAAATTTATGTCAGCTTCCACATCCCTATGCAAAATACGGTAGCCATCTTTCTTTAAGAGATTAAATGTTCTATGTGTCATTTCTCTACTGTATGACTTTTATGTTGTTCCTCACTAAAGTCAAGGTTGTGAACTTAGTTATCAGTGAGGGAAAAACATAAGCAAATCCAAGCAAAACATTTGGACAAACAAGAAATCCCACTAGAGATCATATTCAAGACGTTTGAAATCAGCAACTGGTCCTCTGCCGTTAGGAGATTTTTAAGAAACTTCAAATATATGGTCTTTGTGATGGGTTGTAATATGTTAGTCCAAGATTGCATTGTTGGTGGGGCTATAGATTACCCTCTCTGATGAAAGTGATAATTCAAGTTTGATAATAGTTTAGTTTTTTAAACATTTATACGAAACGTTGTAATAGAAAAATATAAAAGTAAGATACAAAATGCGATCATGCAAGTGTGAAATCGGGGGTAATCTGACTGGAACGTACGGTTACCAAAGTCACATACATATATTTCATATAAATTGGTTCACTAGATAACGTTAGAGCTGTGGGCGTAAATACAGTAATAAGTTTGTTACTTTATATTTCATCATAGTAAATCACGATTTAACTTTCGCTTAAATCGAACACAAGGATACAAAGGCAATTAATAATGAATAATTTCTGGAGTTTGGAGAGTAATTTCCGTTGTTTGTTTCCGGTGATTAAAAAAAACACGGTTGAGTTTACTCCCTTGAACTGACTATTACTGATTTTACAGCAACATATAAATGGCCATTTTTTCAGGATTCTCCAAAACAGTGTATGAACGAATTTAAAAGTAGTAATAACATATGTTTCTGCCAGAATTATTTATTAGGAATTAAACGGCATCTTAAAAAACATCAGTAAAATTGTTAAGATTGGTTATTATGGCAGAGAGATAAATTCTTTATATTAATAGTTTTGAAAGCTCTCGACTCTCCTTCGATTGACGGAATTAACAGTCACAATGAAAACCCCAACAAGAATTTGCTCCTGGCTTATAGTTGCTGCATTGCAAGTCTACTTAGTTGCCACCTACCCAAACGGGGCACCAAGCGGAGCTTGTTCAAGTATGACACCAAATCATGGGAGTAATGCTCAAACTTCCGCTATTCCATATGATATAAAGGTTTCGGCAAATACCTATTGTCCTAACAATGAAGTGAATGGTAAGTAAACTCTTTTATTTTGAAAATTTAAAGTAAAAAAAATCAAAGCATCAAAATAACCGGTGTATCACTTTCTTAAAATTATACATGCAAGATTTCTTTTGAATTCTTTGAAAATAAGTGTCAGGACAGAAAGAAATCGTTTTAAATTATCAAACGTGCAAAATCTGTAATATACTTTTAGCTCTATATTTCGCTGCAAGGAAAGCTCCAATATTATGATTGGTCGAAAATCCGTCAACTAAAATTGATATGACACGAGCTAAGCAGGTTACTCTAAATATATACGTTACATATTTTCTCTAATAGACCATATTTGCTAATTATGGAATATAATAAGATGCACATACCGTTCTGCAAAATTGTATCGAATTTTAAATTTTTTAAACAGATAAAATCTGAATACTAATGAGATAAACATGAAATGAAATAAAGTACCATTGTTCAACATTTTTCATCCCTTATGTTGACGTTTCACACGAATTCTTTCATACCTATGTTGACGTTTCACATGAATTATTTCATCCCTCATGTTGACGTTTCACATGAATTCTTTCATCCCTCATGTTGATGTTTCACATGAATTTTTCATCCCTCATGTTGATGATTCACATGAATTATTTCATCCCTCATGTTGATGTTTCACATGAATTCTTTCATCCCTCATGTTGATGTTTCACATGAATTGTTTCATCCCTCATGTTGACGTTTCACATGAATTCTTTCATACCTATCACTTTAATCGACGCCATGTATAAAGATGAGGACGGCTGTTTACCATTCTGTGACCAAATGTAATATCCCCAAAGCCGGACGGCTCGAGTGATATAAAGTCCAGACTGGTTATTCATATCAAAATAAACCACTTCAAAAATTAAATAAGATACTATTTAGGAAAATAAACTATTTCTTTTTGGAATTTTAGCTTCCTTATAACTTAAAAAAAGAAACAATATCGTAGAAACGTGTTTCCCTAAACTTGATAAAGTTTTATACAAAATGTTTCATAAGCACGCTACACCGACACAAAATTAATGTTCATATAAGGATTAATAATCTCGAATATTTTGGTATACCAAGTTCGTTTACATATGGAGGAACAGATGATATTAGTTTTTACCTTTGAAATGTTCGAACTTTTTCTGTGTTTTCAGTTACACTTAGAGGTGCACCATACGGTGTCACCTTTAAGGGTTTCTTATGTCAAGCACGTACGACTGTGAATACAGACGCTACTTCTGGTACCTTGGAATCTATTGACAGTGTGATTGGAACAACAAACAAATGCGCAGGGGTAGGAAGTTTGAATCGTAACATTTCTTTTTAAAGATTTGATGTTCAAGCTGCAGCTTTTGTCCAAGACACTGCAAGGTTTTAACAACTATTTATCTGAACTTATTTATTGTTAGTTTCAGTTGTCTGCATGTCCATTTTTTATAGGTTTTGCAGGAAAATGCATGAAACAATGTGCGTCTTAAGGCTTAAATATCTATGTCTTTTAAACGTTTCACTCGAAAATCCATTCGTGATGTTATTAAAAAGAAAGTGGCTGCAAAAGGGTCTAACACTGCCCCTCCCCCACCCCCTCCCTTGATGAACATATAAATTACATACAGTCTTAATGGCAATTAAATAAAAAGCTTAATTTGAAAGTGTTTAATCATCAAATGAGAGCTAAGATATAGATCTACTTGATAAACGTGGTTCTTTTGAAATTTTAACACTACAAAGTTAAGTATAATGTGTTAGAAGTATTTGTAATGAAAAGGACAAGAATTTGAACAACCTTAACACTGTCTTTGCTGATTTTGGCATCCTAGAGTAGGTAGATCTTGTATGTATTTAGCTTTAAGCTTACAGGTGTTCTCAAAATATGACTAAATTCTTGTGAATACTTTTACACGTGAAATCTATTTTGTTTTTGTTTTCAATAGGCTGCCTCGTTGACACACAGTAACAGAGATGTGAAGACAGCCGTACATTTCAAATGGACTCCAGACAATACAAAGACTGATTTTGTCACTATTGTGTAAGTAGTTTATGAAGTTATAATACGGCACATTAAACCAAAATAAAATACAACATTATCACCAGTTTTTTCAGATGTTTACATTTGCATACATGCTTTGGTAAAAATAAAATCTTATCTGCTGTTTATTTTTGCTTGTACCATGACTAGATTCGTCGATGTCAGTTGATATAAACACACCTAATTTCGTTTTCTATAACTTCTCAACCATTGCTCCGATTTAGTCTGAAGACACTTATTTGCATACATAAAATTATTATTGTTTTTATATGACCTTTCACACAATTTCTTCCTTCTAAGAGCTTTTTTTCAGTACCGTTAAGGTTTTGACGACCACGTTACCAAGATAGATATAGAGAATAATAGGTAAGTGTCTTAATATGAGAAAGTTTATCTGGCAAGGCGTAGGAATTTATCGGGTGAGCCGAAGGCGAACCCGATAAATACCGCAGCCGAGCCGGATAAACTTTCTCATTTAAGACACTTACCTATTATTCTATTTATCCTGTCACATTTGGCATTTGTCAATAAATTACTAGGATATTGAAAACCTATCTTTAAAGTGTTTCAAATGTCAAGGTTATCCATCAGGTGAACATATCACAAAAATAGTTCCAAAATTTCGATATATTTTTTCCTTAAATGATCGTGCTATATCATAAGATCTAGATATTGAAATATTTAATTTTTATTCAAGCAGTCTCTGTTTGTAATAACAACCATTTAATCACTTCCTTCTGATTATTTATAATATTGTTTATAAACACAAAACTAGTCCATGACGTCACCGGTGATGACGTAGCATGTGCCGTATAAAGCAAAATTTATACGACCCCCCTTTATCGGGTCGGATATGAAATAATTGACAGGATAAAAATCTGTTTGAGTTAATTTACAATATGGTTGATCCGCCATTGTTGTTTACGTCACGTATTCAAATTTGATCACGTGATATTGACAGCTCGTCTCAATAAATATACGTTTGTTTAATCAAAGGTGCACAGTCGTTCAGCAGAAGTCCACGTTCTGGGTGAAGCAAAGCGGCGCGGAGATCATGTACGCGGGAGCTGACAGGTGTACGCCCGACGGGAACACAAAAGGTGATACCTAATTAAATAGGCACACGTGAAGTTTGTTTTACGTCTTTCTTAAATAGCGGTCTTGTTTCTTGTTATTTATAAGATTGGACTTCAGTGGAAGAAAATTGCACATGGAACCTGTTTTAGTGTATAAGAAGAAGGGGACTTAAGTATACAAGAAGAGAAGGAAAATGTTTACTGAATCTTAAGAGGGATAATATATATATATCAAGAGGAAGATTTGTTAAGTGTGTGTTTAAAATGTGGGGGCGGACTAAGTTCAAGATTATAATATATAACCCTTCTTTTACTCAGAAAGAAAAAAATGTCGGAGTTTCTCATGAGTGGGGTTGTTATGATAGCAAAGGATATTTTCATTTCTCTCACTTCTGTTTATGTAGGCTTTTGTGGTCTGTGAATGTGGCTTTTAGTTGTTAACTGGACATTGATTGGAGATTATTGAAGATGCACGTCTGGTTGTAAATTGGACATTCACACCTCCATTTGACTTGCACTTATGGCTGTTAGTTGGACATTCATTCGAAAATGCCTGCCCTTTTGCCTATTAGTTGAGCAGTTCATCTTTCAATGCAGTTATGGCTGTCAGCTGATATTTTGAATCTTTTCTGGTTGTTAGACATTCAGATTCCGCAAGTATATATTCGAATGATAATGATTTTACTTCAGAAGTATTAACGCACTCTAGTTATACAGTTATTGCAATGTCTAGTTCCAGTTACAGAAAAGTACTATGACATTACTCCCTAATATACTGACTTTGCTGTTTCTTCAATTTCATTCAGTTTTTGTCTGATTATGCAATCAGCTGTTCAAGGCAAATTGTATCCAGGTGTGTTTTTTCCAATAAGGCCTTTGGGAATGCAAATGAAACAAATTCCAGTTGTTCCTCACTTTATACTCAAATTTACTTTATTTGTTCAAGAGTTAAAATTATAAAACTTTTTTTTCAGTCGATAACATTTAGTAAAAAGATTGGTAAAGTATCTCTTTAAATATTCAGATTAACTTTGATCACTAATTACATATCACCTTTAAGTGTTTTCTTTTTGTGAATTTCTGACTTGGATACAGCGTGTGGAATAAGCCTTTAAAAATCGATCTTTTCCTTAGATGAAAAATATTTTTGCAACAATTTTAATGTATGCATGTTTTAGGTTTGCCGACTACTTGTACCACATCCGAGACTTGCGAAATGGCTGTTAGTATGGCAATTTGCGATCCCACTGCCGACGCAGACGGCGAGTGTGTTTGTCCACCTGACATGAAAATCGCCCACCCAACACACACATTCTGTTCACCAAAAAGTACGGGTATTTGCAGCTTATCCAGAATTTTTTACCCCGGCATAAATGATATAACAATATATCAATTGCGAAGTACACTTTGAGCAATTCTTAGCCAGAACAAAATACATGACAGTTGTAATAAATGTTCTAAATTGCTTTATTATAAAGACTTGTAAATTATCAGGACGCATCCAAAATCCCCTATCTGGACACAGAGATTAGTGAAATTCTTTATTAATTTATTAACGCATGGACTTGATACATTTTGCAAGTAGATTTATTGCTCTTATAACCTAACTCATTTCCATTCGTTTTTCTTAAATTTCAAGTTTATCACGAAATTTTCTAAAACAAGTGACCACAGTATTGCCACTCAATTATTCTAAGTCTTCTGTTTATTAAAACCAAAACTTTCTCTCCTCAGGGTTGACTGATCCATGTATGAGTGACTCGGATTGTATGGCCATTGCTGAAACAGTTTGTGATAAAACAAAAACACCTCACGTCTGTGCATGTAAATCAGCATTCACATACAACAGCACTGAAGGACCCTGCTATTTGAAAGGTAACACACAACCCTAACATTTTCTGTATATAATACGCCCTTCCATTTTTGTGTAAAAGTTTAGACTATCATGCTGTACAAAATAAAACAAACTTCCATTTATTTTTGATAAAAAAGTGAAGCCATCCTCTTACATTTTCTGAACATATCAAGACACGCCCTTACAGATTTGTTCGATATTTAGTTTATACCAAATTTATTTTAGTTCGATTGTGTAGGAAGCTTATTTAGCTTATAGACACACTCTCGAATCCGTTCCTGGAACTAACCAGAACTTAGCAATGAGTGTGAACAAATTTCTTGCTCAAGGAAACAACAGCTTGCCCCCTGACAACGGCTTGCCCCTAACTGGGTTTGAACCCGTGCGGCTAGCATTCCTTTGACTCTTAGTTCGACGCGTTAACCACTCGGCCACTTTAACTGTTTGGTATTTGGCATGGCATTATGACGTTTTTCGGGCAGAAGAGATGTTAATTTGTTGTTGAATTTTCTCATTGTCTTTAAAGTGTTAAAAATGATAAACTTTTGACCTTTTTCTTATGAAGGTAAGGCCTTACTGTTTCTTAAAAGGAAAGACATAATCTAGCAAGGTTGCTATTTAAGTTAAGGTATATGATTCACTTTTAAAAGTAAAGTAAAATCACACCCCTTACATTTTGCATGAAGACATACCCAGCATTTTATATAGAAATGCCCTGTCGTTGAAATCAGTATTATGAACACGAGAGCCATAAGCATACTTTTGATTAATCGGAAAACTCGTCCTGATGCAAAATCAATTAATCAAAGACCGCTAAAACAGTTGATAAGAAACAAACACAAAAATCAATTAATCAATTAATCAATTAAATCAATTATTCAAAGACCGTTATAAACAGTGGATTAAAAAACAAACACAAATTTCTTATTCCTTCACAGAACATGAATTTATTTTTTTTACAAAAAACCTTATTTGCCTTATACTTTTAGTTCTCGGAGACATGTGTTCCAACAACGACGATTGCCGAGGCATTCCGAAGTCTGTTTGCGACAATCAGGTGTGCAACTGCCCGTCGGAATACAGAAAGCAGAGCAACCAAACACATATAAACTGCGTCCTTAAAGGTTGTCCAAAATTTAATGAACACATTTCTTTTTTCATCTTATAGCAGTATCATACAAAAATTATCAAAACTCAAAATGTAAACCCACGATGTCTGAATCTTGTAGGCCAATATTCTTGTCAAAAGAAGCGAATGTAATAGTAACGGTCAAATTTTACAGACGGACTTCGGATCGTCGTCACTTTGGTGCCTTGCGCCTAAAAATAGCGTCTACCAATACTAAACCGAAAGTAATTTACTAATTAGCCAAAAGCTTGTCGAATGATCTAAATAGAAAGTAATAAATTTACAGTTTCCATGTGTTTTGTTGAAATGTCGTATGAGAAAATTAATCTTACAGTGCAATACATAAACATTGGAGATACTCTTGTAAAATACTGGTTTGGGGATGAATTTTGGAGCCATTTTAACACATAAATTGGGAAAATGTGTAGTTCAAGTTTTGAGAAAAACACTTTTGTGAAGGTAGAGCCTTTCCTGCTATCTTTTAAAAAAGATCTTTTCCAAGATGGTGACAAGTTTTAAAAATTGCTTTGATTCCTTTTTATACCTTCAGACTCAGATGTTTGTATGATGGATACGGACTGCACAGGAACAAATGGCATCAGGTGTGTCGATGGAAAATGTACAAGTGGTAAGTGAATGTTCATTTATCAACATGTAAGCCAACGTGCATCGATATAAAATTCATAATCATATGTTTTCAGAAATTAATTATATATGAGCTTGTTATATTTATGCGGCACATATCAGCTAATGAAATAATAAATGCTCATTTGAGCTTAAGAAATATTAGACGCTGACATAAACTGATTCAATTTTTCCTTCGTGTGATTTTACATGTACATATAAGATTGTGATATATTGCATTTATATATGAGCTCGTGGTTTGTTGCTTGTACATTCGAGCTGTGGATATATATTTATATGCACTTATAATATTGTAAATGCTCATTTAAGCTCGTGGTATTTTACTTGTGTTTCTCAGCATTTGCATTATAATTTAGATTTTAAGCTCGTGAGGTTCACGGTTGCTCATGCGGAGGACAACACTCAAAAGGAACAAAATTACAAAAACAACTTACAGGTAGCATGCAGCAATTAAAGCAAGTGAAAAATTATATACTATTTTCAAAGGCAGGCGTTTTCTATTGTAGATGCTTTGAAGGCTGCAGTGGTATCAGTACTTCTGTTGTTTGGTGCTGTTTTCACTGCGCTGCAGATTTCAACATTTTAGGTATAGGTATGTAGACGTTTGTTCAGTTATGAATTCTTCCATCTCTTTTTTCTCAGAAGTACATGTTTTACATGGAGACATTTAATCATTTAGCTAAAATGGGTTGAAACGTTTTCATTTACTGTTGAAAGTAGAATGAATAATTCAGTATGTCTGTGTACGTTGTTCATGCGGCCGACATTCTTCCCTTTCTCTGGAATATTACTTTTAAGTTTTTGTGGAGATGTGCAATATACCATAGCATACCAAGAGACATTTCCGGCTCTTTGAAAAGCTCAGTTTATAACACCAATAGATGGGACCTTGGTTTTTACGCCTCACCCGAAAAGCAATTAGTAGTATAAGACGAAAAGCTGGGTATCGAACTCGCGAGGCTTCGATTTCAGGTTCCATGCGACCAGTTATGTCTCTGTATTCACAAATAAACTTCAGGTTCTAGTTATGTCCCTGCATTCACAAATAAACTTCTCTGTAATCACTTTTCTAAAATTTTTGTCCGCTCTTTCTAAAGACTATAGACTGAAAATAAAGGAGAAATACACTACTTGGATAATAACCCACACCATTTTAGACGTTGGAGTTGGACGCTGTCTGCTTAATCGTCTTTGTTTTAGTCTTCAGTTTTTTTTTTAATTTGAGTTTGTTAGATATTTTTGCAGACTTGAAGTAAACATGGATTTAGAAGTACCTGAGATATAAGCAATATTTCCAGTGTTCATTTAAGGGCCAACATAAATGATTCAAAAGGAACTTTCTACTGAAAAATGTTTTTCATTTGATGACCTACTACTTATTTTTTTATTTATAGAATTTCAACAGAAACTGATGACAATCGTACGAAAATTTGCTGTTACAACAAACATACCAGCTTTTACTGCAACTACAGTGATTCTACACCGACTTTCACTTGACTAATATTGTGTTTATATATAATCTTTTTAATCGGAGTTTTTTTTTTTTTTTTTTTAAAACGTAATATTGTATCATTTATATACCAACTTTACTTGTTCAACAAATATCTGTATATACACCAGTAATTACTTTAACTGCAGATATGGCGTTTATATACCAACTTTAAATTTATGTAAACTAAAGTAAAGTGAAAAAAGTAACATTAAGACTACTTTGATTATTTTGATATTATGCGAAAATTAACAAATTTACAGAACCAATCTTTAAATTTTGAAAATATGTGCTTTTACACATTTTATTTACAACGAGTACTAAAATTTGCATTTATTTTCTAGTACAGTTTTCACTAAGTCATAAACGAATGTGAAATCTTTAATGAGAGGTCATTATGTTTTGTAAAAAAATATATTCATAAGAAGCTTCCCATTGACTCATGTAACATTAAAATATTTGACTGAACAATTAATTTTAATTGCAGTAGTATGACTGTAACAGGCCCAAATACGGAGCCGTTGGTAATGGGGATTGGTCACTTTGGCAAAGGTCTAAAATTTAACATTACCATGTCCATATGCCCACTTCCCATAAACACCCTGGAGCCGGGCCTGTATACACGACTTAATTATTCACCAGTGCCATATTTTAAATATTGTGTGTGTGTGTGTTTTTTTTGTATTTGTTTGAAGCTTTTAAACACGAGCTTTTTTGCTTGCAATATTACTATTGTATTAAATTGATATTCAGAAAAAGAAGGTCTATATTTTCCACATATCTTGTAGGCATGAAATTGTATCTGTAAAAAATGGATATTGAAATCTAAGTAGTACTTTACATAATTTAATACACGTGTATGAAAAAAGTGTGTTAAACCGTAATATGCAGGGCAATAATAATACTAACCATCAAAACAGTTTACACAGTTTTTGTCTGTTTTCTTGTCCTTTTTTTCTAATGGGCAGATTCCATTTTGAAAAAAAAAGTATAAATGTGTCCGTCCCACTTTGATGTGTTTTCTTACTTAAGAAACGATGAGCATTACTAGTAATAAAAACGTTCAATGGAAATTCATTGCTATACCATCTACTGAACATCGGCTATTCAAGGTTATTTAACGGATTTAAAATTCCAAAACCTGAGTAAGAAGTCGCTTACATAACTTTTTGTCAATATGCATATTCTGGTAAAAATATCTATAAAACCGTCTGAAGCTTACTTTTTTCCACTAAGAAATGTCTTCCTGTATCACCATCTACACTTGGTGAAGGTTGTTCTTTCCAGTAAGTATGAAAAAATATTCTCCAAAGATGTACTAAGGCTAAGGTTTTCTCAAAATCTCATATGGCAGAACATACAAAAGCACATAATTATCGTTAAGATTGGCGAAACAGAAATTCCTTCCATTAAGATCATTAACACACCTAGATTATTTATCTGTGAAGGTTTGAAGCAAATCATTTAAAAATGTCTAAGAAGTTCAACACACAAGATTTTCACAAGAAAAATACAAAGACCCATGATTCTGGTAAAATAGGCCCAATAGAATTTCTTTTCTTCACCTACATCTACAAAGCCAGGCTGTTCATCGGATAAAGTTCGAAAAAAATCCACCTAAAGATGAAACAGTAGTTCGACACAAGATTTTCTTGATACCATATTATGCATAAAGTAGATAAAAGGAACTGGCACGAATATTGAAATATTAGTGTAAAAATAACGCAGCTTGACGCTTAACATTATAATCATAACATAAGTGTTACAACTATTAAACAAAACAAATTGCATTTGATTAACAAGTAGACAAGAACAATGCAAACAGGTAAATTTTCTTATTATATTTGTTAATAATTATTGGATACATGTAATTATCTATGAATAAAATATCCAACACTAGACTAATTGAATTAATTAAGTTGCTTAAAAAGCCGTACGGCGTGTTCAAAGCTAGTACAAACATTGAAATAAGTACACAAAATTTAATGAAAATGACACTGTGTCCATATGAAGAGCTATTTCCCCCAATTTCTTCAGAGAAGTGGTCGTTTTATTAAATGTGTGGAAAAAAGCAAACAAACACATACGTTTTATTCTTATTCATGATTATCTCAAGAAACAAAACTGTTAAGTAGTCATGTCGCAGTTGTCAAGAAAAGATACTTATTAAGATAACCACCATCTTTGCAATTTTTATCCATCTGACGTCACACATAGAAAGTGCCTTCTAATTGAACTGTTGACAATGACATAAAAAAGCAATCTGAGGGCATAAAAAGCCTAACATGGATATAATGTATTGAATGTGTTATGTACGAATTTATTTGCTAAAACTGAGCTTAATCTGAATGAGAGATACTGATTTATATATTATACTAAGTAATAATCTAACTTGAATACTTTATATATGTATAATATGACAGCCAGTCGAGCTTCAACACTTTTTTCTGATCTGACATGACGGCTTTCACAATATCCAAATTATTTATTTATTATACTCCATCATACATGAAGATTTGAACGACAATTACACAACCAATTTTTAAATAACTGCAGACAGAACAAGTATACAAATGTGATATATACATTACAAGACAGAATATAGATAAACAAATGCAAGTTATCTATAAAATGTATACATTGGACAGCACAATTATATGATTTGCCCCTAACTGAAAAGTATAGCACTGAATAAGAATTAAGACGGGGAAAAAAAACAAAAACGCTTGTATATGATTTAGACTTCCCTCTAACCTTGGTACGAAAACGAAACACTAGGAAATAGAGAGCAGGGAAACAAATCTACAAGTTTTAATTCAATGACATTTTTATGAAAACCTAGACCAGTTCACTAGATAATCAAAATGTCATTTTTCATAAACAATATAAACGGTTACTGTTTAATTCACTACTATAGTAATCCAAGTTACACTGATTGAATTCATTAAAAAAAAATTTAAGCAACGCTGAATGGAAAGTTCTGATGTTTGAAATGAATTATTTAACTGAATGATTCTTAATTCCTATAACCATTTAATTAATGGTAAATATCATTCATTTTTTAACTTATATCTGCTATGCTACTGTATAATACAGGCCAAATCGATACACTGTTGCAATTATGAATACATACAGTAAATTTGCAATTAAATGAAAAAGATATGTGCGAATATAGATTTTCATGTATAAATGCAAATCAAATATGCATAATTTATGGTTATTTCTCCTATTCATACACAAAGTTCAGTTTTGTTTCAGTAGACATAACATCGATACTTATAAAATAAAAACAATACTTTCAAAAGAATTGTGCTATTTTCTGATAAATGCACTTTGTACATTTTGAAGATACACTTAGTCATCCAAAAGTTTGAAAATTTCGTATCGTTATTCTGGATGGCCAAGGTAAGGCACCTGACACACTGCACCCTAGGCTCACGGCCGATCAAGTCCGAAAACCAGTCCATGCCAAGGCGGTCGATTACGCTGTTCCACATACTTTCAATTAATAAATTGTTTTCAGAACAGTTCAGCAGCAAATGCGTTGTCATATCGTCCGTTAACATCGAACACTTTGAACACATTCGAATATATTCATTTGAACAGAGAGTTCCAATGGCGGAAACTAATACTGAACATATATTCAAAAGAGTTTGGTTACATTTTGCTATCTGCCACAGTACATGTGGCTCATTCACTGTTATCACAGCTCTTAAAAGGTCGCCATGATCACTTGTCATTAGCCTGTTATATCGATTAAGTTTTTCAGTTTCAATTATATGTTTTGTAAGTGTACGTTTCCAAGCGATTTTCGATGGAAAGGATCCCGTATCTTTGTATGTATGTAACACATCGCATAGTTGATACTTTTGTAGAAGTCTATAGATATCTGGCAAAAATCCATGGAATGGGGTATTAAATTGCAGAAAACGAACTAGTCTGT
Organism: Cyclina sinensis; assembly: GCA_012932295.1. NCBI lineage: Eukaryota > Metazoa > Mollusca > Bivalvia > Venerida > Veneridae > Cyclina > Cyclina sinensis. The sequence goes on along the minus strand of JAAONU010000003.1, from coordinate 21,437,542 downwards.
TGTTGAAAATATCTTTTGCTAAATAATTGTTTGATAGACGACATAGTTGTCCCAAAAATTGCAACTTTCTGTAGTCTATTAATGATTCAATGGACACCATATCAATTGAGCTTAGTACGTAGTCTGTGAGTGTATTTGTCTTCAATGACTGTATGTTTTTAATACAAAATCTGTGAGATCGTTCAAGCAGTTGTAAATCCGTTGTAGAAATAACATCCCACAACTCACAGCCATAAAGACTTTTAGGAATAACCACACTATTGTAGATTTTCTTGGACGATATAGGATTTAAGTTATCTGGATGGATACCACTATTGCAAATGCTCAAACACGTTCCTCTTAACCTCCTACAGGCTTCTTCAATGCACCTTTTGTGTTTAAGTATGAGTCGCTTATAATGCCGAGATGAACATATTGATTCTGCTCAGCAATTGTGTTTGATCCCATTTTGAATGTTCTACTATTATTATCCCTGTTGTTATCATTGTATACTACTATAGAGCACTTTCCAGGATTATATTGGTATCGCCCTTTGTTAGCGTATGTGTTACAGATGTTCAACATTTCATTTAAACCGCTCACTGAGTAAGACATCAGCATCATGTCGTCTGCAACGGTTGGTGAGCCTACATCAAAATTGTAAATGCACATTCCAAGCCCACTGTCTTGTAACTGTCGTATAAGGTCATTAATGTACAATAAGTAAAATACGGGGGAACTCTTCCCGCCTTGACGCGGGATACTATAAAGCAAATATAAAAGTGGAGCTGTTTGGGATATCCTCGGCCTACAAGTTAAATCAGACACCTTTGACATCATTATTATAAGTAAGTAAGTAAGTAAATTGTTTATTATCGTGACATGTGTTATTTACAATGTATGTAAATCATAAATATTTTCAGTAAGTACAACACCCGGCCCACTGGGCCTATATGTCACCTGAAATGTAAATTCATTTAAATACAACATATTCTTATGTGAAAAGGTTAAGTAGTAAATATCGTATCACGAGTGGGTAAATGCATGTAATTTACAGTACACAAAAATCACCTTTTAAATATTGTTCATCGTCTTTTAAAGTAGGCTTGAACCAAGTACTTGGCGACTTTTCGTGGATATGTTTCAAGTAATGGCTTGAGTTTTTCATTGCTATTCATTTGTATAAACTGTAGGTCTTCCCACTGTTCACTAAATAGTTTGAGTCTTATATCTTTATAGAAAACACAGTCAACTAGGAAGTGTGTCTCATTTTCTAATAGGTTCATATTACATAAGGTTCATAGTCTGTCTTCGGGATCCTATCCGGTATAACTTCCGGTTTCTATTCGCAGAGGCAGTATACCTATACGAAACTGTGCTAATAACGAGCGTTCCTTTCTATTCAGATTTAGTTGTACATATTTTTCTTGTGCAAAGTCTGCCTTAAAAGTTACATAGGTTCGTAATTTTCTGACTGTGACAACCTGCTGACACCATGTATTTGAATAATAACTTTCTATTCTAGACCTGCATAATTCAATGTCAATAGCGGTCATTCGCTCAAAATGTTCCGTTATGTTAAATTTGCTCCGTATATCCTTGAGATCACTGCACCAGTTATTTCTACACCTATTATAATCAATCATAAAAACCTGTTTAGTTATTCTGTTATTGTCGAACGCTAAAAGCCTATTCCAGTAATGAACAATGTTAATCCATCGTCTATAAACACTGGGTAGCCATGCTGTCTCCCCGGTTATTGCTAGAATTGGAGCAAACCTGTGTACTCCAAGGAAATACCGTATTTCTCTGTTTTGTATACATGTATTGTCAATAGCTTGATTATGTCTAAAGCCCCATACTGCGGCTGAGTAATCTGTTATTGGTATAACGCACGAATAGTACATTTTTTCAAAAGTTTTAAGTCCAAAGTTTTTAAATAGTATGTATTTTTGAGATAATTTTCCCAAGAGCTCGACCTCCGCTCTTAGCAAGCACTTGACAATGTGCGGTAAAATCCTTATAGCAGTGAAAAAGTACCCCTAGATATTTATATGAGTCCACTAACTCGAGATTATTTTGCCAATTGTAAATGTATGATCAGTTTGTTGGGTTCTGCGTTTCCTAAAGTTTCCTCTTTAGTTGAATGACTTTTACTTATACTTTTAATGGAACTATATACTTTCCCGTCTACTTTGTTCAGTAGAAGTTTGTATAACATCATATCACGATCTATAAAGTCAAAACACTTACGAAGGTCTATGAACAGATTTCTCACGGCGGCTGCTTAAGCAATTGATGAACGCATTTTCTTTTATTCTCATAATGTTCCATAACTGAGGTAATTCTTCAGTCCAGTAAGGCTTATGAACTTTGTGTCTTTTATTAGCCCGTTCAGTTGTATTATATCTGGTAATATTTCGATTCATTTCTTCGATAATACAGTCACAAAGATTTGCGTAGACTATATCGATATTGTCCTGGTATCCCTACAACTTTCGATTTGCGAAATAACCTCATTCATTGCCAAACAGATTATCTCGCTTTGCATGAAATCACAAGGTATTTTGCTGAGTTTATACGCGCCACGCTTAATCTTTTGACCCATGGCTGTAGGTGACATATAATCGGTTTGAATAACATAAAACTTGGTCAGTAGAACAGCGTGATCAGGAAGACGCGATTTGTTTCCGAGTAATCCGTGCAGGTTAAATTGGTCTACGAATGAATGGACTGTTCGTACTTAAAACGATTTAAACTGGTGGAATGCATCATGCGGAACACAAATGTAGTCAACAACTGCCTTGCCCTTCCTTGAAATGGATGTAAACTTATCATTTTCAGGGGATAGTCTACCATTTAAAACAGAGAATTTACTATCACTGAGAAATTCTACAAAAGAGTGACAATGTTGATTGATCGTCTTGTCTAGAACCTTTCTCTCGGGAACAGAGTCTACTCCATTTGATATGTCAGAAAGATTTCCAATTCTCGAGTTGAAGTCCCCGGCAATGATAAAATTATCACAGTCGTTATTCTGATATATTTGGGAAAGTATATGAGCAAAGAAAGTTTGACTATCGCGACCTCTGTTAGAATTTTCTGGTGGCAAATAGCAGCTGAACACTACACATTCATAATCGCTAACTTTATTGGACAACTTTATTCCGATAATTCCGTCTTTAGTGCGGTCTATCAATTTCACATCATAAAATTAAAAAGTTTAATTTTTCACAAAAATTCCAACACCACCGGATTCTTTAGGTGCATTTCGGTGAATTTTAGACCGATTGAATGCAAACCAAGTATATCCCGGTATCATTATCACGCAAGTGCGTTTCACATAATTATACAAATAATATCAGCCTGAAAACCGTTTCATAAAATAACCCTTAGTGCATTATTGTCTTTCGTCCAGCCACAAACATTAAGCTGTGCAGCTTTAAAAATATCAATGGACCGGATATCTTCCTATTGTTGATTGACGGTTGCGCCACTGGAGGTATTGTTCTGGGTTCGTGGTTTGATCCTTCCATTGGCATCGACTCTGAGTATATTTCGATTTGGCATATTCTGTAAGAGAGTTCTGGCATGAAGTTCAATGAGTCGCTCTGCATGGGACTTAACGCTCTTTAAGTGAACTGAACTACATGAATCAGTGTCCTTTAGTTTACCATTGTTTCGAAGAACGACAACTTTCTCTCTCAGAGATCTTAGACTAAACTTAACAATCGGTGGTTTACGACCCATGTGGCAAAATATACAATACAAATATGGCAGTATACATACTAGCATATAAAATCTATATAAATGATTTTAACGAAAATATTTCCGTTCAAGTTTACGTAACAGTAAACATAAAATTATTTAGCAACAAGTAGATTAGTTTCATTTGAGTCTTGCATTTGAAATAGTTTTACATAATTACAAACATATAAAAACGAAACTGCGTTTTACCTATTTTACCATATATTATTACCGATAGATATAATATAACCCCACTAAAATAAGCTGTTTAGATATAATGTAGCAACTGAAGCGGTGGAAAGGATAGTAATCTAGGATACATTTAGGAAAAAAATTCTTGAAAAAATGTTCAGTGACTTGTGAATATTTCAGCGCTTAATTTTTCTTTGAAACGTAAGTAAAGTTTTACAGCATTTTCAAAATTACAAAATAATGAAATATTTAGTTGTACATTCTTATCAGTTAAAATTATTCCATCAGGTGTGTTGTATTAATCTAAATGAAATAGATTTAGTAAATTAAACTAAAATATTTAAGTACATTTTACATACTTTCATCAATCTATCGTTCGATTTATGTTGCTATCATTAACAATGACGTTGAAGGATAATCATCAATATTTGTTTTCTTTAATAAATCTTTCATAATTATAAAAAACGATCAATTTATGACCATTTATGAAATATTACAGAAACTCCAAATACTTCAATGAAATATATTCCTCCGCATCAGGACATGACGCAAAATTGAAACGTCCGCCATATTGTTTACAGTTTCTTTCACAGTAAAATCGCGTTCTGGTCCACTAAGCTCTTTAAACGATAACTGAACAAAATAAAAAGTGTGTTCATATTCATCTGGATTTAATTAAGTGTTTTATTTAGGAAATAGATTTTAAGTTTGAGTGATATACCGTCTGATATATCACGGTGTCGAGTTCAGATGCGTAGTAATTTAATCACGAAGGCCGTAGGCCTGAGTGATTAAATAACTATGCATATGAACGAGAAACCGTGATAAATACGACGGTAGACCACGAAAATGTTAAAATCTATTTCCATTCTAACACGTAGGTATATTTATAAGGGGCGCAAGTATGTGCACTATTTAACAGTAACGTTCGCAGTGACGTCAGCGGGCGCGCGCTGGTGTTCAGCGTGCTATACTGCCTATGATATATCACGCTCAATTCCTTCTTTGTTTATTGTCGGCAAATTGCAGATAGTGTTAGAATAAAAATTTAATCACTGTCATCTGATTCTATCATGCGGAAACGTTTATATGCCGGTCGAACTGTGTTTCTTTGTAATTGGGATGTAGTGAGGGGACAAAAGTAGTCCTGCACAGTGAAAATTATATTTTGTAAATTTCACTAGTGGTTTATCAGAATATAATCATCTGATATTTTACAATAAAACACTGGAAAGCATGAAATAAAATAGAATAAGCAACGTCTTCCACTTCTAAGATTGATATCAACGAAACATAGAGTGTCTACATCAGTGGAAAATTTCAGGGTCAATTTGACCATTAATTTAACTTTAAAACTTAGATAGAAAACAATTGGACAGCATTTTATAATACCCTTATATGAAATACTTAGTTTAAAGCATAGAGCATTTTCATTTCATATGCAGAACTAAATATACTATTAACAGCTATATAGTTACAAAATAGCCTTACTAGTAATTTGTTTTTCAGTTCTTTCTTTATTCTCTCTTTAACCGTATTTCATTCGCAAATGTTGGCAAAGTGCCCAACTCTAGATCATGTTTTAATTTTCAGTACGAGATCCCTGGTCTGTGTTTTAGGTAACAAAACGTTAAATAAACTAAAACTCCAAATGAAATAATCGGTATTAGGAGGCAGGCAGTCAGGCAGACAGACGGACGGACAGACAAATAAGATTCAAGGTGTACAACTCCGCATGCAGTTTAAAATTTATGTCAGCTTCCAAACCCCTATGCAAAATACAGTAGCCATCTTTCTCTAAGTTATTAAATGTTCTATGTGTCATTTCTCTACTGTATGACTTTTATGTTGTTCCTCACTAAAGTCAAGGTTGTGAACTTAGTTATCAGTGAGGGAAAAACATAAGCAAATCCAAGCAAAACATTTGGACAAACAAGAAATCCCACTAGAGATCATATTCAAGACGTTTGAAATCAGCAACTGGTCCTCTGCCGTTAGGAGATTTTTAAGAAACTTCAAATATATGGTCTTTGTGATGGGTTGTAATATGTTAGTCCAAGATTGCCTTGTTGGTGGGGCTATAGATTACCCTCTTTGATGAAAGTGATAATTTATGTTTGATAATGGTTTAGTTTTTTAAACATTTATACGAAACGTTGTAATAGAAAAATATAAAAGTAAGATACAAAATGCGATCATGCAAGTGTGAAATCGGGGGTAATCTGACTGGAACGTACGGTTACCCAAGTCACATACATGTATTTCATATAAATTGGTTCACTAGATAACGTTAGAGCTGTGGCCGTAAATACAGTAATAAGTTTGTTACTTTATATTTCATCATAGTAAATCACGATTTAACTTTCGCTTCAATCAAACACAAGGATACAAAGGCAATTAAGAATGAATAATTTCTGGAGTGAGGAGAGTAATTTCCGTTGTTTGTTTCTGGTGATTAAAAAAAACACGGTTGAGTTTACTCCCTTGAAATGACTATTACTGATTTTACAGCAACATATAAATGGCCATTTTTTTCAGGATTCTCCAAAACAGTGTATGAACGAATTTAAAAGTAGTAATATCATATGTTTCTGACAGAATTATTTATTAGGAATTAAAAACGGCATCTGAAAAAAAAATCAATAAAATTGTTAAGATTGATTATTACGGCAAAGAGATAAATTCTTTATATTAATAGTTTTGAAAGCTCTCGACTCTCCTTCGATTGACGGAATTAACAGTCACAATGAAAAACCACACAAGGATTTGCTCCTGGCTTATAGTTGCTGCATTGCAAGTCTATTTAGTTGCCACCTACGCAAACGGGGCACCAAGCGGAGCTTGTTCCAGTATGATACCGAATCATGGGAGTAATGCTCAAACTTCCACTATTCCATATGATATAAGGGTTTCGGCAAATACCTATTGTCCTAACAATGAAGTGAATGGTAAGTAAACTTTTTTCTTGTGAAAAAGTAGAAAAATTCAAAGCATCGAAAAACAACGGTGTATCGCTTTCTCAAAATTATACATGCAAGCATTTCGTTTGAAGCTCCAATATAATGATTGGTCGAAAATCCGTCAACTAAAATTGATATGACACGAGCTAAGCACGTAATTCTAAATATATACGTTACAAATTTTCTCTAATAGACCATATTTGCTAAATATGAAATATAATAACATGCACATACCGTTCTGCAAAATTGTATCAGATTTCAAATTTTTAAAAAGCTAATAACAAGATCTAAAACGGATAAAATCTGAATACTAATGAGATAAACATGAAATGAAGAAAAGTATCATTGTTCAACATTTTTCATCCCTCATGTTGACGTTTCACATGAATTCTTTCATACCTATGTTGACGTTTCACATGAATTTTTTCATCTCTCATGTTGACGTTTCGCATGAATTCTTTCATCCCTATGTTGACGTTTCACATGAATTCTTTCATCCCTATGTTGACGTTTCACATGAATTCTTTCATCTTTCATGTTGACGTTTCACATGAATTCTTTCATACCTCATGTTGACGTTTCACATGAATTCTTTTATCCCTCATGTTGACGTTTCACATGAATTCTTTCATCCCTCATGTTGACGTATCACATGAATTCTATCATCCCTATGTTGACGTTTCACATGAACTCTTTCATCCCTCATGTTGACGTTTCACCTGAATTCTTTCATACCTATGTTGACGTTTCACATGAATTCTTTCATCTTTCATGTTGTCGTTTCACATGAATTCTTTCATCCCTCATGTTGTCGTTTCACATGAATTCTTTCATACCTATGTTGACGTTTCACATGTATTCTTTCATACCTATGTTGACGTTTCACGTAAATTCTTTCATACCTATGTTGAAGTTTCACATGAATTCTTTCATCCCTCATGTTGACGTTTCACATGAATTCTTTCATTCCTCGTGTTGACGTTTCACATGAATTCTTTCATCTTTCATGTTGACGTTTCACATGAATTCTTTCAAACCTATGTTGACGTTTCCATGAATTCTTTTATCCCTAATGTTGACGTTTCACATGAGTTCTTTCATCCCTCATGTTGACGTTTCACATGAATTATTTCATACCTATGATGACGTTTCACATGAATTCTTTCATCCCTCATGTTGACGTTTCACATGAATTCTTTCATACCTATATTGACCTTTCACATGAATTCTTTCATCCCTCATGTTGACGTTTCACATGAATTCTTTCATCCTTCATGTTGACGTTTCACATGAATTCTTTCATACTTATGTTGACGTTTCACATGAAATCTTTCATTCTCATGTTGACGTTTCACATTAATTCTTTCATTCCTCATGTTGTCGATTCACATGAATTCTTTCATACTTATGTTGACGTTTCCATGAATTCTTTCATCCATTATGTTGACGTTTCACATGAATTCTTTCATACCTATTACTTTAATCGAGGCCATGTATAAAGATGAAGAAGGCTGTGTACCATTCTGTAACTAGTTGTAATATCTCAAAAGTCTGACGGCTCGAGTGATATAATGTCCAGACTGGTTATTTATATCAAAATAAACCACTTCAAAATTTAAATAAGATACTATTTAGGAAAAATTAATTATTTTCTTTTGGAATTTTAAGCTTCCTAATAACTTAATATAAAGAAACAATATTTTAGAAACGTGTTTCCCTAAATTTGATAAAGTTTTATACAAAATGTTTCATAAGCACGCTATACTGACACAAATGTTTATCTCAGGATTAATAATCTCGAATATTTTGGTATACCAAGTTCGTTTACATATGGAGAAACATATGATATTTGTTTTTACCTTTAAAATGTTCGAGCTTTTTCTATGTTTTCAGTTACTCTTAGAGGTGCACCTTACGGTGTCACCTTTAACGGTTTCTTATGTCAAGCACGTACGGCTGTGGATACAGACGCTACTTCTGGTACCTTGGAATCTATTGACAGTGCGGTTGGAACAACAAACAAATGCGCAGGGGTAGGAAGTTTGAATTTTAACATTTTTTTTATGTTCAAGCTGCAGCTTTTGTTCAAGACACTGCAAGATTTTAACAACTATTTATTGTTAGTTTCAGTTGTCTTCATGGCCATCTTTTATAGGTTTTGCAGGAAAATGCATGAAACAATGTGTGTCTTAAGGCTTAAATATCTATGTCTTTTGAACGTTTCGCTCGAAAGTCCATTCGTTATGTTATTAAAAAGATAGTGGCTGCAAAGGGGTCTAACTTGCACCCCCAACCCATCCCTTGCTTAACATATTAATGACATACGGTCTTAATGGCAAATAAATAACAAGCATAATTTGAAAGTGTTTAATCATCAAGTGAGAGCTAAGATATAGATCTACTTGATAAACGTGGTTCTTTTGAAATTCTAATAGTAAAAAGTTAAGTGTAATGTGTTAGAAGTATTTGTAGTGAAAAGGACAAGAATTTGCACAAGCTTATCACTGTCTTTGCTGACTTTGGCATCCTAGAGTAGGTAGATCTTGTATGTATTTAGCTTTAAGCCTACAGGTGTTCTCAAAATGAGACTAAATTCTTGTGACTACTGTTACATTTGAAATCTATTTTGTTTTTCTTTTCAATAGGCTGCCTCGTTGACACACAGTAACAATGTTGAGAAGAGAGCCGTACATTTCAAATGGACTCCAGACAATACAAAGAATATTTCGGTCACTATTGTGTGAGTAGTTTATGAAGTTATAATACGGCCCATTAACAAAAATACAACATTATCGCCAGTTTATTCAGATGTTAACACTTACATAGTATTTTACATACTTAGCTAAAAATAAAATCTTATCTGGTGTTTATTTTTGCTTGTACCATGACTAGATTCGTGGATGTCAGTGGATATAAACACACCTAATTTCGTTTTCTATAACTTCTCAACCATTGCTCCGATATAGTCTGAAGACGCTAATTTGCATACATAAAATTATTATTGTATTTATATGACCTTTTCATACAATTTCTTCCTTCTAAGAGCTTTTTTCAGTACCATTAAGGATTTAACGACCACGTAGATAAATCTGTTAATTTACAATATGGTTGATCCGCCATTGTTGTTTACGTCACGTATTCAAATTTTATCACTTGACATTGACAGCTCGTCTCAATAAATATACATTTGTTTTATCAAAGGTGTACAGTTGTTCAGCAGAGGTCCACGTTCTGGGTGAAGCGAACCGGCCCGGAGATCACGTACGCGGGAGCTGACAGGTGTACTCCCGACGGGAACACAAATGGTGATACTTAATTAAATTAGTCACACGTGAAGTTTGTTTTACGTCTCTTAAAGAGGGATCTTGTTTCTTGTGATTTATAAGATGGGACTTGTTTCAGTGGAAGAAAATTGCATATGAAACCTGTTTTAGTGTATAAAACGAAGAGGACTTAAGTATACAAGAAGAGAAGGAAAATGTTTACTGAAGAGGGATAATATATATCAAGAGGAAAATTTGTTTAGTGTGAGTTTAAAATGTGGCGGTGGACTAAGTTCAGGATTATATATTAACCCTCTTTTTACTTAGAAAGAAAAAATATGCCAGTTTCTCACAAGATTAGGGTTGTTTTGATAACAAAGGATATTTTCATTTCTCTCACTTCTGTTTATGTAGGCTTTTGTGGTCTGTGAATATGGCTTTTAGTTGTTAACTGGACATTGATGGGAAGTTTATTGAAGATGCACGTCTGTTTGTAAGCTGGAAATTTGCATTTGACATGCACTTACGGCTGTTAGTTGGACATTATTCGAAAATGCCCGCACTTTTGCCTAGTAGTTGAGCAATTCATCTTTCAATGCAGTTATGGCTGTGAGGTGATATTTTGAATCTTTTCTGGCTGTTAGACATTCAGATACCGCAAGTATATATTCGAATGATTATGCATTCATTTCAGAAGTATTAACGCCCTCAAGTTACACAGTTATTGCAGTGTCTAGTCCCAGTTACAGAAAAGTACTATGACATTACTCCCTGATTCACAGACTTTGCTGCTTTTTCAGTTTCATTCAGTTTTTATATGATTATGCAATCAGCTGTTCAAGGCAAAGTGTATCCATTTTTTCCCAATAAGGCCTTTGTGAATACAAAGGAAACAAATTTCAGTTGTTCCTCACTTTATACTCAAATTTACTTTATTTGTTCAAGAGTTAAAATTGTTATTTCTCCCCCCCCCCCTCTGGGGGAGACATATTGTTTTTGCCTTGTCCGTCTGTCCGTCCGTCCGTCCGTCTGTCCTTCTGTCCGTCTGTCACACTTCGTTTCTGATCGATAACTGAAGTACCGTTTGACCCAGAACCTTCAAGCTTCATAGGATGATTGCCCTTATTGAATACAAGAACCCTATTGATTTTGGGGTCAGTGAGTCAAAGGTCAAGGTCACAGGGGCCCGAAGAGTGAAAACCGTTTCCGCTCAATAACTGGAGTTTTATTTCACCCAAAGCCTTAAAACTTCATGGGATAATTGCCTTTATTGAGTAAAAAATCCTATTGATTTTGGGATCAGTAGGTCAAAGGTAAAGGTCACAGAGGCCCAATGAGTGAAAACTGTTCCCGCTCAATTCATGGAGTTTTATTTCACCCAGAGACTTCAAATTTCATAGGATGGTTGCCCTTATTGAGTGAAGGAACCCTATTAATTTTGGGGTCAGTACATCATAGGTCAAGGTCACAGGTGCCTGAAGAGTGAAAGCCGTTTCCGCTCAATAACTGCAGTTCTATTGCATCCAGAGCCTTCAAACTTCATAGTATATACACAAACAGTTTGTGATAAAACAAAAACACCTCACATCTGTGCATGTAAATCAGCATTTACATACAACAGCACAGAAGGGCCCTGCTATTTGAAAGGTAACACACAACCGTAACATTTTCTGTATATAACACGCCATTCCATTTTTGTGTAAAAGTTTATGTAGGCTTTTGTGGACTGTGAACTGTGGACTGCTTTTAGTTGTTAACTGGACATTGATTGGAAGTTTATTGAAGATGCACGTCTGGTTGTTTCGATCATTCTGTACAAAATAAAAAACGTCATTTTATTTTTGATAAAAAAGTGAAGCTATCCGCTTACATTTTCTGAACATTTCAAGACACGCCCTTTCATTTTCTATGAAAGATTAGACCCACCCTTACAGATTTGTTTGATATTTTGTTTATACCAAATTTATTTTAGTTCGATTGTGTAGGAAGCTTTTAGCTTATAGACACAATTCGGTCCTGGAACTAACCAGTACTAAACAATGTGTGTGCTCACGTTTCTTGCTCAAGGAAACAATAGCTTGCCTCTGACTGGGTTTGAACCCGTGCGGCTTGCAATCCTTTGACTACTATAGTCCGACGTGTTAACCACTCGGCCACGCTGCCACTTTAACTGTTTGATATTTGGTATGGCATTATGACGTCTTTCAGGCAGAAGAGATGTTAATTTGTTGTTGCTTTTTCTCATTGTCTTTTAAGTGTTAAAAATTGTAAACTTTTGACCTTTTTCTTATGAAAGTAAGGTCTTACTGTTTCTTAAAAGGAAAGACATAATCTAGCAAGCTGCTATTAAAGTTAAGGTATATGATTCACTTTTAAAAGTAAAGTAAAATCACACCCCTTACATTTTGCATTAAGACATACCCAGCATTTTATATAGAAATGCCCTGTCGTTGAAATCAGTATTATGATCACGAGAGCCATAAGCATACTTTTGATTAATCGGAAAACTCGTCCTGATGCAAAATCAATTAATCAAAGACCGTTAAAACAGTTGATTTGAAACAAACACAGATTTCTTATTCCTTCACAGAACATGAATTTACTTTTAATACAAAAAAAACCTATTTGCCTTATACATTTAGTTCTCGGAGACATGTGTTCTATCAACGACGACTGCCGAGGCATTCCGAAGTCTGTTTGCGACAATCAGGTGTGCAGCTGCCCGTCGGAATACAGAAAGCAGAGCAACCAGACACATATCAACTGCGTGCCTAAAGGTTGTCCAAAATTTAATGAACACATTTCTTTTTTCATCTTATAGCAATATCACACACAAATTATCAAACTTCAAAATGTAAACTCACGATGACTGAATCTTGTAGACCAATATTCTCGACAAAAGAAGCGAATGTAATAGTAACGGTCAAATTTTACAGACGGACTTCGGACCGTCGTCAGTTCGGTGCCTTGTGTCCTAAAAATAGCGTCTACTAATACTAAACCGATAGTATTTTACTAATTAGCTAAAAGTTTGTCGAATGATCTAACTAGAAAATAAATAAATTTACAGTTTCCATGTGTCTGTTTTGTTAAAATGTTGCATGAGAAAATTAATATTACAGTGCAATATATAAAAAATGAAGATATTCTTTTGTAAAATACTGTTTTGCAAATGAATTTTTGAGCCATTCTAACACATAAATTGGGAAAATGTGTAGTTCAAGTTTTGAGAAAAACACTTCTGTGAAGGTAGAGCCCTTCCTGTTACTTTTATAAAAGACTTTTCCCAAGATGATGACAAGTTTAAAAATTGCTTTGATTCCTTTTTATACCTTCAGACTCAGATGTTTGTATGATGGATACGGACTGCATAGGAACAAATGGCAACAAGTGTGTCGATTGGAAATGTACAAGTGGTAAGTGAATGTTCATATATCAACAGGTACGCCAACGTGCATCGATATAAAATTCAAAATCATATGTTTCCAGAAATTAATCATGTATGAGCTTGTTATATTTATGCGGCACATATCAGCTAATGAAATCATACATGCTCATTTGAGCTTAAGAAATATTAGACGCTCACATAAACTGATTCAGTTTTTCCCTCGTGTGATTTAACATGTAGATATAAGATTGTGATATATTGCATTTATATATGAGCTCGTGGTTTGTTGCTTGTAAATTCGAGCTGTGGATATGTATATGCACTTATAATATTGTAAATGCTCATTTAAGCTCGTGGTATTTTACTTGTGTTTCTCAGCCTTTGCATTATAATTTAGATTTTAAGCTCGTGAGGTTCACGGATGCTCATGCGGAGGACAACACTCAAAAGAAACAAAATTACAAATAAAACTTATAGGTAGCACGCAGTAATTAAAACAAGTGAAAAATTATATACTATTTTCAAAGGCAGGCGTTTTCTATTGTAGATGCTTTGAAGGCTGCAGTGGTATCAGTACTTCTGTTGTTTGGCGCTGTTTTCACTGCGTTGCAGATTTCAACATTTTAGGTATAGGTATGTAGACGTTTGTTCAGTTATGAATTCTTCCATCTCTTTTTTCTCAGAAGTACATGTTTTACAAGGAGACATTTAATCATTTAGCTAAAATAAGATGAAACTTTTTCATTTACTGTTGAAAATAGAATGAATAATTCATTATGTCTGTGTACGTTGTTCATGCGGCCGTCCTTCTTCCCTTTCTCTGGAATATTACTTTTAAGTTTTTGTGGAGATGTGCAAGATACCATAGCATACCAAGAGACATTTCCGGCTCTTTTAAAAACTCAGTTTATAACACCAATAGATGGGACCTTGGTTTTTACGCCTCACCCGAAAAGCAATTAGTAGTATAAGACGAAAAGCTGGGTATCGAACTTGCGAGGCACGATTTCAGGTTCCATGCGACCAGTTATGTCTCTGTATTCACACAAAAACTTCAGGTTCTAGTTATGTCCCTGTATTCACAAATAAACTTCTCTGCAATCACTTTTCTAAAATTTTTGTCCGCTCTTTCTAAAGACTATAGACTGAAAATAAAGGAGAAATACACTACTTGGATAATAACCCACACCATTTTAGACGTTGGAGTTGAATGCTGTCTGCTTAATCGTCTTTGTTTTAGTCTTCAGTTTTTTTTGTTTTTTTTTTTAAATTGAGTTTGTTAGATAATTTTGCAGACTTGAAGTAAACATGGATTTAGAAGTACCTGAGATATAAGCAATATTTCCAGTGTTCATTTAAGGGCCAACATAAATGATTCAAAAGGAACTTTTTACTGAAAAATGTTTTTCATTTGATGACCTACTATTGATTTTTTTATTTATAGAATTTCAACAGAAACTGATGACAATCGTACGAAAATTTGCTGTTACAACAAACATACCAGCTTTTAATGCAACTGCAGTGATTACACACCAACTTTCACTTGACTAATATTGTGTTTATATATAATCTTTTTAATCGGAGTTTTTTTTTGTTTTTTTGTTATACAAAAAATTACTGCAAATTAAAATGTAATATTGTATCATTTATATACCAACTTTACTTTTTCAACAAATATATGTATATACACCAGTAATTACTTTAACTGCAGATATGGTGTTTATATACCAACTTTAAATTTATGTAAACTAAAGTAAAGTGAAAAAAGTAACATTAAGACTACTTTGATAATTTTGATATTATGCGAAAATTAACAAATTTACAGAACCAATCTTTAAATTTAGAAAATATGTGCTTTTACACATTTTATTTACGAGTACTAAAATATGCATTTATTTTCTAGTACAGTTTTCACTAAGTCATAAGCGAATGTAAAATCTTTAATGAGACGTCATTATGTTTTGTAAAAAAATATATTCATAAGAAGCTTCCCATTGACTCATGTAATATTAAAATATTTGACTGAACAATTAATTTTAATTGCAGTAGTATGCCTGTAACAGGCCCAAATACGGAGCCGTTGGTAATGGGGACTGGTCACTTTGGCAAAGGTCTAAAATTTAACATTACCATGTCCATATGCCCACTTCCCATAAACACCCTCTGGAGCTGGGCCTGTATACACGACTTAATTATTCACCAGTGCCATATTTTGTGTGTGTGTTTTTTTGTATTTGTTTGAAGCTTTTAAACACGAGCTTTTTTGCTTGCAATATTACTATTGTATTAAATTGATATTCAGAAAAAGAAGGTCTATATTTTCCACATATCTTGTAGGCATGAAATTGTATCTGTAAAAAATGGATATTGAAATCTAAGTAGTACTTTACATAATTTAATACACGTGTATGAAAAAAGTGTGTTAAACCGTAATATACAGGGCAGTAATAATACTAACCATCAAAACAGTTTACACAGTTTTTGTTTGTTTTCTTGTCCTTTTTTTCTAATGGGCAGATTCCATTTTGAAAAAAAAAGTATAAATGTGTCCGTCCCACTTTGATGTGTTTTCTTACTTAAGAAACGATGAGCATTTATAGTAATAAAAAGGTTCAGTGGAAATTCATTGCCATACCATCTGCTGAACATCGACTCTTTAAAGTGATTTAACGGATTTAAAATTCCAAAACCTGAGTAAGAAGTCGCATACATAATTTTTGTCAATATGTATATTCTGGTAAAAATAACTATGAAACCGTCTGAAGCTTACTTTTTTCCAATAAGAAATGTCTTCCTGTATCACCATCTACACGGTTGTTCTTTCCAATAAGTATGAAAAAATATTCTCCAAAGATGTTCTAAGACTAAGGTTTTCCCAAAATCTCATATGGCAGAACATACAAAAGCACATAATTATTGTTAAGATTGGCGAAACAGAAATTCCTTCCATTAAGATCATTAACACACCTAGATTATTTATCTGTGAAGGTTTGAAGCAAATCATTTAAAACATGATTAAGAGGTTCAACACGCAAGATTATCACAAGAAAAATACAAAGACCCATGATTCTGGTAAAATAGGCCCAATAGAATTTCTTTTCTTCACCTACATCTACAAAGCCAGGCTGTTCATCGGATAAAGTTCGAAAAAAATCCTCCTAAAGATGAAACAGTAGTTCGATACAAGATTTACTTGATACCATATTATGCATAAAAGTAGATGAAAGGAACTGGCACGAATATTGAAATATTAGTGTAAAAATAACGCAGCTTGACGCTTAATATTTTAATCATAACATAAGTGTTACAACTATTAAACAAAACAAAATGCAGTTGATTAACAAGTAGACAAGAACAATGCAAACAGGTTAATTTTCTTTCTATACTTTGTTAATAATTATTGGATACATATAATTATCTATGAATAAAATATATCCAACACTAGATTAATGGAAATAATTAAGTTGCTTAAAAACCCTTACGGCGTGTTCAAAGCTATAAAAGTACAAACATTGAAATAAGTGCACAAATTTAATGAAAATGACACCGTGTCCATATGAAAAGCTATTTTCCCCAATTTCTTCAGAGAAATGGTCGTTTTATTAAAATTAATATGTGGAAATAAAACAAACAAACACATACGTTTTAATCTTATTCATGATTATTTCAAGAAACAAAACTGTTAAGTAGTCATGTCGCAGTTGTCAAAAGAAAAAAAATGATTAAGGAAACCGCCATCTTTGCAATTTTTATCCATCTGACGTCACACACAGAAAGTGCCTTCTAATCGAACTTTTGGCAATACAAAAAAAAAGCAATCTGAGGGCATAAAAAGCCTAACATTGACATAATGTATTGAATGTGTTATGTACGCATTTTTTCGCTGAAACTGAGCTTAATCTGAACGAGGGATACTGATTTACATATACTTAGTAATCAAACTTGAATGTATAATATGACAGTCAATCCAGCTTCAACATTTCTTGCTTTCAAAGTATCTATATGCATTTGTTAGCATAACACATGTTAAATACCCTATAAATACCCTATAGCAGTAACACTTGGAATTCTTTATCCCTTTTTTGTCTGTTCGTCTGCTTCAGATTAACAGTTGTTTTTATGGCAATATTAATGTACTTCATTTGTACTGAAAAATACGTGAAATATACTATTTAGTAAATATAAACGTGGAGCTATTTCGGTTATCTTCGAAAGTACTGAAAGTTTGCCCCCACCCCCCTCTGCGATATCAAAGGCTAACTGTGACAGACAACCAACTGTAAATGATCAAATAAAGGTATACCAGTTGATGTATATCATCTGTCAGTAATTTAATGAAATAATTCTAGTTTATAGTACTTATGTTTGCAGTTATCATAATCTAAAATGTATTTAAAAGTATTTAGAAGTAATTGTAGCTTTGAAATTGAAATTACCTGTATAATTGAGAAAAGGGACAGAAGTATTAAACATGTAGTTATCGTTCCAATGGACATAAACATTCCCCGTACCGGACCTGGAAAAACAACACCCGTGTTAAGTGATATATCAAAACAAGTTTATTTAACGTGCTCAGTAAATTACGACTGTCTTTAACTAACGTGTCTGACAAAATAATCAGTTTGTTTGACCTTTTATCAGGTCAATAATTTTCTAAAAAGACATCACATCAGTTGATTGAATCATGGCTGAAACCATAGTCAAATAATTTCAGTGGATCACGAGTTTAATCATAATCAGTTATTACCTTTTACTATTGTTTAATCCCATTATTGTCCAAGAAGTAGCTAAAATCTGAATAAAATAGATTTTATCCAGATTTTTGACTGAGCAGAAAGACATGTTCAAAAATTTAGAATCGTGCCCTTTTAATCTTTCCAGTTATCCGGGAGGCAAAAAGGGCAAATGTCGCCAAAACAAGATTCACAACAACTTAATCAGACAGATGGTGAGACGAGAGCGCCATCTTGTCTATATCCTCTAACTCCTTAAGTCTTGCTACGGACATGAATATCTTCTATAATTTTAAAAGTTATTCACTTACCACCAGAACTAAAACCACTAGGCTTGCATTCGTCTTGAGTAAGATCTGTGGTATATCCATATATACAAGAACACTTGTTACTGTTGCACAATGTATAACTGATAGCCCCACAGTCTGTGTGCTCCGTACAGATCTTGTTGAGAACTGTATACAATATAAATAGTTCATTATATGAGCTGATCATGACAGTGTTAAAATAAATATAACGTTAAGAATAAGTTTAGACTTTTTAAAAAAAGGATTGTAACAACCTGGATTCAAATTACAGCGGCCATTGCAATGAATTGTTGCAGTTTTCATTATTGCAATCCTTAGGGTGCGGGTCAATATGAACTGCAATAAAACCAAAAATTACAATAAAATCTATAAAACATACTTTCATATAAAACGATCTCGTAATTTCGTGATGTAAACATTCGTTTTATGATTTTTTGAATTCCGACCAAATTATAAGAAATTTTTTACAAAACTTTTCGTAAAAATAAACTTTATAGATTTTATTGCCTTTTTTTGTATTTTCGAATCATTAAATTCATGTTGACATGTTGGCCGAGAATTGTTATAACAAAAATATGGAATAATTTATTGCAATTGTCGCTGCTACTACACTTCAGGCTATTACACAGTCTATGATTAAAAAGATTGCACAAATGAAAGTGTTCTCAATTCATAATTCAAATTCAGCTTACAACATTCTAAATGACATGGATATCGAAGTTTTCCTTTCTTTCTGACCCCAAGAAACTAACAAAAAAGAAAAATTTCTTTGGTTAAGAAAACTGCTACATATCATACTGGAAGATCCAATTGCGTTATATTTATATAAAATATATATATTTAACTTTATACGAAACAAAATGAAAATTAAAACTTTATAATAAACAACAATAAAATTACCTTTTGGCACACATCTATTACCATCAACCTTTTGATCTCTTGGGCATACACACATGTCTGTATTACCTACGTCGCAAGTGGCATCAGAGATGCCTGAGCAGTCTTCATTGTTGGTACATACATCGCCGATACCTTAAATTATAATTGTAGAATACAGCAATGCACATTTTCCTCGATTCGTTGCAGTTTCTTGCGCCGAATTTACTAATATATTTATTGTTCTCTGTGCGAAATATATTAAAGTTTCCTTTACAAACGATAGATATTTGTTAAATGTTGTTTTATGAAATAATAACAAAAACTTGACCTTTTTTGCGTGTGCAAGATTCAGTTTCGAAATCAGTAAATAGATAAGTATTATTGTAAAACAAGAGTCCAAAGAATACTAACGTACAAATGCTGACGGATATTATACATAATTGAAAGACAAAATCATAATTTTATGATGAACAACAAAGTGGACAAAACATTTACTCACTTCTGACTTGACAGTATGTATGTGTCGCGTTGCTGTGTTGTTTATACGGGGATCTGCACACACATGTTAATGTGTTTGTCCTGTCACACATGGCATACGGAATACCTCGGCAGTCGTCGTTATATTTGCAACTGTCGCCAAGCACTGGAAATATACAGTAAATCAGATATTGGTGCTATCTGATATCATAGAAATTAAACAGGTTAAAAATACCCCCACCCCCTTCGAAAAAAGATTTTTTTCCAATAAAAAAGTAAATTTCCTAACTAGTGAGTAAACTTGAAAATCATTTAACAAGAATATTAGAGAAAAAGTAAAAATCATCGACATCATTTCCTTAATATTAAATGTAACAATTTGTCAAAAATCCCCTTTCAGACAAAATGATGATTCCTCCCCCATTTAGACAGGTATCTCAATTTTCATTGAATGGCCCCAGAAAAGTTCCATTAACCTGTAACGAGGGCGTGGCGAATCAAAATCAATGGCTGTTAGTGTTTGAAAACATCAACAAATATTTGACCTTGCAAAACGTAACAAAATCGCAAGGGTCAAGGTCAATATATATTTCAAGAGAGACTTCTGTATTTTACATGCCAAGTGTAAAGCACCAAACATGGCACCTTGTTTTGGCTTCTCATACGGAAGACAATTAAAGCAGAGGGGTGGAACGTACTAACGATTACCTAAGTTTAAGCACTATGTGTTTCTACTTGAGCACGGAAAAGAAAATAAAGTTATTACACAATACAAGCAATTGTTTTCCTCACCCTTCATTTCGCAGTGAGTTGAATCGCGCTGTTTGTACCATGACTCACACGCGCACCTGCTGTTGACGTCACATTCTGCCATAGCAACCAATTTACACTCATCTTTCACTCTACAGTTGTCTCCTAGTACTGTTTAGTGAATAGAAATAAAAAGATAAGTTTTTCTTTTCCGTTTTAAGTTATCAGCTTCTTAAAGTATATGTTGTCGTTTCTTTCTGAAGACTAACGAAATTGCCTTTAAATACCAATCATCCTGAAAGACTATTTTGTCAATCAAATGACTATTTTCAAGAAAAATGGAGAGAGGTAAGGAATGATTACAAGATGCTTTGAGATTCTTACTTGGGACTTTTTTGTGTTTGAAATATTCTAATCAAATTTGTAATTAAAGAGTCCACATTCAGTTAAGTACATAAGTATGTTTCTCGTGTTTCTCTGTATAAATTTTGGCAAACCTTTTTGGACACATCGGTTATTGTTTATCTTGTATCCCGTGGTACAAACACATGTTTTGGTATTACTGGTGTCGCAAAAAGCCCCCGAAATTCCTGAACAGTCATTGTTGTTGTTACACTTAGCTACAGTATCTGAAAACAGAAAATGGAAGGTATAATGGGAAATTTCTTTTCGACAAAGTTAACTTAGGGTTTTGCATAATTATTTTAAAGTTGCGTTCCAAAACGACAACGAGAATATGAACAAAAAAACTTCATCAAAATATTATTCAATACATGACAAGCAAGGTTTGGATCAAATATTACAATTTCCTTGACGTAGATTTACAATAATGTGCACTTTAGCCTGTTTTCATAAAAAAGTCCAAACTTTAAAACTTAGTTTGTTATTAATTAAAGTAAAAGAAACTAACATTCATTTAAGGCTGAAATTTATGACTTGTTCTTTCACAACAAAGGTCGGGTTAATAGCTCTTTGCAGTAAACACAATAAAAGGAAAAATGAAGAATCAAAGAATTACAGAATTATCAGTTGTGAAATCTTTTCATGTGCCAAAGAAAGGTCATTTCAAATATGTTTTTACATTAACAAAAATGTTCTGCTTTCATTGAAACTGGTATTTTTGAGGTTAATTTCAATGTAAGTGCAGTTAGTTTTATTTGAATTATCTGACCTTCGGAAACACACATGTTTTCTTGGACAACGTAGCCAGACGTACAAGCACAACGTCTGCTGTTAGCGTCACAAATAGTCATCGGAACTCCTTGGCATTCAATGTTAGTTAAACATGCGTCACCAATTCCTGAAAAAAATACTTACTATTACATTAATCAGTCTTTACTTTTAAGCGTTACTTTTAAAAAAAAGTTTCAGGAAAAAAGTAGGTCTAAGCGTTAATGTTGTATGTTGATGAAATTCGGATTCCTGCTGCAATGGTTTGGTTTTAATCAAAATGCGCATAAATCATGTTACTTCCCTTCACAATAAAAAACAAATCCTTGCACGCAATTTTATATCTTTTTATCAAATGACAACTGTTGTTTGTTACACAATGTAACCATTTAATTTTTTTTTATTTATTTTACACATGAGTAATATAACGGCTACCAAACATTACGCATTTACTTCTTGCTTCAAAACAATTTTTTTTTCATTTATTGTCATTTTTAAAATTTATTATCATATAGAGGTCCTACTGCAAAGAGACGTCGTCTATGTTTAGTATTTCTGACATGTTTTGACATTTCATTCGGAATTATTTTCTTCGTGGATGTTTTTTAACAGTTTTTTCAGTAATGTTCAAATAAATATTGCTGCGGTAAGACCCATCTATGGTAGTTTTGATGATGACATAAAAAGAATTTGACTCTCGTTAACATTTCATATAAACTTGTTTTTCAACTCATCCAGAAATAGTGTTATTAAGCTCACCAGAGGCTCGCTTAATAACATTTTCCTGAACTCGTTAAATTAAAGTTTATATGACATGAACATTCGTGTCGAATCCTATACCACAATTAAACTAAGCATTCTTCCGCGATGAAAAGGAGTGTATGCCTATTTATCCAAAGTCAAACGTTCCTCCTCTACAAAAAGTAGTCCATACACGCTCGTCAAAGCATTGTCTGTTTTAGAGTTGCTTCTTAATTTAGTTGTTCCTCCGCGAAGAAAAGTAATTTCTACTTGCACATATATTGTTTTGCCTTTTTAGAGAAACTCTTAAAAGGAAATTAATCAAAATATGCCCATTTGCATCTAAGGTTGTCATAATATAGAAAAACGGTCTGTAAATTTCAGTGTGTTTGGCGTATCAGTTGCGTACGGGTTCTTTTGAACTAATTATTCAGAATACTTAAGTAAATATAAGTTTTGAAGCAACCGCCCCTCTTTTCTTTTGCAGATATTATGGAACTTTAATATCGGATTAAGATGTGTATCTGCCGAGATAGTTTAAGAAGATATAAGCATTGGTACACAAAAAAACCCCTTTAACTTACGTCTTATAACGCACTGTCCGTTCACCTGTTTGTAAGCTGACTGACAAGAGCATGTTCTACTGACTGTGTTACATACTGAATTCGGAATCTGTCGGCAGTCATCGGTTACCGTACATGGGTCTGAAAGACCTGAAACATAAAATGTATGTTCGATAATCAGACCTGTGACTGCACAATAATTGAAAAAAATGTATACGCACGAACGTCTAAATCGTAGGTCAGTTTGGCATTAGAATAGCAAGAAACTCATATAGTTATGTAAATCCTCCCAGTATGATCATCATTTTGGCTCAGTGTGCTACGAACTTTAATCCGCAGGATATAAACTTTTTTTTATCGTGTACTATCGAATGTATTCGAGATTTTGCCAAAATGAACAAATCTGTACAGAATCAGACATATTTTTTTTCACAAAGTACACAAACCTTTCATTTGACACTGTCCGTTCACTTGTTTGTAGGCACCACGGCAGTCACATACTTTGTTTGAATTACAGATGGAGTTTGATACTCTTCTGCAATCTTCAGAGTTTTCACAACTATCCCCAAGACCTTCAAAATACATTTTAATATTCTGTAACATTTCAATAGTTTTAGTTTAAAACAGAACAACAAAAGAAACAGATTATTTTCAAAATCTCTATACATCATACCGCAACAAGTATAAGCCAGAACTGATAACTTTTCGAGGGGGTCGGGGATTGGGGTGGGGTAAGTGGGGGTCGGTAAAGTTGACAAAGAAACGCAAACAAACAGATAGTAAAAGTAGAAAAACCGTATAGTGTATTCTTAAGTTCATAAATTCATGAAACAATCAATATTATAAGTGGAGGAACGTTACCACTGGATCACTTATCCACTCTAAAACACACTAGAATATGACAGTTAAGTTTTATTAGAACTTTAAATCAGCATGTTAGTACTTTATTAAGGAGTTTATGTAACTGTGAAAGATACAGACAACAATCAAAACATAATTTAGAGTTGTGCTTTTTTAAACACCAGCCTCCATTTTTAGAGGTAGTACTTTTTTTAGCCTGAAAAATTAATATATAAATGTAATCAAAATAGACCTTTGCATGAATCAATTACTGATCCATGATATATATTTTAGTTACCTTTTAACTGGCACTGTCCGTTCACTCGTTTGTATGCGCCTTCGCAATCACAGATTCGGTTTGAATTGCACACTGAATTAGAAACCCCTGTGCATTCATCTTTGTTCAAACAACTATCTCCAAGCCCTTTGGGGATAAAATATCAACGTATGCTTTGACAACTTGAACGCTCTCAAACAGTAAAAGTCATCATTAGAACCACAGATTTCCTTTTATTTCATGCTTTTCAATGGATTATTGAAATATATCAGTAGATTAAATCCTGATAATCTCACTGTTTCAAACAGTGAAATTATCATTTTGATAATTTCACTGTTACGGAACTACTTTTTTTCCCTTCAATGAATCCCATATACATGTACAAAAGTACAACTTGAGTTGTCTGCAGCCG
The DNA here is from genome assembly GCA_012932295.1 of Cyclina sinensis. NCBI lineage: Eukaryota > Metazoa > Mollusca > Bivalvia > Venerida > Veneridae > Cyclina > Cyclina sinensis. The sequence goes on along the minus strand of JAAONU010000003.1, from coordinate 21,412,863 downwards.
TTGATCCGTGTTCGCCGATAATTAGGCCATACAAACGTATCAGGATGCTACCTGACAGTGACATTGATTCTAATTATTATGAATTAGGCAAATAATATACCTGTTATGATGTTCGTTCACTAGTTTGATTTAAATCCTTGTTTTGCTTATAATTCCCACACACGTTGTGAATGAAAAAAAAAATGGCAGATTGAACTGAGCTGACTTCGATTCACGCGCATTAATTCAATAGCTTTATCAGCCTAAAACTGTTGTTTACTCTAAATAAATTTACAAAACGATTTCTTTTTTCTGTTTGACATAAAATAATAAATGAATAAGACCCTGTCTAGTGAATTATATATTAAAAATGAAAGTTTATCTGGAACTATTTTTATTACGAAATATACATGTGTTAGCACGTGAAGAAGAAGGAAAGTGGGGCACCAGACGGGGAACACTTGGATAGGTAAAACATTAAAAATGAGAAATAATTCAAATAATCCATTGAAAAGCATGAAATAAAAAGAAAATTTGTTTGTTTTTGGTGTAAGAACGAAATGTATTTCATCTCGTGATGGCAAGGATTAAATATTTTCACTCGTGGCTGCGCCACTCGTGAAAATATAAATCCTTGCCATCACTCGATGAAATAAATTTCGATCTTACACCAAAACAAACAAATATCCTCTATTTAATTGTTTCTGTGACTGACCAGTACAACACTCCCATTCTCCATAGGAAGATGCCAATATCGTATTTAGAAAAAAATCAATCAATTTATGTAAATTATCCGTTTGAATAAATTGCAATATTTAACATAACTCACGGCGAGATCACTGTATTGTAAGGTAAATAACTGTTGTGTGTCCTTTAATAGAGATGTTTATACTGGCCATGTATTTATAAATCTGTCGTATTCAAACTATCAAGTAAATCAAAAGTCAAAGTAATAGGAACTTTAAAGATTAAAACAACAAACTGACCTTTCATTTCGCACCGTCCATTAGCCGGTTTATAACCACTCTGGCAGGCACATATACTGTTTGTACAGACGGAGAATGTAACGCCACTACAGTCATTATTATTACTACAAGAGTCGTCCAGTCCTGAGAACAAAGAAACGTTCATACGTTATTTGATTAACATCACGTCGAAAATCCATATACCATGTTCGAAGTCTATTCACTTACCGCTGAGATTCTGAATATTCAGTACGTTATAGTCTTTATATTAACTAATGAAAATAATCGGAAATCAGACCTTTGGAAATACTAGTAACCGGTATGAAACGGTGGTAACTTTGAATGTATTATTTTCCTTTCGAGTTACAAGTGCAACATTGTCACTGTCACAATTATGTCTCTTCTATACTCACCTAAATGCACACACTAACGTCACAGCTAATTCTGAATGTAAAGCTAATTCTTAGCACCTTTAAGCACAAGCTGGCGTCAAACTATAAATCTTAACACCTTTACGTTCACACTGGTGTCACAACTATGATTCTTAACATCTTTTCGGACAAATTATCGTCACAACTATATATCTTGACATCTTACTGGCGTCACAACTATAGGTCTTAACATCTTAACGCAAAAGCTGGCGTCACAACTATAAGTATTGACATCTTAACGCACAAACTGGCGTCACAACTACAATTCTTGACATCTTAATGCAGAAAATGTCGTCACAACTATAACTCTTGACATTTTAACGCACAAACTGACGTCACAGCTATAATTCTTAATACCTTAACGCACAAACTGACGTTGCAACTATAAATCTTAACATCCTAACGCACAAACTGGCGTAACATCTATAATTCTTAACATCTTAACGCACAAACTGGCGTAACATCTATATTTCTAAACATTTTAACGCACAAACTGACGTCACAGCTATAATACTTCATACCTTTACAGACATACTGACGTTGCAACTATAAGTCATAACATGTTAACGCACAAACTGACGTCACATATATAATTCTAAACACATTAACGCAAAAACTGGCGTCATTGCTATAATACTTAATACCTTTATGTTCACACTGGCGTCACAGTTATAATTCTACTCACCTTTAAGCACACACTGGCGTCACAGCTATAATACTTAACACCTTTACGTCACAGTTATAATTCTAAACACCTTAACGCACAAAATGGCGTCACAGCCAAAAAACTTAACGCCTTTACGTTCACTCTGGCGTCACAACTATAATTATACTCACCTTTACGCACACACTGGCCGTTTTGTTTCTTATAAGCTGACTGGCAAATGCATTCAACGCTATTTGGATAACAAAATGAGTTTGGAATGTCTTTGCATGTGTCTGCGTTACAAACGTTACCAGTATCTGAAGCAACAAAACACGTTCTTTAATTTATCTATCTTTAATACAGAAATGCTATCCGTGGAAGCTTAGGTAAAGGCTCTACACATTGTATATACTTAAAGAAATACATTTTGATCCGAACTGACTAACAAAAGACGATTTATAGAAAAGATATCACAAAATAACCCTTCGTTTCTTAGATCAGACCCATTTTAAAGTCTAATGCTTGATCTGAACGAAGAAGATAACTATATAAATTTTTCTCTGTTGGCCTGAACTAGTATGCTTATTTTTTCAATCTTTTGGATGCAGCAACACTTTGAAGCATGGCATAAAGCATTTGAAACATGTACAGGAGATCTTTAAACAACAATAATCTAGTAGTATTCACCCGCAGTATCCTAGTGTTTCGAGAAAATATGCCATGTTTTGAATACACTGGTATAGGAAGGTTGACAGTATATCTTTTTTAAAGAAGAAAATAGTACTCTTTTGTATCCTCCCCAAAAATAACAAAAAGTCAGATAAACAGTGAATTTTCCTACCTTTTAAAATGCATACTCCATTTTGTTGCTCGTAAAGTGCGGAACAGATACATGTTCTAGTATTTCCACTGTCACAGACTGAATTTGTAACCGCTAAACAATCATTTGTTGACAAACACGAATCGCCAAGTCCTGAAGAAATATTTTTAACTCATTTCAATGGTCTTAGCATGTTAGCTGGTTTCTTAAAAAACTTTAACAGAAAAGAACTAAGCACATATAATGTATTAATAAAAGTATTAAAATTCGTACAATAGATATCAGTACGACATAAAAAAGATTTGATATAATATTTTTTTCTGTAATTTTTAGACGAAAAAATAAGTTCTGGCCCTGTAAGAGCTCGCGAAAAAGTACGAAGAGAAAATATTCTGCGTGATTTGGCCCAACTTACAAAAAGCAAAATTGTTATCAGGAAATAGATTTTGATATTAATCTAAGAAAATTCCAATGTTATCCAACGGTTTGTCAAATAGAACTTATAATATACGAGCTAGACAGGTAATATACGTCGCTAATTTCCCCATGTAGGACCCCACTGCAAAAAAGAAATACGCCCATACGGTTCGAGATTACGCTAAGCTATCTCAGCTCTGTTGACCACATATTACAACTAACACTATCATATGCACGATTTTGCTGTATCAAAATGAATCCAAATCCTCACGAAACATTAAATGAATTTGGAAACAAATAGTCAGCTCAGCTTGCTTCTTTTCTTACATTTACCTTCACGTGAAGTTTTTCCTAACGATCACATACAGTGACGTCATTTGAAAAGTAATAAGACGCTAAAAGAGGAATTAAATCATGTGATTCGATCAGCAGGAAAATCGATAGAATACGGTCAGCAAATCTTCTAGTTTTAAAAGGTATAATAAGGCAAGACTTTTTGAAATATATAAATTATTATCGGCCTAAATGTCTTAACCACCTGGATCTGAAGGATCAACATCATTTTTTGTTTAAATCGTTATGACAAACCGAATAATGACTTTTTTAATTTTTAAGTGCAGCAATTACAGTATAAGGTTAAGACACACTTAACATTTAAACTTTACGCGTCAGGACTTTCAGTCCTTTGATAAGATACCATATAAAGTCAAACCTTTTAGAACACACTGGCTGTTTTGTTCTTTGTACTGCGTCGAGCAAACACAAGTACCTCCAATGCAGACAGAACTGGGAACCCTTGAACATTCGGTCGTGCTCGCACAAGAGTCACCAAGTCCTAGGAAAGAAATTTGACTACGTCTGAATTTAGATTTGAATACTAGTATATAAATGAAAATATATTCAGTTTTTACTGTGAGATCATAAGAATTCGAGTCTGTTTGATGTCCGTTGAATTCTTGACGGAAAAACTGGAATCATGCAATAAAGTTTACAATAACTTAGTGACAGGCTTTGCTAATTTACGGTTAACCACAAACATAAATGTTCGATCAGTTATAAGTGTCAACAGTACTCTTACGATTTTATTTTGAAATTTACTCAGAAAAAATGAAAACTGAGTAAAGGTAGTTCCAAGGAAACAGCGAGAAAGAATTGTGTGCCTAGGTAGCATTCATTCAAGACTGATTCAGATTGAGTGTTTTCGATCTTCTTGTTTTCCTTTGAATAAGAGAAATACATCCCAAAGTCTTCCTTTGTCATTTGCGCTTTTTAGGTGTTACAAATTTAACTGGCACTTGTCTGTACAAATGCAAAGACCTGGTAACCGTTTAATCTTATATCAATACCTTTAGGAACACACTGGCTGTTTTGTCGTTTGTATTGAGATAAACAACCACACACTCCACTACTACATACAGAATTTGGTACCGCTGAGCAATCGCCTGAAGCCGTACATGAATCTCCGAGACCTGCAATAACATTCCTCTAGATAAACTATGTATGATACATCACATCACATCACATAAGAGACAGGAGCCAGTAATTTTCATCGCTGGTACCCACAAAAATGGATCAGCACGTGCAGCTTCAGATATCATTGACTAAGCTGAAAGTCCAAACTCAAGACTAAATCAGATTTTCCTACAATTTTAGTATTAGATGTTCTTCAAGAAGTGATGCCACCTATTCAAGGATAGCCTAAAACCAGACTTTGTCAAACAATGCCTATATGGAAAAGGGAAGTGGGTATTCTTCAAATGCTCATGCAAAGAAGAAATTCAACTAAATATAGTTCTTTCATTTCTTAACCAAAATGTTTATCAAAACTAAAATAAAAATGACCATAACTAGACATTATATACAAATTATTCTTTTGCACCGTGTAGCTCTATATAAATACCACAACAAACATCATTCGAGTTGTTTTTCTAAAACATCTTAGTCCCCGACTGCATAACTGCTTCTGCACGATCATTTACAATGACCCTTTGCAAGGAATTGCACGGAGATTAAAGAAAACACAAACACCTCCTTAATCAAAAACACCTTCCTTAATCACAAACCTCTTCCTTAATCACATGTTTCAAGGTATACTATAATGTTCTTTACTTTTCCATCTGAAAACAAGGAATTTTCCTGATTTGACATGACACTAGTTTGCTTACCTTTAGAAACGCATTGCCCATTTTGATCTTTGTATGCCGATAAACAGTCACAGTTGCCAAGGTTACATACCGAATTCGGAACATCTCTGCATGTATCCGCAGTGCAGACTGTTGGATCTGAAATCATAGTTACCTATCCAGTTACGACATCAAATGTGAAATTCAAATGTAAATTGCAACAGCATTGTAAGAACTTTAAATGCTCAAAGCAATCTGGACAAAAATTAAATTTAAATTTGTTTAAAATACAGCTTGTTTTGGTTTCGTTGGCATGGGGCTCAACGCCCGTTTCAATAGTCTTTCATCATCTCTTTTGGTAGATAAACAGTATATTTAACAATTTTTTACTGAGGAAAAAGAAATGAATCCCCTACATTCCGATAGAAACTGTCAACTTTCGTACAACTATGCCACTAATAATGGTCAGCGGAAGGGATGTGTCATTTAATATTAAAAAAAAAAACAATTTCCATTTTTATAAAACAAAAGGGCATGTGTTGATTCATTTTTGTTTTCAATCTATGCCCTCTTACCTAGTACACACTGGTTATTTTGCACTTGGTAGGAAGTTTTACATAAACACGTCTTCGTCGTCTGAGCACAAACTGCATTTGTAACCCCTGAACAATCTGTATCTTTGTCACAAGTATCCGTCAGCCCTGAAAAGATAACTTATGTCATAAATCCACTTCTCTGGTTTAACGACCAGTTATATCAACAAGGAATGGAAGAGACGTTCGAATTCCTCACCTAGAAGAAAAGGGATTTGTATCCCTTTGGCTGTAAACGATTGTAACCACGTTCCTCTTCAGATGGCGATCATTATAGCTGGTACAGTTATCAGTTATTAAGAACATTGAAAATGTGTTATAAATAATTTATTATGTAGAACAGAGGTCCAGTTATTCCAGAGACACTTTTAAAATGTTTGAGAAGACACTCCCACAGCAAAGATATACGACGTCAAGTCCTTTGTAAAGGACAGAAATTGAGCATTTGAGTAAAGTAACACTTACTGACATTTTTTTCAGACCGATAGTGTTTATTTACAGGACTGACTCTATTTACTTTTTCACCGACATTCATAGTTAATTAACTAACCTCCAAAAATTACGAGCATGGAATAATAAAAAACGGTAAAAATTAGTACTAAACTTACCTTTGAAAACACATTTGCCATCCACTTCTTTAAATTCTTCCGTACACTGACATCTATTTGAGACACAGCGTGCATAGTTGAAACGAGAACAGTCGTTATTTGATACACAAACGACGTCGGTCACTGAAAGTTTGAAGAATAAAGTAACGCAAGTAGATATTCGTTTACTGAATGACTTGTAACATTTTTTTATGGGGAGCGGTGTTCGAGAAATTACAGCGGCGGACTTCCGATCCATAAGTAGCTACTTCAAATCCTACCAAGGATCAGATTCTTCGGTTACTTTCCCGCAATCCAAACTTGCGTCGCGAGTACTGATTTAAATTCAGGAAGCAGTCATCTGTTGATACTAATTCAAGTTGCATGAACATGTTTCCAAGTCGATGTGAAATAAATAGGTCTAAACTAAAGTAACCATATCATTTAGGTAGTCGTAGCTCCTTGACTTTCTTTTTTCGGAAAGTCTGTGTCTCCAGTGAGTCTCTATTTTTAATATATTTTATTACATAGGCTATTAAATCACGGATTCTTTTCTTGGATTCCTTAGTGTGTATTCTAGGCTTTATAACCGATAAGATGTACTTTTTGCGAAATACGCCGGAGACGGCCGATTGTAAATACCCAAATACCCCAAATCCCCGGGTCTAACGATTTTCCAGTGTACAAACTACCTGTCCTTATCCTTACTCATTTCTTAAATGGTCTGAACTATTGTAAAATGCTATCTTAAGTTGAAGCAATGTTATCTGAAAGTAAATTGAATGCAGAATTTAAGAAGTCTGCACCTCAGCGAAGAAATACTTGATAAACTAGAATATTTACAGGACATTTTAAGTTTGAAAAATTGTGCTCCAACCAATGACCCCTGGTAAACTTATGATAATCATACCTAAATCTTCGCTCAACCTATTAAAAGTCAAATTTAATATTACCTTACCGATGAAAATCTGCCGTATTTTATTGAAACGCACACTACAACAGAAGCTCGTGTGAAAATACATTTAAGATAAAAGTAAAAAAAGCCTTTTTTCAGAGTAAAAGTACTAAAATTGTTTATAGATAAAATTGTTTTCCGTGGTTTACCTGCATCTTTTGAGGAAAGAAAATGTACACAAACCAGTCTCAGGGTAACAGATGCCATTTCTTTCTACATAGAAGTTAGAACACGTGCATCTTCTTGTTGTCGGATTACAGTTTGAAGAGGAAACAGCCTCGCAATCACTGTTTTGCGTACAGCTGTCACCTAAACCTAAAGTTGAAATAAGATTTTTTTAAAGCAATAGCATCTATCAATCAGCCATCCATCCGGTCAGCCATTCAGCCATCGAACCAGTCAGCCATCCAACCAGTCCGTCAGCAAGCGAGCCATCAACCCTTCCTCCCGACCAAAAATGAACAAACCACCCACCCAACCCAACCAAAATATTACAGTGACCCTGACTTAATTGCAGACACCTCAAACGTAAGTCATGGTTCCACAAATCTTACCTTAAATCTGATAAAAATAAATTGTCCCACAAAAATTACGATGTAGTTTTTTGTCACACACATTTGTGGCGAAAATATTCCTATTTTTCTTGTTAAATTACACAAATATTTAATGGGGATCTTTCAGTCTACATGAATTGCTGCATACAAGCTATACAAGCTTATTTCATTCCAAGTTTAGTGCATAACGGCATAAAGGTCGGATACCATTTTTCTGTTTTTAGTAACAGTAACGTCAATCGTGTTTCCAGCCCTAAGCGACAAGTACATACAAGCTACTTAAAAACCAAGTTTCATTTCAATACGACATTCTGAATGAAGGTTATAAATCAGATATTGTTTTTCCTCTTTAAGTAACAGTGACCTTAAACTCAAAGGCAGTCACTTCAAACGCAGTTTCATGCTATATTTTCGTAAAAGCTAGCCACATATAAAGTTTCATAAATTTGCGGCAACCGGTGTTCTTTCTATCACATGGAATAGGTAAAAAGCCAGTCGAAGAACCTACTCTCCGACAAGCGTAGTTATATAAACATATCATAGACTGAAGCTCTATTTATTACGCAGCATTTTTAACAATTTTTTTTTGAAAAATTGTTTGGCGAAATTGTATGATTAAAAAAACATACCGTATGTTCAGAAAAGGAGAAACTTTATTTTTAAGTTCACTATCACTTAAGACAATTGTAAATACTGTATAGCTCTGATGATTCTTGTTTTACGTAAAACTATGAAACATCAATGCTATCACAAAATCAAATTAAAATAAAGAAATGACGTATATTCATTTGAACAAGCTTGTACATAATCTTTTATACCTTATACAGTAATGTCAGAGAGATATTAAGTTTTAAATAAGAAAGTCGACTTCAAATCATTTTTGGCAAATATTTGGGCTTTTGCATTTTTATGTGTGGCTTTTCCACGTGTTAATCAATTACCGTAAGCGTAAGATTTTTGGCGGACACTATATTTCAGTTGTCTCTACTGTGGACGTTTTTCATTGCTACAAACTTTGGTAAATGACGTCTAAAAAGAGTTGGTGAAATGATTTCCTTGCCTGGCTTAGAATTAGTTCAATAAAGCTGTCACCTTTAAGTGAGCATTCAGTATCCGTTGGGTTGCTTAACTTCCTGTTAGAGGGGCAAACACACTGCCCGTCTGAGTCAGCATTTGTGTCGCAGATTGAATGCTTCACAATTGAATCACAATAAACATTACTGGCACAAGATGACGGCAAACCTAAAATATAATAAAGTCGTATTACTGCAAGTACTTTTTTATTATTATTGATTCTCAAAACATCTAGTACTTATATTTACACTGCCGAACTAAACTAGTACTCAAAATTCAAATACAAGTACTTTGGGAATGAGTCGTTAATTTCAAATTAACATTTGCGAGAGAAACTAAAATGTTTAGAATTTGTTCATTCAGCCGCATACAAAAGTCAAAGAGAAATGTACCCAGCTAATGAAATCGTTGAAAGCATTTTTGTCATATTTTTCATGAAGCGAACCCAAAAAAGAAAGTTCATTTTTTTCAAACGCTACAAAAACAAAGGACATTTTTGAGCCGCCAGGCTCCTTGCAAACAGTATGAGGCCGGACTTGTTTTCCTTCTTTACTCAACGGATTCGGCATTTTACCAACACTGAGTACAACTACACTAAAAAGTAGATCAGTATGAAACGTCTGGAATTTCGAAAGCCCGATTACAGCAGCGTTAAAACTTAATCTTAATAAATCGGTGGAATAGGTAAAAAGCCAGTCTGCATTTCACCAAAAAATCTGTTGGCGGAGCGACCTCGCCTATGTCAGCAATCCGTGACCTGAATTTAGCCAATCAAAATCGTAAGCGTCATTTGACATGGTAAAAAATGGTCAATGTGCGTACTGCAAATAATCGGAAAGCATTTAAGATTGTGTTATCTCCCCTAATTCGCCCCAGTCTGTGGTGAACTTCAAAAGGAAAATAACGGGTTATACACTTAAAATCACTGAAAATTAAAAGAAACAGAAGTGAAATAAAGTGTCTCATATAAATGAACGAAGCAGAAGAGAGAATGGCGCAGTAAACATAGCATATTTTTCGTTTTGCTTGCTTACCGGACTTTCAAACCCGGCATTTAGCTATTGAGATTGTTCGACATCCGGGATTTTGACGTTTTGTATTATTATTATTATTATTATCATATAACTTAGTTTACAGAAATCAAAATTAGACTCTTAGTGTACATAAGCAGTTTAACAGGAACTAAGTGCACTTTTTATCTTGAAGAGATAGTAGAGTTGTTAGATCAAGTTGTTATCCTACAGAAAGTACAAACTGGACACGACATGCAATGACTCGACAGATGCGATGACTCGACAAAAAGGCGATCCCTCATGCTATTTTGAGTCATCGCAAATTTACTGTACATGTAAAGCATACATTGAATATCTTGGACATAGAATACTCAATGAATTTCTTGGAGACAGAAAATTCTGTAAATTCCTTGGAGATAGAAATAAACAGTATATACCTTATTGTCATAGACACTGGTAAATTTCTTAGAAACAGCTACAGACTGAAAGTCTTTTTACGTGCAGTTATACAGTAAAAATGATAAGGTCACCTGTCGTGACGCATATAGATATCAGTAATAGGCATAGATATGGTGTCTTGGCAGGCCAGAGAAATCTTTTTTTGCCCGTCACAGCATGGAAATCTGCGGCTGTTGAATAAGAAACATTGTTTTCAACAAGTAGTGTGGCAACGTATTGTATTTGCTGGTATTTTTCTAATGTCACTTCTACTTTTTCTTGCTGGTGACATTGAAACAAATCCAGGTCCTGCACTGCATCGTATTAAGTCTTCCTTTACATAGGAGTCATCACCATGGTTCAGACATTTACAACTTATTCTAGTATGGTAAACAATGTGTTGGGTGTTGTGTTGTCACGTCACGTTTTCCTTCAGGATATTTCCATGAATCATAGAAGATATGGACAAAATTTTGTATATCATTTGGCGGCTCTCAGGAACTTCAGTCCTTTGATTTATTTTTCATTTTGGCTTCACCATCGTTCTAATCTGCTAAAATTGATACGTCATCAGTTATTGTGTTGATAAACAAATTCAAGAAATACGCTGAAAGAGTACCTTGCTCCTGAACTGGGCAGTTTGGTGGTTCAACATACGTTAAAACAGCTGAACTCTGCTTCACCCAAAAGTAAATTCTTTCTTGTACCACAGAACACCTGAATACATATTGTAATAATAACAATCATTAGGTTGTGTAAATATCTTTACAAGCGAAATTGCTTTTACATAATAAATCTTAAATATTTTAAGTCCAATGTTAAAACTGAAGGAGAAAATATTTTCGCTATTAACGGGGGAGAGCTCCTTAGCTGGCAGATCATTGATATCGATAGGAAAAGCTTTTGGTTTAGGTTTCTAGCTGATTGCCTGTGTTTCTCATCTGCAGACTAGAACTGTTCAGTAATGACTATGTCCCGCCAATACTGAAACACACGATTTCTCTGTATTTCTTTCGAACGAACGAACGAACGAACGAACGAATGAACAAATGTTTCAGTTGAATGTGTAAAGTAAATTGCTGTCTTTTACTTACACAATGTAAACATTTGAAGTTGTTGACCCTGGTTTCCATGTGAAGGTCACTGACGGAACTGCCGTCCTGTCTTTATGAGTTATCGCATTTACCTACATGGTGAAATTCAACATAAAAACTGCTCTGTTAAAAGAACTCAGCCAATCAAAATACATACGGTAAGTGAAATAATAGACATATGTCTTACAAAAGCATTGGAAGTATTGGTTGGTCATTTGTCTCTAATAACCACTGGGTTGGTTCACAGTTAATGCATGTGCAAAAACAGAACACACAGAACAGACTGTCTGGTTGTAACTTACTCAGTCAAACCAAACATTAATGCTTTCAACGGCTGTGCAGGACATTGTATCATCATCATAATTATCATTATCATTTAAATGATCATAATTATCATTTAAATAATAATAATTATTTGTTATCTGTTGATATTTGCTATACTATAGTTTATTCAGCATTACTGTGAGGCAGAAGAATAGATAGAGGGTCTGGCGAACTGACGATGCAAAAAAAGGCTTCTACATGTATGCGTTTTCCTTGCTTCAAATTCGTAAAACTGTCATTTAATTTATAGCCAGATTGCAAATAAATATGGAGACTAGAAAAATATGATTTGATATCACTTCAAACGAAAGCTTCAAAAGCATTTTAATCCCATATTTCTCGTCACATTTGTCTCGCCGTGCTACAAATACCTAATCCTGTCTGACGCGCGAAAATCTGCCATATTGTCATGAAGAGTAGATCAGTTACACTTCTTTCTAACTTTAAATATGAGATCGGTATATACCTATTGTTTTTTAATCAAACATTAAACATGAACTAGCTTTGTACAAATTGTCATGTTAACTTAAATAACATATGCTTTTCACTAAATCTTAAAATAAAGTAAAAATACCACATTTTTGTAGCTTGGTTACAGTGTCAATGGTAACTCGAAATTCTGTAACACGAGAATATCGTTCCAGGGGACTCTTCAAAGCTCTTGTATCACCTTCATATTTTTTTCTAGTTTTACAACTGTTTTGTACTGACCCATCGCTTTATAAAAAATATCATCTTACTTCATTTTATTTAATCTTTTACTTACATCAGTATTATAACACCATGAACGGGTTTTGTATTTTTATAAAAGGAGTATAGAATACATGTATCTCTATTTATAAAACCATTTTTCCAAAACAATAAAAGCATATATCTTTATAATGATTTAGTTTTTACTTTAACTGAATACTGAAAATATATTTGTTGTCGACTTTCAATGATTGCAGCAGCTGTCAAACTCAACTGTAACCACCGTTATCACCATCATTGTCATCACCATCATCATCATCAACAACAACAACAACAACAACACCACCATCATCAACAACAACAACATCACTGACTGAAGTAGCAGAAACAGCAGCAGCAGTCAAAACTCAACAACAACTACCATCATCACCATAATCGTTATCAACATCATCATCTTCATCATCATTGTTATGATCGTTATCATCAACATCACCGGATGAAGTAGCAGAACCATCAGTAGTAGTAAAAAACAAAGACAATTATCATCATCATTATCATCGACATCACAGAATTATAAACATATGGAGATGTACTTGCAGAAAAAAGATCTTATAACAACAATAAAAAATGAAAGAAAAGAGTAAAACCGTTCTGCAATTGTTGTGAGTTATTTTTCCACTATCTGCGCCTGTTAATGTTCCGACTACTGCGTAAACTGAAGGATCTGGTCTAGCTTGGCATAGGAAACCTTTCAATGATGTGCTTCCTCCATCTATTGTCACTGGAATTAAGTTAGTGAAATTTGTTAATCCGGGGACTGCAACATGCCCCTTTACTATCTATAATATCAACTGCTTTAATCGGAAATTCTTGATGACTTTAAATATTTTCAGGATAACTAACAAGTTTGTGCGTTGAAAATACCCTCAAACATCGCGCCAGTTATCATTTCACGCATGCGCCTGGAAAGAGAGGTATTGCAGGCTCAAAGAGGCATACCCAAAAATTAAAAGGAATTTATTTTCTTTAAAATCATAAGATTGATATTGTACGAGTCATTACTTGAAGTAAAGGTTTCAGCCATAAAAGTTAAGCACAAAGGGAAAGAATGCAGTAATACAAGGCTTCAGATACAAGATGTTAATCAGGGCGGCTTGCTATTTAAGAGAGTTCAGGGTAGGAATACGTATGTTGTGATGATATTTTATTTTATGCCTACCAATGAAATATAGGGAAATATCAGTGAGATAAAAGTGATAATCCACTGTTTTGAATCAGTGAAATTACCATTTTGATAATCCACTGTTTGTGCCGGAACTAATTTCCCCACCACGTAAATACAAGAGAATCCGCTGTATTTCAGACAGTGACAGCGAATGAAATTTATTTACCTTGTTAAATCCAGTTATAATATTGAATTCAATTCAATTGATTGAATATTACTCGGTATTAATCCGCTTTTATAATTAAAGTATGTATGGCTAAAATTCAATAAATATTGATAAACTGTGTAGAGAAAAATAAATGTTATTTGATGAAAGTGTATTCAGTTTATTTCAGCAGAAGTAAAGTTATCATATGTATTGGAGATTGTCTGCACTTTTTTTGTGCGGAGTAACGGTTTGACAAAAGTACGCATTAACTGATTTGGGGCTCACCATGGGGAATTTATTTAAGGCCCTGAGTAAAAATGTCATAAAATACCCATTTTTGACGTGTTGGCATAAAATAAAAAGAAAATTTGTTTGTTTTTTAGTTGCTCTGCCACTCGTGAAAATATCACATATGGTGTTCACTCAATGAAATAAATTCTCATCTTCCACAAAAACAAACAAATATCCTCTATATCTTTTCATGAAAGCAAAATAATTTTCACCAAACCTAATAGTTCACTAGAAGCAATTTTTGATTATTAAGTAGTTTAGTGGTTCGCAGAAATATGCCACCATATACTTAAGTTCTTTCTGACAATATCAATTATTTTTCATTTTGTATATAAACATATGCAGTATACCATTAATAAAGTTTTCGGTAAATCCCTCTATGACACATGCTGCAACAAAATTCACTTTAAAAATTTACCTTAGAAAGATTTTATCATTTGTGCAACGACAATATTTATATCTGTACACACAATCATTCGTGGTTGCCGAAAAAGTCACGCATAATTTTAGCACATCAATTTGATAGATAAGTGTGTGTTTACCTCATGATATACTGTTACACAAAAAATGTGTTATTTTTCTAACGTTTTTATACACTATATACATATAGATGACACTTGAGTAAGTTCGAATAAAGTACAGAATTAATGCATTATAAATTTGAGACTGAAAATCTTACTAATAAATACCCCTAGTTTGCAGACGATAAGTCTTTGTTAAGTCTCATTCATGCACGATGTACAGGTATCACAATTCTTATATCCACAATATATATATGACTATTCTTGAATAGTATTACAAGAAACGTATTCAAATACAGATAACACTTTGCATAAAAAGTTAACTGGACAAAGATAAAAAAGAGTTTAATCCTACAATAAAAAACCAACCGATAGTGGAATACGTAAAACGCAGGAAGTAAAAAGACGCCCACGGGTGCTTCATATATTTTAAGAAAGAGAAATCTCTTCGATTAGATGAAAGAAGATATAATACGCTATAAGTATACTGACATGTATTAAGTAAACAGTTATTATACTACTACTAGGAAGATCGCAGACATTATTTGCACGATTTGCATTATTTGCACGATTTGCATTATGTGTATTATTTGAGAGGTTATATCATTTTACGTTTAACTAAGTACTACTGATCAAGGTTTGATAGATTATATCCGCGTTATTTATGTACAAAAAAGAAAGGCAATTCATAAATGTATATCGTACCAGCCTTTTTAACCCATTAATGCCTAGCGTCCACAAAATTAGACCTAGGCAAACAGTGCAGACCCAGATCAGAAGCCGCGGCGTCTGATCAGGGTCTACACTGTTTGCGCAAAGGACTTTCTTCTTTTAATAGAATGAAATTAAAAATTTATACCAAAAACTCATTTAACTGAAAATTGACTCGTCCAATTAACAATGATGGCATAATCTATTGGACATAAATGGATCAAAACACGTGTAAATCTTAAAGAAGTTTGTGTTATACCTCTTATCACACTAGTATTACAGTAGGTGTTACTGGAGAGACGAATTGTATAAGGAAATGTCGAAGGATCACTTGCTGGGACTCCGTGCTTAGGCGTCATGTCATTACATGCTTGGTCTGGTGCCCCGGCAGGGTAGCAATCCACTCCGGACAAAAGTATGCATGCCGTTACAGAACAAACAACTGTTATCAAACGCATCCTGAAAATCTACAAAGACCGGCCATAAATGAGAAAACAAAACAAAACAACAACAACAAAAACACCATGCCATTGCAACAAATGCCAGACACAACGGAATATATAAAGATTAGACACATTCAATTAAGTATTTTAACGTAAAATATCATTTAAAGTTTTGATAAAGGTTTACTTTGGCGAAAACTATGGTGACAACAGACCTTAGTTTGGGTTCAATATATTTAGACTGAAGTCTGGTTGCTCTATATAGTGAGGGTTTAAAACTCATACGGAGGTATTGCGAATACCAAGTATGTATGGACCGCATTGATTATGATGGTCTGACGTTAAACCAAAGAGTTTAAGTAAAACAAAGTTACTCCTAGTTATAGTATACATAAAATGTCAATAAATGATTAATGAATAATATATTTATGAAAAGCATAGTCTATTTTTTTTCAAATATAAAATACGTAAAACAGGTTTTAAGAAGTACAAAAAATGATAGTATATAAATGGCAGATCTATACATTTGATCTAGGCATGCTTAACACACAAAACCACCAAAGCGAAAGCAACATAACATTAAAGATCTATTTTCAGGGTGACTCTTGACCACGCCCAAATTTCTGTCGGTGAATGTTGTCCAACTTTAATGTTCCTTTGCCTTAAGATACCGGTTCAGTGTAAACTTGGTAGTTTTTTTTAACAATCTTGTTTGTGATCAAATTGATGAATTACCTGCGCATAAAAATTTACCATATGTAAAAATCTTAACTTGTGCATGAAACAAATGTAAACTAGTTTCGCTGTAACTTTTGATTTACTTACTACAAATAAGATATACTCACAATTTCGTACTAAAAACTCCACAATGTGATACCAAAATACAAAAGCACTCACAATACTCCCGTATTTTAAGAGGAATATTAACTTTTGTCAAATTATGTTCTTTCGGTTTAGAATTGCAATGTTGTAAACTTTACAGATTTTCAGTGTTCAGTTCTGCTCACTCAAGCGTTCAAAAGTAAATTTATGTAACAATTACTAAATGCAAATACATGTACATGTTATTGAAGACGTCTGCTTTTAAAAACTAAAAACAAACAAACTTAAGCAACAAAGTAATAATGAGTTTTTTTTAGTTTTTTTCTTTTGATAAAAAAGTAGCGATTCTGCATTTTGTGTTTGCCAATTAGATTTGATAATTTTGTCGCCTGCTTGATTCATCTTCGTTTTCATCATTATGTTTGTGTAATTTCAAAATACTATTGCTTTGAAATGACGAAAAATCACTCAACAGCGACCAATATATAAAATTTATCACGAAATTTATCAGATTTTTTTTTCAATTTTCATCGAAAGTAATTTCGCAACTGTTTTTTCCTGTTCTGATAAACTACCGAGCGTTAAATTTTAACAAAATTGTAATTTTAGACAAAATCTTTGTTAACTCAGGCGTAAGTTTTATATTCATTTGCAAAAACATATATATAAATTATACATTTTATTGATATTCATGTGTAATATATATTTCAATATTAACTTGGCATGAATCTGTTCACGAACGGTTTGTTATCTATAGTTCCATCGAGACTCGACCTTACGACCTTTAGGGCGTCTTTAATGGACTGGATACAATGATGCGTGCACATTTAAGACAGGACAAAGGTCATTACATATACATGGCTTATGTTCGCTATGTTATACATTACACAGCTGAATGATTAATGACGGTAGCTTTGTCAATGTGTTCACCTCGCCTACGATTACATTGGATCTTTTTATGAAAACCGCCCAAAGTTAACTATCAAGTTACTGGTGTCTTTATATTACATGAATTGAGTCGACACTGTAAGGAAGCGTGCAATGAAGGACAAGGCCTTGTGTAAAGAGTTTATTTGTTTTATGTCAGATGTTGAAATTGTTTATTGAATCTTTATTTTTCAGACCCTTTTTATGTCTAAAAGGAAGAGCAGTGGTCGGGGGTTAAAGCGCCGGACTACTGATCCAGAGGTTGCTAGTTCAAATCCACTAGGGCTGAGAGTCTTTAGTGATTTTCCGCATTCCACACTGCCGACGCGAGTTCTGATATGAATCCACTAAGCAGTCATCGATAGAGATTAACATAAATTGAAAGAATTTGCTTCCCAATCGATGTAAATTAAATAGGCCTTTTTTCTTATCGAAAAGTGCCCTTTTTTATAAAAAACAACTTATCTAAACTCATTCGAATTAACATCCATCGGCATTCTTACCATCTTTTGTTCTTATTTCCCTTTTTGTTACTTCAAAAG
This sequence comes from Cyclina sinensis, assembly GCA_012932295.1. Lineage (NCBI taxonomy): Eukaryota > Metazoa > Mollusca > Bivalvia > Venerida > Veneridae > Cyclina > Cyclina sinensis. The sequence goes on along the minus strand of JAAONU010000003.1, from coordinate 21,394,530 downwards.
ATGTTTGCTTCCAATAAAAAAGAAAGAAGTCTCTAAAAATGTCATTTGTAATGAAAACATGATAATAAAATTTAAATACAATTACAAACATAGTTCAGATTTCTGAACACGATTGGAAATACGCTTTTGTCGAGACAGTGAATATAGCGAAAATAAAATCTCTTTGGATTGAATTGATATGTTTTTTTGTAAAACAGATGCCGATGTTTACTGCATTTAATGGGCTGAACTGCTTTGATTTCTTAAATTTTATACTGCATCAGAACACGTGGAAATACATCTAGTATGGCTCAGTAGAAAACATGTAATTTTTGTTAAAATATTTCAGACTACTGAATAGACTGAAAGCCGTTCTGTTTTACGTACAAGTAGAAATGATTGTTATTTATTGCTCAACAGAAAAAAAATCTAGCGACTGTATCCTTGTCTAAAATTAACTGAGATTCATTCATGTGTGCAATGCGCATGTAGATGTTTTATTTGTGAAATGCGCATGCGCTGGACAAAGATTAAAATGATATTGTTTTTATGATCAGTACCTGCAGCTTAATGGTTCAGATACCTTGAAAGATTATTTTATAACCACAGATTTTACAACAACATTACAGTGACACTTTTACCGCAGTAAAAGGTGTCGGTTTTGCCTATAAAATGCACCACTTCAAGGTTTTCTTGTTTGCTTTTAGTAAATTAAATGATACAAATTCCGGAACAACTTAATGCATCATCTGAGATTCGGAATTTATTCGCTTTAATTATAAAATGAGGACGAACTGTATGAAAACTCATCATAAATGAGAGGTCTACAAGTCTTTTTAAAGGTTACTTTAATCACGTTGAAATAGGAAGACAGCTGTTTCAACCCTTATTTGGTGGATTTTTTTTCTTTCAGTCTAACTTTGTGAATGTCAAACAAATTTCATTGACTGAATAAAAAAAAAATATCTTGTCAAAAGACTTAAGCAATGCTGACTGTAAAAACTTAAAACTGCAATAATCTTCTTCAAAGTCACGTAAATGTGAGTTGTTTTGAATGAGTTATTACTCGAGGTCAATGTGCCTAATTTCGTCTCAAAAGCCTTGAGAACAACTAAGGTGGTTACCGTACCGCAGAAAAAAATATTTTCATCTTTAGACAAAGGTTATGAAAAAAGAGCTGCGAATGATAAGCAATGCTAAAAGTATATGATTTATCTTTGATATCGGACACATGTTCACATTGATTACAGAAGATTATTTTGTTGCAGTGATCCCTAGTATTCACCAGCAATACGTCAATGTACGGCAGTTACAAGGAGTTGTCATGTGGAGGTGTTCGTCAGGACAACCTTTTGCGAAGAATTTGCATGTTTGTCTCTCAGCTTAAAGGATTCTAACTGGTTTTGTGCTTTAAGTACGGTGGCTGATTTCTGCCATGCCGTGATTTCATTTGTGAAAAAATACTGATTTGTAGTGTTTTCGCCCTCGAAACAACAGCAGCAGCAACAACAACAACAAAAAGAACAGGGCGTCATACGACAATTCGCTGGTAAAACAAAAATGTTTTTTCTTAATTTCGTCCTCAAATCTCGACTTTTGGCATAAATATTTCCTCTCTGCCATCCTCCGAAAGCACAACCAGTCGATAACTATACACATTCGACTTTTGTCCCAACAAAGAGAAAACGCGATGCATTATCAATTTGTTCGTTTTCACCCTTTGCCGCCATCTGAAAATGAGAAAATTGCTTCGCTGTGTTTTTGCCTGATTGGGCGAATATGGAATGGTGAAAATGCACAGAATATTGATTTGTCGTGTAGCGCCTTGCCGGGGACGGAGCGGAAATACAAAATGTCGAAAGTTGAAGGCTAAAATACGACGAACAATTTCGTCGCGCTAGCTTTTAATTAATTTTCGGATGACACTCTATTGTTTTATATTTTCGCCCATTTCCCGCCGACATAGGAGCAAAAAAAAACACGACTCGCATATTCATCCCGCAACGCCAGAAATCTGGCACCGTATTATTATAGAGTCATACGATGATATACTGTCAGACATATTATTTTACAGTAAACTCACGTTATGTTACCATATTATCTCACAGTGAAACTCTTGTTATGTTACCATATTATCTCACAGTGAAACTCACGTTATGTTACCATATTATTTGATAGTAAAATTCACGTTATGTTACCATATTATTTCACAGCAAAACTCACGTTATGTTACCATATTATTTCACAGCAAAACTCACGTTATGTTACCATATTATTTTACAGTAAACTCACGTTATGTTACCATATTATTTTACAGTAAACTCACGTTATGTTACCATATTATTTTACAGTAAAACTCACGTTATGTTACCATATTATCTCACAGTGAAACTCACGTTATGTTACCATATTATTTCACAGCAAAACTCACGTTATGTTACCATATTATTTCACAGCAAATCTCACATTATGTTACCATATTATCTCACAGTAAAACTCACTTTGTGTTACCATATTATTTCACAGCAAAACTCACGTTATGTTACCATATTATTCACAGCAACAAAAGAGGCCCTGGTGAGTAGAAAAAAAATATACGTTTATTTAAGAGACATTTGAAATTTCAATCAAAGCCATTGAATAAATAAAAGCACTTTACCTGAAAACTTCATCTTTAGTCAGTAAGTTCCATAGTTTGAGATACATATCGTGTTGTCAGTAGATTTTTCAGGTATGAAACCAGGTAATTTGATTATTGTACTGAATAATTGATTTTATATATCAGTTCTATTTGCTTCCGATCGATTTTATAAATGTTTGTTCACTACTATTTTGTCTAATGAAAGCAATGTTTGGAAGCATTTTTTTATAGTTCAGTATGACGTAAAAGTCGACAAATAGATTATTAATACCCTTATATCAAGCCAGCGTTTTTTTTGCGTGAACGTCATGTCAGGGTGTCTTACTTTGGTAGCAGTTTTTTGAGATGTTTATGGCTGAAAATGATTCTGTAGTCGACAAATGATAAACAACAATTTGGAAAACTCGTGACAAGATAATTTGCTCGAAGTTCCTGGACAGTTCGAATTTTTTAGCTGGCCTTTTTGTATTTGTGTCCGATAATATAAAGAAATATCCAGTACTTTCAATTGCAATCTACATTTAGACGAGGATGAAAATATACACCATCGAAATAATGATCAGGCTTATGACCTTCCAGATCAGGGGTTGTCTTGGATTTAGCACTGGTACTCTGTAATAGATCAAATTGAAATAGATTTGTCGCCATCTCTTACCAAGTAAACAACCCGCATAGATACTGCTTTTTTAACTTTGCAGGATTTCCGGGTTTCGTTTCTGCCATCCCCATGCATATAACAATACAAACCTTGAATTTCCGCCAGTCGAAACAAAAGAAAATTACCTTTCGACTATAAATCAGAATCTTCTTTGCTGTACTGAAACAATGAAACAGAAAAGTAGTTGTTTTTAGTTCATATTTCGCTGAATGACTCAGCTAAAAGTAAGATGGGTTATGTTTCAGTTTAATTTTTAATGTAACTGTGTACACCAATATCTCGTGTTAAGTGTTTTCAGTATATTTCATCCCTAGACATATGATAGGTAGGACTGATATCTCTCTTACGTCCTGTCTACATTTCATCCTATAATGCATGAAGCCTAAACAGGCATATCAGATTCATACATTAGTTCATAAAGCCCTTAATGTTTAAAAGATAACGTAGAAATGAATACTCGAAAAGATTATATTCAGTTTCTTAAGTTAAACGACATTTTTAGTTTACGACCAGCATATATATGGTGCTCTTGAATATGTATGCCAAGTGTCTCATTTCATTTCTGAATGATGAAGATGATGACTGTTATAATGATGCCGTTACTACCGATGATGATGGTGAGTATATTACTACTTTTGACGTCAACAAAGTTGATGTTTATGACGAAGGTGATGATGACGATGATGATGGAGGTTGTGGTTGTGATTAATCAGCTCTAGGAATTGAAAAACCTAATGCTGAATACGAACAAACAGTACTGACACGGGAAGATTTTATATTCCTGAAATATTTGTAATAAATAGATGTAAATATCCCTAAAAGGAGAAAATTCAAATAAAAAACATCACGTTTGCAAAACTTAATTACCCAGCATTGTTTAAGTAAAACATGGCATCACGGTGTTCTCGTCTCCAGATCTATTTGCATTTTTTTATTTTGATAATTATGTTGTGACAGATGTGGAACTGTATATTGCAGTCTTATTTTATCACCTGTCTGTCAACCAGAAACACACATAGGAGTTATCTATATGTCGACACACTGTCTGTCCATCCGGCTAGTGTCCGTTTATTCTAGAAACTATGATATATTGTAAATATTTGAGATGGTTGTCATGAACAGTGTATGGCAGTAAACAACTTTGATAAAATAATTAAGATTATAATGTATGTTTTAAAGACTATGATGAAAATGATGATGGGGTTTATGATGATGAAAGTTGTAGCGGTGGAATTTTTGTTGTTGGTGGTGACAGTGGTAAAAATTAGAAAACTTCTTTGCATATGCTGAATAGGATAATGATGATGATTTTGAACAGAAAGAACCAGATGATTTTAGAATGATAGACTACATCGGAATTGATTCTGAGAAAAATATCGTTTTCGCGCAAACACATATTAAGAAATAAACAATCATATGTCTCGCTTGAAAGTGAGACAATTGTGAAGACATTCCTCTTGTCTTTGAGAACAAAATGTAAAAAAAATAAAAATATAGGTTTATTTTAACAATAATCGAGAGTACTTAGTAATAGGTTCTTTTCCTTTTCTGGTCTTCAGTCCACTCTGTTAAACTTAATGCTCTGTTTCAGAAGTTGAGGACAACTGGTTACCGCGTTTCCGTTGACGCAACTCAAACACAAATTGAATAAAAGCAAACTAATTTCTAGGCGCATTAATACTAATACTGAATTGTGGGAAAAATAGAAAAGAAAATAAATAAATAATGTGGAAAACAGCTGCAGTCATTAAAAACGTTTCATTACTAATGAGGGAAATGACAGAACACTGTAAAAACAAAACGCATCTCCTCCGTCTTGAATTTCAAAGCTTATAAAACAAGAAGTAAAATAAGTGATTCAATCCATTTTAAGAACGTCTTACTATAAATACGATTGATGTCGAATAAATGAAAAACCGCCTGGAGGAACACGTAAAGTAAGGGTTTACAGACGTGCGCTGCAATCAGGAAAGGGGGGAATGACCTTATGGTGTTGTAATAAAGTTCTTAAAATATCTTCAGCAGAAAAGAGGATTCATTTTGTAGGAGTGCCTCTTCTAAATCCGAAGGTCGCCGGTTCAAATAATCTAACAGAATAAGACAAATTTTTTAAGAAGTTTTGGTCTGGATATTATTATGCAGCCATCGAACATATTCCACACATACGTTGCAAGACCGTTTTTTCACAATCGATTCAAAGTTGTTTGGTTAGTGCACCATGCTTTTGGCGATTGCCTCTGTAGAAAGTGATTCCTGGAATGGCACTGCATGAGACAATATTTGGTGTGATACAAAATTAAAGACTCATGGCTTATGGACATTGGAACCAAAATATGTGTCTATGTAATGATCGCCCTCTAAATCACATAAATACAAAAATGTACTCAAATAATCATTAAAGTTGTATTTTGCAGGGTACTTTCAGAGCATAACATTTTCCAACAAGTAATATTGACCAGTGCTTATTGATTCTGTTAAAGCCATTCGTTATGTATCTTGTAATTAAAGCGTCAATCTGCGAAGGGCGAGAGTGCGGAACTATTCCATCCTGAGTCACGACCCTTTTTGACCAGGCCCGTTGATAAATAGAATTGTCAGGTTTTACCAGAGCGGGCTAAGACGTCAGTGTACAGAGCAGGCGTGATATTGTTGGATGTAAGTTTGATCCGAACTCATGATCCGTTCTTATCTGGAATGCTGATAGATTAGAGCAAAAACGCTGCAAATTGCCAGCAAAATGTTCTCCAGGTAAATGAGTTTATTGAATTTGAAATACTTGGAAGTTTAGTTACACGTGAAGGAAAGTCTGAAAAGCAGTCTTTTTCGATACGAATGACCTTTTAACAAAACACTTTGAATTATTTATTTAAGTTATCTTCAGCTGAATTATCGAGAGAATATATACCCTGAAACCCATAAATTGTTAACAAATAAACACTGATATACTGTTAGAACATTTATTCAAAAGCTTGGTTTCATGTAAGCAAGACAATATGTATATATAAGATTGTTTAAACAAGAATTTATAATACTGATTTATGTATCAGAAATATCTAAGAACTTGAGCTTATCCCACTTTCTATGTCACAGCTTTGTCGGCCTTTTGGAATGCAAAGGCTATCTGGAAGTCTATCATTCAACAACAGTGAGGTTTCACACAGTTCACTACTATCCATCGAACAATCTCTTACCGGGGAGCGTCGCTTTTGCTCCTTTTTGACGTCACTTTTTACCTTTTCTTTTGTATTTTTCTGTTTCTTGTACTTGTAATTCGGTGTCTCCATATCTATACATTTTATACTCCCATCATAGAATTCATACAACTCATCCTCCTCATACGCGGAATCCCTACTCGAGTTCTTTAAAAGAATGTAGCCTTCATGTTTCGAAGTTAGACTGTGCCGCTTTATCGCCGTACACTGCAAATTGCTTAATGGCCTAGTCAGCTCTACTAAGCTGTTTGACTTTTGTTTCTGATTCAGCACGTCAAAGTTACCAGAATTCCTCCAAAGGAATGACAAGTGGGAAGTTCTTCGCCACTCATTTATATGTTTGTCTTTTTCTTTCTTAGTAATATCAGCCGCAAGATCGGGTTTTCGCATAGGCCTTAAAGGAACAAACATCTCCGTCTGGGTAGAAGTAGTCTTCCGCGAAAATGAATCCGGATCGGACACCTTTTTCATTTGAGCTGGTTTAGGTTTAAAATGATCCAATTTTAGTCCAAGTTCCTTACTTCTTTCTGCTTCAAACTTTTTTCTCACTTTGCCGTCAGTATTTTCTTTCGGCGAATCTTTCTTCGTTTCAGGCGATGCCTTAATGCTTTCGTTCTCTCCATTTGCTTCAACGGTTTGTGAACAGACTGATTTACTACCTACAGGAATAGACAGGGATCTTTTCACGTTAGTAGCCGAGTAGTTACACAATCTCTGGGCACATTTATCAGCCCTGTGAAGTCTTACTTTACCGTCTCTGTTTCTAACAGTTTTAAATGTCTTTGGTTTAGCACACAAGTACACGTTTCCTTCCTTTGTGTGTAAAACTATATCATGTGAGCTATCTTGATCCTCGTCACTTCGTATTTGTCGTGGGGATAACTTTACTGCTCTTGATTCTAGGCTTGCATTACGTTTTTTAGGAATCATTGGCTTCTTTTCACTCTCTGGTGATGAAAGCTCTATCGGTGATGCTAGTCTAGAGGGGGCTTGGGAACCGTTTCCATCCGAACGCATGTAACGCAAAATTTGTCTTTCTTCGTGGGTTAGATTTAACTTCCGGGTAGTCAAATCAGAATCGTCTGAAGGATTGTTAGAAGAAGATGCTTCACCGGAAGTGCTGGGTTCGTTTAGAGAGTTTTCACAACTTCTGCGTTTTTCGCTACAGCCATTAATCTGGTGATGGTGACGATGTGAAACAGCTGATGACCGTCCTGCGCCACTACTTGAAAAATGGCGGGATATACTTGATTCTTCTATTCGCTTGCACAGTTTCACACAATCACGTTTAAATTGTCTCGTAAAGAAAGCATACAGGAATGGATTTGCACAACTGTTCAAAGGCAGCACGAATATGGTGAGTACTTTTGCTTCATCTAAACTAATTCTGGCTAGGTGCCAATTAAATGCAGCAGTCATTGAAAAGAATATGATTGGTGCCCAGCAAAAGAAATCCGTGAAAACGAGGAGAGCCATTCGCTTGGCAACTATGGTGTCCTTAGAGTTCCAACTATGGGACGCCCGAATGGACAAAAACATCCCGCCATAACAAATTACAATGATGACGAAAGAGATTCCGTTGAAAATCATAATGAAACAAACGTAGGCTGAAATTGAAAGTAAGACAGCACTGTTTAGAGGAAAAATAGCCATAAAAAAGTACTTTTACTTTTATTCAGCATTTAATACAGTAGTTTGTCAAATCGTAGTGTTTTAGTTACGGTATAGAATTAAAAAAAATGAAACATACAGTAAATAAACTGGATCGGTTACCATGGACACAAAGTATATTAGAAATTTTTTTATAATACCACTTAGAAAAAAACAACAACTAAAAATATCAACGTGTCCCAAACAGCAACAATTTGAAATATATTGAATATAAAAGTGCGTACAGAACTGATGAAACTTTGTTAATAGAAGAACCAGTATGGCTTGTATAATTAGTAAAAATAGCGTCAAACACGGAAAAAAAAACGTTCGACTACATTAATTATGTATTAAAACATTGATAACAATACTTGAAACTTAAGCTAAAAATACTTGTAATAAACAGAAAAAATAATCATTAATGACTGATTTAAAATTTTAAAACTGGTCACAAAACTGACTTTATGTTTAAATACGCACTAATCTTGTCATAAATGATTCTCCAAAGGGAATCTACTGAAACATTTTGATGGTTTAAAGATAAAATTTAATATTCTGGAAAAGAATTTTACCTAGTGAAATCTCATCTTCCGTGTCAAATGGCAAACATATGGCAAACTTTCTGTAGTCACTGATTTTAAAAAGGGGTAAGCTGGCTACTATGAGACAGAAAACCCAACCACACGCCATAACAATTCCTGGAAAATATCAAATACATTGTATATTGTATATTTGTGAGTCACTAGGTACAATTAGAAATACAATTATAAAAATCTGTTTTCATTTCAACCAGATATTGAGTTTGAATCATCAAGATTCAGAGGTTTTCTTTTCTCCGATGAGACAAACAATTTTAAAATGTGTAAAACCGTACTGATTGAAATGTGAATAGATAAAATTTAATGCTGGACTTGAGACCCGGATTTTATGATAAAACTACAACAAAATTTAGCTACAAAACATTCGTTGGATTTCTTTTTTGTTAGTCAGACAGAGAATTAAAGAGAAAAAAGAAATGTGTCACAGACACGAATGTCCCCGAAACATGGCAATGGTCACAGTCATGGTAGCGTATAATTTGATGTAACCTTCATTTGTGCAAACATTTTGCAGTCTGTGAACTGAACAAAGTACCCATACGTCTAGGGGTAAGACTATTATATGTCCATTACCTATTTGAATGGCTGGTAAAATGAATAAATTTCAAAAATTTACGTGCTTCAAAAGATACTGATCTAGTGTTTTGCACCCATAGGTCACCACATGTCTTTTACAGAAAAAGTGATTCAGAACAGTTTCTTACCTTTTAACTTTTGGATTTTTATGGTCTGTTTGAACACTATAGGCGAAAATATAGTTCAAATGTAATTATGTAGGTGTTGCGTACAGAAGCAACATTAAGTAAAATTTAACAAAAGGGAATAACCATGCCAAATATAATTAAATCCCAAAGGCCTGAAAAAATGCACTGTGGCAGTTAATAATGATCATTCTATGAAAGTTTGGTGAACATCATATGAAAATAATTGTAGCAGGAGTTGTGTACAGGAGCAAAACTAAGTAAAATTTAACAAAGGGCAATAACTCCGCTAAAATACTCGAATGGCAAAAGCCGGAGTATGTGCGCTGCCACACTTGATAATGATCTTCTGTGAAAGTTTGACAAAATCGCATGCGAAATGTAGAAAATATCATGAGGATAAAATAAATGTCAACTTGATATGCTATAAGTAAGTACTTCAGTGGCACACATCAGAATTGCTGATTCTGCATTTTTTCCCACAAATCAGTTAATTTGCTTTTTAATAGTATTGTTTTTTTTTGCATACTGTATAAAAATGCTCGTTAACGTCAATCGAAGTATTTTGAGTATTTATCTTTACTATGATACTGCGCATGCTAAATTGCAACGCTCGCTTATATTCATTGTAAGAGATGGGATGCTTGACGACATGTTAAGCTTATGTTAAATGAAAGATATTGCATGCTTTGTATTATTTTCAATGCTTTACGGCAAAGCTACCCTCTGTACATTTTTAATTTTGCATTCTTAAAGGAAATGCTCACTAACTACGTCAGAAAATTAAGCAAAACTCTACATTATTATAGTTTGAACAAAGGTATAAAAAGACACGTCTATTCATTGGATATAACAAAATAAATTCAATATACCATAGGTATTCTTGTCAACAATAAGAAAAGTTAACTTCATACACGTTTAAACCAACGATTATTCTAAGGTTTTTCTTTGAAACGATTATTCTGAGGGTTCTGACTTCTACGCCCCCTGTCCCTGACTGAAGAAATAATGAGCTGTCTCCTGCACCCCCTTTCCCTGACTGAAAAAATAATAAGCTATCTCCTACACTCCCTGTTCCTGACTGAAAGAAAAAATGAGCTGACTCCTACACCCCCTGCCCCTGACTAAAGGAATAATGAGCTGATTCCTACATCCCCTGTCCCTGACTAAAGGAATAATGAGCTGACTCCTACACCCCCTGTCCAAGACTGAAGGAATAATGAGCTGATTCCTACCCCCCCCTGTCCACGACTGAAGGAAAAATGAACTGAATCCTACACCCCATGTCCCTGAATAAAGAAATAATGAGCTGACTCCTACACCCCATGTCCCTGACTGAAGATATAATGAGCTGACCCCTACATCCCCATGTCCCTGATTGAAGAAATAATGAGCTGACCCCTAAACCCCATGGCCCTGACTGAAGGAATAATGAGCTGACTCCTACACCCCGATGTCCCTGACTGAAGAAATAATTAGCTGACCCCTACACCCCCATGTCCCTGAATGAAGACATAATGAGCTGACCCCTAAACCCCATGTCCCTGATTGAGGAAATAATGAGCTGACACGTACACCCCCATGTCCCTGACTGAAGAAATAATGAGCTGACCCCTTCACCCCCATGTCCCTGACTGAAGATATAATGAGCTGACCCCTACACCCCCATGTCCCTTACTGAAGAAATAATGAGCTGACCTCTACACCTCATGTCCCTGACTGAAGAAATAATGAGCTAACTCCTACACCCCTTGTCACCTACTGAAGGAATAATAAGCTGACTCCTACACCCCGATGTCCCTGACTGAAGATATAATGAGCTGACCCCTACACCCCATGTCCCTGACTGAAGATATAATGAGCTGACCCCTACACCCCAATGTCCCTGACTGAAGAAATAATCAGCTGACCCCTACATCCCATGTCCTTGACTGAAGAAATAATGAGCTGACTCCTACACCCCATGTTCCTAACTGAAGAAATCATGAGCTGACCCCTAAACCCATGTCCCTGACTGAAGAAATAATGAGCTGATTCCTACACCCCATGTCCCTGGCTGAAGAAATTATGAGCTTACCCCTACACCCCCATGTCCCTGACTGAAGCAATAATGAGCTGACTCCTACACACCATGTCCCTGACTGAAGACATAATGAGCTGACTCCTACATCCCATGTCCCTGGCTAAAGAAATAATGAGCTGACTCCTACACCCCCATGTCCCTGACTGAAGAAATAATGAGCTGACCCCTTCACCCCCATGTCCCTGACTGAAGATATAATGAGCTGACCCCTACACCCCCATGTCCCTGACTGAAGAAAAAATGAGCTGACTTCACATCCCATGTCCCTTACTACAGAAATTATGAGCTGACTCCTACATCCCATGTCCCTGACTGAAGATATAATGAGCTGACCCCTACACCCCCATGTCCCTGACTGAAGAAATAATAAGCTGACCCCTACATCCCATGTCCCTGACTGAAGAAATAATCAGCTGACTCCTACATCCCATGTCCTTGACTGAAGAAATAATGAGCTGACTCCTACATCTCATGTCCCTGACTGAAGAAATAATGAGCTGACTCCTACATCTCATGTCCCTGACTGAAGAAATAATGAGCTGGCCCCTACATCCCATGTCCCTGACTGAAGAAATAATGAGCTGACTCCTACATAAAAAATATCTAACAAAATCTTTACCGGCATGTCCAAGTCTGACACGCTTTCCTAGCTGCATTGCGTGTGAGATGGCGTAAAATCTTTCAATTGTGATAACCACCAGTGTGAACACACTTAATTCACTGGATAACACACCTAAAAAGCCAGCCACCAAACATCCGGGTCCTGTCTGCCAGTAGATGGCATGGTTTTCAAAGTTCCCTGTGGCGAGAAAAGACGAGATAAACGGATTTTAGTCCTCATCTAACAGAGCATGCTTCTTCAGTGTTAGCCGTTATAATATTTTGCGCTTCTGCATCACAATTAAATCAAACATGCCATTTTATATTGTATATTTTGAGCAGGATTTTAGAATGCCATGTTGTCCTTATTAGTACTTACTTCGAAATCAGTTATCATGAAATACGTGGTACATGCTGAAGAACCTTGATAAATGACCTTTGTCATGACCCATTCTTTGGCATATTAAATTACTAGTAGTTTATACAGTTGGGAAAAAGTCTACTGAAGTAAGAGGTACTGGGTAAAATTTACTTTACAAGTTTCCAAAAAGATGGATTTGCCTAGTTCACAATTCCAACCAAAGCTCAAAACTCTTCTTTATATAAAAAAGAAGTATTTTTTGCTTGAGTGAAAGTTAAACAATTGCATTCTAAAGGAAAGATTTTGCAAACACTGTTGTTGCAAGTTGTTGGCGTCATTCAGCTTAATCTATTATTAGCTTCAGAAGAAGCATATACATGTAGTTATTATCATTGTTATTGTATTTAGCAGTAGAATATTGTTGCTAAAATATCATAGTTATACGGAATTTAGAACTGCGGATTTCATTACCGAGTGTCGAAGCGTCAACAACAGCCAAGAAGCCAAGATATACTCCCATACAAAGGTCAGACATGGCGAGATTACAGATGAGGAACCGGGTCACGTCCATCTTGGATTTACTTGTGAGTGAGACGAAGAGCACGGTAGCATTGCCTAGCACAGCAAGGAGGAAGACAATCCAAATACCACATCTCAGAGACCACCAGCCGAACAGGTCATCACACGGCTGGAACGGGTCTGAATCCAAGAAACACAGTATTCGGATATTACCAAAAATCAGTTAACAAGACTTAGCCATGAATTTCGAGTTTATCTTTTCTTTAGTTACGTTTTGACAGAACTTTTACAGAAGTAGTTCCAAAGTGAAGTTAGTATACGTTACACGAAGATAAATCAAGCGGCAAATCTATAAATCAAGCAAATATAAACCACATCTAATTAATAAGGAATAGTTATCGGCCATCTGAAATACAAAAGTCCTGATTTAATGAACCTCAGACGACCTCAATTACAGGGCCAATATCAGTGACACCTTCGGCCACGAGCCGCAAAAGTGATAGATATATATATTTTTTTTTACCTGAAATGAAACAGTTTGACTGGGTCCGAGAATAGGGCTAAAAAAGGTATTATTGAAATGAAGTTGAAATATTAGTCATTTTGTTTTCCGAATACGAACAAAGTATTTCCGTAACATTTGTAATTAATGTTTTAATAGCAAATTGAACAATATATGAACAGCCTGAATTCAATGGTGGTGAAAAAACACTTCACTGTATGTGTTGAAACAGCAGTTTCGTTATATCTGCAACTTAAAATTCTTGTGATTACGAAAAAGTTGTGAAATTTTTCTAGTAAATCTATAAAGGAAAAAAGTAAAACAAGTAAAAAAAGAGAAAGAAAAAAGCATACTTTGACTTTAGTGCAAAAGAAACTGATTCCCTTATTCTACAACCCATTTATGCCAAATGGAATATGCCATCCTTGTTAGCTGGACGAGTCCATTTTCATTTAAGAGGGTTTCTCGTAAAAAATTTCATTTTCATTCTATTAAGGGAAGAATATTGCGGCGTCTGATCTAGGTCTGCACTGTTTTCCTATGTCTTATTTTTAGATGCTAGAATGTTACATATAAAGAAAAGAAAAATAAGTTCACCTGAATCTCTCTCTATTATTACTTCGGAAATAATAATTAAAAAGTTCTTATTAACTCGTTTTTGTTTTTTTAGAGCTATTTGAGAAAAACCTTAGAAAGACTCATATTGTTGACGATTTTGTTCCTTGACAGCAGACATAACTGACCTGGCAAAGGTTCACATTTCACAGGTGGTTTGATTCTAACCACGTTCTCAAAATGATAAACTGGTGCGTACACATCGTCGTAGAGTTCAGGTTCAACTATGTTCATACGCTGAATAGAACGGTTTATGGCATTTTCGTATAACGGCGGTTCAAAGTCGTAAAAGTAGCTCATGTCCCAGTCATAGCTAATGTTCGTCCCTGAAAATACTGGATATAGTTCATTGTGATAAACATTTTGCTGAATGAAATGAAAACGAAATGGATAGAAAGGAACGAAATTAATAGGAAAGGAAGAAAAAAGAAAATGAAATGAACGCAAAATCACAAAAAAATAAAGAAAACGAATGAATTGGAACAATTTAAAACAAAAGCAATATTACAACTGATAATAGAAAAGAGGAAGAAAAAGAAAACTGAAATGAATGGTATTAAAAATGAGATGAAAATAAATGGATTTAGAAAAGGGTTCAAATGAACTACCGGAATAATTATCTACAGCAAAATATGACCTTTTTTTTTTAACGAAAAAGGGCATGAACTGATTAATACATCTAAAGGAATTATATTCTCTCTGACATTCCCTACTGTTCAAGCAATGAACATGAATTACAATTTGATTGTACACGAGAATGTGGTAATGTATTGGTATTTTATAATCTCACATGCAAAATAATAAAACTGATATACTTACTGTCCTGATAGAATGATGTTTCATTAGGATTCGTTAACCATGTGACCTTCTCATCGAAATTGAAAGCTCCTTCTACATTTTTATCCTGTTAAAGAAACTACATGGTAATTAAGTTTACCTATCAATTAGCGGTCTGAAACTTCTGTAAGATCTGAGAACAGTAGAATCTAATTATAGAATGGCCTTAGGTGGTTTGATTGTCACCGAGAAAGAGAAAGTATTTGATATCAGTGTGACAACTGAATTAGATTAAAGTTGAATGCACACTTCTGTAAGTTTTGTTGCTTTTCGTTATTATATTACTTTTATATAATTATGTGGTAATATGCTTTGTATAGAATTAATTCAAGGCAACAAACTTTGCGTGGTTCTCTTTTTTTTGAACATTATGGTTTTACAATGAACTTATATTTGAAGTTCTTTAAAAACTACTGGTACTTATTTAAGTACAATGTATTGATGCGTGCTGTAGATCTTACAAAAACAAACCAAAAACTAAAAAGAAAACGCTTCAGCGATTCCTTATTACGCTGACTTGTGTTTCTAATCATAATTTAGCACTTTTTTACTATTAAAAATTATCACAAAAGTGTAAAATTTTAATCTAGACACTTCTTTTCAGAAGTCGTTTGCATGATAAATTACAAAATTGTTTCTAATTATCTCCCTTTCAAAATCAATTTTCTTACTTGGATGGTTTTATTATACTTGAAAGGTATGAAGTGATAGATTACACGTGTGTGCTGTCAAGCCAAATAAATTGCTTGGCAAGTAAAGTAAGTAAATACGAAATTCAAAGATGTTTAGAATTATTTCATTATCAGTAAACGCAGGAAACATTTCAGACGCTCAGATTCTTGTAGACGTTTGGTTTTAAAAAGCGTCTGCAAGGTGCAGAAGTTTAACAGTTAGAAATTTTGAGCTTTGTTTTTCACAGAAGAAGCCTCTCGGATATACACAAACAGCTACCACTGAAGGGAAAATAGACTGAGATATCAAGTTCATAACGTTCTGTGACCAAGGCAAGCCATTTTCGTTGAACAACCTTGTGATCACATATGTCCAACGTATATTAATTCAGTAATAATAACAATAATAATAATAATAATAATAATAAAAATAATAATAGTAATTGTCATCATCATCATCATCATGGAAAATAAATTAATTATCACATACTCCTTTATACTGGTTGATGAAGGCGCAGCAATGGTAGGCGTACGCAACTTTCAGAGTTAGGATATGAGGGAATGCATCGTATGGTAGAGGTTCTTGTAGTTTTGTGTTGTGGAATGTTTTCAGATGACGTAGTTTTTGTAAACCTTTCGTCGGCAAACTTTCAAACTGGTTTTCAGCAACATTTCTGAAAACAAAGGTGAATGGCCATGCCTTATAATAAACGTGGCATAAATAAGGCTCTCCATATAAATTTTAGAAACATTTCAGAGAGCAACAGAAATGATTTTAAAGACATGAAAACGAGATCAGATCAAGATCAGAGCATTCTTCATTATACTCCAAAAGTAGTCGGAAATTTGAGACTAATTTACCATACAGTCCTATACGACGTCAAAATACAATTTTCTAAAGAAAATAAATTGTCTGTGAACAGACATCTTTAAATTTCTGCTTTAAGAGAAAAATGCTTGATACAAAATACAAGCTTAATTCAGGACTGCTTAAGAGGCAAACTGCGATATAAGTCTTTCTGTTTCTAAATGCAGACACGTTATGACGTCATTGTTTTTGGTTGTTATACAAGTGAAAAATCTCCTAGCTTGTTAATGACGGTTAAATGCACTTTTTAATTGCACTTTTCGTGTGTATCTTATACATTAACCAAGCTTAAATTGTACTTACAGATCTTCTAGACTTTTCAGATCGGCAAAAGCATTCGGGTGTATGTAAGAAATCTTGTTGTTGGATAAATCTCTGGAAATGTTAAAAAAGGATACACCAAATAATCCCCATCACTTAGTAAAACATGTATAAACATACAGGAAAGATTTCCTATTTTGACCGGTGGTCGCATGAAAATTTTACCGTGGGGAAGCACAAATTAGGTACAATGATTAAATTGTTTGTACATGACCTACTTACAAGCCTCAAACTGTTTTAGTTTTATTTTTTATCATCTTTTTTATTAGATTCGAAAGCAGTATACTTATATTTCAAATTCACGTGACGTTATTGTTTTCAAAGCGTGGGTAAAATCTCTCTAGTTCGCACGGTTGTCATTGTTTATTGCTTATTTAGTAACAGTAACGTGTTTTTAATACAGCTAATATAATAAGAATACAAATACAAAGGAAACTTAAACACGACATAGTCTACGACAAGAAGTTTCAAGAAGTTTTCCTTACACTCAACAGGCATGTCGCAAACAGATATATCACATTTATAGTGGTTTATAAGCTGCCGAGGCAACATAATCAAGGTATTAAAGTAAGCCGATTATATCGGCTTTAGGCAAGACATAGCACTTGTACTGGTAAAAGGACAGGCATTTACTGAATTTGTAATGCATTTGTAAAAGGTTTGCTTATAATCCGCATTAGATGTATCAGTCAAGAAACTAGGTCGACACTTGCACGAGTTATATAACAAAGAGTCGAGATAGCGATACTGAAATTTATACAAGTCTTTTTAGTAAAAACTGGATCAAGAATCTTAAAAAAATCCATCGAAAATCTAGTAAGCGAAACTGGCAAATATAAGTCGATTGCTTTTCTGAAATCCAAACATATGGTCGCAAACAGGATGCATTCCTCTGCAAATTATAGGAGTCACATTTTGTCTTTTACTGATAATGTTATGTTTAAAAGTTGCCCTGTCCATTTTCAGATATTGTCGCAGACAGCAATAAATCAATATTTACAGTAGAAAAAGGAGACTTTTATTCCTTTTTTTCAACCTTTTAAGCTTAACAGACATATTATTATCAGCTATTAAATCATTCACTTAAGAGGCAGATCAGTGGACCAACTGAAACAAGCAAGATTTATAATCCAGGGATCGCCTATTTGATCGATCTTCCAGTCCTCCACTTACACCTCTAATTGTCTTTTGGGCAAAATGTTAACCTGAGACACAATGTATAAACGTCAATATGCATCTCTGGAATGGGACGCGTTCTGTATCTGTCGCTATCACCTAAAATCTTAAATTGGGGGCGTCGGTCACATGGCCGATTGGTATTGACTATAAATAGACTCGAACAGATGGACAGAAGTTTCAAACAGAGGTATGCATAAACCTTAAAAGAGAATAAAAGTACTTACAGGTATTGCAGTTTATGAAGACCCACAAAAGCCTTTTCTGAGACGTATTGTATCTTATTGTAAGATAAGATTAAATCCTTTAGACTCCTGAGGCCCTCTAGTGCCGAATCAGCCAGAACTGTTATCTCATTGTTGCCAAGGTTACTGAAAAATGACAGAAAAAAACTTTGAGTGATACAATTATGTCTTACAAAACTCGCAAGTGTTTACGGGAAATATAAGGGAAAATAAAACTTCGAAGGACAAACAAAAGGTCTTAATCCAAGAGTCTCGGAATCGACCGACATTCGTCTGCTGTCAGTTATGTCCAGACTATTTTTATAAGGTTTTGATTAAAATAAGGTGAGCCCAATATAACTATCTTTAAAGCGGACAATGAAAGGCTATGCTGTATGTTTGCTTTACATGTTAAAGGCAGTTTTTTTTCGTGTGCCTTTTTCAATTTCATCGTTTCAATCCCCTGCTCTAGCCTTGAACTTTGATCTAGGGACCTGGGTCTTACACGCGGAACATCGTCTACTTATGGTTGTTATGTACACCAATTTATTTTTAAATCTCATCATGCATGCAGAAGTTATGGACCGGACCCGAAGTATATATTTTTTTTAAACTCACGCACGTGCGCACGCACCCACACACACACGGACAGGGTTAACAACATATGCCCCTCTCCCATTTTATGGCGGGGTCATAAAAGCTGCAATACTCGGGTTTGATTATCTTAGTATTTTTTCATTCAAATAAAACTGTTATTTAGTTTATTCACTGTACTGTTCGTCATAATTATGTATTATGTTTAGCATCACACTCTCATGGTCTACACCCAGACTTTTTCGGTCTTCGCAGGTTATCTCCAAACAAGGGAATAAAATCAACAGCTATATTTTCTTTTTGTGCCTAAGTCTTGTACACCTGTAGAAGCGACCACGGAACTGAAAATCATACAGCCGACATTCCTCGCACGGTTTCAGGCAAAATATTGATGATATTTACACATAGCTTGAGCGGTCATTCGTAAAATAATTCAGCGCATATAAAATCATCAATCTTTATGTGCAGACAAGTATTTCATTCTTACACTGCACCGCATCACCCCATATTAAATATTTCAATGAAGTTTCTAGCCGCAAATGCATATATGTACGTGTGTCTGCAATTACAGAATCAGAAATTAAAAAATCTCAGATTAGATTGTTTTTTGGCGAGAAAAGAGAAGAAAGATCTTGTTTTCACTGAAAATGCGTCGCAATAAAATGTTTAATATTGACTACCATGTCATCTTGATCTAATAAATGATGAAAAGACGTATGGACACGTACTCGTAACATAAAAAACAGAAGTTGCTTTGTAAAATGAAATAACATCGTATAAGTAAACAAATGTGTTTCCAATTTAAATAAATTTACCGCGATTTCTATACAGACCACTGAAACCACGTTACATAAAGCCTTTTTTGTAGTTTGACTTACGCAAAATCACTTATCAAAACCAAAAGAAAAACCTTATAAACATCACTCATGTATCTTATTATTCAGCATTGACTATATTTATGAGGTTCAGTCAGCTTTGTAGTTAAGCTTAATGAAATACTCGCCATTACTGTAGAAGTACAAGACGCCAGTAAACACGCTTGCTAGCCACAACGGCTCAACTGAAAGCGTGATAATTATAGAAGTAAATTTGTTATAAGTAAATTTGTTATAAGTAAATTTGTTATAAGTAAATATGTTATAATTACAGCTGTAAAAGACTTGCTTTTCTTGCCAGCTGACATTTACTGTAATTCGAGTTTTTGATCTGACGCTGCCAGGAGCCGTCGCATAGGCTATGAGGATAATAATAACGTAAGTTGCTATTCGAGGGTGCCGTGGTGACTAGCAACCGTGAAAACGACATTTTCTTTACACTGACTTTAATAAGATTCCCTTCATTTTATATATATTCTGAGAAAGCATTTCAACAAAAGCGAAATATGAACTGTTTTCGCCAGAAATGCTCAATTTGCAATTTTCTGTGGCAATGACACTTAAGTAAAAACTGTTTACACACCTTGGTGAAATGAAATGAAAAAGGAAAGAAAAAGAAATACACCAGCTGAGGTAGTTATCTTGGGTTTCTCGTTTTCTAGTTCTGCCAAGTGAGCAGAGTAAAGATAGCTTCATATATTTCCAGCGCCAGTGTTTTCATTGTTCAATACCGGTGATATCTTTGAAGGTGGGCGTAAGTATCTTTCAGAAAACAGCAAACTCTCATCCTGAGTTATCACATATAAACATCCTCATATGAAATAAGGGGGAATTCAATATTCTTTATCATTTTTTTCCAAAGAAAACTGTGTCAGTAGATACACATGTAATGTACTTTCATGGTGCAAAAAGATAAAAAAAATGGTCAAGTCGCCAGTGGATAAAAATGCATGTTCAAAGTTTCAAAATAACCCGTAAAGGCACACTATTCCATAAACCGTAATGGAATGTGTGACAGCAAGAAACACAGAAATCGTAAATGTTGTGGAGGAAATCACTGTATTTCTTTTTATAAGTAATTAGAAAAAAAAAATTTCTTACAGTGAAGTAAGGTCTGTGCAATCGGACATGTTTGGTATAGAGGATATGTGGTTAGTATGCACGTCTCTGAAAGAAAGAAAAAAATACTTTAAAAATATAAAGATTAAAATACAACAAGATACACCCAACATATTAGATTTATCATTATAAAATTTGAATCTTGTCATTTCTTTGTCTGCACAAAACTTCAGAATAAACAAGTTTTTTAAACGTTGACAAAACAAGCTTTAACTATGGAATTAAAAATAATGATGCCTTTTAAATGGTGCCACGGCCTCTATTAAGGAAGAAATAATATAGCTGTAGATATAGCCATACGCGTAAATCAATATTTGTAGTCTTAATGGAGACAACTTTTAACAAAATGTATATCTATTTTTGGAGTCTTATGAAAACCAGGCAACTGCTGAAGTCAGCATTTGAAAACATATATGTTTGTTGCTGTTAAATGAATTCGATGACAGAAGGCGACATTATTATAAATGAAATGAAGAAAAAGGCGCAAGGGACATGTTTTAATCCAGCCCTCACAATGATCTTTAAGATCAATGAGTTAAATTATTTCAGAACATGTAGATCTTGTAAACTAATTGTAGGGACATTATACATATAAGATTCGAGAACATATAGCTTTTATAAACTGACTAAGGGTAATTGTATATACAGGAGTGTAAGAACATGTAGATCTCATACTCTCAGAGCATATAGATCTTATAAACTAATATTGGGAAGTTATACATACAAGACTGTCAAAACATGTAGATCTTAAAAACTCATTGTGGGTGAAATTACACATATAAGACTGTGGGAATACGTAGATCGTATAGACTGATTGTGGGCAAATTATACATATACTTTCAGACCATGTAAACGTTATGACCGGACTGTTACGAAATAATATATGCAAGACTGTCAGAACATGTTGATCTTAGAAACGGACTGTGGGGAGATGATACAAACACAACTATTAGGACATGTAGATCGTATTAACTGGTTGTGGGCAAATTATATATAAATTGTCAGAACATTTAGAAACTTTAAACTGATTTTAGGGAAAATATACATACAAGACTGTCAGAACAAGTAGATTTTTACACAGATCGTCAGGGAGTTGTCGGATGGCTGCTCTGTCTAGGGTTACCTTCTCAAGGCCACTGGACCCAGCAAGGTTCGGAAATACTGTAAGCTCGTGGGCTTCTGACAAAACTCTAGAAAAAAATATCATCTTATGGTTAAAAAAGTATCTTGTTCTTTTTGTCTTAAATATTCACATACAACATAAAACTTATTCTGTTTAAGATTTTGACACCTATAGGGAAATAATTTTCTTAAAAATGTTGGTTTCCTAGACAACGGCTACGTCAAGGGATTTCATTTTGAGGTAGAATCTGGAAAGGAAATGTGATATATATATATATAGTTAATTTTTGTTTTGTTTTGATATTTCAGTCAGAGTCAGAAAACATCATATTGCTGCCATTTTCTTATTCACATAATAGATAAAAAAACAAATGACTATTTACCTTATAAGAAAAAAATATCACATGTTTCTATAACTGAACATTTAAAAGCAGGTCGTATAACAGTATCGAGAAGGTTAAGTTATACGTACTTCTTCTTCCCATAATATGACAACAGCTGACTAATGACTGTCCAGTTTACGATTAACCTGTGACAGGTGCTCATGGTACATACATAAGTTGGGGTGGATTAAACACTTCAGGGGGGCGTCGGTCATACCGGTACCGACGATAAACACACTCAAAGAGTAGGCATTAGTTTCGTCAATCGGGACCAACAAAATTAAACTGAGAGAAAAAAAAACCCAACAGAAATGGTTAAACTCTATTTATGCTTACAATTCTGCAAGATTGGGTAGCCCACTAAAAGTCTTCGTTCCGCACGATGTAATAGGATTGTCTTTGAGTTTTAAGATTGAGAGTTTCTTGTTGCCGGAGAATATATCGTCTGGAAGATATTCAATTTTGTTTTCTCTAACAGATCTGGAAAGGAAGAATTGTATTATCTCTTTAATTGTTTACGTTTAAAATAACAAGTTCAATGATCAATCAATCAATCAATCAATCAATCAATCAATCAATCAATCAATCAATCAATCAATCAATCAATCAATCAATCAATCAACCAACCAATCAATCAATCGATCGATGAATGGAAATTGTCTTTAACGAGACTTTTCCTTATTTATCTCGTGAAAATACCTAGTTATTACAAAATAAATCATTTCTCGTTATTAAGAGATACTTATCGTAATTACGAATACTTTTTTGTACTTGATATTTTTCTCGTAATTATAATATAGTTATCCCTAAATTACGAAATGTATCGCGTTATCACGAGATAATTATATCGTAATTAAGAGAAAGATCCGTTTTAAATTGTATTTTCTGTGACACTATTCGTCTATGGTGTAATAATGTATATTTTTTGTAAGATTTTTATAGACATTTACCACGGTTATCCCAAATAAACGTGTGAATTCTAGGCCATATGAAATAGCTGTGATAAATCTTAGCAATTTGCATAAAATCTTTTCAGAGCATATTATTAAGTATTAAAGTTGAATTGTCTGAATTTTCTCTAAACATGCATTGATTTCTATATGTGCAGCAATCAATAGAAAATGACAAAGCATGAATACATACAATTCTACGAGGTCTGGTAAAGCGTTGATCGCAGGGGGTATTTCTGTAAGCCGATTATTACTCAATTCCCTGGAACAAAATGAAAAAAAAAACCTTCAGTTGAAGAAACAATTTCACTGATATTTATTAATATTTCGTCCCAGAATAGTGTTTTTTTTTTGACAAATGTTGTCTTACAATTTGTTTAATATCTTGCAAAGTGCTGGTTTCTGGTCCTAGTTTAAGGTTTCTGAAATGACTGTTGCGAAATATACACAACTTTCACTTGAAGAACTTTACAGATGTTAAGCTTTGAAATTTTCTCTTGAAAACCAGCAAAAGGTATTCAGTACACATTTATAGTTCATATTAAACCTTATAGAGCCTATCCAAGAGAATTTTCCTCCTGAAATCAACGAAAGCCCTTAAGTATAGATTTGGCTCCTCCATTTTAATCTTTCATTTAGATTTTTTATCAAAGTACAACTCACAAAAGTTTTAGTACTGGAAGCCCTTGAAATGCGTTCTGTCCAATGTGAGAAATCTTGTTGTTTGAAAGTATTCTGGAATTAAGACAACACATTAAGCATCTATTTGTAATTTGTTAAAAAAGTTAAATAACTATCTTTGACTAATGCTAATTTGGATAAATGAATACCGTTCTACTTAAGATAAAATCTCTTATTCATATAAACACGTCTTTTCCGCAAAAGAGATGCACAAATGTACAAGAGGTACACTTTTCATACAGAAATAATCTTTTACTTATTCTCAAAAAAAAATCGCCATCACAGTGACATAAAGCAGTGTTTGCATTCTGTGAAATACCGTCTCCAATGTTCCTTTCAGACGAGCGACAGAGAGAAATGCATAAGTTGTAACAGCTGGATGCTGAATGAAACTTTTGCAACATTACAGAAAACATCCCTAACTTGCCGCACCAGTTAAAAAAAAGAAGTCACAGATGAACTTACACAAGAGCTAAGTTCGTGAGGTTCACAAAAGCATAATCCGGTACCTCCTCTATCTGGTTAAACTCGAAGTTTCTGCAACAATAAACATGTAAATGATAAATTTCAATGTCTTAATGTAATCATATATATTACTGCACAAATTTTATTTTTTTTTTTATTTCCGAGATATCAGAAATCCTTAAAAATCACAAAAAATAATTTTTAAAAATCTGAACGTAGATCAAAAAAGAAGACATGACACGAGACGAATGCAGACAGACGGATGGCAAACACTTTTCCATCCTTGTGGCGTTATTGTAAAAATGAGCTTTTAACCCACTAATACATAGCGTCCACAAAATTAGACATAGGCAAACTGTGCAGACCCAGATCAGACGCCGCAATACGCATTACTGTTTGCATAAAGAAATTTCTTCCCTAAATAGAACGAAATTGAAAATTTATATCAGAAACCCTTTTAATTGAAAATGGTCTCGTCCAACTAACATGGATGGCATAATCTATTGGGCATAAATAGTTGCCTCCCTTATTGTACAGTATCTTACTGCCACCAAACGTGCCAAGCAACGGTGGTTTTGAGTATATAAAACGAATCTCAATGTTCACCTTTTCTCAAGTTGATTTTTTAAACTACTTCCATCATCCACGCATCTAATTTGCATTTTTTTTTAATTGAAGGTTTCTTCCTTTATTACATCAGACATGTTAAGTGTAGGTTAAAGTTCATACATATATAAAATTTAAACAATTAAGTGGGAGGGAGCGCTAATAACAGAAACACTTTTTTTTTTTTTAATTCTAATATGAGCTTTGACCGACTTATAGCTTACTCCGCCTCTTTCTTGTGACTCGTTTGATGTACTTCGATCTGATTTTGACAGCTCTTAAATGATGTTAAAATTTACTTGAAAATAACTGAAAACCTATTTTGACGATTTCATTTTAAATGACAGGTAGGCACGACAATCTATTTTGCCAAATATTTTCTATTCGTAAGTTGACAATGAATTCCTTTTTTTAAAAGTATTATTACATTAAAATGTCTTAAGAAAACTTCTGCTAATACAGATTCCAATCGATTTTTTTGTTGTAACGACAGATGCAATTTATTGAGATTTATTACCTAAACCGTCATGTTGTATAATGCACACAATTTCTCAAAGAAATATTTTTTCTCTTTTTTTCCCTCTCTATTTTATACGAGCTGAATCGATTATTTATACCTGGAAATTATAAAATTGAAACGAAAACTTGAAAAAGAAAACATTTTGTTAATTAAATTGACATGCTCTCAGTACTTAAAGGGAAGTAACCGTTGCGTGGAGTTTATCGTAGGTCTATAAAGAAACGAATAATCGTTCACAGCGTTTACAAATGTGAACATAAGTCAAATAGGCGACTGTCTGAAGAAGATTTGTATACAAAATGTAAGTTTGTAGTGATTAAACATTGTTGATAAGATATCTAAAGTATTTTTCGTCTAACGTTACTTTAAATCGGTACAAATTTATTTCTCTTTAACCCTCGTTAATTTTTTTTGAACGACTTAAACTTGTCTTACACTTTACAAATGTTCTAACTGGCCAGCCAATAAAACTCTAATTTACTAAAACTAAAAATGGGAACGACTTGAAAATTTACAGTATTTTGGTTACCTATCTTCTCCATTGTTTACAACAGCTATAGCGTCGTATCGCTATTAAGAGTCCTCATCCGGACCAGTATGAACATTACCGCCTTTCTGCAGGTGAAACTCGTGCCCCTATTTCTTAACTTCAAGTGGCCAATTACAAAATTTGTTAAGTGTATATAACTGAGTGGTCGGCGGAAGTAATATAATTCACGACTGTTTTCTACTGTCTGCATTTACTTGCATCGCATCCACCAATCGCTGATCCGTTTCAATTAAAACTTAAACCTTTGATTCTGTATTTAATAAGGCAACATAATACCTTTTGCCATAATGACACCCTACACCAAATTCAGGCATACAATATTCAAAACATTGGTTACTACTTACATGGCTTCTAGAGTGCGTGCTCGGTTGAGTGCTTTCACTGGTATCTCGGTTAGGAGATTGGCATCGAGGCGTAAGTTGCTGAGCCGTTTTAGTGGCTTAAAACTGTTGTCTGGAACTCTCGTGATGTTGTTGTTATCCAGGTATCTACGAGAAAGAGAAACGATCTCGGTTAAAGTCAACAATAATCAGATTTAATAAGAATTTAAAAACATTTTTTTTTGTCTTTTAAATCAACAGTATTCAGTTTGACGAAATACGAACAAGTCGGTTAGTACAAACTGGAACCTATGCGCATGCGCTGACGTTTATGTAATTACAATCAATGCTATCCTTTTACTTACATTAGACGAACGCATTAACATTTCTCTGAAGAGAGATAACAGAGGTGATCTGGTATAATCTTAAATGGTATAATCTTATTTAAGATATAACATTTCCAACGAAATGTCATCATTTTTTTTCAAAAGTGCCTCAGAACTACAACATAGATAATTATTTTGGCAAGATAAACATGTCCCTATGGGTTATTACAAAAAAACTTAAGCGGGGTCTTTAAGTGAAAAAGAACGCTAAGTCTTTGGCAATTCCTTATTATCGACTATCCATAAAGAATTTATTTTGTTGCTAAAACTGAAACATAACTTAAGAGCTGATTGAGTACAACGTATGCAAGCAATGTTTATACACGACAGTAAGATTCCAGCCATTACTGATAAAAATTTTCACCGTGAAAAATACAGAAATTCGTCTTAATCAAAGGAAACTCTAGTCTTTTTAACTTTTCTTTTCCATAGCGACAACAGCACGACATATTCTCCAAAGAATTTTGATAACACCTTTTTATGTTTTTTTCTACATTGTAATATAATTTAGTGTACACGTGTTCCTTGTTTACTGCGGAGATACTATATTTTGTAATACTGTGTTCTTATTCCATTTGTACTGACACTGTTTGTTACGTGTTCCTTGTTTATTGCGGGAATATCCTTGTTAAATATAATATAATAAACTGTTTTGTTATTCCACTTGTACTGACACTGTGTGTTTGTGAAACAATGATAATACCAAAATGATGAGTTTTCTAACAAATAATTTTCAAAGGGAACGTCTTATTTCTTTAAAAGAAAACAGAAAAAGAAAAAAAACTTGAGAGGACAGAACCAACACCTCCTTTCTCTCTCTTGTACCACTCTCTGTGCGTACATTTCTTTCAGTAATGCACAGAAATGTATCAAATCTTATGCTTTTGTATTTCAAAACGTTAATTATTCACGTACTTAAAAGTCCTACTTACAACGTTTTTAGTGCCGAAAGGTCACTTAGGGCAACTGCTGGAACGGTTTGAAGTCTGTTACCCTGTAGGGATCTACACGAAATAACACCATTTGATTAATAAAAATCATATAATATATAATTTATATATTTAACCTAGAATGTTAACAATTTATTATTTACTTTCGAAATAGTGAGATAAATCTTGGGAAATGTGATCCATGAAATGCGCCTCTAGAAGTTGATTATGAGAAATATAGAAAAAAAGAAATGACACATGAAATGACTGTTATATATAAAATATGACCTTGAGCTACAGATAATTTTACTATAAAATAGGAGAATATTACGTAAATGTAACAATATGTTATAAAATACAATAACAAGGCAAACAACAGGAAAATACTGGAAATATCTGAAATTTCTAAAAGTCAGGTATAAACCAGTAACCAGAATCTTGAAATAAAGACATTTGAAACAAACTTCGTGGTTACATATATAATATATAATATAACCTGAAGTTACAAAAGCGTGTTACCTTCCGTTCAGTAATCATTTCATCTATTTGATTGAAATATCATTAACTCATAGAATCTCATTAACTTACAGAAGAATAAGATTGTTCAATCCTGCAAAGACGTTAGCTGAAAGACTTGTTATTGAGTTGCTCACTAGGCTCCTGAAAAGAAAAACAAGAGAGTGTTTACAAATATTAAGCTGATTATACAATCTCTTGTATATAAGTTTTTTTTTTAAAATATACAATGTTATGAGTCGAGACTATCTATCTGCAGCCAAGTGTCAAATTCGCATTACAGCTTGTTCTCCTAGGGATCTACCAGGTTTATTCAGCATCAGCTTCGAACAAAATACTTAAAAACAAAGTTTTTCCAACTAGGCTAGGCATCTTTAAATACGTTTTATACAAATTACATTTCAGTTCAAACTTTTAGTTAGTTCAATGATTACTAAATATTTTCCGAATTTCTGAAATACTGTAATTCCATGTCTTTGTAAATGACGTTTGATGCAACTGGAATTTCTGGTTTTTGTTACTACGTTCTTTTCATGCAATCACAGGACGATAACAACTCTTACTTACTTATTTACTTTAGAAAGCTTTGAATATAAACTATTGCATATTTTACACATTTTCAAGAGATTTTAGCGTCAAGCTTTTTGCATATTTTATACATTTTCAAGAGCTTTGAGTATCAAACTTCTGCATATTCTTAATATTTTCAAGAGATTTTAGTGTCAAACTTTTTGCATATTCTATACATTTTCAAGAGCTGTGAGTATCGAAATTTTGCATATTTTAAACATTTTCAAGAGATTTTAGTGTCAAACTTTTGAATATTTCATACATTAGATCAGTCTAGGAAAATATTTAGTATGCAGAATTGGCCAACGGTTCGGTTAATAAACAAACATATTAATTTTAATGAATATTTAAGGAATGGAACAAGATACCGGTTACGAAGATTATCCAACGTTTCCTGGAAACGGACTGCTGTTTTTTTTCTTATTACTCTTGGCATGCACTTTATTTTATACTTAATTTGTAAGAAATTTTTTTTTTTTAGAAATAGAAATAAAAACCATGTTTGTGCAACAGAAAGGTAGGATTTAGAAAGAA
Organism: Cyclina sinensis; assembly: GCA_012932295.1. Classification (NCBI taxonomy): domain Eukaryota; kingdom Metazoa; phylum Mollusca; class Bivalvia; order Venerida; family Veneridae; genus Cyclina; species Cyclina sinensis. The sequence continues at coordinate 21,365,193 of JAAONU010000003.1, read as the reverse complement.
CGAACCAGTGCATGTTTCAAGTTGTAACGATCTTTTATGACAGTTCTGACATGTCCTGTTAAAGTCAATTTTATTTTATTTTATTAAAAGGTAATCAAAATATCAGTAAAGTTACAAAGCATGTTTCAAACAATATTTGCAATGATAAAAAAGCAATGTTGCAAAGTTATAAAAATTGGGTATTTATGTTATGATATTTAGTAACAATTGTCACAATACGAGCAGCTGCCATGCAGACGTCAAAACAATGTGTCAAGAGATATTTTCAAAGCAAAACACTGCTGCAAAAAGCCTTTATTGCCGTTAGAATAATCACTCTAGCAAAACAGGTGCACGAATAACACCTGCTTATATTTCCAGTGCATACAACCGTCTAGCTGAGATGTCCTGGCAAAGACGTTTCTTTCTAATGGTTGTCACCTTTACACGGTATATTACATCAGTGCAAAAAAAACTTCAGTTTAAACTCATAGAAGAGCTAAACTATTCCGCTGTTTCGATCAGATCTGACTGTGATTTAACCAAGTTAAATGTTTAAAAAAAGAATAGGAAAAGCATTTAGGATAAATTAAATCAAAGATCACAATTCTAAAGTGTGACATAAACAAGCTAAATTCGTTTGAAGACATTTAATACAAGGAAACCAATAGTTATCAACTTAGTATAGACATGTTACCTGTGCTTGAAAGAAACCCAGAAATGCATCTTAATAATTTCCAGAACACAGAAATAGCAAGTATAAAATAATATAAAAAAGTAATCAGTTATACATTTGTTTTCAAGGTATAAATACTAGCACTTTTATTTACACTTGTGATAACCTAGTTTTGAAAAATGTTCATCATCAACTTTTTTTACACTAAAAAATAATTTTCAGAGGTTGACAGTTAAGAATGAAAAAATACAGAAAATATGAATTCATATTTGAGAAATCTAAAAAGACAATGGATGTTTTACTAGATCTTTCAGAATAAAGCATTATTTTCAAAGCTAATGAAACTAAACATAAGGCTTCAAGATAAGATTGTTGAATAAGCTTAAGACTACATGATGATGAGAGTTTTGAACAAGCTTAAGGTTACATGATGAGATTTTTGAACAAGCTTAAGGCTTCATGATGAGATTGTTGAACAAGCTTAAGGCTTCATGATGAGATTGTTGAACAAGCTTAAGGCTTCATGATGAGATTGTTGAACAAGCTTAAGGCTTCATGATGAGATTGTTGAACAAGCTTAAGGCTTCATGATGAGATTGTTGAACAAGCATAAGGCTTCATGATGAGATTGTTGAACAAGCATAAGGCTTCATGGTGAGATTGTTAAACAAGCTTAAGGCTACATGATGAGATTGCTGAATAAGCATCAGACTTCAAGATGAGATTGTTGAACAATCTTAGGAATACATGATGAGATTGTTGAACAAGCTTAAGGCTACATGATGAGATTATTGAACAAGCTTAAAACTACATGATGATGAGATTTTTGAACAAGCTTAAGGCTACTTGATGAGATAATTGAACAAGCTTATAACTACACGATGAAAAGATTTTTGAACAGGCTTAAGGCTACATGATGAGATTATTGAACAAGCTTAAGGCTACATGGTAAGATTGATGAACAAGCTTAAGGTTACATGATGAGATTGTTGAACAAGAATAGGGTTACATGATGAGATTGTTGAACAAGCTTAAGGTTACTTGATAATAATGCAATGCCAGACTACTTACAGTGTAACGAGGCGAGTGAGATTGACGAAGGCACGTTCTGGTAGATAAGACAACTGGTTTAAACTAAGATCTCTGAAAATATAAAATACATCATATATGTGTACTGATCTTATTCAAATATACAGTTCTGTGAAATAGCACATCCTGTAATATTGTCGACACCAACACTTGTTAGAACGAAGATTACAAACAGAAATACATTGTACTTGAACAGTTTTGATTTGATTAAAAGTATTTTTCCTCGCAAACAATATTCGGTTGCTTTTAATCAAGCTGACCTTGATTTGGAAATATGTAAAATGAGATGAAATATGTAAAATGAGATAAAATATTTTGGACAATAACAATCTAAGCTGTTTTTAAACAGTATTTGGTCTTAAACTCTATCCATAAATGAGATACAAGTGGCATGATTTCATTTGTCTGCAAGTAAAATATGTCACAGGTTTAACCAGGAAAGACACTAGCTAATAATAAACATCTGTTTACATTATCAGACATAGTCACATATACCTTATTGCTGAAAATCACGGCAAAGCATTGATCAATCGTGAAAAGAATATTTCACCTTTCTGATAAACTTGCTATAATGTTACTTTAGTCATAACATAAACATCTTACACAAATGTGAGTGAAATACTAGTACGTTACAGCTATTGTCTACTGGGTCGCGTGGAATATCGCATGGGATTTTCGCTGGATTAAATACTATTATATCTTACTTACGACAGCGAACCAAGCAATTTCATAGACAAACTGTGTGTTTATGACATCATGGTTGATAAACTAAAGAAATTTCTTTCTTCGTTCTTTTGATATTGTCTTGAAAATCCACAACACAAGAGGACAACATTTCATTGCGTAAACACACTAATTTTGCTAATAATTTCAATTGCTAGTATTCAATCAGAAACGTCTTCACTGTCATTAAGTCTTCCTTGACTGATTCTCTAGAATTCGTTTCTTTTTATATCTTGTCTTTACACGATTTTGTTTGTAATAAGATTATCCAAGCGCAGCCAACGTTTCCATGACCGGCAAATAAAAACAACACTGACCAAGATGATGAATTGTCGGACCAATTACTTTTCGGATATTACATTGTCTCTCAGACAGAGGAAAACATGACAATGTTATCAAGCCTTAGGCAAAACAATTCATATATTTGTCATCTTGGCAGCCAAGTTCCGTCTACTTGGCGCCTGTAATATTTATCAGAAAAAAGCCAGTCAATAGATGCATAATTTTTCAAAGAAAAGTACTTCTTTCATTCGGCTTATTTGTCTGTAAAACACCTCAGTTAACGTTCTGCATCAACTGACCAGAGAACAAAGTGTCCATGATGAAAACAGAACTGTAATGTGTCGCCGTACAACATATATTCCGGTACAACATATATTTTATGCAAAAGTTACAAACTTTGTCACACAATAATGATCGTGCTGATATGTAAGGTAACCAAATGGTCTCCAGAAGTTACAAGAAATATAATGATAATAATAATAATGACAACAACAACAACAATATTATAATAAATAAATAAATAAACAATGATAATAATAATAATAATAATAATAAATCAAGATAATATAGAGTGCAAATAACCGACTGGATATGTGTTTGCTGTAAGACAGACTGTTTGCTTAACATAATTAAGAGTTCCAAACATATTTTGTTTTAATTGATTGTTTTCTATGTAAAATAATGAAAAATTTGTAAAACAATGTAAATTGGACAAAATCAATGAAATCAAATAATGCACAATGTCTTTTTATACAATAAAAGCCTGCAAATTCAATAAACATGTTAAACGGAACAAAATGGCTGTCAGAATATGAAATTAATGCATTGTTACAGCAACGCATTTTGAAGTTGGTTGTTACTCTTTGTAAGGATAAAAGAAACGCCTTAATGCTTCTAACGTTTTTTTCTGTGCCATGTCATAAAAGACGCGATAATGATGATAACTTCTATAAATATCTTGTTTTTTTTTCTCAACAATATGGCACCACAGCACGGTAACTAATCGATCATTAGATGCGTTATGTGCGAATGTGTTGTTAACAGGCTGGTGTAATAATAAAGTACACATATCTGTTTCAGGTTTCAATCATTTCAAGGAAATTACATTTCCTTTGCAAATAAACAAACAAATAATGGCATCCCATTAGTATTGCGTCTGGATTTCAAAATATGTTTGTAATTTAGTGTTTAGTATACGTGGCCTAGACCTCTAGACCAAAAAAGAAAGATCTCAGAGTTGCTGGAAAGAAAACTCTTTATATGAGCAAAATATTTAACAGAGGATAAGCCTGACGAAATAAAAGCAAATCAGTTGCATAGAAAGAAAGACAATGTTATAAGACACCTTACTGAATGATTTCTTTCTGGTCACTGAACTTCAAACAAGTCTATGAGTGACAGCGGGTGACCAGCGAATGATAACTGGAATCGCGTCAAATAGCATGACGATTTACCTTCGAATAACATTCATGACTGTTCATAAAAGGATTGCAATAGATTATAGGTTGACAGGAAACTAATATAGCACGGGTTAAAATGGTTTATTGCAATTCTCAGAACAAGAGCTACAGTGAGGCGGGGCAGTGTACAAACGTACGAAGATATTGACAGTAGATTATGGGTAAACACTTTATCGACAGCAACAGTTTAACAAGGTGTGCCAGTGCTATTTTTAATGACCATAGAACAATGTTTGCAAAAAGTACAAAATGTCCATTGTTTATTGTTGTATTTTTGTTCCGTTTTACCTTTCCGTTTTACCAATCCAAGGGATAGAAAGCGGACAAGATATACTCGTCCGTATATCGGTATAATCAAAACACTGAAACTACTATTAGTTGAATGATATAATACAATTCCAGTCCAATCCAAGAGAGATATTGATACCAACTTAAAGTGAATTAATCTTTTACATCTCATAGAAAGTTTTAAATTCAACAGAGCAGCAGTAAGACAGCATTTTTACAAGTTATTTTTCAGTGTTTTCATGACGTTTGTGGAAACGACAAGCTTGAGACTTAAATACTGTTTTCTGACTACATTTGTTTTCTTAATTGTTCGTTGTGTTGTATGTCTGCACTGAATTATATATTAAATAATAATAGAAAACACTAATTAGAACTTTACAAGTTTAAAATACAAGTAGATAAAACATTTATGCTGACTCTGCAAAAATACAGTATAAGAATCATTGCCATTTGTTCTGTTCGATGATAATAAGTGCTGATTCTTTTAACATTACACTGGTGTACAGTTTTGCCTTGATTACAGACAACAAAAAACTTAACATTTGTTTCCATAAGATTTCTGTTTCGTATATCAGACTTGACACTTGATACAAACTTTGTCTGGGACAACTGAATATATATCATTTAAATGAAAATTTATTTCTAAAAAAACATCTTGTGGAGCTAAATCGTAAAAATTACGAAGTGCAATGAGTTAAAAAGAAACTCTCGTGTGTATATCAATACAACATTTTTGTTAAGTAACATAAAAAAAGAATTTGAACTTTTTTGTCCAAATACCCAATGATGATCACACCCACACGCACCATACACAATAAATGTAATAACAGAGCAAAGGTTAGCCTCTACTTAAAAAAATCTGCTGAAAACTAAATAGGTTCCCAAAACATCCTTATTCAAAAGCAAAAGCTATAGCAAATATGCAAATCTCTAAAATGTTTTAAAAAATAGATTCGTACTTCAAAAGGAAATAGTATATGTTCTATACATTCTTATTTTTTCACAACACGTGCTTCACGCGTGTTTTTCACAAAACATCTTCTGAGGATCGGCTCAAAGCAAAAACAAAATGTTTCATAACACCTTCATATGGCTGCAAATTGTCATATCTAGGAAATATTTGAGATTAAATAACAGCAATATTTGTTTCAATGATTTAAAAAAAAGTTAATATGCTTTCACAACCATCAAGAGGCAGCGACTGAACTGATTTACCATAAAATGTCCTATAAAACTGCTATGAACTTAATTCAGGTTAGCTAAAACAGGAACAATCATCCTGTTGGAATAAAGGAACATAAGGCCTTATTTTCTACTAAGATTTAGTTTGATTCTCGACATAGTGATCATAATCTCATTTTCAGCTGTCACTTAATAAGAAAATCTGCAGTCAGCTAAAATGATATCGAAAAAGCAAGTATCAATATCGGAAAGATTTTATCTGCTTATTACTTATAGTGCACAGCTTCAAGGAAACACTAAAATACATGCAACAGATGTTATCATGATCTTTTAATGACCTTCAACATACATTTAAAAAAACCTTGGAAAAATGTAAGTAACGACAACTTCTAAATCGTTTATACCTAAAAGACATTTCTATACGTACAAAAGAAGCAACAAGTGCGTCAGTGGAGAATACAGTTGGTAAACCACACGTCTATATTTTGCCTCTATTTTTGTCTCTGTCTTTTTGTCAATCCGTCAATGAGTCTGTCCGTCCAGTGAGTTGTTCTCAATTAGTACTCAAGCCTTTCTTTATGTCCATTTTTGATCAAATTTAGTTAGTAAGAGAGCTGAAAACCAGCCAAATTATTCCGAAAACACTTCTACAAAGTTCTAATAATTGTGATGCATTATACGATCAATTACTATTGCATAGCAAATTGTCTATGCAATTTATCAGACAGGCAAAACAGAATATATTTGTCATCTTTGCAGTCAAATTTCCGTCTACTCGGAAAGCATACACTAAGTAAATAACTGCAAGATTTAGTCAACAGCTTTTAAAATGAGTCTGCTTATCTGTCAGGAATACCTTTCAAATGCGTTATGATACAATGAATCGGAGAATGGTGCTTGGTCGGAAATGTGAAGTCATTTAATTCTTCCAAAATGTCCTTTTCGAACGCAAGATTTGTAAACAAAATTACAATGTAGTACGATAATTTTAAAGTATAAGTTTAAACTTTGAATTTAATAAAAACACTTACATTGTGAAGAAAGTACAACGAAAAAATGCCAAATGCATCAAGCTGTCAATATTATATCTATATCATAGACGACGTTGTGAGCGTGTAATAAAGCCGTGTTATATTTTTGATATAACACTAGTGTTTTAACACGTTGACGTCAACTTCATTAACAATACGCTTATGACGTATGCGCGTATAAACAAACAGTTTATGGGCCTTTCTGTTATCATTCACTTTCAAAACTTCTGCTATATAAAAGAACATTATATTTATGGTCATGCAATACGGGATTTATTACACTCGTTGTTAGAAAATGATAAAAAACTCAGAGCCTTGTTTTTATCGTTTTCAAATAACTCGTGCAATTAATCCCGTATTACATGACCACTCATTTAATATCCTCTTTATGTTTGCTGATGCTCAGACTGTATTTAACTAACACACATAACTAACACACTTATAGATAATATCAGGATGTTAGACATATATTCAACCTTATACTCTCGCTCTCTTTCTCTCTCTCTCTCTCAGTATATATTCCAGGTCACTTCGCACTATAAACTCAATGACATCTCATTTTCATTACATGATCAGCCAATATTACAAAAGTAATGTACGTAAATGAGAAAGCATCGCATTTTTTACAGAATAAATAACGTGTGACATGTCTGCAGTTGTGTCGTTTGGGCGGAAATGTTAGAGAAATACAGATATGTTACAATAATTCGACGAAATTAGAGTTTTCCAAACAATAAACAAATATGACATCTCTTTTTACAACTTGACGCAGCTTTTATGTCACCCAATCAATCATCCATTGCAGAATATCCGAGAGTTTTATGTAATAAAAACTAATAAAGATATGTTTTCATCATTTTCACTGAATTAGATTCTCTCTATAAAAGTTGACAAAAGCGTCACGATGGCTCTGTATCGCTAAGCTGGTTTGCTGGAAATGATTGCTTAAATCTTAGGAGAAACCAACGCAGAATACTGCTAAAACAGTCAAGTTAAAAGTGTGATGGAGATATTATGCAAAGGAAAACAGAATTAACAAACAAATGAATGAAGAGCCAAATACAAGACGACATTACAATTAATTTACAGAAAAACGAATGCTTTACTATTAAGCAACATGCAAGACTAAATGATCAATTTGCATTTACTTCCTTGAAAGAGATTCTCATGCTCCTGGTGTCTCCTTACGTGCATCTATGTCGGTGATAAAGTAAATGGAGATTAGAAACAGGTGTTTTCTGTCCTTCACTTCATCAAAAAGTAAATAAACCAACAGCAACCATTTTTTGGAAGTGTACAGGCGGTTCCAGGAATTCAACAGAGAACAATTTTGTTGAAACATCTGTGACTCTTACTTTCCACATATATTTTAACCAGAAAAATGCATTCAAATACAAACGAATTTGTCTTTTTATCGTTTTATAGCGAATTATCATTCAAAAAATCATTTAAAGGTCCATAAAAGCCTCAGAAATGACTATAATTTTTCCTCTCAAGAAGAGGCAAAAATGTGTTCAACAATATTTTAATAATGGATTTAGAGCAAGTTACATGCTTATCACTTGAAGATTCCACTGAATATAAGATAATTTGTTATCAAAGCAGCAAAATGTAAACAAAGTAGTATTTAGACATTCATACAAAATACTAATTCACTATAGCTTTGCTAGTGGCCTAAAAAGTCAAAGAAACAAAACATGGTTCAGGCTATATGGCTAATGTGTACCTTTTTGGAAATTGTAACAGTACACTAGAAATTAAAAGAAGTATTTTTTTGAGCTTAATGGGCCTTTAAAAGATTATTTATCACTGAACATTTACGCTGCCATGCATATTCCTTGATGAATAATGGATAAATCACTCAGCATATCAGCGTATGTTTTAGTAATACCACCAAAAAGCTGTCCTGAGTAATCTAGTCTGTCTTCTTAAATAAAGGAAGTTTAACAGAGTAATCAAATTCACTGTAATGTTTTCTATGCTTCATTTTTGATAAACTTTTTGTAAAGGCTCCGCTGTAATTTCTTCGAAGAAGATAATAATGGTATATTTTCTAGTTAAGAAAAGCAAAATTTTTCATAAATCCTAACTCAAATATTTCAAGAAACAAAGTAGGTAAACATTTTGTCGTCAAAAAAATTAATTTAAAGCAAGCTAGAGCATCTACTGTCACCTTTTGAATCGTGATATTTGAAGAGTTAAAACACTTCCATTATCTAAAACCAGTGTAAAAAAACAGGTTATGTCAGTAAGCAGCAGACCATCCTACTATTTATAGCTATCAAGGGAGCCTCTGGGATCTATAAACCTATAATTTGGGACTTCTTTATTTGGCGTGATACAAGAAAATGTCCTAAAGGAAAAGGTTGATTTATTACAGAATAAAAACAAGAATAATAATAAAGTCATTATCGTACTGAGACATACATCAAGAAGTTTATGATAACCATGCACTGGAGAGCATTTGTGCAAGGTAGTTTTATTAGTACTATTTTAAATACATAAGGAATAAATTCATTACATTCGAAATTTGAGATTTTGGACTTTATTTATACTAGAATATTACGGCGTTATACAAACCATTTTTTCAGAAACAAACCCTTAAAAGTCCATATGCAAGGTCTCAAAACATTGAGAGTCATTAGTGTTGTTACCAGTGCATCAATATGACTGAGCTACATGCATTCTTTGCAAGCATAATTAACCCTTTACCTGCTGCAACTGAAAGTGATTAGCCTTTGCCACCAGTATAGAGCCAGGCCAGCCTGCACATCCGTGCAGTCTGACCAGGCTCTTTACTGTTGGTAGCTCAGTTTCTGTATTTTGATATTGAAATACCTTAAATTTTGAATGGACTGTTCCAAATTCAAAGTTGGGCAAATCCATTATGAATATTCAGCATGTTCAGGGTTAATTTGGAGTAAAACTTCATAATAGTCTACCTTTTTTTGAAACGTTTTACTCTTTTTGAACAGAGAGAACGGAATAATTTCATAAGGGTTTTAACAAGACTTATCAGAACGTTTAAAACTTGATATTTACCAAACAATCTGTTAGTTTAGAGTAAAATATTTATAAATTACCCAAGAACAAGAAATACCTTAGATATTGTTGCTTAGTTGTTTGTTTGTTTTTCTCCTAAGACTTAGTTTTGATTGCAATTTCTAGGACTATTGCAAAATATCAAGTTCATACTTTTTCACAGACAATTTCTTCAAATTTCAACAGTATCTATTTTTCTTTTTTCAAAATAACAGTTATATTGATACACCAATAATCACAATTTCCCAAATGTTTGTAGGTGATTTAGAAATAAAAGACAACTCTCATACTAAAAACATAGAATTGTGTATCTATCAACACGACCTTTACCTTATAGTAACCTGAACATCATAGATGAAGTTATGAAAGCTGATGAAATAGAAACGGTCGAATAATTCTGTACACAAAACTAAAACAAAACACATAAATCACAAATAAACAAGTCATGACAGACGCGATGACGAGGTAGGACAGACAATTACATGGAGATGTTAACAACAATATTGCACATATACAACAGAAAAAAAAATATGCAAAGAAATGCTCTTTATATTTCATAACATTAAACAGAAAAAAATAAATATCTTGTCATGACATTTTGCATCGGTTATATATTAAACACTTAACTGCATTATTGCGTGTTACTTAAGGACAGGAATAATTAAGATTAATAGATATCCGCTTGAGTGTTTTTAAGGAAGTTAGATGTTCTCTTTGAATAAGGAAATTAGTTATCATTAGTGTTGCCTCAGAAATTGAAAACATTTTTCTAATATTTGTTCTTATTTTACTTATTTTTTTCCGACTGCAATTATGATCGAAAAAACCGAAAATTCTTCTTTTTGATGATGTAACCGGTTTGGAGAAAGCTTCGGCTGAGAAAAATGTTGTTCTTCTTAACCTACAATCAAAGGTAAATGTGCAAAAAGCTTTAATCTTTAAATATATGCAATCTATCTAACTACTTTTACAGTCTTTTCATTTGAACATTTAGAAACAAACAAAGGACGTTTCTGCCGGAAATATTCAGGTTTTGAAGGTCATTCAAACCAGTCTAACAGAAACAACTCCAAGTCATACAGAGGATATAACATAATTGAGGATTTACTTTTAAATAAACGTTTTGATTTGATTTAAGAGGAAAAGTAATTCGAAAAAGACATCTGATCGTGGAAAAACAAACATCCTCAGAAGATCGATTTACAGCAGAATAAGGCATTCAAGTATAAAACTCGTATTCAACTACACATCCATACGGCTTCATGGTGTCAAAATGATAGACATAATATAATTGACAGGAACCTGGTATGAACGATATCATTGAAATAAAATAAGACATTGTTTTTCAAAATACATTTAAAGCTACCAGACATTTCAGAGTCATCATATGTTTTTCATTTGGTTTGATTCACTAACGGGTGGCCGAATTTATACCTACTTGACACAATGATAAAAGTTTTCAAAAATTTGAATGGAATGTGGTGTTGAAAAATATTGGGATAAACCTCCAGAAATTTACCAAGTACATAAATGCTCTCAAGTATAACACATTTCGTGTAGCTTTCCTATCCTGTAACACATTTCGCTTAATTAGTCTTTCATGCTCTGGTTAGATAAAGGTTAATACGAAATTTTTAACAAGGCAGCTTCTTTTTAACCACATGACCAAAGCAACCAGAGGATAGATTTAATCAAAGTGTTTCATATTCATTTTAATTAAACTGAAAAGAAGCGATTTTAAATCGTCCACCAATATAAAAGTTCAGACAAACTTAAAAATAAATCGGATATTTTTTTAAATGTAATGGAATAAATACATGAAAAAAATAAGAAGACGACTGTAAATTGAACAATAATATCGTAGAAAGAAGTAAACACGCAATGTTTTGTTTGCAAAAAGGTTACACTTGTATAATGTAAAGATGTACATAAAAGTTTAAATACATTTAAAAACTTTTGGCATGCTACTCTTCTTCATGTGTATCAAAAGACATACATAGAGAAACTACAGGTTTGCTGTTCCCTCTTATTACCAATTCAATGTTATCCAGAATCTCACACAGATCAAACACCCCAACATAGCATATTTTAGTACATTAAGGGACACAGCTGTAACATTTTCGTTCTAGGACTGGCTTTTAAACATTTTTATATAATATAATTTGTACCACCATTAACTGAAATTACGCCTGAAATCTTTGAATTGTTTTTACGATGATCAATTTTGTTCTAAATATTTTCACAAAACATAGCAAAACGCCAATGATTTATTGGATTTATACACGTGCTGTTATCATTAAACCATTAGTTTTCACACATTTTTTCGTTTTGACTGATAAAAATTAGCCGGAAGACTTTACAAAAGAAATGTTGGAATGATATTCACACTAAAGAACTTTATTTACGTTGTTGTAGTTTTTTCTGAACATTGAAAAGAACTTAGACTAACGCTAGCTTGTACTGTCTATTTTGTCATTGACCTTTTCATTGTTGTTTGAATATTTTGACTATGCTTGTTTTCAAGTTTCTTTGATAACAGATATTGACATATCAATATTGTAGTGAACAAGATGTCACCAGAGAAATGAGAATAATGGCATTTTAATGGTCTGACATTTGCAGAGTCACGAAGATAAATAATCACCTTCTTTTAAACCTTTTATTTCACATACCAGTTCTGCCTCTTAATATTAAAGAAAATATATTATGCTTTTATTCTTGATCTTCTATGGGCTAACTACGTATGAGTTAAACAAATAATCATATTCATCACTATTTTCATTATTTTAGTATTTATTTTTCAACACCTTTTGCTATATTAGTGCTATTACATCACATATTACACTATTTAATCAATTAACCGTGAAATATTTGCAAGCATCTTTTTAAGACAGAACTAATAACAAGGAGCACTAAATATCTGTTTTAATTATCTTGAGAGAAATTGGATTTCCTCAGTAAATAAACAGAAAATAACATTCTCATCAGTATTGCTACAAGATTTCAAATAATCTCGTGATTAATTACTCGAGGTTTAGACCGTACTCGAGGTTTAGACCGAAAGGTGCCATTGGTGAGGAAAACAAAAGAAATATCGTTTGCCAGTCACCTTCTGTCTGAACATCACTCCGAAACAATTTCTTAATCTTTCTAAAAAAAGTAAACAGCTTCTTGTAACAGAACTAAATAATTTATAACCTAATGTAGCCATGTACTTCCATTCAGAAGGCAGGCCAAGTTTATTATACAGTATAATGCTTTATTATCACAAACCCACCGAGTTGTTATAAATGATTCTTCACTTTTTTACGTTAGCATGCAATGTTTTTGCGAGAAAGATATGCTTGATATTATCAATAAAAGGGGAAAAACAAAACATATTTCAAATAATTTGAGTGTCTTTCTTAGAGTTGTTTACACCCCCTTGCATTTTTCTTCACTCTGAAAAAATGAATATTTGCTTTGAAAAGAACAATTATGATCTGAGATGTGAAACCTGACAAGCGTCTTTGGTATTAATTTTATATTGTTTGATACATCATTCAACCTCTAAAATGACAAAGTTTATAAAGACCTCATCTCCGTGGTAATTTAAGCTGCTAAGAGATTTAAATCATGAGATGAAGGCATGCGAGGCATGTGTTTCTGAGGCAATATTAAAACGCAGAAACATCTTATAAAAGAGAACACAAGAAGCAAACATTCTCTGAATCAGTTAAACGAGATTCATTTTAAGACGTGTGCTAGTGAATGAAATACAACTTCAAAGAAACCTATTGAGGTCGGAACAAATCTTAGGGAGAAGTGAATAATTATATAATATTTTATATTTTCTCTATTTGTTTCGATTTGAGTACAATGAGTCTTACAAAACTAAAAACTTAACAGTTCTACAAATCAAATGTCAACGGTTGCTAACCTTATGAATGAATTCGTTTTCTCTTCCAAAGAGATAAAAAAAGGAAAAACTCTGACACTATGATTTATAATAAAGTTAAAGGTAACAAAGAAAGACATACGATAAACAAGGTTGAACAAAGATAATACTTGTTAATTCATAATAAACCCTTAAATAATTCAAGAAACCTAAGGAAAAAAAAAGAAATTAATTAACACAGAAATAATATATATATTATGCTTTAAATTTGAAAACGTTTTCGCCCAGTCCCTTCTTAATAGGAAAAATATATGATGTTTGACTGATATATTCTTATCAAAGTATAATTAATTGCGGTAGAATAGTTTGATCTTCTCTTGGAAATCGAATATAAGTAAAGAAAAATACTTTGAAATTGAAATTAGACTTCAATTATTGCAGCTAACCGGTGATGGTAATAAGCATGTCTCGCCTATTAAGTATAATTTTAAGTTCATTTTCTCTTTCTTTACATGTTTGCACTTGCCTGAGTTCTGAATAATCTTAAACATAATTTCTGCTATTAAAACCGTGTAAGAAAATAATTTGCGCTCCCTTTGTCGCGTTATTTGTACCAACAAAGACGAAGAAGAAAGGTTCGACGTAGTTGCTTAACATAGGTGCCTGAGGTTCTCTATTCATGTCAAAACAAAGCAATACTATCTGTCTTAAATCCCCAGTTGCAAGACAACAGAACAGACATATTCAGCAAATAAAAGCAAAACAAATAACATGAAAAGATATGTGACAGTCAGACGTTAACGTTTTACACATCTGACAAAATGCAAGCTCTCACACCTGTTGCAATAGGAATGTAACATTTAAACACTTAATGTAAGTTTTGTCTGATATCCACGTTATCTTTACTTTCAATAAGGCTGATCAAGTTCTTGCGAAAGATTGCTATGTTTGTTTCTAGATTCTAATTTGTTTGAAAGTGAAACAAACTTTGACAGTGTATTGTTTCACTGAATCTTTCACAAATAAAACCTTTATTTCTTTCTCCGTGTCACAATTTTATTTACTTATTCGACATTCCAATTAAAGCTTTAAACTAAGACGATTTCTAACCTCTAAAGCAATAATGACTTTTTTTTCAATAAAAAAAGCAACTAGATTGATTTCATGTCTCCGCGTAAATAGGTCACACTTTTAGACCTGCGTTTAACTTTTCGTAATACATGAACTGATCTAATGACTGAAATTTCAATGACTGTTTTCTCTTCTCTGTATAAGAAGATGCAATTGTAGGAAACAGGATACAGACACTTAACAAGTGCTTTTGAGGTTTTCAAAAACCGTCGGGCGTAAAATTTGTAAGTCGTTCAAAAAGTAAAGTAAAGAGTTGTTTGAACAACTATATCTTATAACCGAATTCAAACATGAGTATAAAATTATCTACTTTTTATCCGATAAAATAGAAATTACAGCATGACCAAATGATTCATTTTTTCTGTAGCTGAACATGGATTAAACAAGTTGCATTAATAGTAATAAAGAAAAAAGCTACCTTTATGGAAATGAGTAAAACATTTCAAAGATAGATCAAATAAAGAAGTTGATTTGCACTTTTTAAGTTCAAACTGAAATTCACTCATAAAATTGTTAACGAAAGTTACTGGAGAAAACCTTAATTATTAAGGAAGAGAATTTAACAGGTGAAGTATTCAAACCTTAACCCAATATCTAGAAGTCTGTTGCAGAAATATCGGAAATATTTTAATTGCATTCTTGCAACCATAGTTTTTTGTTGTATACGCTTCGACTGAATTAGATTTGACTACGAATTCTTGGGCAATTGACAACACACTTGGCACATTTCTTTTTCGCAGCAAACAACTTCAAAACAAATTATTCCAATTTGTAACTCTGGCAGCCTGTAGTTTGTTAGGTGATGATGTAATGCTAGTTCACTGTACATTATTGGTTTTACTAATGATTCTTGCATCCAACAGGCCTTATGCTTTGGAAAAGCTTTAAGCTTCTTGGAACTGTATACTAGGGAAAAGTAAAATAGCTTTTAAAAGCGAATCAGTCACTCTGATTTATAGAGCTATCTTAAGTTAGGAAAATGTGACACTGACATATTGATGGTAGTTAGTACAGGCATCTTTGAGTTTATATTAATGAAAGAGGTTGGCCTTTTTAAGTAGGAACTGATAGTATTTGGTCTATCAGAGCTTGTGATCAGTCGAAATATCAGAATAAGGCACAGGTTGGTGGAACTCTAGTGAAAATAATACTGACTTCTTATGATATTAACCAATGTATGAACTCTTTGGAATTTATTATAAATATATAAATAGCGCGTTATATGTGCTTACTTTTCGTGTTACGTATAATTTTTGCAAAGTCAGTAAATTTGAGATTTCTTGTAAACTGAAATATTTAAATATTTTGATGTGTCATGTATTTTTTTTAAAATTTAACTTCTTCGGTTAAAATTAGTAGTAACCTTCACCTGATAAGAAGTAACTGTTTTCTGCAATACGTTTTGTATCAGTCTCAAGTTTAATGTAATAACTAAAAAATATAAGACATGTGCAATCTTACAACTGTTTCAAAATAATTTCTCTTGGGTAAATTGAAGATATAACTGCATAACGCTGTTTAAACTAGGTGGTGACAATCGTCCTTAAACTGTACTCTTTTAAAATAGAATGTTTAGCATTTGACAACATTGGTGCTCTGAAGCTTTTCTTTTATTAAATGAAAGCTAAGCATTGGACATATTTAAATATTTGAAGTCGTTTTGTAAATACACGAATAAGGAATAGGTATTCATATCTATTGTCTTACATTATCATATCAAATTCTTAAATAACAAGAGAAATTATAAGTTAGCAAAAGTGAGTTAATTTAGTAATAATTCGATTAATCATATACTGAGCCTGACATTGACACTCTCACTACCAAAAACAAAAACGTTAAGAATGGATAAGATGTTTAATAAAATTATGCCATTTATAACAGTCCAGATTTACGATATCATAATTAATGATACAGATAAATATCAAAATGGTAGGTTTATATGATATGAATTGAACTGTTCTAGACAGGTCAATGTTTTTTAAACATCTCACCCTAGTACTTTGAATTCTATAAAATGCTACTGACACAGTGAGTAGAAATAAGCTAGATTCAGGAGTATTTAAGAAGAATAGTCCTAATTTTTGAACTTTCATATTTCTACGTTGTGAACAATTTAATAAACTTAATATTATTTGTTTATCTGACAGTTAAATGTCATTCTTGAATATAAAGTATGTCGTAATGCTTATTTTGAAATGAATAAAAGGGTGTTTTATAAAGATCGAATACATTTCCGAAACACTAAAGCCGTAGATCTACAAAAAGGTAACTTACTTTTTTTTCTTGTAGAGGTCTGTGTTTCGGATAAAATTTTGTTTCCATACAGCTTAAAGATCTTTTGCTAATGTTAAATTCTATTCTTTCTGATGGCATGTTCGGTAGTTTTGCTTCAATTATCCACTTTATGTGTTTTTTTTTAAATTGACCTACATTATAGAACACTTAACAGCAGAACATTTTTTCCTGCATCATTTAGTGTTCCTCGTTCGATGTCGAACAGAATATTGTTTTACTGGTATCCAACTGTAACATTATAATGTATATGTTATTATGGTTTTTTAAAATGATTTTTGTGAATTCTTAATTTAATTTAAAAGAAGGTTGTCCAGAATGTTTTGTTAAATGTCCAGAATGTCTTGTGAGACATCAATCCTGAATGTTTTGTGAGAGGCCCATCCAGAATATTTTATAAAACGTTTAGAATATGTTTTGGGACTACCAGAATGTTTTGCTTTACCACTTCCTGCTCAGTGTCACTTTGAATGTCCTAACGATATTTTCTATTGAACCAAATAAGTCTGTATATCAAATTAAGGAAAATGAAAAGTCATAAAATTGTCTTAATATTTTCTTATTTCAGACAAAACAACCAAACGTTGATGCATCTTTTGCAATGTTTTCTGACAAGAAAATGTTTAACCATAGCACTGAAATCATCTGGCTGAACAAAAAACATTTTACTGAACAAAATAAAGGACAATACAATCCTATTTTGAAATGAATCAAATGAGGAAATAATGAAAAAAGGTCAACTGCCGGAAAAGAGCTCATTAAGGAGAAAATGCCTTTTACAAAGATTTTCGTAAAGCTCAACTGCAAGAAGAGGAGTCGTCTTAACAACTAATTTTTTTTAAAGAATCCACGAACAAAATCGACTGCAAGAAAAGAGAAAAGAAGCTGACCCATATTTTGAGGAGTCGCCATAATGCGTGTCTCTTCAAACAGTTTTATGTTACAAAATGACAAGAACATTTACCAAGAGAGTTTTAATGTTGCAGTGCATAGCTACTTTTCTATGTGAAGAGACAAACAAATGAACAGATAAAATTTATTTAAACATATTTTAATGTCTGGAGACAAAATGGTTAAAAATCAACTTTAAAACAAACAATTATCTTTTACCACAACAAGACATTTTACATTTCATTGAAAGTAAACATTTATGCAAGATTTTTTACTCTGGTTTGAAAAATTATGTTACAATAATATTTTCTGACATGATGTACGGTAATAAAAAACCCTAATAAATTTCGCTCTTTTTTCTTTTAAACATATATCATATAATATATAACTACTATAAATTCAGACAGCAAATTATCAATCTCTTAAAATAACTAATTTATCTTGAGGAAATTAGTTTTCTTCCTCATAAAATAAACTTGATATTTTTTAATAGTTTTGAAAATTTAAAAAAGTTATTTATTCCTTATAAAATTGTGAATGACATTCCAGCCGTAATTTCTGTTAAGGTTCCATCACATAAAGGTTAAAAAAGGCCCAAAAAATTAATTTCCTGCCTAACTATCTTCCTTTTACGTTGAGGTTGTATGGCCGAACTATTAGAAAGCAGTCATTTTATAAATTAATTGCATGTTTGTTTGTAATCGGTTTCCCAATTAAGAAACTTCAAAACAGCGCACATCTGAGATAAATCAAGATATCTATAAGGATGTTTACCTCTATGACGTTCTGTTGCAAAAGCTTTTAAACAATGTCGTTTAATATAAGTGTAGATTGCTTTCGTCATTGAAGGACACTTCAGTATGACTAAAAAGAAAGTGTTTACGCATTCATCTGGAAAAAAAGTTGTTGAACGACTGTAGCAAGTATTCTGTTTACTGCTTATAAAATCTAAATATTAAAATTTACTGAACAAATGTATTTAATTTTGCAAACAATTGATTAAACACGGGCCTCAATTTTGGCAGACTTCTATACATTTTCAAGAATCTTTTTCATGAAAAGAAGAATATCATATGAAAATTTATATCCTATATCACTGAAAAAATACAAAAAAAACAACAACCCCACAAAGTCACACAGTTTCTTTGTTTGGTTATAAAATGATATTGTTTCAACTTCTTTGAATATATTTTATTTTCTTATTGAAATAACCAATATCATACTTAACAATGGCAGACCTATCTTACTGACAAAGGAGGTTAGGTTTATGCATTATCAATAACATTTTCTTCCAGACTCGGACGTTTTCAGAGTAAATAACTAATGATATAGTTCA
Source organism: Cyclina sinensis (assembly GCA_012932295.1). Classification (NCBI taxonomy): domain Eukaryota; kingdom Metazoa; phylum Mollusca; class Bivalvia; order Venerida; family Veneridae; genus Cyclina; species Cyclina sinensis. The sequence continues at coordinate 21,345,914 of JAAONU010000003.1, read as the reverse complement.
CTCTTTCGTGTCACAAATATGCAGCTGTCGATATGCTTTGAGTAGCAACTTTAGTTACGGCAATATCTGCCTTTAAACCGGACTGTACTTTAATTCACAGTACATTGCACTTGCTGAATTTTGAACAAAACAAACACAGCATATTAAAATATTTTTCAATAGTCCAAGCAACGTTGTTTTTGTAATGGGCAAATATGTATTACGCGTTTCTGTGTGTGTTTTGCAGTGATTTTTGTTTTGACAGACACAAAAATAAATTACCTAGTTTTACTACTAAGTAACAGGTTCGTCCAATTTGTTTCTTTGACAGCTAATTTATTCTGAACTTAATCATGCCTGTAGGTAAAACTTTTACCCATCGATGTTTTTGCGATTTGCACCAAAACCACCATAGTTTATACTACATTTTCTATCATTTTGTTTTTTATCAGGTAAGAAGTACTTCTGTTTGACAAGCTGTAAGAGCCAGGCCAAGGCGTCAGAAGTAACTAAATAACCTTGACATTAATTTTCCAACTAATGTGACCATTATTATCTCCCGCTTTATCTTTACTCCACGCCCTACCGTGTAAACAGAAATCAAATTTACAAAAGCATAATCAATTTGTACAAATTAGAAGTAACGACGTAATGACAAGAAAGCCTACACAAATTCTTTGTTTAACAAGTTTATAGGAAGGTATCTGTTTACTAATTAATTTTAAATGTCACAACTTATCCCATGTTTTGTTAGGCAGTATAACAAGGAGCTTGGTCATGTACATTTTCAGACTGAAAAAGGTTCATCTGTTCTTTTTTAAATCTGTTCTGTTCTTTCTTTTTTTTGTTCTTTTTTTAAATCAGTAGAATAAGGGAAAGGGTGTATTGGGGATATATATTGCTCTTGATTTCGGCAAAACAAGAATCCGAATTCGAAAGAATGGAGACATCTAGTAGAAATTTTTTGTTACGAGTCCCCAGCTATTATGTATTATCTAAGTAGACAAGAAGTCAAATTAAGTTATTTCTGTGCAGTTTACAGAATCGTTCCAATGCAACCATCTGATTTGTTAATTTATAGCATTGTTACAGTACTACTGACCCTGACTCGTTCCAAGTAACAAAATTCTGAATAAATCTGATAAAATTCTTTCATCTCAGGTACAACATTTGACCACTTTTCTTTATCTTAAGATAAAAACAAAATGAACATTATATCAAATTTGATAATTATAAAAAAAAGAAAATTATTTGAAAAATTTTGGTATATTCATAAAAAATTCAAAACGTGTATACGTGGAGAGATTTTGCATAGTTTACTTGACTTAAAACGAACTGTTTGTGTAAACGTAGTATTTTTATAGTGTAAATAATTGTGTATGAATAAAATCGACATAATATTGTTTTGATCTTTTTGAAATTATAGTAAAAAAGAAAAAAAAAACTAGAAATGCGTCCTTGGCACCCAGATGCCCCAGCTATGCTCAAATGTTGACAGTTCATAAGCTGATGCTTAAAATGCAAGAATAGACAGGTAAAATATAGAAAGCAGTGTAACTGTTGTAGGTATTTAATGAACAATTTACTGCAAAACATAGTCCTTTAAATGTGAATATTTTTTTTCAGAAATTAAGCCGAAAAAGGGTCATAACTTTGACAAAGTTTGAGGTGTCATGCCCAATGTCGAAAGGAAGTTGAAGTTTCATAAGTTACATATACACGCAAAATATGAACAAAATATTTAAAACGTTTTCCTTGAAATGTATGGAAACTCCATTTTAACAGAAATTAAGTTGAAAAGAGCCATTAAATTGGAGGTGTCACGCCCAATTTGTATGACACAAAAAGAGGCAAAATATGAATGGAATCTGTGTAAATGTTTTCGTTTAAATGCGCGGAAACAAACTCTGGAGTCGAAAAAGGGCTATACCTCTAATAAGATTGGGAATGTCACGCCAAATTTCGAAAGCAACCTGTAGCTTCATAAGACACTCATACATGCACAAATAAGAATGAAATATGTGTAGCCCTATCAATTAAATGTGCGGAAACGAAACGTGAAGTCGAAAAGGTGTCATAACTCTGATAAAATTGGTGTCACGTCCATTTTCGAAACGAACCTGTAGTTTCATAACACATATACACAGTGTAGCATTACCACGAGACTATGACATCACTAAAGGCATCAAAACCAAGACCAAACTGTACACATTGGCTCAGCTTGAAAATAGAAAATTACCCTAAGTATTTCATTTCTTCATCGATTTCTATGGGACATGTGTCAGTCTAAGGAGAAAAGTATAAGTTTTCCTCGGAATATGGGATCTCCATCAGCAGCTGAGCAGTTTTTAAGCACTACGTGAAACTTTGGAATTTGATTGTATTCGAGGTTTCATATAGTGTTTGATAAAACGGCTCAGCTGCTGACGGAGATCCAATATTCGTATTTTGTGTTTTACATTAAAACCAATGTTTTTCACTTTCCACACTGTATGACTATCATCCTGTTTGTCTGAATCCCCGTACATCTTTTTGTTTGTTTTTTCACCTGATGTGTTGCTACTACTGTACTCAGGGTCCTAATATGATAACTTTACACGTGTTTTTTTTATTCTCTGCAAATATTGGTATGCTCTGTCAACATTTAACACAAAAGATACTGGTATAAATAAACTACAATACAAAAGACCATTATAGTTGACTTGTAATGATCATAATGAATTTCTTGGCACTTCACGTTCTTAATTTTTTTTTTTTTTTTTTTATTTGCTTTTTTTTCTACAGTAACATGTACATTCAAATAGACAGTACATACACATAATGGAATACTTAATTGAACAAATACAAGACAATATTATAACGCAAATGTAGACAACATAAACAATGTTTTACGTAATAGATTATTCAATCCTTCTGAATCTGATAATATTTCAACCAGTCGAAATTAATTCACACCCTTTATCGTCTCGTTGTGTTATCTTATCTACGAAACGAAATTGAAAGATAACACAAACGAAGGGCGTACATTAAAGAGATAACAAAAACAACTCATCTATAATATTTGAATATTCATAAAATATAAGTTTTCTTTTCAATAAAAATCTCAGATTGTACCTTAACATGTATATAAATTGATTTACATTCGTTGTTTGATAAGAATTCTTACACTTATTACGATGTTTCCATATGTTCAACTTTGTCTCAAATATAACAGTGTTTATTATGAAAGATACAGGTGAATTATAGACACCAAGGACTATATTATTATAATTTAATAAGATTCTTTTTTTATCTAGTAACCTAGAATTTATTTTGTCTATAATATTCTGTGCTTCGCATATGATTTTTTTAGATTTTGTGCAATCTTAATTAATTAGTGTTAAGACAGAAACAATTACCAAGTTAAATCACCATACACCAGAAACAGCCAATTTGTTTTTCTGACAACTGGGTCGTTAGTAAGTTTGGATGTTAATGGTTTCTGACGGTTTTGCAATACCATTTTTTGTTTAGAAATGATTTAACTTGTTTTGTTTTAGGAAAGTTAATGTTTGCCTTTTATCAGTAAGCTTTTTTTCAACAGGTAGGAAAAACGTTTTTCAGTCAGACACAATTTTTATCAGCCGTGCAAAAACTGATTTCTGGAGTTACTTACAAAGTTGGTCTGATGTTATTGCAAGAGTTACAGTTTTTACAGTAAAGATGATTGATTAAAAATATCGAAACGGTAAATGCATTCGTACAGTGACATAAAATTAATTACCTCGGGCTAACTAGTAGCTGTTTGGTTCAACAAACGAGGACGAGTTTCATAAACAGAAGAAATAAAAGTTGAAAAATGATATGTACACCAACACAAAATGGTTAAGAATATGAATTTCAAAGAATATAGGTATATATCAGGTTTATTTATTATTTATTAAGTGGTCAGAAATAATTATATCATTTGCCTGACAATAAATAAATAAATAAAGAAATAGTGTTCAGCATATATAAATTATTATGTTCAACGCATAGAAATTTCCCTGTTACCCCTTTTCTACTACATAATATGTAGTTAATATATACTTGTACACCCATTAGCCTTTTTCAGATAGTAAACTATCAACTTTTTCCCAAAACAAATGATCGTTTCCAAAAACTTAATGATATGCATTTTTGCAATCCCACCATTATGGATACAGTTATATGCTCTTTAAATGTAAGGGGTCTAATGAATACCCAAAAAAGAAAACAAGTCTTCCAATGGTTAATAGAAAAAAAATATTCAATTTGTCTGTTACAAGAAACACATTTAACTAAGAAAAACACTGATAAATGGATTAAAGACTGGAATGGAAAAGCTTTCTTTAGTGGCAACGAAAGTAACCGAGAAGGAGTAGCCATATTATTTAGTAATAATCAAACATACAAAATTTCGAATTACACAGAAATTATTCAAGGGCGACTTATTGCAATAGACATTGAAATAGACAGTAATGAATGTACAATTATAAATATCTATGGTCCAAACAATGATGATACTCAACTTTTCTTAAAATTAGAAGATTATGTTAATGAAAATGATGATAAAAATTTCATAATAGCCGGCGACTTTAATACCGTATTAGATGTAAAAAAAGATAAGCAAAATGGTAGACAAGATACACATAAAAAATGCAGAAAAAAATTAAATAATCTAATTGAACAAGCAAACTTAATTGACATATGGCGTCATACTCACAAAAATAAATGCGAGTTCACATGGCGATCTAACAACAATCCTCCAATACTAAGTAGACTTGACTACTTTCTTATCACAAATTTTTTGACCAATATTACAAAGTCATGTGAAATTAAACCTGGTTTTAAAACGGATCATGCTTTAATAACTCTAAACATCAATTTTTCAAAAATAAATAAAGGTCCGGGATATTTCAAAATAAACAATAGTTTGCTCTTAGAAGAAGATTTCCAAGTGATGATTAGAAATTCAATAAAAGAAACAGTGAATTTAAACAATGAAACAAATCCAAACACAATGTGGGAACTTATAAAAGGAAATATAAGAAATGAAACTATTAAATATTCAATATACAAAAATAAAAAAAATAAAGAATTAGAAACAAAACTTGAAAAAGAAATAGAAAAGTTAAAAAATAAATTATATGAATCGGATAATAAAATGGAAGAATATAAACAGGAAATTATACAAAAAGAAGAAAAACTAAATGAAATATACGAAAAAAAGATAAATGGCATACTTCTAAGAACAAAGGCGATCAGAATTGAAGGGAATGAAAAAAATTCGAAATATTTTTCCAACTTAGAAAGAAAAAATGCAGAAAAAAAGAATATAAATAAACTCATAATAAATGACAGAGAAATAACAAACTCAACAGAAATATTAAATGAAGAAAAAAACTTTTTTCAACATTTGTACCAAAAAAAAGAACAGCAACCAGCATCAATAAACTTTTTTGGAAATAACGGTAGTAATCTTTCTGAAAATGAATCTAGTCTATGTGATGGCTTACTTACTGATTATGAATGTTCTCAGGCCTTATTAAACATGAAAAATAATAAAAGTCCAGGATCCGATGGTTTTACTACAGAATTCTATAAAATTTTTTGGCAAGACTTAAAAACCTACTATTTGAAATCAATAAACTACTCTTATGCAAGTGGCGAACTGACCCAACTTCAAAAACAGGGGATCATCTCACTACTGCCAAAACCTGGAAAAGATTTAAATTCTTTATCAAATTGGCGTCCCATTAGTTTGCTTAATGTAGATTATAAAATTGCCACTAAAGCCATAGCAAATAGAATTAAAAAAGTATTACCTGTTCTTATCAATCATGAACAAACAGGCTTTATGAAATCTCGATATATTGGTGAAAACATTAGGTTAATTTTTGAAACAATGGATTACTTAGAAAAGCATAAACTTCCAGGAATTCTTTTTTTTGCTGATTATGAAAAAGCTTTCGACAGTTTAAATCATGATTTTATATTCCAGTGTCTTCGCCATTTTAACTTTGGGGAATCTTTCGTAAGATGGATACAACTTTTTTATTTTGATATCAATAGTATTATCATTAACAATGGCTACTTGTCTGAAAGTTTTCAGATAAAACAAGGAGTTAGACAAGGATGTCCCTTATCTTCCTCCATTTTTATAATTTGTATGGAACTTTTATCAAGATATATTAATGATGATAAAAGAATTGAAGGTATACAGATAGGAGAAACAGAAATTAAACAGACTTTATTTGCAGATGATGCTACATATTTAACAAATGGTAAACAAAAATCTTTCGAGCGATTAATTGAAGTAATTACTGAATATAGCAAAATTTCTGGACTCAGACTTAATATACAAAAATCAGTAGTTCTAAAAGTAGGGTCATTAAGAAATAAACAAATAAAATATTCTAAGAATAAAGAATTCATATGGACATCAGAATATGCGAAAACACTCGGAATAATTTTTCATACAAATACCAGTCTAGCTTATGAACTGAATTTAAAACCAAAGATAATTGACTTCCAAAACTGCTTAAAACAATGGCAACATCGTAAACTCACGCTTATGGGGAAAATCATAGTTGTAAAAACCTTTGCTTTACCAAAACTAGTATATCCTTTTACAGTATTACCAAACCCACCAGATTCTGTAATAAAGGACATTAATAAAGCAATTTATAGTTTTATCTGGGATAACAAACCAGACAAAATAAAACGGAACATTATTACAAAGGACTATAACATGGGAGGTTTAAAACTAACAGATGTAGAAAGTTTTCTTTACTCAATAAAATCTTGCTGGGTTAAAAGATTAACATCTACTCAAAATAAAGGTAATTGGAAACTGTTCTATGATAGGATTTTAATTAATTTAGGAAAGGAAATTATATTTAACTGTAATCTTAACAGCAAAATTATTGATCAAATAATAAAAGACAATGCGTTCCTTAAAGATGTCTTAAAATCTTGGTGTTCAATAAATAATTGCTATATAACAGAAAAAAAGATTGGTATCTCTCATGTAATATGGAATAATGCAGATATAAAGGTATTAGGTAAAACATTTTTTTGGAAAGAATGGCATGAAAAAGGTATAAATTATATTGAACATTTATTTGACTTTAGAACTGGCAACTTTTATAAATTTCATGTTTTTAAAGATATATATGGTCTACATGAAAAAGATTTCTTGAAATATAACTCTTTGATCAATTCGATACCTCTAAAGTATAAAAAAAATATAGACCAAAATTTTATTACTAGCACCAATGCCAGGAAACAGACATTACTAGACAAAATAAAAAACATAACCAAGACAAACCAATACCTTTACAAAATTAGTATGAATAGTAAGAAATTTGATCAACCTCCTTCAGAAAACAAATGGAATCAACAGTTTAACGACAACCAGTTAGAATGGAAAAAAATTTATCAAATGATATATCTTACATCAATTGATACCACTCTTAGAAATTTTCAATATAAATTTTTGATGCGTCTTATCCCTACTAACAAATACCTCCTAAGGTGTAAATTATCTTCATCCAATCTTTGTGATTTCTGCAACATGAATATAGAAACGACAAAACACCTATTCTGGGAATGCCAGTATGTACAGAATTTCTGGACAGAATTTAATCAATTTCTAAATTTAAAAAATATAAATTACACAATTAATTTTAAGGATATATCTTTTGGAATAATGGATAACTTTTTACAAAATGATACACTAGCAACTAATTTTATAATCATGCTAGCTAAATATTTTATTTTCAAGATGAAACTAAAAAATATCATTCCACATATAGAACAATTTAAAAACTATTTAAATCAAAGGATTACAACAGAGAGAGAAATAGCAATATTTAAAAATAAGCTAGATAAACATAATTTGAAATGGTTAAAATTCATTAGAGCATAACATACCTAATCTGAAAAGATCAAAAATTCATTAGAGCATAAAGATACCTAATGTACAGAAAAAAAATGTATTCCTTATTTTTGGAAGCGATATTACTATCCCCCTTTTCTATTTTTTTTTCTCGAACGAGCATTTAAATTTAAATATTTGACATCACTCCCCCTACTTTTCAATTTATTATAAAATCCACTTGATATACATAAATATTTTAAAAACAGACAAAAACACTTAAGATATCAAAAAAATATTCAAGTTTACACATGTAAACAATAACAGATGTAACAAATGATAAATTATAATGTTTTTGTTTTTTTTTGTTGTTTGTTTTTCTTTAAATAGCATAATGTACAATAGCATATGTTATATGTATTATGTGTATTGTGGAATAAACGGGGTTACCCGTATGGGGCCTCAAAAAAAAAAAAAAAAAAAAAAAATAAATTTAAAAAAAAATCCTGCATTATTATGTACAGTTATTGCTGTGTTATACCCTTCATGTATGTTGTTATTGGCAATATCGGTTATTCATTAATATATTCTGCTTACTAGAGAAAAAGTATTACCAATCATTACATACTGTTGGCAAAAGAATAAAATTTACATTCATCTTAGAGATTAAGGCAATGTTTCTGAAATAGTTACCTCACAATTAAGTGAAACACATAACAACAAAATATACACAGCTCAAAAGTACTCAAGCATTTTGAAACAACAACGGCTGCTTTAACAAGATTGGCATCGGTAACTTGAAACCAGCGATAACAGCACCTCTTATTAATGTAACTGTTAGATTTCTCTCACCACTGGATCATTTATTATGTATTAAAGAGATGTTTAGCATAACTGGATTGCGAGTACTCAAGTTGATTTAGTCTCAACCAGTTCTCTGTCGGCATTATTAACATTCATAACAAAGCGGAAAGTAATATAAACTATTCACTGATTTTATTATTTCTAAGCTAACGTAATTTTAAAATTTCATGTGTTTGCAAGAAACAATGTATATGTTTTTATAACAAAACGCCCACACACACACACGCACACACACGCACGCACGCGTAATACAAAACATTTACCGCTCAAAAAGTTGTTTCAGACAAAATTCCACGCTAGTTCCTCTTTCAAAGAATGTTATTATTTTCTAAACAGAAACATTTAATTTGAATTAAAATATTCAAGTACTAAAGATAAAACGGTTAAAACTGATTAAGTCAAACCATTTGCATTTTAGTAGTTATAGTGAATCAATCGATTTGTTACCAAAACGACAGAAAGTGTGTATGTCATCCTTTGGGGAAACATGTCGATCATTGTTCCGGTGTCATTCGTTGCTATAGTCACAGTGAAACTGAACATCTGCAAGAATATGGTTTTAACGAGCCCCTTGTGTGTATAACGAAAATAAGGGAAGATGAAAAAAAGTCAAATTATGTTGCTATATAATACCTTCGGGTCACAGTTGATTGTAGATTATTTGCAATAAAAAACTAAGATAAGAAATGAACAAATCCAACTTACGATTATCAAGTCTTTTCTGTTTGTCCTTAACAGTTCCTTAAATAGTGTAAACCATTAGCCAACACATATTTTTCTAATCTGCCCTCAAACATTTTTTTGTATTATATTTAAAATGAAATATATTTCACACTTTAAATTGCGAATTTAAATACATGTCAGCTAATATGATAGTTCTGTAAATAGCTAGAAGTTGCTATGCAAATAAATAAAACGTAACAATGCAAACACATCTTTTTAAACAAATATGTCACCATCTATTACTCGTTTTTGATTGTTAAGGAAAAAGTTAAAACAACTGCCGCACGGTATACATATATGTCTACGATGTTAAGGTATCGAACATTTCAGTATTAAAATTTGATTTCCGTTAGTAAAAACTTCTTTTTTTCTTTAAAGTTAACTTTACCACATTTTCATTTCCATTGAATTTAGAAGTATGATATTTATTTATGTATTTTTTACTTGTTAAACGTTGAATGTCAAATCGATTAAAACGATTTCTTAACGGGAATTTGTAAAGTTACAATATCTGTCAATTGCTAGCGTAAATACATACAGATTTCTTAAATGATAGAAACAAAAGTTGTATTATTGCAAGTTTGCAGGCAACATCGATAATTGCTGTTCCCATAAATAGCTAAATTCGCTTGATTAGCATAGAAATCTATTTTTATTGACCAAGCGCAGACAATATTGAGAACATAACAAGTTCTAGAAGGCGTCATGATTTAGAAGATGTAAATGACCTAAGGAAGAAATGGCTAGTTCATTGGGGTAAACCTTATGTACTTAAGAAGAAATATAAACAATATAAACAAAAATGACTAGTACTTTATTTAGGACGAGGCGTTACAATTTACTTGATTCTAACTGGTATAAAAAAATGCCCAGATTTTTATTTTATCCGAATATACAAATTATCATTACATAATAGTTACGAAATGTACGATTTTTGAATATATTTCTAAGTCGAATAAACTGAAAGTATAGTTTGCCTAATTTTGCCCTTTTGCTCTCTAATCTCCATAAAACGTAAACCAACGTTCTAAATTCTTAGCTTACGAATATACACTGCGCATGCTCAAAGACCGTCAGGTGCGCTCTTCTTAATGCCCCTTTAAGTCTTCTTTTCAGCGAAGAACCCAATATACACTCTAATCTATACAAAGTGTAATTACTTTTGTCTTGAAGGTACTGTAATAGTTAAAATTATTTTATGAGTTGACATCATGATGAAAATTGAGAAATGTACTTCCTTTATTTCCTATTTTATTGTAATCAAATTTAAGAAAGAGTAATTACGAAATAAAGTACATTCTACCATTATCATTAGCAAATTTTAATTTGTACTCGGCAATGATGAAATACATTGAATTATTTGATTCTGTTTAAAATGGGACTGGTGACTTTAATGTACGCATCAGCGTTATTTTAGAAGTTATATTATTCTTGTTGTCGCAAGTCGCATGCTGAAAGATCTTTTTTGTTTGTTTTTCATATGTTTTCCTCAGTATTCCAGACACTTTTGACGTTTTGTTGATATATTACTGCACACAACTGTCAAGACTTCGATGCAATTTAAGCTTATCCAATTAATTTCCAGAACATGCGATGCAAATCCATGTTTACAGACGGCAATGAAAAAAACACACATACCGAGTTGTTACTTTTTCAGATCTATAAAATGACAATTGTTTGATCACATTTTGTACAGAAATGTAACAATAAATCTTAGTTTATGTGTTCGGTTTTCCGTCTTTCTGGCACCCGCACTGACACCTCAGTAATCAAAAATATTCGCTATAGTGAATCATTGTTTATGTTTCACATTCACGTTCTGGTTCTCCTACCAAAATGTCATTTGAATACAAACTGTAAACGATTTGTGCGTGGTCATTATAATTTGTTTTGCTTTGTGGTTTAATTTTATAATATGTAAGGAATTTTTGGACACACCAGAAACACGTGCTGGTTTATAACATGACATTTTCAAAGAACAAATCGCAAAGGCATATGTATGCATTTTAAAGCTTCTTTAAATGATTTGGTGCTGAGAAATTGTCACTTCACGATAAATATATAGCATAATATATCAATGGGCCAATACCTGTTTCAATCTGATATAATCATTCTTCGCAATGCTAGTAAAATGCCCGTCTCTCTCCCCTGAAGATCATTATAAAGTTTCAAGGAGTAATAAATTAGTGCAGTTGTGTGGTATTCGGTTGCAAGATGGCCGTTGTCAAGTTCTTTATGATCGTGACCGACCTAACCGTATTTTAATAACCAAATAATTTGTTATCATAATAAAATCATAAATAAATTCATACTTAAAAAAATTAAAAGCCTTCAAAATGATAATCGACAGAAAGTTGAAAACCTGAACGTATTATAGTAATTCTTAATATTACGGTACAGGAAACTGTTCTGACACAAACTAGAAGTAATTTCACGGATAAACTTAATCGTATTCCCTTTTGTTAAAGACATTTTTACACCAATTGCTAGTTATAGATATCAAATTACTGTATATCGGTGGTTTTATTACTGCGTTTATTTTCTTTGGTCAGATAGTTGTATACATAAGAAAAATATGTCTTCAGACATTTTTCACAAGTGATAAGGTGCCATTTGTTTTACTAGCTATACAAATGCATCTTATCATCTGTAGAGAAGGTATACTGTCAATCCTGCTAACACTAAACATAAAAATCACTTCAAAGAATATGTAAGGTTCACGAAGAACCCAATATTAACTGTACATTTTTACAATAGTTAGTGTTGCTATTCATTTCCTATAACTCAGTGAAAATATAGATTTCCTACTGATAACATTGCTTTGTCTTGTTATTTTGAAATAACACCTCTCAAACTGGAGCTCTTGTACTGTTCTGTAATGAGTTCTTTAGGAGTTCCAAGAAGCATCGCTCCAATGACAAATGTAGTTGAAGCTATTTGCTTTCCTCTACAAAAGGCTGACATGTAAACATAAAAAAGCATTTAATACAAAATTCTGCTTTAAAACACTGTACAGGCATTTTAATTGTTGCGAAAGTTTAAGTAAACTATGCCAGTACGTCACTGTAAACTAAAGAAATCACTGAAATCCTTGAAAAAAATGAAGACTGCCCTAAAATCTGTCTAACTGTTTATAGGGAATACTTTCAGAAGCAAACAGCTTAATGAATGGGGAAGCGTAATAACAGCTGTCCTGATTTGGTTTGTTATTAGAATGGCAACAAAATCACCGTAAATATCAACGGCAATCATATCAACATATACTGCCTTATCTTATGGACACATCAATAATAATTTGTTCCTTAGTTAAGAATCAGTGTAGGACTGAGAATCCAAGAAGGAGAGTTACAGGAAACATTTTCATCTCTCTCAAACGTAGAGTATTGAGAATTTCCAGGAAACACAAAAAGCAGTCATTTTGCCTGGGTTATACAGTTCCGGTTTATTTATATATACAAACAAGACAGTCGGTGCATGAAAATTGATTGGAGTGTTTATATAATTCAGAAAGATAGCATGTTCAATGCATTTGCATACAAAATTCAGATCTCTGTGCTAAACATTTTACGTCATATCTATACAGATATATTTCACCTATTATCTTTTTAACGGGTTTTTATTAGCTTATCAAATAGCTTACAATATTTAAAGAGGCTGTACTCCAGATTTGACATAAAAAAATTATTTCATAAATTATATATTTAGATGCCGTGAGATTATAACAACATAATATTTTACTTCAAAACTGATTATTAAAGTCAAAATAGAATAAAAAAAAATATTTTCGCTCCAGCCTGATTTGAACTCTGGACCCTCATGTTAACAAAATATTTCCAACGCTTTAACTGTCACCACCATAGCCGCATGTGATATTACAAATATTTACTTTAAATCTTATACGATATAGTTGTACCGTCGCGTTACGGTATAGCACTTTGAAAGGGAAAAAAATCAATTTATAATGTAATTATTTGACTTATATTTTGTCAGTAAGTTATTTTTTAAGCATTAGTCATAAATATTACAAGAAATTTATAATACAAGAGAATTTTCTTTTTTTTGTCATCTGGAGCACAGCCCCTTTAACACAGAACCCAATGGTTTAGTTGATAAACAAATTTTAACATCACTCTCTTAAGAAAACGCTGAATCAAAGGCTGGTTCTAAGTTAAATCTACATAATAACATACATTTAACATATTTAGAAAATATATATGCTAGTTATTGTCATCTAATGCAAACAATTCTTTCTTGTCTAATTCCGCACAAACTGAAAAGTTCTAGGCTCAAAAATGATAAAATGTATCAAATAGTTAAATGAAAGCGTCAGAACATTGTTTGCTTCTATGATTGCAGTAGATCGTTCCAAATATTCTTTCAGAACAAGAATTCATTTGTATTCTTTATCTTACTCAAAATGAAATTACGAAAAAGTAGCTTTTATAAGATTGGAGCATATTTTGTAAGTAATTAATTTTAAAAAGATAAAGTCGATAGCTTTTCATGTCTGCTTTACATCCTATAGTTTAAAACTGTTAACACAGGACCATACATTGACTGTACTGACTAGCAAATCTTCAGTTAGAATTCTTTCCACTGACCAACAACAGCCTTGCAGTTCCGTAATAAACTCGTCTGAATAGCATAGACATTCTTTGTTAAATAAAGAACATTAAAGTATAATCAAAATATAAAAATAATTGTTTAAATTTCTTCGTCAAATATTCAGTAATCATCCTAAGAAATCAGCGGTGGTCCGTGTAAAAATGCTGATGAAGGAATATTTAAACGACAGGAGTGTATCAATTAATGCAGTTATTTCAATGGATGACAAGGCAGTCTGAAAGACAGCTATATCCCCTGCTGCAGTAGAAGAGAGAAGGTTAGACCTCCTAATATGACTTAGGATAATGATTTCTATGGAAAATGTGCAGCTACATTTGGACCTCACATTTGTAAACGATTGAATAATGAAGATGAAATTGCGAGTTATTCAACTGATGATATATTAAGAATACGGAAAATTACAATAGTCAATAAGCTATGGAGAAGAAGCAAAATGTGGACTTTTTATATTTGACATCTATGTGTAACCTTGACCTTGGTGTAGCAACCTGATAGAGCTCTGTGCACATCGTCTCGATCATTTAATCCAAGTTATTATAAAAAAAAAAATTAAGCAGTTTAAAAGTTATGGAGCGGACACGAAATGCGGACATTTTTATATATGACCTTAACATGTGACCTTGACCTTCGGAATAGCGTCCTAGTTGTTGTGCTCTGCACATCGTCTTATAATGCTGATCATTTGTGCCAAGTTGTTTTAAAAACTTTTAAGCAGTTTAATAGTAACGGCGCGGACACGAAATGTGGACTTTTTATATATATGACCTTTAAGTGTGACCTTAACCTTGGTGGTTAGCGACCTAGTTGATGCGCTCTGCACATCGTTTCATAATGGTGATCATTTGTGCCAAGTTGTTTTAAAAACTTTCAAGCAGTTTAATAGTAACGGCACGGACACGAAATGTGGACTTTTTTATATACGACCTTCAAGTGTGACATTGGGGATAGCGACCTAGATGTTGCGCTCTGCACACCATCTCATAATGGTGATCATTTGTGCCAGGTTAAGTTTTCCAGAGTTTAAAAGTTATGGAATGGACACGAAAACATTACGAATGGACAGACGGAGGCCATTTATATAATGACCACTCCGCCACGCAGCAGGGGACTAATAATTGTGATTATGCAATTAGGTAAATTGTTCTTTATGTATATCTTGCCCTTCTGGACCTCTGTCTTCTCTTATATATGTATTTTCTTTAATGTAACATGAAAAGTGTTTTTATTACACGTATTTTGTTGAGTAGAATATGTAACAGTAAATAGGCTTAGACATAACAAATTCGAATGAACTGAGAAATACTTAGTTCCCTCTTGCTGTAGCGACAACACATCTGTTCATGCATCAACGCTCCGATATTTCTGACACGATCATTGCAGGATAGCAATAATGCATTTGTAACGTAATCTAGACTTGTTTCATCTAATGTCCATTATATACTGTAAATTACTGAAGAAAAAAAACTTTTTTTATTGACTTTTTAGAAGCAGACACAAACAAATGAAGTAACAAAGAAGTATTTCACTATTTATATACTTTTTTTATTATTTCCTTTTCATGAGTCAAGCACTGGCATTAATAAGCAACTTTAATATTACAGCAGAATATCAAGTTTTTGAAATGTTTTTCCAACAGCAACCTCTGTTTTGCAATCATTTTAAGAATTTTCATGGACAGAAATTGCACACACAATCTGAATTATAATTCAACTACTTCATTTTTAAGAATATTTTAATTTAACTACTTAATATTTAAATATATGTTTTAAAGTATAAACGTCGATGAGTGCAAGTTCAGTTATGAGTCAAAATGGTAGTTTGATGCAAAGTTACATTGAATTTTAACATTTTAAGTTCATGTTTTTTAGCAAATGTCACAGTGACTGTTAGATGACAATATGATTTAACATTACGAGACAAGCAAAGCAATAAGAAAAGTCTTTAGGCAAACCTGATTTATTTAATGTTCTCAAAAGTTTCCAAGCTGTCCAATTTCAATATTTTCATTATGGAAAGATATGTTCGTTTACGTATAAGTTAGTGTTTAAACACCAAGTGGTTTAATACCTGCAATTATGTTTAACCGAGAATGCCGATTTACCCAAATTAATTGTCAAAGATTCGAAAAATACTTGAATGCAATTAGACCAAATTTGAAACTTTCGATGGTCGATTCTGAGATATTTTTCATTATGGGACTTTTTGTGAACTATGTTACTCGGGAGTGTTTTCTGTTTCCAACAAAGCACTTTGCCTTATATGTAAGAGCTTTCCCACAGTGTTTTTCAATTAATCAGAAAGTTTGTGACCCTTGATTTTTCTGGAACCTGTCGACTGCCTTCCTAATATAGCCTAAGTCGGTGACGAATCAGTTTCAGTCTAATTAAATTGCCTACTCGTAATCTTTTCGTATAATGATAAATGTTCCTCTTGAAGATTTGTTATTTGTAACGGAGACACAACACATAAGGTCTTGCATACACACACTAAAACAATCAAGCATATAACTAAACAGTGACAGAAGCAGCTAATATATCAAGTTGCATCGTCAAAATCCTCGGCATCGACATAAAAACTGTGATGTTTGAACCGATTTTATCCTAAACTTGCAGTTTTGTCTTACTCAAAGTCAATAACTATCGCAGACTGACAAGGTGAGGACACATTTAGAATAACCAGAGAGAAATATTGATAGTGTTAAGAAAACTTTTATGCTGCGTAAGATCATCTAATATTTTATGACACAGTGCATCTTTTGATTTTAAATTGTCCCAGGAAACAAAAAAAAAACGTTGGAAATTATGGATACTCCTAATAATTCTATTGAAATAATTTGTCCTGTCTAATCGTGCTAACTATCCAAAGATATGCCAGGGGTTTTACTTCACTTCAGACAGCTCTAGGTTTTATTTGTTAATTAATTCTTTTTATAAGTATTGATTCCTTTAGAACAATTTATTAACTTTCTTTATTATTCAGCGAAAGGAAGGACGGATAATTCAGAAATTTATCATATGAAACAAAACAAAGACATTAAAGATAAAGACATTATACACGCCTGATACATCCTTTAGTTCTTAGGTGCAGAAGCTCATTCAGCAGTGAATAACAGATTGCGATGTAGTTCTACTAGTCACCTTTTAAAAGAAAGTGTTTTAAAATGCTGGCAGGAACCATCCTGCACTTTTTGGCCTGCCCTCCTTCAACTTTGATGCAATTGCCACTTTAAAATCTAGGACTTGACAGAATTTACCGTAAAGAACAATACAAACATGATAAAAGTAATCATTTATTCTATATATTCATCCGTAAATTGATCTCATATAATGATGTAGTCATCTGATAACGTTTTCCATTGCTAAGATAATGTATAACCATTACATTCTCAGAACGAGGCCATTTTTATTTCATTATTATTCATACAACTAATGTAATACTATTCTATTCTCTCACATAAATTAAGAAGACTTTGCTACAATAACTGCAAATGATAGCTCGAAAAGTTTATTCTAAAACTACTTTATCATTTCCCAAAACATGCAGGATTGGAGAGAAAAAAGGCAATTCAGTGTTTTAAATTTAAAAGGATAAATTCAACTGTAAACCAAACGGTTTTAATGACAACAATAAAATTTGTTTTATTTTTCTTATGTGTCAATTAAATCTAGCCAAGGAAATTTATTCCATCGTCTAGTCTGATAAAAATAACAGTTTTTCTGATTTTCTTAAATGAGCAAGGCACATTAACCGATCATTTTACCAACCCTTGTATTACTCTAAATCTTAACTGTCTGAAACATTAGTTATCATTGCAAAAAAGATCTTAATTTGGGAAAACAACGGTATTGGCGCATCAGTATAAAGGAGCACACATCGTTTGACAAATCTGTAAAATAGAAATCGTTTCAGACATCAGTAAACTTTAAAAATGATTACTATGGGTCTGTCAAAATAATTCTAAAATAAGACATGTTTCATTTAGATTATTTGTCTCTGTATTGTTTCAGTTTGATTATGCTAACAAGAAAACCTATAACTCCACAGGGAAAACCTTAATCTGAGGTTTTATTATTCAGTTCTTGTTTGTTCCACTTTCTGACATTGCTAGGTTGTTTCAGCTGTATAATACCTCCACAAAAACACATGAAAAGACTAACATTTCTTGTTTCTCTAGAGAAATCGGAATTTGAAGTGTATACAACAGACACTGACTGAAGTTGGTGTTTATATAGCTCGAGAAATAACAATGCAGAGATACCATTGTATTGTCCATGTTTTAATCAATACGTTGCATGCTCTACAGTTATATAAGTGTTTGTGTACAGTATGAATCTGCATTTGTATGTCCTTGGATTGTAAACTGTGCAGTTCAGTTCGCAATTTCCAGCAATATCCATTTATCAAGTGTAATATTGTTTATAAACAATACAATTGTAAAAAAAAGAGGAAAAAAAACAAAAAAAACAACAAACATTTGTCTTCTGTTTGCAAGATTATCAATTTAATGAACACTGTCCTTTATTTACTTTATAAAACTGAACAAACTGCTATAAACATTTATAACTGGAAAATGTCGGAGATCAGATTTATAAATAAATAAGGTCTTTTCTATACATACATTTGTTCAAAGATCTATGAACGAACTGAGATATATGTTATCTAATCTGCCTTTTTTCAGGACATTGTTCTGTAAGAAAGAATATGGATTCAATTTGTTCGAAAACTCTTCCAAGTTCAAAGATTCTCACAGAATTAAATGAAACTTGAAGAATAAGGGACAAAATGTTTTAATACCGTAAATAGTTTTTTTTAATTAGGTTCTTAAACAACGTGGGACAAAATGTTTTAATACCGTTAATAGTTTTTTTCTTAAAAAAGCAGAATGTACATGTTTTACCTTTTTCGGAATAAAGAAGCTGAGTCTTATATTTCATAAGTATTATATTCCTTTCTGAGTTAATCACATTGGACAAGAAACGTCTAATTGTGACCTGGTGACCACTCCGACTTTTAAGTTAGCTGAATTTTGTTACTGCTTGACACTTAATCGATAACAAATTCAGAACACCAAATAAATTCACTTCAATCATTTTGGTGCAAAGAATGTTATTGCCGTGTTGGGAGAGAACTTTATAAGCGCAAATCACGACACTGTTATTTCTTTTACTTCTCCTGTTTAGACTAAAATATTTTAAAAGTGTCAATATTTAATAACATAAATATATAGTTTCTTTATTGCTTGTTAACAGATTCAGCAGCCTGTATTTGTTGCCTTAAACGATTTTAACACCGACAAAACATGTGAATGTGCAGTCTATTCCTTATTTACATAATTTAAAAAATATGGTGTTTTGTACTGTGTTTGGTAAGCTATGCTTCATCTTTATTCATTCTTTAGATGTTTTTCTAAGACATTAAACTTATACCATGTTTCATTTTGTTCATTTTTTTTCTAGTTAAAATGTTTAAATTAATCAATGAATTACAAATAAAATCTGCCTGTAACTAACGGTCAACCTTTTTCTCGTCGATATGGGATTCAAAATTAACTAATCATATGTTAATATGAGTGTTGTCTCCCTTACTTCAAATAAAAATCGATTTATGGATCAAAAAACAAAAAAAATAAAAAAAAATAAAAAAAAAATGTCAGACGAGTAGATTACAAGATTTGAATATGATTATTCTCACAATTGCAGTAAGCAACAAGAATTCTGCATGAAATAAAATTTATTGAATAAAATTGGTACAGCTTTATGCAAGAAACAAATCTGTACAGACTGATTTACTTTGATCTGGTGGTTTAAGAGGAGCTGTCGTTTCAAATAAATGTGACGGCTCACAGGACACGAACGACAGACGGCTTGCGATCACAATAGTTCACCATGAGCAATTCGTTCATTTTGATATTGCTTCAAGAAATGAAAGACAGTTTAATTACAGAGTTAGTAACACAATTTCTTAATTAAAAGAAAAAAAACCAATTATGTTATAAACGAAAAAAAAGGATTCCTACTTACCCTATTCTTGGATAAATCACGTTATATACGGTGTACATTAGTGCCGGAGACAATAATAATTATAAAAATATCTTATTTTAATGCTGATGACGCTACAGACGTTGACGGGAGAACGATCTTGTTAAAATATGTTTCAAGGATAGAATATGTCAAGTGTTATGGAATGTGCCGAGCTTTTCTCGTATGAGAAAAGGTGTAAATTGATTTCTTTCGTAAATACCAAACCTTGGTTAAATATAACTCTAGTACAATTTGAATTTTATATTATTACCAATAAGCATAATAATACCACATTTTACAATCTGAATTCAATATTATTACCAATAACCATAAGAATACCACATTTTACCATCTTAATTCAATATTATTACCAATAACCATAAGAATACCACGTTTTACAATCTGAATTCAATATTATCACCAATAAGCATTATAATACCACGTTTTGTGGAAAGTGTAACAAGACAAACTTAAGCCGTAAAAAACCCGGAAATTGAAATATCTTTACTCCTCCATATTGTGTGTCAGGATTATTTTCCCGCGTATCAGTTAAAATGAAATTATATCATAAATGAATTTATGAACAACGAGTCTACAGTCGTACGATAAAAGAAAACTTAGTGTACTGTGATGATTTGTATTTGATTTTTCAGAAAATGAATCAGTCATTATATATAAACAATGATGTCATAGGTTTGAATCACTAGGGCATTTCAAACATGTCACATGTTGGAACTGCGTGTAGCATAAATGAAATTACCTAAATTCAATTTCCGTCAAATTAAGTTCCTCCTGTCATACGACGGAAATGAATAACTAGAACGTCCGTAATCTTTAACAAAGACATTTAATGAGACCCATACACCCCATGGATAAGTCAGAAACTGAAATTTGAAATTATTTTTAGAAACCTGAAGTTGAATATTCTTGAAAAATTTCAACAAGATTGTCAGTGAGCTTTGATCCCGAAACAATAAATTCGGTTTACTAATTTTCTATCCTTACAACAGTTCTGTCCTGCTTACATAACGCAGGAGACAACTGCTTAAATAGAAGAAGAAATATAAAATTTCAGTGAAGAAGAAACTTTTGTTAACAACATAGTAAAATATTCAAAGTTTTGACTCTGATTTGTTTTATTTTCTCTGTCTGACAACTCATTATCCGTAAATACGATAGGACTGTTAAATATTGATCAGCTTAAAAGGAGTGTCGTGACATAATGCATTGTCTAGAACAGCAATGAATTTTAAAAAAAAATTGTTAATAAAGCTTGTTTCGGACAAAAACCGCGTATTCTACTTTTTGCTCAAATGTAAATAACAATTTTTTTTTTTATTTTTATCAAACAAGATCTACAATCCTGTCAATCCTGTTCCAAAAAAAAAAATCGAAGATAGGAACTAGAAGGGACTTTTGTCACAAAAAAATATGTCTCCCCCACGCCCCCAAACATCACTATGTACTCTAAGGATGGAACAGCGGCATGTTTTTTGGTATGCTGGGTGAAAGTCAAAACATAAGTCGCAGTTGGTTTTAACAGATTTAATAGATGAAGGTGACGCTGAAAAGTGATGTGGAAATGAGGAAATACTTCATGTTTATACAATCAGAAAGTAAAGATATTGGTTACCTAGTGACAAACTGGTGCTGAACATCAGCAGTAGTTTAAGCCATCAAACACAGATGGAATTAGATCTATCAGTTGTTCATAGAGGCTCTGTGTTGTTGTTGATCCGAATGTTTGCATATATAATTGCATGATAGCGGTAATAAGTTGGCACAGTTCCAGATTGTACAACTGCAAGGTTTTTCGCATATATGTGATCAATCAGCGTTTGTCAAATTGTAGTTGGAGTTGTTATAAGTTGATTGAAGTTAGTCATGGTTTGTTCGAGTTCTTGGCTGACACTGGAACATTAAAGTCACCGAGAACAATTGTTTGTGAAGCTGGTAAATTGTTAAGAATCAAATTGAGCTGATCACAGACATAATGCAATTGAAGTTAATGCAATATCAATGCGCATAAAGTCAAAGTGTTGGTGGCCAAAGATGCCAACACCTCCTCTTCGAGACTAGTTTTTTTGGTGTGTTGGCCTATGAGTGATGACAGCTTGGTATCGTTTATTGGGGGGTTGAACTATATCATTAGCACTAGTCCATGTTGTCCTGAAGTGCTATAATATCAGCCTGGTGGAAAAATTAATTGTTTTTAATGTCATAAAAATTGGGGGGGGGGGGGGTGAAAGCCGAACAAGTTTTTCTATTTTTAGCTTTGGCTTCAAAGAACTAAAGTTCAAGGAGTAATAAATTTTTGCAGTTGTGTGGTATTGAGTTGCGAGATGGCTGTTGTTAAGTTTTTCATGATTTTGACCGGCCTAACCGTATTTTAATAACCAAATATTTTGTTATCATAATATAATCATACATAAATTTATACTTTAAAAAAATCAAAAGCCTTTAAAATGATAATCGACAGAAAGCTGAAAACCTGAACGTATTCTTGTAATTCTTAATATTACGGTACAGGAAACTGTTCTGACACAAACTAGAAGTCCTTTCACAGATAAACACAATCATATTCCCTTTTGTTAAAGACATTTTAGACAATTTACTAGTAAATAAATATCATATAATTGTATATCAGTGGTTTTATTACTGCGTTTATTTTCTTTGGTCAGATAGTTGTATACATATGAAAAATATGTCTTCAGACATTTTTCACCAGTGATAAGGTGCCATTTGTTTTACTAGCTATACAAATGCATCTTATCATCTGTATAGAAGGTATGCTGTCAATCCTGCTAACGCTAAACATAAAAGACACTTCAAAGAATATGTAAGGTCCACGAAGAACTCCATATTAACTGTACATTATTACAATATTTAGTGTTGCTATTCATTTCTTATAACTCACAGTGAAAACATAGATTTCCTATTGATAACATTGCTTTGTCTTGTTATTTTGAAATAACACCTCTCAAACTTGAGCTCTTGTACTGTTCTGTAATGAGTTCTTTAGGAGTTCCAAGAAGCATCGCTCCAATGACAAATGTAGTTGAAGCTATTTGCTTTCCTCTACAAAAGGCTGACATGTAAACATAAAAAACATTTAATACAAAATTCTGCTTTAAAACACTGTACAGGCATTTTAATAGTTGCAAAAGGTAAACTATGCCAGTACGTCACTGTAAATAATGGAAATCACTGAAATCCTTTAAAAAAATGAAGACTGTCCTAAAATATGTCTAACTGTTTATAGGGAATACTTTCAGATGCAAACAGCTTAATGTATGGGGAAGCGTAATAACTGCTGTCCTGATTTGATTCGTTATTAGAATGGTAACAAGATCACCATAAATATCAACGACAATCATATCAACATATACTGCCCTATCTTATGGACACAAGAATAATAATTTGTTCCTTAGTTAAGAATCAGTGTAGGACTGAGAGTCCAAGAGGGAGAGTTACAGGAAACATTTTCATCTCTCTCAAACGTAGAGTATTGAGAATTTCCAGGAAGCACAATGAGCAGTCATTTTGCCTGGATTATACACAGTTCCTGTTTATTTATATATACAAAGAAGACAGTCGGTGCATAAAAATTGATTGGAATGTTTATATAGTTCAGAAATATATAAATAGCATGTTCAATGCATTTGCAAAGAAAATTCAGATCTCTGTGCTAAACATTTTATGTCATATCTATACAGATATATGTCACCTATTATCTTTTCAAACGAATTCTTAGTAGCTTATCAAATGGCTTACAGTATTTAAAACAGAACCCAATGGTTTAATTGATAAACAAATTTTAACATCACTCTCTTAACACAACGCTGAATCAAACGCTGGTTCTAAGTTAAATCTATATAATAACGTACATTTAACATATTTAGAAAATATATATGCTAGTTATTGTCATCTAATACAAACAATTCTTTCTTGTCTAATTCCGCACAAACTGAAAGTTCTAGGCTCAAAAATGATAAAATGTATCAAATATAGTTAAATGAAAGCGTCAGAATATTGCTTGCTTCTATGATTGCAGTAGATCGTTCCAAATATTCTTTCAGAACAAGAATTCATTAGCTTTTATAAGATTGGAGCATATTTTGTAAGTAATTAATTTTAAAAAGATAAAGTCGATAGATTTTCATGTCTGTTTTACATCCTATAGTTTAAAACTGTTAACACAGGACCATAAATTGACTGTACTGACTAGCAAATCTTCAATTAGAATTCTTTCCACTGAGCAACAACAGCCTTGAAGTTCCGTAATAAACTCGTCTGAATAGCATAGACATTCCTTGTTGAATAAAGAACATTAAAGTATAATCAAAATATAAAAATAATTGTTTAAATTTCTTCGTCAAATATTGAGTAATCATCCTAAGAAATCAGCGGTGGTTCGTGTAAAAATGCTGATGAAGGAATGTTTAAACGACAGGAGTGTATCAATTAATGCAGTTATTTCAATGGATGACAAGGCAGTCTGAAAGACAGCTATATTCCCTGCTGCAGTAGAAGAGAGAAGGTTTGACCTCCTAATATGACTTAGGATAATGATTTCTATGGAAAATGTGCAGCTACATTTGGACATCACATTTGTAAACGATTGAATAATGAAGATGAAATTGCGAGTTATTCAACTGATGATATATTAAGAATACGGAAAATTACAATAGTCAATAAGCTATGGAGAAGAAGCAAAATGTGGACTTTTTGTATTTGACATCTATGTGTAACCTTGACCTTGGTGTAGCAACCTGGTAGAGCTATGTGCACATCGTCTCGATCATTTGATCCAAGTTATTATAAAAACTTTCAAGCAGTTTAAAAGTTATGGAGCGGACACGAAATGCGGACTTTTTTATATATGACCTTTACGTGTGACCTTGACCTTCAGAATAGCGTCCTAGTTGTTGTGCTCTGCACATCGTCTTATAATGCTGATCACTTGTGCCAAGTTGTTTTAAAAACTTTCAAGCAGTTTAATAGTAACGGCCCGGACACGAAATGTGGACTTTTTATATATATGACCTTTAAGTGTGACCTTAACCTTGGTGGTTAGTGACCTAGTTAATGCACTCTGCACATGGTGTCATAATGATTATCATTTGTGGCAAGTTATTTTAAAAAACTTCCAGGCAGTTTAATAGTAACGGCAAGGACACGAAATGTGGACTTTTATATACGACTTTTAAGTGTGACCTTGACCTTGGGGATAGCGACCTAGATGTTGCTCTCTGCACATCATCTCATAATGGTGATCATTTGTGCCAGGTTAAGTTTTCCAGAGTTTAAAAGTTATGGAATGGACACGAAAACATTAAGAATGGACAGACGGAGGCCATTCATATAATGACCACTCCGCCACGCGGCAGTGGACTAATACTTGTGATTATGCAATAAGGTTAATTGTTCTTTATGTATATCTTGCCCTTCTGGACCTCTGTCTTCTCTTATATATGTATTTTCTTTAATGTAACATGAAAAGTGTTTTTATTACACGTGTTTGTTGAGTAGAATATGTAACAGTATATAGGCTTAGACATAACAAATTTGAATGAACTGAGAAATACTTAGTTCCCTCTTGCTGTAACTACACCACATCTGTTCATGCATCAACGCTTCGATATTTCTGACACGATCATTGCAGGATAGCAATAATGCATTTGTAACGTAATCTAGACTTGTTTCATATAATGTCCATTATATACTGTAAATTACTGAAGAAAAAAAACCCCTTTTTTATTGACTCTTTTTAGAAGCAGACACAAACAAATGAAGTAACAAAGAACTATTTCACTATTTATATACTTTTTTATTATTTCCTTTTCATGATTCAAGCACTGGCAATAATAAGCAGCTTTAATATTACAGCAGAATATCAAGTTTTTGAAATGTTTACCCAAAAGCAACCTCTGTTTTGCAATCATTTTAAGAATTTTCATGGACAGAAATTTCACACAATCTAAATTATAATTCAACTACTTCATTTTTAAGAATATTTTAATTAAACTACTTAATATTTAAATATATTTTAAAAGTATAAACGTCCATGCATGCAAGTTCAGTTATGAGTCAAAATGGTAGTTTGATGCAAAGTTACATTAAATTTTAACATTTTAAGTTCATGATTTTAGCAAATGCCACAGTGACTGTTAGATGACAATATGATTTCACATTACGAGACAAGCAAAGCAATGAGAAAAGTCTTTAGGCAAACCTGATTTATTTTAATGTTCTCAAAAGTTTCCAAGCTGTTCAATTTCAATATTTTCATTATGGAAAGATATGTTCGTTTACGTATAAGTTAGTGTTTAAACACCAAGTGGCTTAATACCTGCAATTATGTTTAACCGAGAATGCTAATTTACCCAAATTAATTGTCAAAGATTCGAAAAATACTTGAATGCAATTGGACCAAATTTGAAACTTTCGATGGTCGATTCTGAGATATTTTTCATTATGGGACTTTTTGTGAACTATGTTACTCGGGAGTGTTTTCTGTTTCCAACAAAGCACTCTGCCTTATATGTAAGAGCTTTCCCACAGTGTTTTTCAATTAATCAGAAAGTTTGTGACCCTTGATTTTTCTGGAACCTGTCGACTGCCTTCCTAATATAGCCTAAGTCGGTGACGAATCAGTTTCAGTCTAATTAAATTGCCTTCTCGTAATCTTTTCGTATAATGATAAATGTTCCTCTTGAAGATTTGTTATTTGTAACGGAGACACAACACATAAGGTCTTGCATACACACACTAAAACAATCAAGCATATAACTAAACAGTGACAGAAGCAGCTAATATATCAAGTTGCATCGTCAAAAATCCTCGGCATCGACATAAAAACTGTGATGTTTGAACCGATTTTATCCTAAACTTGCAGTTTTGTCTTACTCAAAGTCAATAACTATCGCAGACTGACAAGGTCAGGTCACATTTAGAATAACCAGAGAGAAATATTGATAGTGTTAAGAAAACTTTTATGCTGCGTAAGATCATCTAATATTTTATGCCACAGTGCATCTTTTGATTTTAAATTGTCCCAGGAAACAAAAAAAAGAAAAAAGGTGGAAATTATGGATACTCCTAATAATTCTATTGAAATAATTTGTCCTGTCTAATCGAGCTAACTATCCAAAGATATGCCAGGGGTTTTACTTCACTTCAGACAGCTCTAGGTTTTATTTGTTAATTAATTCTTTTTATAAGTATTGATTCCTTTAGAACAATTTATTAACTTTCTTTATTATTCAGCGAAAGGAAGGACGGATAATTCAGAAATTTGTCATATGAAAAAAAACAAAGACATTAAAGATAAAGACATTATACACGCCTGATACAACCTTTAGTTCTTAGGTGCAGAAGCTCATTCAGCAGTGAATAACAGATTGCGATGTAGTTCTACTAGTCACCTTTTAAAAGAAAGTGTTTTAAAATGCTGGCAGGAACCATCCTGCACTTTTTGGCCTACCCTCCTTCAACTTTGATGCAATTGCCACTTTAAAATCTAGGACTTGACAGAATTTACCGTAAAGAACAATACAAACATGATAAAAGTAATCATTTATACTATATATTCATCCGTAAATTGATCTCATATAATGATGTAGTCATCTGATAACGTTTTCCATTGCTAAGATAATGTATAACCATTACATTCTCAGAGCGAGGCCATTTTTTTATTTCATTATTATTCATACAACTAATGTAATACTATTCTATTCTCTCACATAATTAATAAGTCTTTGGTACAATAACTGCAAACGATAGGTCGAAAAGTTTATTCTAAAACTACTTTATCATTTCCCAAAACATGCAGGATTGGAGAGAAAAAAGGTAATTCAGTGTTTTAAATTTAAAAGGATAAATTCAACTGTAAACCAAACGGTTTTAATGACAACAATAAAATTTGTTTTATTTTTCTTATGTGTCAATTAAATCTAGTCAAGGAAATTTATTCCATCGTCTAGTCTGATAAAAATAACAGTTTTTCTGATTTTCTTAAATGAGCAAGGCACATTAACCGATCATTTTACCAACCCTTGTATTACTCTAAATCTTAACTGTCTGAAACATTAGTTATCATTGCAAAGAAGATCTTAATTTGGGAAAACAACGGTATTGGCGCATCAGTATAAAGGAGCACACGTCGTTTGACAAATTCGTAAAACAGAAATCGTTTTAGACATCAGTAAACTTTAAAAATGGTTACTATAGGTCTGTCAAAATAATTCTAAAATAAGACAGGTTTCATTTAGATTATTTGTCTCTGTATTGTTTCAGTTTGATTATGCTAACAAGAAAACCTATAACTCCACAGGGAAAACCTTAATCTGAGGTTTTATTATTCAGTTCTTGTTTGTTCAATTTTCTGACATTGCTAGGTTGTTTCAGCTCTATAATACCGCCACAATAAACACATGAAAAGACTAACATTACTTGTTTCTCTAGAGAAATCGGAATTTGAAGTGTATACAACATACAATGATTGAAGTTGGTGTTGCAATAGCTAGAGAAATAACAATTCAGAGATACCCCTGTATTGTCCATGTTTTAATCAATACGTTGCATGCTCTACAGTTATAATATATAAGTGTTTGTGTACAGTATGGATCTGCATTTGTATGTCCTTGGATTGTAAACTGTACAGTTCAGTTCGCAATGTCCAGCAATATCCATTTATCAAGTGTAATATTGTTTATAAACAATACAATTGTAAAAAAAGAGCAAAAAGAAACAAAAACAAAAAACGAAAAAATAAAAAAAACAACAACAAAAATTTGTCCTCTTTTTGCAAGATTATCAATTTAATGAAATAACCAACACTGTCCTTCATTTACTTTATAAAACTGAACAAACTGTTATAAACATTTATAACTGGAAAATGTCGGAGATCAGATTTATAAATAAATAAGGTCTTTTCTATACATACATTTGTTCAAAGATCTATGAACGAACTGAGATATATGTTATCTAATCTGCCTTTTTTCAGGACATTGTTTTGTAAGAAAGAATATGGATTCAATTTGTTCGAAAACTCTTCCAATTTCAAAGATTCTCACAGAATTAAATGAAACTTGAAGAATAAGGGACAAAATATTTTAATACCGTAAATTGTTTTTTTTTAATTAGGTTCTTAAACAACGTGGGACAAAATGTTTTAATACCATTAATAGTTTTTTTTCTTAAAAAAAGCCGAATGTATTACCTCTTTCGGAATAAAGAAGTTGATTCTTATATTTTAAAGTATTATATTCCTTTCTGAGTTAATCACATTGGACAAGAAACGTGTAATTGTGACCTGGTGACCACTCCGACTTTTAAGTTAACTGAATTTTGTTACTGCTTGACACTTAATCAATAACAAATTCAGAACACCAAATAAATTCACTTCAATCATTTCAGTGCAAAGAATGTTATTGCCGTATTGGGTGAAAACTTTATAAGCGCAAATAACAACATTGTTATTTCTAACACTTCTCCTGTCTAGACTAAAATATTTTAAAAGTGTCAATATTTAATAACATAAATAAATAGTTTCTTTAGTGTTTGTTAACAGATTCTGCAGCTTGTTTTTGTTGTCTTAAACGATTTTAACACCGACAAAACATGTGAATGTGCAGTCTATTCCTTATTTATATAATTTAAAAATATGATGTTTTGTACTGTGTATGGTAAGCTATGCTTAATTTTTATTCATTTTTTAAATATTTTTCTAAGACATGAAACTTGTACCATCTTTTAATTTGTTCATTTTTTTCCAAGTTAAAAATGTTTTAATTAATCAATTAATTACAAATCTGCCTGTAACTAACGGTCAACCTTTTTCTCGTCGATATGCAATCAAAATACAATTAATCATATGTTAATATGATTGTTGCTACTCTTAGTTCAAATAAAAATCCATTTAAAAACAACAACAAAACAATGTAGCATTGACAATTCATAAATCATATATCAGCAGTTATAAATGTCCCGGAAACTACCAAAACAGAATCAATAGTGAGCCCTGAATGTCTTATCTATCCAGATCCACCTTTTGTCTGTCTTTCTTCAGGTTTGTGAGATGTCACTGCGATCTCATTTAAATCATTAAATTTATTTTGAAACAGATTCGAACACCGTTCAATGATAAATCAACTGGTTGTGCATAGGCCTTGATCTTTTCACATCATATCTGCATAATCTAGAAATTGCAGCCTTTGAGAATAAACTTGACATTTTTACCTCTTTTTTTTCTTGAGATTATTTCGTATGGGCCTCACAAGTATACTCCAATATGTTTTTAACATCATACAAAAAAATATAACTGGATTAGAAGTCATAATTGAGATCAATTATGACTTTGTATGAATTTTCTTACTATTATCCGGACAATATTTAGTCTAGATCTTCCCTCCAAAAACACGATAGATTACAGCGATTAAAATACGTTCGTTCCCTCGTTTATTGTTTGTTAATTAAGTTTATCATAGTACTGACAATACTGACAGAAATACTTGCTGAAAATTGATTAAACAAAAAAAGTAGTGTAAACTCATTTCAGCTTTCACACTTTTAAATAGAAATAATAAAGGTTTAGGAAAAGCTACCTTAATGGCTTCCGACCCTATAGCAGACAGACGAGTAGATTACAAGATTTGAATATGATTATTCTCACAATTGCAGTAAGCAACCAGAATTCTGCATGAAATAAAATTTATTGAATAAAATTGGTACAGCTTTATGCAAGAAACAAATCTGTACAGACTGATTTACTTTGATCTGGTGGTTTAAGAGGAGCTGTCGTTTCAAATAAATGTGACGGCTCACAGGACACGAACGACAGACGGCTTGCGATCACAATAGTTCACCATGAGCAATTCGTTCATTTTGATATTGCTTCAAGAAATGAAAGACAGTTTAATTACAGAGTTAGTAACACAATTTCTTTATTAAAAGAAAAAAAAACCGATTATGTTATAAACGAAAAAAAAAGGATTCCTACTTACCCTATTCTTGGATAAATCACGTTATATACGGTGTACATTAGTGCCGGAGACAATAATAATTATAAAACATATCTTATTTTGATGCTGCTGACGCTACAGACGTTGACGGGAGAACGATCTTGTTAAAATATGTTTCAAGGATAGAATATGTCAAGTGTTATGGAATGTGCCGAGCTTTTCTCGTATGAGAAAAGGTGTAAATTGATTTCTTTCGTAATTACCAAACCTTGGTAAAATATAACTCTAGTACAATTTGAATTTCATATTATTACCAATAAGCATAATAATACCACATTTTACAATCTGAATTCAATATTATTACCAATAACCATAAGAATACCACATTTTACCATCTGAATTCAATATTATTACCAATAACCATAAGAATACCACATTTTACAATCTGAATTCAATATTATTACCAATAAGCATAATAATACCACATTTTACAATCTGAATTCAATATTATTACCAATAACCATAAGAATACCACATTTTACCATCTTAATTCAATATTATTACCAATAACCATAAGAATACCACATTTTACCATCTGAATTCAATATTATTACCAATAACCATAAGAATACCACATTTTACAATCTGAATTCAATATTATTACCAATAAGCATAATAATACCACATTTTGCAATCTGAATTCAATATTATCACCAATAAGCATAATAATACCACATTTTTCAATCTGAATTCAATATTATTACCAATAAGCATAATAATACCACGTTTTGTGGAAAGTGTAACAAGACAAACTTAAGCCGTAAAAAACCCGGAAATTGAAATATCTTTACTCCTCCATATTGTGTGTCAGGATTATTTCCCCGCGTATCAGTTAAAATGAAATTATATCATAAATGAATTTATGAACAACGAGTCTACAGTCTTACGATAAAAGAAAACTTAGTGTACTGTGATGATTTGTATTTGATTTTTCAGAAAATGAATCAGTCATTATATATAAACAATGATGTCATAGGTTTGAATCACTAGGGCATTTCAAACATGTCACATGTTGGAACTGCGTGTAGCATAAATGAAATTACCTAAATCTAATTTCCGTCAAATTAAGTTCCTCCTGTCATACGACGGAAATGAATAACTAGAACGTCCGTAATCTTTAACAAAGACATTTAATGAGACCCATACACCCCATGGATAAGTCAGAAACTGAAATTTGAAATTATTTTTAGAAACCTGAAGTTGAATATTCTTGAAAAAATTCAACAAGTTTGTCAGAGTGAGCATTGATCCCGAAACAATAAATTCGGTTTACTAATTTTCTATCCTTACAACAGTTCTGTCCTGCTTAAATAACGCAGGAGATAACTGCTTAAATAGAAGTAGAAATATAAAATTAAGAAGAAATTTTTGTTAACAACATAGTAAAATATTCAAAGTTTTGATTCTGATTTGTTTTATTTTCTCTGTCTGACAACTCATTATCCGTAAATACGATAGGATTGTTAAATATTGATCCTTCCAGCTTAAAGGAATGTCGTGAAATAATGCATTGTCTAGCACAGCAATTAAATTTTAAAAAAAAATGTTAATAAAGCTTGTCTCGGACAAAAACCGCGTATTCTACTTTTTGCTCAAATGTCAATAACAAGGCATTTATATCAAACAAAATCTATAATCCTGTCAATCCTGTTACGAAACAAGAGGGCCATGATGGCCCTATATCGCTCACCTGAATATGACTGCTTTTAACAAAGTTGCTATGGACCTGGTTAATTGACCCCAGATGACCCATATTCAAACTTGACCTAGAAAATATTGAAACAATCTTTCTGACAAATTTCAAGGTTATTTGGACGGAAAGTGTAGCCTTTAGAGTGTTAACAAGGTTTTTCCATATTTGGGCTCTGTGACCTAGTTTTTAACCCCAGATGATCCATATCCAAACCTCAGCTTGAAATCATCAAAACAACCTTTCTGACAAATTTCAAAGACATTTGGACTGAAAATGTAGCCTCTGAGTGTTTACAAAGTTTTTCGATATTTAGGCTCTGTGACCTAGTTTTTTAATCCAGATGACCCATATTCAAAGTTGAGCTGGAAATCATAGAAACAACCTTTCTGACAAATTTTCAGGTTATTTGGAATTAAAATCTTAACTCTTGAGTGTTAACAAGGTTTTTCCATATTTGGGCTCTGTGACCTAGTTTTTGACCAAAGATGATCCATATTAGTACTTGAGCTAGAAATCATCAAAACAACCTGTCTGACAAATTTCCAGGATATTTGGACTGAAAATGACTAACCTCTGGATAGTTTAAATGGTTTTAACATTTTAGGGCTCTGTGTCCCTGTTTTTGATCCCAGATGACCCATATCCTAATCTGGGCTAGAAATCATTGAAACAACCTTTCTGACAAATTTCAAGGACATTTGGACTGAAAATGTAACCTCTTGAACATTAACAAGGATTTTCTTCTTTTTGGCCCTGTGTCCTAGTTTTTGACCCCAGATAACCCATATTCAAAACTTAGCTAGAAATCATTAAAACAACCTTTCTGACAAATTTCATGGTTACTTGAACTGAAAATGTTACCTCAAAGCGTGTTAACAAGGTTTTTCCATATTTGGGGTCTGTGACCTAGTTTTTGACCCCAGATGACCTTTATTCGAATCTGAGCTAGAAATCATTAAAACTTTTTTTCTGACAAATTTGGAGAATATTTGGACTGAAAAGTAGCTTATAGAATGTTAACAAGTTTTTTTCTATTTTTGGGCTCTGTGACCTAGTTTTTTAATCCAGATGACCCATATTCAAATTTAATCTAGAAATCATTGAAACAACCTTTCTGACAGATTCCTGGTTATTTGGACTGAAAATATTACCTCTAGAGTGTTTACAAGGTTTTTCCATATTTGGGCTCTGTGACCTAGTTTTTGACCCCAGATGACCCAATTTTGAACTTGAGCTAAAAATCATCAAAACAACCTTTTTGACAAATTTCTGGGATATTTTGACTGAAAATGTAACCTCTAGAGTGTTAACGAGATTTTTCTATTTTTGGGCTCTGTGACCTAGTTTTTAAACCAAGATGACCCGTATTCGAACTTGAGCTTGAAATTATAGAAACAACCTGTCTGACAAATTTCCAGATTATTTGGACTGAAAATGTTACTTCTCCTTCTACAAGAAGATTTTCAAAGTTATCACTATATAAGCCTATGTAAAACAATGACCCTGGGTTGGGGCCAAATTTGACCCCAGAGGTATAATTTGAACAAACTTGGTAGAGGTCCACTAGACAATGCTACATACCAAATCTTAAGGCTCAGGGCCTAGTGGTTTCAGACAAGAAGATTTTCGAAGTTTTTCCTATATAAGCCTATGTAAAACCAATGACCCCAGGGTGGGGCCAAATTTGACCCCAGAGGTATAATTTGAACAAACTTGGTAGAGGTCCACTAGACAATGCTACATACCAAATACCTAAGCCTTATGCCTTACGGTTTCTGACAAGAAGAGTTTCGAAGTTTTTCCTATATAACTCTATGTAAAACTAGTTACCCCTGGGGCCGGGCCATTTTGACCCAGAGGCCATGATTTGAACAAACTTGGTGAAGGTCCACTAGACAATGCTACACACCAAATATCTAAGCTCTATGCCTTACGGTTTCTGACAAGAAGATTTTGAAAGTTTTTCCTATATAACTCTATGTAAAACAAGTTACCCCTGGGGCCGGGCCATTTTTGACCCAGAGGCCATGATTTGAACAAACTTGGTAGAGGTCCACTAGACAATGCTACACACCAAATATCTTAGCTCTATGCCTTACGGTTTCTGACAAGAAGATTTTTAAAGTTTTTCCTATATAACTCTATGTAAAACAAGTTACCCCTGGGGCGGGGCCATTTTTGACTCAGAGGCCATGATTTGAACAAACTTAGTAGAGGTCCACTAGACAATGCTGCACACCAAATATCTAAGCTCTATGCCTTACGGTTTCTGACAAGAAGATTTTTAAAGTTTTTCCTATATAACTCTATGTAAAACAAGTTACCCCTGGGGCGGGGCCATTTTTGACCCCAGGATCATAATTTGAACAAACTTGGTAGAGGTCCACTAGATGATGCTTTATACCAAATATCAAAGCTCCAGGCCTTGTGGTTTCTGACAAGAAGATTTTTAAAGATCCAAGTTTCAAAATCTGTTTTTAGCTCCTGTGACCCAGAAATGCAATGGACCGGAACCATTTGAACAAACTTGGTAGAGCTTCATGCAAGGAACATTCTAGGCAAGTTTCATTAAATTTTGCCCAGTGGTTTCAGAGGAGATGTCGTTTGAATGAATTGTGGACGACGGACGGACGGACGGACGGACGGACGCCGGACAATCAAGGATCCTAAAAGCTCACATGAGCATGCTCAGGTGAGCTAAAAAATAATCAAAGATATGAACTAGAAGGGACTTTTGTCACAAAAACATATGTCTCCCCCACGCACCCACCCATCACTATGTACTCTAAGGATGTAACAGCGGCATATTTTTTGGTATGCAGGGTGAAAGTCAAAACGTAAGTTGCAGTTGGTTTTAACAGATTTAATAGATGGAGGGGAAGCTGAAAAGTGATGAAGAAATGAGGAAATACTTCATGTTTATACAATCAGAAAGTAAAAATATTGGTTACCTAGTGACAACTGGTGTTGAACATCAGCGGTAGTTTAAGCCATCAAACACAGATGGAATTAGATCTATCAGTTGTTCATAGAGGCTCTGTGTTGATGTTGATCCGAATGTTTTCATATGTAATTGCATGATAGCTGTAATAAGTTGGCACAGTTCCAGATTGTACAACTGCAAGGTTTTTCACATATATGTGATCAATCAGCGTTTGTCGAATTGTAGTGGGAGTTGTAATAAGTTGATTGAAGTTAGTCATGGTTTGTTCGAGCTCATTAGCTGACACTGGAGCATTAAAGTCACCGAGAACAATTATTTGTGAAGTTGGTTTATTGTTAAGAATCAAACTGAGCTGTTCACAGACATAATGCAGGTGAAGTTGTGGAGGTTTATAAACATTCAATACTGATATAGACGGAGATGTTGTGTGAACACCAACGCATTCAATATCAGCCATAGAAGCATCAATGTGCATAAAGTCAAAGTGTTGGTGGCCAAAGATGCCAACACCTCCTCTTCGACTGGTTGTTTTGGTGTGTTGGCCTATGAGTGAACACAGCTTGGTATCGTGTATTGGGGGGTTGAACTATATCACTAGCTCTTGTCCACGTTTCCTGAAGTGCTATAATATCAGCCTGGTGGAAAAAGTAATTGTTTTTAATGTCATGAAATGGGGGTGGGGGTGAAAGCCGGACAAGTTTTTCTGTTTTTAGCTTTGGTGGCCATTTTGTGCAGCGAACCGGAACATGCCGGCGATATGCACAACTAGGGTTGGTACTGATCACGCCTGTGAAGTTTCGTCGAAACCAGTCAGCAGTTTGGCCTGTGAAATTCGTTTTTTTTAGCTCTGACGGCCATTTTGTGCAGCGAAGCGGAACGAGCCGATGATGTGCATAACTAGGGTTTGTACTAATCAATCCTCTGAAGTTTCGTCGAAATTTCGCCAGCAGTTTGACCTGTGAAAGTCTGACAAGATTTTTCTATTTTTAGCCTGGTGGCCATTTTATGCAGCGAAGCGGAACCTGCCAGCGACATGCACAACTAGGGTTGATACTGATCACTCCTGTGAAGTTTCTTTGAAATCCCGCCAGCAGGTTGACCTGTGAAAGCCGGACAAGCTTAATGCGGACGGACAGACGGACGGACGGCGAAGACAAAAAGAATATGTCTCCCAAAATTTTTGGGAGACATAATTATATGAAAACATCAAGAAAGTGAGAGTTGCCGTGTTAAAAAAACTTGCTTACAGTCAACCTTCAATGGAAAACTGGTTTTGTTTTATTTTAGAATAAACTGATAAAATGCATTATTTGAAGTCCTTTGATATAAGACAGGTATATACATACGAGGGGTGATTCAAAAGTTCGCGGAATTTATCTCTAAATCATTTATTTTTTCACCGAATCACATTAAATTTCGCATAAATATAATTCAACGTATTTTAACTAACATTTTCGTTTAGTTTATGGAATATGTGTAACCGGAAGAATATAAATGGTCTCCATAGCAACCACGGTTAGGTGACTTGAAGCAGGCCAAAATATTTCGTTTTACTAATTCACTTCAGACGATAGTATGTTTTCAAATGTTGCTCAATTTTGGCGCGAACGTAACTGACGTTAGAATGACGTGTTGACGTCATTTCCTATAATTTTGATTACATTACGTTGAACCGTTACTCCACAGCAGCGAGTTGTCGCCATGTCTTCAACTTCTTCCGCGACGTCAACAAGTGAATTGGAGCTACGCGCAGTTGTGAAATTTTGTGTTGGACTCAAACTTACACCAGTTGAGACGTTGAATCAAATTAAAAACTCGCATACATTACAACCTTGTGGTAAATCGTTTGTCTACAAATGGCATGAGCGATTTCGGAACGGCAGAAAATCGGTACTTGATGACGATAGAGCAGGTAGACCAGCATCCGCTATGACGACGAGCAACGCAACGTTAGTGAGAGAGCTTTTGGACAACGACCGGCGCTTAACGGTTAGGGGTATTGCAGAGGAACTCTCCCTATCGTATTCTACTGTGCAACGAATTCTTACAGAAGAGCTAAATATGTCCAAAGTATCTGCGCGTTGGGTGCCCAGACTTCTGACTGATGAAAACAAGCAGCGGAGGTTAGAATGTTCTCAGCAATTTCTGGATCTGTACGACGCACAGGGTGACGAGTTTTTGGACAAAATCATCACGACAGACGAGACATGGTTATACCATTATGATCCAGAGTCGAAACAGCAGTCGTCCGTCTGGAAGTCACCAGACACACCTCCACCAAAAAAGGCCAGGACAACACGCAGCTGCAAAAAGGAAATGTTCATCTTCTTCATGGATAGACAAGGGCTTTTGCTTCAACACAAGGTGCGCGACGGATGTACCGTAAATGCCGACTATTATTCAAAGGTATGCCGCATTTTAGTCATACAAACGATCAACACTTATATATTATTTTTATAACAAACTAATATTTTACAGTATGTATTGTTTCAAATAACAAAATATATAAAAATATTATTTAAAATGTGCCGCTTTTTACTTTCTTAAACTTAAATTATTTCATGTTTTCCCGTTTGTTTGTTTGACTTCAGGTGCTTAGACGCGATCTGATACAGGCTCTGCGCCGCAAGCGCCCCCTGTTGGTACTGGATGATGTTATACTCCATCATGACAACGCTCCAGCACATCGGGCACAGAGTACAGAGTTAGAGATTTCACTGCTTGGTTTCAGTCTCTTACCACATCCGCCGTACAGCCCGGATCTAGCACCGATGGACTTTCGTCTGTTTCCAGATATGAAGAGGGAACTCAGAGGCCAGAGATTTGAAACAACATTAGAGCTACGCAATAAGGCTCGTGAAGTAATCTCTTCATTCAGTCAGGATTGGTTTAAGGTAACATTTATGCAATGGGTACAAAGGCATAGGAAGTGTGTAGCGACGGGCGGCGATTACGTCGAGAAGGTGAATCGTACGCTAGAATTTGACCGTTAGTGACGTCGACGTCGTGATGGCGTGCGTCAAGTGCCGGTCATGTATACAATTCAAATATGTACAAACGATTTATTAGTAAATGTATTTCAATGAGATTACGGCTCTGCTTTAGTATTGAGTAAACGTATCGAGTGATGTAATTTTTGTGTTTGTATTGTCTTTTCCGTTCTAGTAATAAAGCAATTCCGCGAACTTTTGAATCACCCCTCGTACGTGTGTAATTTTAGTAATTCTAGTTTTTATATCTGCGTAATTTTTAAGGTTCTTCAGGTTCATGGACTTGAATGTAGCTCTAAAAATCATCTTTTATAGTTTTCTGTCGTGAAAGAAACTACACGTTGGGTATTTAACAAGAGGGTCATGACGGCCTTTTCATCGCTCACCTGAGTGCAGCTGCAACTAATTTCATTCCCACGCCAAATTTCTAAACTCCAGGCCTTGTGGTTTATGTCAAGGTTTTTCTTTAGTTTTAACCTATGTAGTCTATACAAGTGACCCTTCAGGTAGGGCTATATTTGATTTTTAAGCCTCGATGACCATGACACCAGTGGCCTAAAATCCAACCCAAGGGTAGATGTCATTGGTACATACATACAAAATATCTAACATATCTGTCGATAAATGAAGACGTTATGGGAAAGGTAGAAAATATAATTTTAGCCTCAGTGGCCTTAACCTTGACCCCAGTGATTGGCATATATTCATGCAGAGTACCTATAAACCAAATATCCAAGATATCGGCCAATAAATAAAGGCTCTGTGACGAAAAGTAGAAAAATCTATTTTAACCTCGTTGACACCAGAGGCAGAGCCAATTTTGACCCCAGGGCCAAGATTTGAACAAACTAAGTAGAGGTACAATAGACCATGTGGTGTCTGACAAGAGGATTTTTTCCTATGCAATTCTTTAAAAAATCAAGTGACCCCTGGAGCAGGTCAATTTTGGCCCCAGAAGCATAATTTAAACAATCTTGCTAGAGTATCTCTAAATAATAACCCAAGCTAAATACCTAAGCTCTAGGCCTTGTGGTTTCATAGAAGAAGATTTTCAAAGTTGTTCCTATAAATACCTATATTAAATCAAGTGACCCCCGGGGCTGGAGTATTAATGACCCGTTGGGTATATTTTAAACAATATTTGTAGATGACCTCTAGGTGAATCTGTATACAAAATATCAAACCCAAAAGGACAAGAAGATTTTTTATATGTTTTCGCTATAAAAGCCTAGGTAAAATAATGTTGCAGTTAAGACGGGGACACTTTTGACTCTTGGTCCATAATATGAACGATGTCTATTAGCCGATGCTACATGCGTTTCTGGAATAGAAAATTATTAAAATTATCACTTTTAAATTCTATTTTCAGCTCCTATGTTCCAGATCAGCAATGGACTGGAAGCATTTGAACAAATTTGATAGATCTTCATGCAAGACACTTTCCAGGCAAGTTTTATCAAAATTGGCCTAGTGGTTTCAGAGGAGATGTCGTTTGAAGTAATTGTTGACGACAGACGACGAACAGCCACATATCCTAAAGGCTCACTAGGAGCACTACGTTCTCAGGTGAGCTAAAAGAATAAACTAGAAGTTTTTTGTGAAAAACGCATGTCTTCCCCTGCACCCGATGAAAGGAAGGCCAAGGAAGAGATATCACCTTTCCGAAACAGAAGCCTCTGTCATTTATTATGGTATAAAGAACAATATATATAGCTTCAATACAGTCCATGTTGTTAACATATATATGGTCGAGAAGTGTCTTTCCAGCAGTGACCTTGACCTTTGACTTGCTGACCCCAGAATCACGAGGGTTCTTTTACTCGATAAGGGTAATCACCCTATGAAGTTTGAAGGGTCTGGGTGAAATAGAACTCCAGTTATTGAGCAGAAACAATTCACACTCTTCGGGCCCCTGTGACTTGACCTTTGACCTACTGACCCAAAAATCAATAGGGTTATTTTACTTAATAAGGGCAATCACCCTATGAAGCTTGCTGGCTCTGGGTGAAATAAAACTTCATTTATCGTGCGGAAATGGTTTTCACTCTTCGGGCCCCTATGACTTTGACCTTTGACCTACTGACCCCAAAATCGATAGCGTTCTTTTACTGAATAAGGGCAATCACCCTATGAAGTTTGAAGGCTCTAAAAAAAATAAAACTCAAGTTATTGAGCGGAAACGGTTTACACTCTTCGGGCCCCTGTGACCTTGACCTTTAACCTACTGATCCCAAAATCAATAGGTTACTTTTACTCAATAAGGGCAATCATCCTATGAAGATTGAAGTCTCTGTGTGAAATAGAACTCCAGCTATTGAGCGGAAACATTTTACACACTTTGGGCCCTTGTGACCTTGACCTTTGACCTACTGACCCCAAAATCAATAGGGTTCTTCTACTCAAAAAGGGCAATCTTTCTAAGAAGTTTGAAGGCTCTGGGTCAAACAGTAGTCCGGTTATTGAGTGGAAACGAAGTGTGACAGACGGACAGAC
The DNA here is from genome assembly GCA_012932295.1 of Cyclina sinensis. Taxonomy (NCBI): domain Eukaryota; kingdom Metazoa; phylum Mollusca; class Bivalvia; order Venerida; family Veneridae; genus Cyclina; species Cyclina sinensis. Next base: position 21,304,679 of record JAAONU010000003.1, on the reverse strand, counting down.
GGACAAGCCAAAAACAATATGTCTCTCCCAACGGGGGGGGGGAGACATAAATAGAAAACATAACCTTTTGTAAGATAGTTGTAGGGCAATGCATTGCGGACATGTATGTGTATCTTGTTGAAAGGCTGTGTTTTACAAATATGATGTGTCTTCTATGGAAGTCTTGGACTTCAATTTTGACTTGTGACTAATGACTTATGACATCACTTATGACTTCGAAGAGATTTTGGCGCGCATTTCGACAACCTGCTTAGAAAAGGTGGCCGATGACAACGATTCGAATGAGGTCACTTTTTTAAAAGTGGTAAATTTAACTGTTTTTGGTAAGTAGTTTCCCAAAATGATAAAACATAGCAATGAATGTCATCAGCTGCTGTAAGATTACTATTTATTTGTTTTACAGTATAACATGCCATTGCGTCCCACAGGAATAAAGATTGGCAGTATACTTAGAGAAGTGACAAATACTAACCAGTTTTAATGTACAAGTCACAAGTTATAAGTCATAAGTAACAAGCTGAAAGTCACAAGTTTTAAGTCATAAGTTGTAAGTCACAAGTTGAAAGTCATAACTCACTTGAAGTTGTTGTTGTTGTCCAGGAAATGTTTACCTAAGGTCACACAGCTTTTCATTGGTTGAATTTTTTTATCAAGAGTTTCCTTAAATAATATTTATGTATGGTTTAAATTATATGTTTTTTATGAGTGAAAACTAAGAAAATAATAATACCAAAGACGAACAATATTATTAAATGTCTTTGTTAGTCTAGACATATACGTCGGTTCATTACAGCTTGACCTATTTTTTATCCAATGGAACAGCTATAAAATTCCATTAAACAAGGAAGTTTAGAAATTATATTTAGGACGCAATAGACATTTGACCTCTATACATTCTCTCATTTTTATATTGGTACAAAGACAGCAAAACATCTGATACAGATTTATGATAAGTAAAAGTGAGTGAACTTTCATAAAGATATTTTAATAAAAAAAAAACAAGTTTGAGAAAAAAATACTGAAAAAAGTGTTGTTGTTATTTTTTAAAAAGTCAATAAGAGAAAAGTGTCAGACTATTTCTGACTGTAACACCAAAACATAAGCTTGCTTCCAATATCGTATTACACGACTACAGTCTACAAGTTGGCTTCCTTTAAAAAGTAAGCCAAAGAGAGGTCAGCAGCTGTCGTCACTGAAAGAATGAATCTACTTGTTTCCAAGATCATTTTAATTTTTTAAACGTTCTGTGACTTAGATGATTATAAAAACTAGTAACCTAACTATTATTAATAGTTAATACCTTATTTGGCAAAATGACCGAAACTTACTATAATTAAGTTACTTCAAATGTTTTTATAGTGGCGTATCTATCATTTAAATAAATGAAACAAATTAAAATAACCTCATGTATTTCATACCTTGTAGAATCTTCTTATAAGCCCCTAAGGCTTTACTCGCCCCTTTTTTACAACAATGCATGTAGTTTTTAAAGCCAGAACTCCCATGTTAAGCTGCTGCTTTTTTAGGCTCATTAAGTTTTGTTTTCCCTTTCAAGCTTTTATTACACCTTTCTTAGTCCAAATATTTTACAAATAATCAGCGATAGTATCTGTTAATCTGGACTAAATATTAAAAAGGCGTAAATTTGATCCAAATCGAGGAAATGTAATTGTCAAAAATGCTCTGAAATTCGTGAAAAATATTTACCATTTTTTCATGACCATGGCTAAATATTAATTTGTTCAACAGGCTGCTGATGAGTTTCTCAGAAAAAAATTGCATTTTAGAACTTGTAGTTTTTAAAAAGTAGCATGCATTATAAGAAATGCATCCCTATAATTGTATTTTTTGTGTTTAGTTAAGGGAATACAAAATTATTCTGTACGTTTTGTTCATAATGGGCCGTTTTAACCATGGGCCGTTTTGACCCGATGTCAAATTTTGGTTTCGTTTAAATAAATTCGTATTATGATTCGGAGCATGCGCATAACTATCATTGTAGACTGGTTTTCGTGATTTTAGGCATAATATGAGATCATTAACTAAAATTTGATACGCAAAAATGGATGCCGCCAGCAATTAAAGCCAACACTGTGGAGAGGTCTGATGACCTCTCCAATAAATAGATGACTATGAACATTAATACACTATCGGGTATAAAGATGTCTTTGAAATTAACACTGATTGTACTAAATGACATATTTTCAAATGCTTATTTTCTTATGATGTGCCATTACAGTTCACATTTACAGGCATGTTTTCCCTTTTTCATGAAATTAGAAACTGCATTTATTCTTTAAATTAGGCAACATCAAGTTTTTATATACATGTATTTGTTTAAATACATGTCGCTAAAGGAATACTGCAAGAGTAATTATACAAACGTTAATTTTAACAGTAAAAGTAATTATTTTCAGTCTAAAATAATTTGATAAGAAAATCAAAGGGATCGTCTTATAATGACTTCTTATTGATATTTCTATCTCTTTCTTTTCTTTGACACCAATATCCGTTGACATCAAATAAGGAAACTGGTCATATTACATATAAATGGCGGGCTTAGTAGCTACCTGACAGAGGGAAATAAAAGTTCAGGAGACACGTCTTAAAATAAAGTCAAATTTGAAACAGCTAGACGACCAAATAATATCTTAATGTAACTCTTTAATTACAGTGTGTTTTTAGCGTACCTTAGTATGTAGTGCAAAAAACTGTCCTTATACTATAAATCAATCTTGTTAGAGTAAATGACAAGAACATACAAAATACAAATATGCTTTCTTGGAAACCATTCAAAACCATTCAAAAGCATGCCATTGGACAAACTTGGATTTGTTATTACTGCAAACTCGTAATTTATCGCAAAAGAAGCCACACCAGGATTTATGAATGCGTCCAGACGTTTTCGAGATTTTTTATATGAACTCACTAGTGCGCTAATCAGAATGCGTTCAATGACAGTCTTTGAAAACAAAGGAAGCATAATTCCCGTAGATGGCTGAGAGCTTTTGGAGCTGTAAGACAAAGACTAAAGCAGCCGTCTACGCTGACACATCTGTTTTGCCAAATGAAAAAAGTGGAGAAAAACATTGATACATTACTGCATTTAGAGCCAATTCTTATAATGCCTGTCTCTGAGACAAAATGGAAGCTTACGTAATAGCGAACCAACAGTGAGACGCAGACATATTTAGACTATTGTAAATAATCTGACATATGAAGAGAGAAATAGTTTGCTAAACGTCGCATTGCTGCTTTCGTGTAATGTTCACAAACACGTACTAAACCACAAGAAAATGCATGATGATTAATGTCTAGCCAGCAAAATGCTTCTTACACGGCCTGATAAAGATGCGACTGGGCGAACCGTCCTAGTATTTTTTTTTGCAACAAAAATTACAGAAATGTGCGTTAAATCTTTTAGTTCATGTACGTAGAGAAAAACACAAAGTTTGTGGAAACAAAGATATGTTGAAATATATCTCAACACATTCTTCTCTAGATGATATTGAAAGCAAACTCTACCTATATCGAACGGAAATTAAAAAGCCCATTTGATTATATATTCAAAAGCCCATATTCTTTGTCCTTACTTTTCTAATATAAGATGTTTTTCAGGCAATCTGTTGTATGAAGATCGATAAATGTTTTTCTGGTCCTGTTTCTGGATGAAAATGTGAAGAGTAACACGACAGATATTAACGCAACACCTTTATACCACATACAGACTGTCATTGTTTTTCGAGGTGATGTTAATGCAACAGCGGTACAGAAAACAGGCTTTGGGTTTGTAAATAAAGAAGTGTTGAGAGAAGTGTCAAGACTGAAATTGAAGGAAGTTACCATTTATTAGGAAATATGATAGCCATGTCAGTTTATTTTTTTCAAATATCTTTGGCTATTTACTAATAGTATTAATATCGAAGAACCTTGCAATATTTTATCGATGGAACTCAAAGCGGATGCTTTGTCGCATCTATTTTCCTTTTACGCCAGAAAAATCTTTACAACATATACCTCTGAATTCATTTAAATACATGATAGATGCTCCTTGTAATAGATAGCATATTTTTTCGCTTTGATCCTGACAATGTCTTGTCGTTTCAAAAATATTGTGAGACAATGTATGAGATATTTAATTTCCGCTATCCGTAACGGCCTATTGATGCGTACATGAAAAAGTAGCGCTAATGACTTATCCCTTAATCAGAATCGATGTTTCACTGAAACATATGTCGCTCATGTATATTTGCGCGCTATATAGATTACTATTTAACATCTGCTCATTGTTCTTTTTATAACCGCTTTGTCTAGGTCCCACAAGGAGAATAATCAATACAGGCGTATGTAAGGCATTTTGTGTGGAAAAAATAATGAAAGGCAATGCATTCTTAAACGTACTGATGAAAAACCAATGTGTATACTATCGACTTAATAGAACTATGAACCTGACTGTATGTGGGAAATAAGACTGTTAGGATATAAAATTGTTTGCATTTACAATGGGTGAAAGTAAGATCATACCATTGGATGAAAATGTAGGACAAACACATACCATTGGATGAAAATATAGGACAAACACATACCATTGGATGAAAATGTAGGACAAACACATACCATTGAACAAAATTGTAGGACAAACACATATACCACTGGATGAAAATGTAGGGTAAACGCTCGTATAATAAAAACAAAATGTTTTACAATTAGCGTCCTTTCAAATGACGACAGAAACTTGTGTTGAAGTGAAAATCGTTATAGACAAAGTGGATATAATAATACATCACATCGATATTACATATCACTTTAATTACCATAACCTTTCTCAAGACATCACTCTGCATATAGTGAACAAAACAGTAAACTTATACATGTAAAACACATCTTAGCGGTACTGTTTGTTATATAAAACACAGTAACTTAGCAAAACTGTCGTCAACAGCGGAATCATAGAAAAAAAAGAAGCTTGTCGTCTGAGATGTTTTCTGCAATAAAAAGTGGCTTCAATTCTGTATTTTGAATTAACGCCGGGTAAATAAAGTTGTCTTACATTTAACATCTTCACTACTTTCAACAGTCTCTTTTATATTTAAGCCCCAAAAAAAAAAAAAAAAATAAATAAATAAAGTAAAAAAAAAAGTGTGTCTTAATAACACCAAGCCTTTTTATAGGACCAGAACAAAATCGCAAAAGAATATTTACAGAGATGGTATTACGGAAACTGACATCGGTATTCACAAGAAATGTACGAGCAAAATCAACTTTTTCATAGAAATATTTTTGTTACACTTGTAAAAATACATATATGTTGTTAAAATATGGAATTGTGACTTGAAAATAAATCATACTTTTTTTCCCTTTGATAATTATAAAGTAAGGGAAAACTATGTTGTAAATGCACGCTTATATCCTATGTATACTAGAAATGATGTACAAACTATACATATCAGTTTAAATGTTGCAAATGTTGCAATATATAATACGACTGATATTGGTTGCAAACTGCTCAACGCTTGCATGACATTTCTCGTTGTCTACTGAGGCGAACTAGAATATGCATTGCATATGACTTTTCTCAATATCAAAATCAATTCTTTGCTGAAACATATGTTATACTTGTGAAACAGCACGCTTTACAGTTTATTGGCATGAAATATCAAAGTGCTACACTAATCCTAGACGAGTTATGGTCAATAGTGTCTCAATGAGGCACATCACTTCCTTTTGTCAATATAGGTCATCGAAAAGATATATTTGATACACAATTCCCTTCCAAATAAAGTCATATCATTCATTTGTAACCAGTGAATTGTAGACATGCTGATAGGTGTACTCTAACAGCATGCTGCAGTTTTTAACCTAAAAGGCCTATGAAATTATTATTATTATGTTTATGTTTATAATACTTCGATCTTTCATTTCTCGCTTAAGTCACCTCTCCCCGTTTTAAAAACCCAGAGTTTTACTCTGTTTTTTTTAAAGACAACTTATATGTACATAAAAATTCCTTCAAAATGTTATGTTATTGTTGTATTTCAACACAGTGTCAGAAGAAGAGAAACATCGTCTGAAAACACTAACAAAAATAGTTCAATTATGTCAGGAAATAGATATAAACTTCTTAGACCACTGCTGCAAATAATATCTTTGTAGTCATTAATGAAGAAAGAAAATAATATTGGACTCATTTAAAAGCCTTGACACAAACTAGTCTGACAAATAAATGTATGTGTATGCGCATATTTAGTTCTGCCTACCGCATTTATTGTGTTATAAAGCGCTAAAGCAGAGTTATACAATTTACATTTAAAATGTTTTCCTTTTAAAACGTACAGCAAACTTTAACGAGTGACTGAATCAATACCTTTTTGTATCTGTAAAACCGGCATAAACAGGTCTTTTCACACAGATTTGTTACCAAATGCATAAAGAATAAACGCATTATCAATTTTGGAATAACCAGCTCGAAACTCTGCTAGAATTCAGATGTTACACTTTCAGTCTCAGTAAAAATAGCAAGCGCTTGACAATTATATATATTTATATATCTCTCGCTTAAAATGTCAGGTAAGGCTATGCCACTATAATCTATAAATTCCTCCAAATGTTGAAAAATCTATCTATTTGTTCATATAAAGTTATAAAATTTCTACACCACGCATGTGGTAACATCAACTATCATATGCTGTAATGCCATACCACTTCAACAAGATAATCTTTAAATATGTGAAGATATTAAAAGCAATGAACTGAAAAAATCTTTAAAAGAAACTCATGATGATATTATTTTTTTGTAAACTATATAAGAATTAAAACAAACCATAAAGCACGATGACCTAATCACATTTGCTTTATAAATGGCAATTAAATTTATTGATATGGTAAAAGGAAACTATTCAGGATATTGTCTATGGACAAAACTGTCAAAACTGTAACAAAATAAGCTTGATTTTATTTTCTATCATGGAAATATCAACAACTACAAAGAAAAAACCCAAAAACGTTACGCCCTGGTCAAGATGTCAGTTCCCATGTTTAATCAAAAGCTTTCTCACAATTACACGTGTTTATGAGAGCAAGTCTTCCAATGTGACCTTTAACAAAGTCAATTCTTAATACAATTCCTGAAGAAATACAAATTTTGCCTCATGCAAAAACGAAACTTTGAAAATTACTTCAAATATATCTTCATAGTCAGATGAAGCAAATACATAAGCAAATTATTGAGCAAGAAACTTTTTTGTATTGCATTTGTTTCTCCTTCAAAGAAATCCGATGTTTTTATCAAGCAAAAGAGAAATCCATTTAACAAATCCATACGCATATAACCAAGAAACATTACAAAACTATACAGTGCTAAAATCATTCATATTACCACAACTCTGCAGATGTTGCAATATTTTAAACAAGGCAGTCTGTAGGAAAGCTATATCCCCTGGCGCAGTAAAACATTGGAATGGATAACAAGTGTGAAGAGAGAAGGTTACACCACCTAGTATGACAAAGGATAATGATTACTACAGAAAATAGACAGCTACATTTGGACCTCACATTTGTAAATGATGGAATCATGAAGATGAAATTGCGAGTTAATTTTAAAAGCTTTCCAATAGTCATTAAGTTATGGAGAGAAAAAATGTGGACGTTTTTATATTTGACCTTTACGTGTGACCTTGACCTTGCTGAAGCGACCTGGTTGTTGCTCTGTGCACATCACTTCGATCATTTGTGCCAAGTTATTCTAAAATACTTCAAGCAGTTTAAAAGTTATGGAGCAGACACGAAATGTGGACCTTTTTTATATATGACCTTTATGTATAACCTTTACCTTGCGGGATTGCAACCTTGTTTGTTGCACTCTGCACTTCGTCTCATAATGTTGCTCATTTGTGCCAAGTTATTCTAAAATACTTCAAGCAGTTTTATAGTAACGGAGCGGACACGAAATGTGGACTTTTTTTTTATATAAGACCTTTAAGTGTGACCTTGACCATAGGGGGAGCGACCTGGTTTTTGCACTCTGCACATCGTCTCATAATGTTGATAATTTGTGCCAAGCTATTTTATATACAAAATATCCTTGAGTTTAAAAGTTATAGAGCGGACACGAAAATGTTACAGACGGACAGACTGACAGACGAAGGCCATTCCTGTAATCCCCTCCCCGCTACGCGAAAGGGGATTGATAAATGGATAATGTGGAAACTACTTAACAGTTGCAAGATATCTGTAATTGTTTAGACGCACTAATGATTTTGCAGTGCATATAACTTTCTGCAATTTTTTGTTCACTGAAACATATGCCGCTAATGTATATTTTGCTAGCCAAACATTTTATCAGAAAGGTATATCAAAAACGTATGCATCGATTTCACGCTTTGGAAAATTCTGTTGTAGGCAGTTATAATAAATGTCCAAATTAGGCGCTGTGCGGGTGTTCTTAGATTGCTAAAAACATGCTCTTTTCGTTAACAATAATCATCGAGTATATCTAAAGAAATTCCGAATCGGCAGCTTATTAATTCCTATATGAAATGTTTTCTGGCTCACAACAGAATGTAATGCTGATTTGAGATACTGATATGAATTTCAAGATGTATAGATGACGTGTTCAGATAATATATGAAATGTTTCCTTTGACGTTTCTGAAAAATAATCAGATGATAAAAAAAAGGAAAAAGAATAAAGAAAAGTCTGACATTCACGGATATTTATCAAGTGAAGAAACCTAAAGGGAATCTTATTTTGCAAGACATATTTCGCCAGGCATGCTATTATGGTATTTTCCGTTAATTTGTACATGTGTTCTTGTATTGAACTTTCTTAAACAGCAGGGTAATAATAAATGAATATTGAGCCGGGATCAAGCAACAATTTTTCTACATTTATCTACATTATATGAAATTCATTGTGTTTTACGGACACTCTACTTTTAATAGCTTTACAAATGATGGAAATAAGTTTTTGTAATGTATTTAGTGACCCGAGGGAGTTTTCATATAAAGCATGAAAAGTTGGCATTTTCCTGAAAGGGAGGATTTTATACTTGTTGAGTAAATCGATGCCGTGATAGTGGAAAGAATGGAAGAAAGGCTACAATTTGAAAATATAGGGAATCTTTTATCACAACAACTGTGTTTATGTTTAAGCAAGATAATGATGGAAAAAACCATATCCAGATATTTAGCAGCGATAACAATCTGAAGAACTAGTTATCTAATTTGCTATTTTATAAAGTAGTAGCCATATTTTAGTAACAACAAAACAAGCGTTTGAAAGATCAAGATGCAAGACACTCGAGACAGAATGTTGAAAACACAGTGCGTTTTCAGAAATCATGTAAACAAGAACTAAAAATAGACCGTGTTCACTTCAAAGAGGTATGGCACTAAACATTCATTCATAGGTGTTAATTTAATTTAATGATGCCCGTGCTTTTAAGTCAACATTTTTATCTTGTGCAATTGAATTGAATGGGAGTAAAACTCTATTCTCAGTGTTTTTACTTAAATAATTATAAACAGATAGACCACTAACTTGACGATGACTTTTCGTTTTGTCAGACCGTTATTGATGTGATTTTTCAGTAATGAAACGCTAAAAAAATTAATAAAAAAGAACAAAAAAAACAAAACAAAAAAAAAACAACAACAAACACACACACACTACTGAGTAATTCGAGTAAGTTTGGTATATACTAATATGATATTTAACAAGGATAGAAGATAGTCCATATAACACGTATTTCCATATTTTCTGTGTGTGATACTAATTACCTTTATATTCTTAAACTCATTTTGCAGATGTTGCATTTTAAGGAGAAATGATAACAAGGTTTTCATACCAGTAAAATCGAAGCTGATTACCAAACAGCTGTTAGAAAGTCCATAAATGGTGTCAAAACGTAAATGATTATGCAAAGGCAATTATTTTAGTTGTGTCAAACGAAAACTTGTATCGAAACATACGTCGAATGTTAATATTATGCAAAACTGTTTTTTTTACAGCATTACCTTATACAATTCATATGTATGAAAAATAAAAAATATTGCACCTATCGTAAATGTTTTTTCTATGAATTATTGCTTTTGCCATTCTGTAGGCCACAAATGTGCTGTAATCAATAAATTCGTCTATATAAAGAATTATAGGCTAAATGCAACCTTGATAATACCAGCCACTTAAACAAGAGATTAGTGTTCTCTTATTTCTAAGAATAGCAGTGTTACTTGAAGTAAATCGATAAGGGGAAAACAACGAATGTTCCTTTTGTCCTCAAATTTGTTGTTTCTATTTGAAGTAGTAAAGAATAAATTTTATACTTAGGATCCAGAAGAACAAGAATTTTCTCACGTACTTGAAAGAATACATACATGTATATGGAGTCTATACAAAAACTTTCATCAAGATTTGCCAAATAAATTTTGCATAAACAGCTTTTCCTCATGAGTGTCCTATATATGTTTTTCCTATGTATGCATAGGAAAGTGGTTTGCTTTTTTTACCTTATATTATATAAAACATTTCGACCGAAAGATAAAAAGACTTTCAATCGAATTTGAGGTAAACTTGAAACAAGAAACTCTTGTCATAGGACATTTGTGTCATTCTCGTAAGTTATTCGTTTTTGGCTACAGAAAGATAGGCGTTGATATTAACTGACTTTTGTAACAAAACCCACTTAACTGAGGGAGGTAAAATGATAAATGACTGCGCTGCAACCTTGGAGATATCTATAGTTACAACAGCCACGTGCATGGTGCAAGACGCAATGATATTTCTGATCGATGGTAATAAAGACTTAGGGTACAGAATAACTTATGAAAGAAAAGTGCTACTGGACAGAAAAAATATATAAATGCTACGTATATATTCTGCATGATTATAATTTGTGCCTACAAATGATATATGCTTTGAATTTTCTTTTGGTAAAATGTCAAACACTAGATATATTCTAGAATTTTTTATCTGAGATCTAATACAGAAACTGTTTAGGTATTCATCTCATGCGGGTATAGAAAAGGAAAACATAATGTGAGGAAATCACACAGTATCTAGCACAAGATTAAATACTAAAACAGAACTTTGATAATGTTATACTGATATCTAGTAAATGAACGTACAATAAAGAAAGACTGCTAGTTGGGCGCATTTTATCGTCTGCAGACAAAATGCAAAAACAGAATAAAAACAACAACACTAAATTCAAACTAAAGCATAAAACATTTTCTGCTTTATTATGCAGAAATGTACAAAGCTTTTACAGGAGATGCAATAAATTAAAAGTTATTTTTTATTGGAAAATAGAACGATTTTACCATCAATATTGTATTTCTGTAAAAAGGAGTGTAAAATGTTAAAATTTCAATAAAACACTAAGGACTTTCCTGTTATGATCAATATAGAATAAACGCATGATTTAAAATCTTGAAAAAAAAGAGAGAAAAAAATCATTTCGGTAAAAACGTTCAATACTTTTTCAAGACAGATTACATTTGTAATAAAAGCACAAATACTATTGCAAATATGGAAGTAGATCTGGATTTATAACAAAATATAACTTGGTTTTATAATATATATGTAAAGCTAAAAATACTGTCAGGTGATTTCTCACCAAGAAAAGTTGAACATTCGTAATATGTGACAACAGCAAAAAAAAAAAAAATAATAAAAAAAATAAAAAAATAAACATGGAGACAATGGATAACATTTTGGAAATAAGGGAAAAATCGCTAATAGAAATATCAGATATTATATTATTATTTTATTGTTTATGATATAAATTGTTTGATAAATTACGTATGTGTAGGTATTATATATACATAATATAAAGACAGCAAAAAATAACTACAATGCAAAGAAAGTACAAAAATTGCGTAGAATAAAAGATGCTGATCCTAAGCAGTACTGGAAGATAATTCAAGGAAATAATAGTCGTAGTGATTAACGACAGGTAGTATAAGGTTGAAAGTATTAAAGGTCGAACTTACAAGTTTACTGTATGTACGTCTAAATCGTCCGGTAGTGACGTCAAATTCCTTGCCGTGCAATCAACACGTAATTCCATGGTTCTTTCCTCTACGCTACATTGACAAACTTGTGGACATTTTAGCGTTCTCGTCGTTTGTATCCCGAGGGATAGTCCTAATAATATATAAATCCATGCCAAATAGTGTATCTTAAATCCAAACATTCGTTTTAATTTCTTTTCTTTAGGCCCAGGTAGCATATTAAAATGTTGCCTATTAACGGAATAAACGGCAGTAGAAAACAATCATCAGCTTTGATTTCATACTCATACAAAAGTGACTTTGAACATCCTCGAGTTTTTGTCTTCTTTCGATAACGATTCCTAATTTAGTTGCATTTAAACACGTGACTCTCTCCATTTTAAATACCCAAAGATTGAACTGAAGGATTATGACGGATAATTCGGCACCTATCAGCTCCCATTTGAATAAAAGCACTTGAAACGGATTCACTTTGTCTCATTGGAGATAACAGAAGTAAATCTACAAATAATACATTGATAAACGCACTTCCTTGAGCGCGGCTAACTTTCATGAATATCCGATAACTAAGTTTGTATTGACAATGTTTTCTAACTGGTGAACAATGAGCAATAGCGCTATGTATCATAACATTCCAATACCATAACACAGATGCTGATCCTAGGAGAATATTCTCCTGTACCACCTTGTAAGCAATAATGTTTGCGACGAAGAAGGTGGTTTGCTAATGTTTCACGATAGATACGTCTGTGTTTATCTTTTCCAATCACCTATGATACATGGAGCTAAGAAGCTAGAAGATAATCTCCTGCGTTATCTTAAGCATTTACAAATATTTTGTGCAAATTTCTATCTTTAACTTAGTCTCCATGGAAATAGTTTGAAATTTATCGCAAGCGTTCGATGATTTTAGGCGAGCCTTCGCTGCTATCTTAGTATTTATATAATAGCAGTTTTACAGACATACAGAGTGTATCTTGATTTATGTACTGTATCATTTGGCTGAGTTCTCCCTAAACATTAGCTTATCTCTCAGCATTTCTTAAATCACATATTTTAAACGTAATGACATTTTAATAGACCTGAAAAAATAAAAAGAAGATAGATCGTGTATTTAGTTCGATTCTAAAGCCATTAAAATCATGGAATTTTAAGCTGTTGAATAACGGTCGGGTACAAAAAAAAACGAAAAAATACAGACAGACAGAAACAAAACACACAAAATGAAAAAAAGGAACAAAGAAGAGGAAACGAAACAAAAGTAAAGAATAAGGTACAAATAATGATAACAAGAAAAGAAGAAAAACATTAAAAAAACGACAGGAAAGTTATAATGAAGAAAATAGGAAAGGTAAAGGAAATAAAGGCATTTAATTGCTAAAAAAATGATAAAAAAGTGAAGAAAAAATGATGGAAAAAGAAAGGAAGACGGCACAGAAGAAAAACAAAGGAAAGAAAAAAAAAGAGTAATAATTCATGAATGAAATAACTAATAAGTGAGTGTGCAGAAAAAAAGTGATAACTAAACAATCAAACAAACAAACAAAGGGACGATGCATGTCTCATTAATGAATGCGTAATATCACAAACGAATGTTATGCAAACGAAAGAAGAAACGGACAGGTTTGTGAATCAAAATAATTACTAAACATACAGTGTCAGATAACGGCAGAAATATTCAATAAAACTCAACTTGAACTCTACTTACTGTGCGCAGCTGCAATTTTTAGTTAAAAGTGGGAATGTTTCTTTAAAATATTAAAATTTACCCCATACTTATGCAATGTTGATATTGCATTAACAACATTCTGTGTCACCAGAATGGAACAAAAATGTAGATATAATAATTTCGTATAATTCTAGTTTAGAAAAAGTAAAACAAAACATGATGGCCCTAGATCGTTTACCTGAATATTTTTGCCTTTGGGTCTGCTGTTGAGCAAACATCAGAAGCTTTTTCAAGAGTATCCCTGTATAAATATATATGTAGAGCCTATTTTCACTCAATGGGCATAATTTGAAGAAACTTGGTAGATAACCTCTAGCTGATGCTCCATTAAAGGCTCCAAATATGCTACTTTTTTATTTCTCTGAAGCTTTTTAGTTCTAGTCTTCTTTTACAATTTCCAAAATGGTACTCATTAGCCATGTAGTTGAACCATGTGTTGTTTCTTGTGCTTTTTGGCCACTAGTAAATATATAGTGAATTAGTATTTTGTATGGATGTCAAAGTACCACTTCCTTTACATTTTGCTACTTTTATAACAAATTATTTCATATTCAGCGCAACTATCTTCAAGTGATAAGCATCCAACATGCTCTAAATCCATTATTTAAATATTGTAAAACACAGTTTTGCCTTTTCTTAACAGAAAAAGGTGTAGTCACTTCTGAGGCTTAATGGGCCTTTAAAATATCTAAGTTCTTGGCTTTGTAGTTTCAGACAAGAAGTTTTTTTTTAAGTTTTGCCTATATAAGCCTATGTAAAATCAATTGACCCCCGGGGCAGGGATAAATTTGACCCCAGGTGCATAATTTGAAAACACTTGGTAGAGGTCCCCTAGACAATGATACGTACCAAACCCTAAGGCTCAGGGCCTTGTGGTTTTAGACAAGAATATTTTCAAAGTTTTCTCTATATAAGCCTATGTAAAATCAATTGACAACCGGGGCAGGGCCAGATTTGATCCCAGGGGCATAATTTGAACAAACTTGATAGAAGTTCACTAGAAAATGCTGCGTACCAAATCTTAAGGCTCAGGACCTTGTCGTTTCAGACAAGAAGATTTTCAAAGTTTTTCCTTTCAGTTGCCACAGCAACCAGAGTTCTCGATGGAATTCAACTCACGCCGGACAATTAATGATCCCAATAGCTCACATTTGAGCACTTTCTGCTAAGGTGAGCTAAAAAGGACAACATCTTACCTCTTATGATTGCTACAAATATCAACATTCTTATGGTTGTAAATGATAAACGATTCATTAAGGATGTAAATCATATTTAATTAAACATAATTAAGAATAAAACTCTTTTTGCATGGACAAATTTACTTTATCTGTTAAAATTTGCATTCATAAGTGTCCTTCTCCGCGATAATATAAGAAATGAATTCTAAAAAGGATAGACTTTCTATTCTTTGACGTTAAATTTCTCTTTGTTTTTGCCATAATTTGCATTCAAATGTCTTAAGTATTCTGCAATACCGATTATGAAGTGAATTTTGATTAATGACATTGATCACGGCTTTTATGATTTCAAGATTCCGTTGAATAACAAGAAACTGGGACTATAAATCTTTTTTTTTTTCAATTACATGTACTAATTCGAAAATATATATATATATCAACCGTTGGCATTATCATTGTCTTTGCTCTTTGAAATATGCTGATAACGTCGTTGATTAAGTGTGAAAATGAGGTAAATAATGCAACGTTTATGCTTGACAATTCAACATCTTTCGTTTGTGTTTTTGTTTGCTTTAATATCTCATTGCACAAAGATTTCATAATTTACCCACGTCAGGTTGCCTAGTAATATAAATCACTAATGTACGTTTACACTTACAAGACACCAGATGTTCGACATAGAAAGACAATGAGCTGGAATTGTCCGTATTATTACCGTAGCAGTGACATCAAAATCTCATCTACTGAACAAGTGTTTGTATTAAACAATGATTATTCAAACTGTGAGAAAGCAGTCATTTCATTAGATACGGTATTTACCTGTAAAGACTCAAAGAAGCCTGACTGATACTGACTTTCATTTTAACATCCGAAAACCTTGCCTACATAAACAAACACAAGCATTGTTATTTACAACACGTGTCTGTGTTGTTTCGTCATTAAATCATAAAAATAGAGGCAAAGAGGACGGTTGGGAGTGCGGAATTCTAGGCGAGACAGGTGAGATGAAAGCTATGCCAAAAGGTAAATAAGACGCTTACTTTTAACAAATGGGATTTTAACTAGATAATGACATTTCATAAAACTGCTTTCATTTTCAACTGCATCTCGTGCTTAAGTTTCAAGTGAAAGAAACACTCTAAGGTACAACAACATTTTAGTGAAACAGATATAACAGAGCTGTTTGTAAAACCCTTTAAGTCCTCGCGTCCACAAACGTGAACTTAGGCAAACAGTGAAGACCCAGATCAGGGTCTACACTGTTTGCATAAATGACTTCGTTCCCTAAATAGTATAGAATTGAAAAAATATACCAGATATCCCTTCAACTGAAATAGACTCATCCAACTGACAAGGATTGCATAATCCAACTGGCAGAAATGAATGGGATAACAAGGTGGCCATACCAATTTTAATGGTATATAACGCATGCTAAGCGGAATATTATGTCCTACACATTGGTTCTGATGATTCTTTTGTCAGATGTACAGAATTTTATAACATCGGGAAAACTGATGTGCCTTTCGCGATAGCAAACACATTGTTACCATCTCTTTATTTCCCGAATGTTCAGAAAAACTGTACATCTGACAAAAGAATCATCAGGTCCTGTATGTAGGGCACAACTGTCCGCTCCACATGCTCTATGCCCCATATATATTAATGTAGAAATAAAATACTTACAACAGTTTTCTCCTCCGAAGCGAGTCAAAATAATGCTGCTCGCGATAGCCTAAATGACATCATAAACTACGTGGTATGGTCAACCTGGATATTAGAGAGCTTTTTTAAAATTCAGCTCAAGGTCCTTTTCTCCAGTATGCTTAAGAAGGTCTTAAGTTAGAGATATTGTATTCATTTGAGAATTAAGACATAAAACAGCATTGCTATCTAAATTTGTTGTTTCACACTTACCAGGACCTGATGATTAATATTATACAGCATTTAACAAATGTATCCCCCCAAAAATCTTAAATCATCACAAGTGTTGAGTTGACTTCCCTATTTCTTCTTATTGTAAGTTATGAGTAAGATTTTTTGTACTGTGTGATAATTTTCTAAAACGATATCTCTATTGCAAGTCAAACAAAATTTTCAACTCGACCTGAAACTGTGATACATAATTTCTATTTCAAACTCGAATATTTTTTCTTTTTCTTTCTCTAAAAATTAAAAATTGCACAAATTTTAAAAATGCTAGTTAAACCGAATTACATTTTGCCATATTATGGCATTGCAGTCACCATAAACAAAAACATCCATTTCTTTCTCATTATTTGTCTTTTTAATCAAAGCTCTGAAAGTACTGCTTAAATTTGAAACTACAATCAGAGATGCAATGTTAAGTGTTAAGCAGAGTTAATAATAATCAACGTTTTATTTCTCTTCTTTAAATCGAATGCACAATGGTACAGAATTTTTTTTAAAATGGTATAGCGGCAATCCGGCGGACTAAATTGAAGTAAACAATGAGTTATAACTGAAAAAGCAGTTTAGATTTACAAGAGGTAAAATGCAGAAACAGCAAGTCATTTATGTAAAGAAAAATGTTATTTATTAAAAGTAATTTTATAGTCACACACATATATTATATAATTCATTTACTGAGACACAACAAAGTACCAGCTACAACAACAATTAACAACAACAACATGTTAAGATTGAATAATAATCACCAGATTAAACGATCTTTTACCCCGCCCCAACCCCTTCAGCGATCGATGTTCACAAAAAAACGACCCCACCCAAACCCTTCAGCGATCAGTGTTTACAAAACAACGACCCCGCCCTAACCCCTTCAACGATCAATGTTCACAAAATAACGATTCCGCCCCAACCTCTTTAGCGATCGATGTTTACAAAACAACGGCAAAACAGTGACACGGGATCATTAAAAACGCAAATATTTCACCATCCACTTCAGCAAAGGGTTTTCAGAAAGGTAATCAACTTTTTCGGGATACAATGAACGGCACTGTCACCCAAACTGTTTTCCATGTCTGTAAAAATCTCTTTCATTGATTTGTTCATGAAAAAAGCTTTTTCGATCAATGTGTAGTTAGTAACTGGAAAAAGTTTGATTGCATGGTACGTGGATATGTATTTAAACAGACAAGACATAGAACAAATGAAATAAACGAAATGAAAACTCGGAGTGACCGACATTCAACTTTCAATGATAAACACAATCATTTTTTAAAGATATTTTACACACGATAAGATAACAGTTAGATGAAGCTGTGTACTGAAACTGGTGCTTCTCATTAAACAATTGTTTGTAACAAGCAAAGATTGTTATATTGTGACAGTGCAATCATAAAAACAGATACGGTATCTACCTGAACATACGATGAGCCTTATTAACGCTGACTTTCATTTTAATAACAAAAAAACTGCATTCATTAACTTACAGCAATATTATTATCTACAACACGTGTCGGTATTTTTTGTTACTGGGCCATTATAAAAACATGATTATAGTAGAAGCGTGGAATTCAAAATGAGATACCTCTCCTCCAAGTTCCAACGATAGACAAAACAGGTGCAAAATGAAGGCCTAACTCAATGAACAACATTAGTTTCTGAACGAAAACATGTTCAGAAACTAAAACCGAAATTCAAGGAAACGATTACAAGAATATGAGCTGTTGTTCAAAATCGAAATACTATATCTTAAAACGGTCTAGAGTCATATCAGCTGCTTAATATTTCTAGAGTCACATTATATATTAATCGTTATTATAATTAAAACTAAAGTTCAAGAAACACCTCTGTTCAAAATCGACAATCGACAAAATCGAAAACATTCTAGAGTCGTGTCAGTTGATTAATGTATCTAGATTCGTATCACATAAGTAGTTATCAGTTACAACTAACAAGAAATATCTTTAAAAAAGATGATCGGCGTACATACAGCGCGAAATTATTGCCCTGGAAGTTTACAGTTTTCGGAAATTGGTTATTAATTAACGCGGATTGTAATCGAATGTTCTATTTCCATAACAGTTTAGGCTATAAGCTAAAAAAGTGTTGAGTTTAATGCTTAAGTGTCAATATCATTATCAATTAAATTCATTTAAATCATATAAATTATTTATTTATACCATTTAGTATAATTTTAAAGGTTAAAACCTTTTTATATTTATTTCACAGCTGTATTAATGTTATTATTATTGCATTATTTTCAGGCGCAATTAAAAAAAACAATTACGAATTCTGCCCTAAAATTTCATAACAGCAACACATTTGTCAAATGGCAAACGTTCTTCTTTAGCTGAAGATTTTGTATCTAACATTTTCATTCGTTAAAACTGTAGGTCAAAATCGATTTAATACAGCTACGCCAAACAAATTGTACGTTATATCATAGTTATCGAAGTGGTATATATAGGTCTATTACTGTCTTAATTTTATATAGGCGAGGGTTATATTACATCTAGTCAGTAATATTCACGTTTACCACTTCAAAGTATAAGTAATAATTCTATTACCCTGTTCTCTTCTTAATTTTAAAACAATATTTTTTGCATATTCAGTAATATTCTAGATTGTTATAGATCAACATGTAACGAAAACAGGTGCATGCTACCAAGGAACGCCTAAAATACAAGTGGAATACAGAGAAAACACAGGCAACATGAAAGATAAAAAAGGTATCAACGAAGGTATGCTTTCACCTGTCAACATTCTTCATCAATCATGTCTTGGTCTTCAATGTAAACATGAATAAACAGCTTCTTCTTGCTTGTTATGAAACAGAAACGGACAAAATTTAAACAATAAACACCCAAGTTTAGGTAGCATATCAAGATATCAGTCGAAAGGATGAAAGTAGTCTTAAATCGCTCAGCATTTACCCTTTTAAAAACATCTATTATTGAAATAAAACATTAAGTACAATTTTTTATTGTTTAACCAACTAATTCCTAATTCTGGAGTCACTAACTTTCATGTAAAAATAAATACACACGTATCCGTACGGCATTTAAAATTGGAAGCGTTTATAGCCAGGGGACCTGAAATAAAATCATTAGGGTACTTAATTATAGTGTACTAGGTAAAATGGAATTCATTAACCATACAAATTGTACCTGTTAACCTACCGAGGATACGATTTCACAACATTTTTTAAAGTTTAAGCTTGTTTATATAACTGTTTAAAAAGACAGCTCCTTTTGAAGTCTTCAAATACGAATTTTCGCAACTTGGCAGTTAATGAGTACAGTCCGTTCATATTAAAAAAAGTTAACAAGCTAAACTCTATATATTTCAATAGCTTATAGTTTGCTGAGGCAAATATGCCTTTTATAATTGAGAGTTATGATAAGACCGTTACACATTTTAGTTATATTTGAAAGTTTACGTTTTGTCTCAAGTTAATATGGACAGGATTCTACTTTTGTCTTAATTGTTGGTTTTATATAAGCTTATACCGGTGATAAACAAATATTAAAATGGTTGAGGCAAATTTGAGAGGCCACTTGAATTGTGTAAATGTACTGTCATAGATGCAGTGATATACATTGTATTAGAGCTGATTTTGGCAGACATTATCACCCAGTGGCATGCACATTCAAAACATATTTGCATTAGATACAAGTTATGTAGTACTACAACGCAGACAAAAAACAAGACAGACTTTCAACAAATTGCATAAAAACGATAGTACAATAATTCGTTAAGTCACTAAGACGGAATCCGTCTGTAAATATATCGCTTTTGGTTATCTCCCTTAGAACAATAAAATGCACTACAAACGTTGAATAAATCCAGAAAGGTCTTCGTTTCGAGATTCATGGTACAAAATACAAAAACAAAATTTAAGGATTGTTCCTCTTCTTCATATGCATTTGCTTAATTTATAAACAAACACAATTTCTCTTTTGGTTATTCATAATCAAGAACTGTCACTGTAACATGACTATGCCCCCGAAGTGATGCTTTGACCTGAGAACCAGTCATTCAGAGGTCAGGGTCAAATAATTATAGGTCAGTTGGAAGGTCTTGTCCAAAGGGGTGTTGTGTCAAAATATGAAGTATATCCACTTCCTAATGTGGAAGTTATGGCCAAATGTTAAAGATTTTAAACAATTGGATGTCCAAGTTGAAGGTCATTCAGGGGTCAAGGTCCAACAAATATAGGTCAGGGTGAAAGTCTTGTCCAAAGTGCCAATGTTAAAGTTTTTGGACCATTTCATCTTCAAGGTGAAGGTCATTCAGGGGTCAAGGTCAAACAAATATAAGTCAGTGAAAAGGTCTTGTCCAAAGGGGTGTCGTGTCCAAGTATGAAGTGAATCCACTTACTAAAAAGGACGATATGGCCAAAGTTAAAGTTTTCGGACGGACTGACGGACGAACAGTTCAAAAACTATATGCCTCCCTTCGGGGGCATAAAAACGGAAAGCATTGTAGGAAGCTGATTTATTACAGTCTTCACAAACAAAAGTTTGCGACCAGCAGTGGGGTATTTTAGTATTGAGCTGTTTTGACTGCCTATAGTGTTAACCACACCCCTCTCTCTTCCTCTTATTTAGAATTCTTTCCTGTCAATAATGTACAAAATATTTGATCAATCAAATCAGACAAACCAAAGAGACGTTATATAATAGTCTTCACTGGTATTGCGTCAGCTCCAGATAATAATATCTTAAAATATAAAATCAACAAGAAAAAGAAAAAGCATAACCAGTCAAAGTTACTTTACTCGAGTTTTACAGAAATGAAAAGAAACCGGCAATGTAAAAAGGAAAACGTTTTCCGCTTAAATTGTGGACAATACAAATTCTGAAAATTGAGAATATTTCTTTTTTCTATTCATATTTCTATTTGTACAGCAAACACAATTGTCAGAAGAACAAACAGACTGACTGACGGACAGACACAAAGAAACATTTTTCATGATTTGTCGTTGTGCAACGGTAAAAAGAAAACAAGGTAAAATTATTTCCTTATTTCTTATATTCACAAATTAGGCAACATACCAGAACAAAACAGATATGCTGAAAATGTGAATTCTTGATTGTCGTAATACATTGTTAAAACCAGGCAAGACAATGTTTTTCTGCAACATTTGATAAATTAACTCCTATTTTATGTATATTGTCGTGCCTCAGGGTCTATCTGTAGACAATGACTGGTTAGATAATGGTTAACGGGAAACAGGTGTAACAGTCAGGGTCACTCTCTATGGTAACTTTTACTGGACTGTTGGGTAGTTCTGATATGTTAACTTAGGGTAGGCTGCCTTGGTCACAAGTCTTGGATGTAACTAATTAGGAGAACTATGTCAGGTACAATAAAAACTGCTAAAGGTTCAATTTGATTTAATAAATTATTCTCCAATAAATAACACACAGTGGAGTACAAAGTTCAAAGTTCATTTGCAAATAATCAGTTCTGTCTTGACAGTCTTAAATATCCAGTTTTAAACAACAATCACAAATTTATGGCAATTTGAAACATAAATGTTACAATTTCTAACTAGCAGACATGCAACAAACTGAACAAGTGCTGATCATTTTTCCATATATATAATGCACTTAATTTGAATCAGATCCTTGAAAAAAGTTTAGATTTACTTTAAATCTTTGTTCAGCTTTTAAAACTACAGTTATTTATATCAGCAGACAATTCTTGACTTGGGAAAATTCAGATTTCCTTATTATAATAAAAGAAAAGTTCATCAAAGTTCTCTCAATAAAAGTTGTAAAAATATATCAAATTGTGTAAAGTAATTCTCTGTCCTTAAGATTTAACTTTTCTTAGTTGAAAATTTATTCGTTTGTCTTTCTAAATATTTCATAGAAAAACTCTTACTTCAGTGCTAGCATAACTTTGCATTTTCAGCTCCGAGACTGGAAATAGTATAACGTGCTAATGTTCAAAGTTTCAAAGACCAACCAACCCCGTTGGTCAAAAATCTGCCCCTTTTATACCAAAAAGAGAAAATTGACCGAGTAACCATGACCAAATGCGTTGAAATTGGTAAAAAGACCAAAAAAATGGTAAAAAGGTTAATTTTTGGTCACTGACCAAGGAACTGGTCATTGACCAATCTTGGTTGTTAACCAAACGTTGGTCATTTTCAACCTAAAATATTGGTTACTGCTAAAAATCATAAGTTTAAACTCTGAAATTATTTCTCATAGACTTATGCATTTAAAAAAAGAACAAATTATGTACCAATGGGTTAAATCAGTTACTTGTAGAGGGTTTAAACATGTTAAGAGATGATTAAATCAGAGTACAACAATATTCTTTTGCTTAGTAACGCAAGTAAACAGTCCTACAATGCAGTTCAAAATGGACTCTTCCAAGCAGGAAGTTACAATTCGTAGAGAAAACATGTGGAAATAATTAAAGTTTTAACAATATCTAAAGGTTTGAAAAACATCAAAATGTGACTAAAATCAGTGCTGAATAGATTCAAATACAGACATTCATTCATGGAAAGTGAAAATACAGTAAATCATACCTCATGTAGCGGAATCCGATGACGGTTCCAAAATGTAAACAAGTTTTAAAAAGATTAAATGAGCATGGATTCGTATGGTATGTTGTTGATCTGTGATTACACCTTGGTCAACACATATTTATACAATTTTATGACTCGTTGCATTCAATTTTAAATGGCAGTAAGTGAAAGGCAGAAAAATAAATTCTGCCAATACTAGAAGTTCTTAAAGCTAGGATAAATAGTCAATGATTTGGAACTGGTAACTTCACATCCTAACAATTCTACAATTCTAATGGAGGCCTAATGGAGTTGAACACCTCGCGCACAAAAGTTAAAATAAAAAAGAGAGAACCCGCGGGGTTACCGCCTTGGAACGGTCAGTGACAAATCATATGCCACTGGGTGTTAAACCAGGTTCTAGGGTACACCAACCTCACACTTGTACCAACAGGTTCTCATAAGAACAGACAAGTTCAAGTTGTCTTGGTGTATTTACTCCAACCCATCCGTCAACTCGACAATGTCGCATGCAAAGGCATACAAACATATAAAACATATAAAGCTAATGGCATTGTAGAGCAAAGAAGTAGGTGTACTCAATGACCTTACTGAGACCAGAACACTTGGAGTCAAATCGACAAGAACACGATGACAGGAATAAAAGAAACATAAAGTTGTTCTGGAGACGCACCTACGGTTCGGCACCCAATGGGAAGATGAGTCAACATCCATTTTAACGAAAAAGTGTCACAGCTACATCTTATTACAAAAACAAATCTATTTTTGTTTTAATACAAATAGTCAGCTGTATACAACATGATGACCCTAACTAAAACTTGCTTTCATTTTCATATCCCAAAAACAAAACGTACATAAGTGTACAACAGAAACATCATTTACTCATGCTGCTTGTTATTGTATTGTCCTTGTTTCGTTATTTTAGTCGTATAAAGAAGTAAAAGCATATCTGAAGTATAAAACGTGAAAAAGAGACACCCATTAAGTGCTAAACACACACACACACACACACACACACACACACACACACACTAATAAATATCAAATATTTATTGTATATTGTGTCTTCTTCCTTCTCCCTGAAGATACAAAATATATACCATAGTGCTAAATTTGTATGTTTTAAATGGCTGTCTCTTAATTACTGACTCACATTCCATTTTTTTTGCAAATAATATATCATTATACATTCTATATTTTATGATGTACATGGTCTTCATAATCCTGATCATTAGATCATGTCAAGAAAGAATACCTAAAAATCAACAGTTATAAGATGCAAGATGAAGATAATATTTTTCTCAACGTAGCTGTCTAACCTATTGACCTATTTAAGGATGATGACGGAAGAAAATGCCGAATGAATATTTACCCGACTTCTATCGGTAGATTTTCCTATACTTAGTCAAAAACGTTACGCACCATTGTCTGTTGCTATAACGTATAGCTAAAATATGCTTCATATTCACGAAATTTAAACAAAGTATCTTAACTGAATAACAGTTTCTTCTTGCACCCTTATTTTGTAAAAATGCACATTGAAACCAGTTTCAGGTCGAGACTTAACTAGTGAAAATTACTGTACAATATAATCGATTATTATTTAACCTATAAATAGCTTTGAAATGCCTTTCACTGATTGGTGCAGGCGTAACTTTTTGTAAAAAAATAACGGTAAATATCAAAGCATATTGACCAGTTTTTTTCCAAAAATAATTTTCCTGGAAATCCCCCGCATCTATTTATAATTCGGACAATTCCGGCGAAACGACTCACTTTCGGGAAATGACGAAGGCCGTTTCACCAAATTCCGTCAAATGCGCAACCTAACAGGACGTTGTGAATTATGACGTTTCCGGTGCGTTCGTTTTACAGCGATATAAGAAATGGATGAAACAAATGTGCCATATAAAAGCTATTTATAGATTATATAATAAAACAAATATGGGCTTTTTAGCTGGTAAATATTACTTTATTATTAATTAATATTAATATATCGCCTCGGTCAATATTAATTTTTAGGTACATACCACATCATATTCACCAGCTAATAAGTTCATATCTGTATAATATTCTCCGTTTCTTTAAACACCGGCAATACCGTATATCTGTTTGTTTGTTTTTTTATTCTTGTTATTCGTATTTTTTTTTTTTTTTATAATTTATTTTTCATAGCATTTTCATATACAATAATAATTCATCAATACATACATTTTGACAAAATGAACATATTAAGGAAATATAAAGTATATATTAGAGAGATAGATGTAAGAGAAGATAGAGTCAGAGATAGAGTAAGGTTACTAGAGTGTGATATGATGTGTTGGCGTTTTTGCGTTTTTTTTTTATAGTCCTATATATATTTTTTTATACTGTTTATTATATATCTATATTATTCCATTTTGAGTTATGAAAATCTAATTTGTTTTTATTTAAAGCTATTATTCTTTCAGTTTCTTTTCGTTGCTTTAGTTCTAATTTAAAAACTGATATTTTTGGTTCCATTTTGTTGAGCTTGCATTTGTACAGAAAGTATTTAGCTAGCAAGAGCACATAATTTGCGATAATGCTTTTACTATCAGTTGTAAATAACCCTAGGGCTATTGTTTTATAGTCAATATGTACTAATAAATTATTATTTTCTAGGAATCGTGAAACATCTGACCAAAATGCTTGACTTACAGGACATTCCCAAAACAAATGAATAACAGTTTCATTATACATATTACATAAATCGCATAGACCAGATTGAACAAGTTTACATTTATGCAGAAAATCATTTGTAGGAAGGATACGTTTTAAGAACTTGTATTGGAAAGCCCTAAGTCTGGTATCGATTGTGCATTTAAAAGGGTTTGTATAAACTTGGGACCAGTCTACTTTATTTAAATTATACATATTATTCCACTTGCATTCTGATTTATTTGTCACTGTTTTATTATGTCCTTTCATATGCATTGAATATAAATATTTGTTGGGTTTACGTAGATTAATAACTTTAGTAATATTTAACACTTGTGGGCTATCACTGTTGCCTGTATTTAGCCTTATTTTCCATTGTTTGTCAATGCTAGAAATTAACGAAAAATATTTTAGATAATCCGAGCTATTTATATCATATTTCATTTTTAAATTATTAAAGTTATAAAAAGTATTATTCTCTATGTCATAAATGTCTTTAATGTATTTAATACCTTTTGAATTCCATGCCTTATAATAGATTGTTTTGTTGTTTATTTTTATGTTTGAGTTGTTCCAAATGACTTGGTTTTTTATCTCTGTTACATTTGATTCAAAGTTTATTTCTGCCCAACTTCTTAGTATATCTTTCAAAAACTTATTTTGTACCTTTTGTTCTAGATCTGATTTAGAACAATTTGCCTCAAATAATAATATACCACCATACTGTTCTAATTCATTTATATACATTTGTTTCCATTTACCATTGTTTTCCTTATCAAATAATCTTTTTAACCAAGAGCATTTTGCAGCAGCTATGAATGATTTAATATCGATCATTTTTAAACCTCCATTTTTATAATCAAGTTTAATAATGTTTCTTGCAATTTTTTCTGGTTTTCCATCCCATAGAAAATGAAATAATGATTTAATGATTAAACTTATTACTTCTTCGGGTGGGTTTTCAAGTACAGTTAGTGGGAAAATAATTTTTGGAATAGCAAAGGTTTTTATTACTGTTATCTTACCGATTAATGTTAAGTTATGATTGTTCCACTTGTTAAGTATAGCAAACATTTCATTAATTTTTGTATTAAAATTTATATCTATGCGTTTTTGTAAATTATTTGTAAAAGTGATACCCAGTGTTGATGCCTGATCGGAACTCCAGTTAAAATGTTTCATTTTACAAAATATCTTATTTTCATTTCTTAATGATCCGACTCTTAGCAAGGTAGATTTTCTTGCATTTAATTTAAGACCAGATGCTTTTCCAAAGTTTTCTATAATTGTTAAAAGTCTGTTTAATGTTTCCTCGTTTCCATTTGTAAAAAAAGTTGCATCATCTGCAAAAAGGGTTTCTTTAAATTTAGTACCATTAATAATTATTCCTGTAATATCCTTATTATCTCTTACTGCTATTGAGAGTATTTCAATACTAAGAATAAATAAGTAAGCAGATAATGGACATCCTTGTCTGACCCCTCTTTCAATTTTAAATGACTCTGATAAATATCCATTATTTATAATACAACCTTGAATATCATTGTAAAAAACCTTGATCCACTGTAATAAGGAGGGTCCAAAACCAAAAAAAGTAAGCGAATCTAAAATGAAATTATGATCTAAACTATCAAATGCTTTTTTCAAAGTCAGAGAAAAGAAAAATTCCTGGTTCGTTATTTTCATTTAAAAAATCAATAATTTCGCTAATAAGTCTTATATTTTCTCCAATATATCTTCCTTTCAAAAAACCGGTTTGTGAGTGGTCTATTATATCATTTAAAATAGGCTTCATTCTATTGGCAATTGCTTTAGTTGCGATTTTGTAGTCTAAGTTTAATAACGATATTGGACGCCAGTTATTTAGTGATGTTGTATCTTTATCTTTTTTGGGGATTAAGTTTATTACTCCTTGTTTTTGCATTTGTGTTAGGCTACCTGTTCGATAAGATAAGTTAATTGATGCTATATAATATTGTTTTATTTCATTCCAGAATATTTTATAGAATTCTGCTGTTAATCCATCAGAACCTGGACTTCTGTTATTTTGTATATACTTTAAGGCTTCAGCACATTCTTTATCGGTTAATTCACCTTCACAAGAGTTTTTCTGTACATCATTTATTTTTTTGGCCTCAAACTTAACAAAATCGTGTAACTTATTTGTTAAAATATTTTTTTCTATATATATTTTCGTAGTAAGACTTTGTTTCATGTAATATTCTATTTGGATCATTAATCGATACATCATTAATAATTAATTTTGAAACAGTTTTCTTATCAAATTTTTTTTTCTCTAGATTTGCGAAATATTTTGTGTTTTTTTCCATACCATCAATAAATTGAGCTTTAGTTCTGATATAATAACCTTGTGCTTTTAATGCTGTGATTTCATCTAATAAGGACTTTTTCTGACACATAGATAAAATATTTGTTTCATTATTCTCACCATTGTCTATTTTACTTTGTAAAGCATTAATTTCACTGATTAATTGTTTTTCTGCTTTGTTATTTTCTTTTTTTTTCATTGATGTGTATTTTATTGTTTCATTTCTTATAGTTCCTTTTATTATTTCCCATAGTGTGTTCGCATTTGCATCTGCATTTAAATTTACTATTTCTGTAATAGATGTTTTTATTAATCGTTGGTATTCATTATCGAAAAGGATTGAATTATTCAATTTGAAGTAACCAGGACCTCTTTTATTTTCTTTAATTTCTAAGTTCAAATAGACCATTAAATGGTCAGATCGTACTCCAGTTGTAATACTACAATTTACAGTTTTGCTTGTTAAATTTGAAGATATTAGGAAATAATCTAAACGACATGAGATTATGGGTTTAGTGTTTGAATGCCAGGTGTATTGTTTCTTTTCAGGGTGTTTTAATCGCCATATATCAGTTAGGTCATATGCATCTACTAATGATTTTAATTTTGCTCTGCATTTCTTATGTGATTCTATTTTACTATTTTTCTTATCATATTTTACGTTCATAACAGTGTTAAAGTCCCTGCCTGCGATAATATATTTGTCATCATTATCAGCGATTATTGTTTCAACATGTTCAAAAAAAGTATCTTCATCCAAATTAGGACCATATATATTAAGAACAAGGATTTCTATATTATTTATATCTATTATCAGCATTTGTAATCTGCCTTCGATTATTTCTGTATGACATTTTACTGATATATCAATGTTATCTTTTAATAATATACATATACCCTTACTATTTGAACTGTTACCACTAAAATATGCTTCATGACCCCATTCTTTAGCCGATTTCCGGTGATCTTGTTTATTACAATGTATTTCTTGCAGTAGTATAATATTAAAGTCACTTTCACGGAACCAGTTAAATATATGTCTTCGCTTTTTTACGTCAGCGATACCTCTAACATTAAAGGTACATAGTTTTAATTTCATTTTGTAGAGAGTAGAAGTAATTCGTGCAACATTCGATTATCCATAAACAGTCAATTCTTTGGAAAAAGAAAACATAAAAAAGTGCCAATGTGTTAAAAAACATAAAAACGCCAACTTGACAAAAAAGAAATGTGAAACTATAAAGAAAATAGAAAATTTTCAGTAATAATCCCTTAAATGACATTGGTACTGTAATATTGCATTACAACATGAATAAAACAGGAGTGTAGCTTGTAAAACATAGTCAATGCGTTTTCTACAATATTATATAAGCCTTTAACATGTCAATGCATTGTTAAACAAAAAGAAACTGCCTTATAAAGTCAGAAAACATTAAGTTGAGAAAAAATATGAATGATGCTTTAAAATCCATTTGTTTTGCGTGAAGAAACCATGATAATACAACAGCAACAATAACAGTTTTCAAGGAATATTGTATGCGGACTTACTAAGAAAATTGAATATCTAGCATATGATTACCAAAGAAAAATATATATTCATGTATGTATAATTTGACATTAGAGACAGGCAAGACTTTCAGTATTATATAGATAGCATAAAAGCGTTAGTGTTAACATGAAAAAGGAAGAAAAGTACTGACATTATGTATAGAATTTCTGAAAAATGTAGCTTTTTTTCTGATACTTAAGGTAAAAGCTAAGATGATAAACCTATTAAAGATTATATTTTATTAATCAAAATATTAAAGGAAGATAATCTGTAGAAGGTCGGATGATACTGAATGAAAAAAAAAAAAAAAAAAAAAAATCAACACTGTCTCTCCATGACGACTATTCATTAACGGAGATTTAACTAGAGGAAAAAAGAGATTTAAAAAAAAAAGCCAAAAATACGAAACCTAAATCTCGCTTATGTATACATATACCATTATCCAAAATGATAAATACACAGTAGTTTTGCCAGCCTTATTAAACGAAAGTTGTAGATTTGTTAATTTCATCATTAGAGTAAATCAATAATTAAAAAAAAGAATGTTAAGATATCTAACACTGCTTGAAATATTAGCTATATAATTGTTTAAAAAAACAAGGCTCTAATTCTATATTAGAACAAAAAATAAAAATTAAATAAAAAAATTTCAAGCATGAATTTTGATCACACATGTACTGGTAAACCTCTCAATGGTATTTATGTTCTACTTTCACACTTCACTAATCTATACTGTATAAGGCTAGTTTCTATTATGCAATCAAAAGATTACTGTTATAATGTGTATTGTATATATTGGTAGTTTATACTGTTTGTCTAAAGTTTGCTGCCATGAAATTAGTCTATGTTGGGCTCAGTTGAGTTGCATTGTTTCCCTAATTTCTTTTCATGTTTTGGCCATGGGAGATCAATCCAATCCTGAAAGTCTTCAAAACGAACTGATATAGTTTCATCTTGTTTATTTTTGAAAAATAGCGATCCATTTTTTGACCAGGCATTTTTCACTTCATCTGGAGATTTCCTTTTTATACACATGAGAACATGCTGGTTTAATTTAGTGAGATCTTCATTTATGTATATATTGGTGCCTTTCAGATTTTTAACATTTCTTAGAATTTCATCTTTGGCAAATCTTGAATGTAATTTTACGATGATGCTTCTGTTCTTGCCGTTTCTATTTGGCAACCTGTGTGCAAAGTCAATATCATGTAAATGAAGATTGCATAGACGATGTCTTCTTGATAAATCTATCACTTTATATGCTGTCTCAAGTGGACTTTCATTTTTTTTGAAGTCTAACATACCACTGATTCTTATATTGTTTCTTCTGCTGTATTGTTCTGTATCATTATCATGTTTTCTGTGTACTTCATTTATTTTTTCTATTTTTTCTTGAAGATCTGAATTCTCTTGTTCTTGCAGAATTATATTTTCCTCCAACTCAACTACTTTTTCTTCCAACTTTTTATTTTCTTGATCTTTATCAAATAATGTACTCTCAAGTATTTCTATATTTCTGATAACAGACTCTAAGAGGTTATCTTTCATCTCTAAGAATAAACTTTTCATAGATTCTCTCAATGAACCATCATCTTTGGTTATCACCTTGGCAAGCTTTTCTGTTACCCTTTTCATTGATCCATCGAGGTTCTCAAGTTTTGAGTTCATTAATTTCATCTGCTTCAAAAGATTAGAATTATCACACTCCAGATCACCTTCATCATTGTTTGATGCATTTGTCCTGTGTTTTTTCTTCTTTTGTTTTTTATTTATTTCCTCCTTTACTGTGCTCAGTTCTAACTCACTTGTACTCGATTGTTCACTTCTTTTACGTTTTGAATTGTCATCAACTTTATTCATCTCGAAGTTATCTGCCATTATTTTTCTCTGCAGTATATTTTTTTTTTAAAAATGGCTGCTTTTATATTGAATTTATCGATTTACACTACTTTAATCTACTCAAAAACTAAGTTTTTCATCAAATTTTTACAAAGCCATAATTGAAATAGTACAAACTTCAAATCCAAGCTATATCCTGATATTCATATTGTATTCCAAAGAGAAAAATCACATTTTTATCGGAGCTGATTTTCTCACACCTGTCATTCAAGGGAGATCACTTTACTAGTTATTCGTATTTTGTACCATTGTTGATTGCTCGTTGCTTACGCCCAGTTAAAACTTGTTTCTAAAAAGAAACAGAGTAAAATTTAATTCTATGTATGTAATGTAATTTGTACTTCCGCTTAGAACGTCATAATAACCGATGTATTCGTGAAAACCATGGAACTTAAACGTCTTGCTGCAGGCTTTTGGAGTGTAGTTATAACAAAACTTGTTTATTAATGATCGCTTAGGTATTACGTCAAAGTCCTTTGGCTATGCTTGGACAGAAAATTGGTTTTGCGAAAAATTGGAAATATTATCGCCTGTTTAGGATTATATCTAAATAATCAAGCACGAGTAGACACTTAGTGTATTGAAAAATGTTGACTCCTCGAGATGAAGTGAAAGTTTTGATTTGCAATAATACATTGCACTTCAAATATACTCCCCATATAAACAAATAAACATTGTCAATTTCAATTACACTTTGTAGTTGTTCACCATAAACAGTACAAAACATTTAATGATACAGACACATACGAATTTTAAAATATAAGTACTGAAAAAAATAACACCAACGACTTGCAGGTAGAATGTTCTTACTAATTTCTGACATGATAATAATTCAGTCATTCTCGTTTTGAAATACCATCTTTTTATCTAATTTCTAGAAGATTTAAAGTTAAAAGATTTTCGTTTGTTTATAGATTCCTGTGTTCGGACTGTTAAAGTCAAGGTCAGTTTTCATTTGGTTTCCTTAACGTATGTAGATAAATTGCGTATATTTATTGTTCTGTTTGATAAGGATTAGCTGAGAGAAAAAAGTTAACTTGTAAGCTATGAAACTTAAAAAACCGACGGAATAAAAAGAAATTCTAGAGAAGAATTATTCTTTTTGAAATGAGTCTGATAGACACGAAATCCGCGCTGGTGGTAATGTTAATGCAACATCAATAGCACTGACTGACGGTCGTACGGATAGAGATAAGCCTACAGTGATATTTTTGTTGAAAGTTAAAAATGGTAGCAAGTTTCTTTTTTTAGAATGTAGGAGGACAGAGGGTAACATTCTTAACGGAAAAACAACTGTAGAAATAAACCGTCACCAATATTTCAAGATATAAGAAGTTTTCTAGCTGTTCTTGATAATTCCTTTATATTTAATAATATTCTCTAGTTTCATGTAATATTTCCTGGAACAATGAAAAGGGTTTTCAGAGAGGGCCGTCTTGAAGACAAAAAATCATATACTGTGGTATATACTTAATTCTATTATACATCATATAACTTTAACATGTTAACAAATATGCACCATCTGACCATTTGTGCAGTCGCTTGTGACAGTTTAATGTCACCCTCGCGTGGGCCTTTAATAGAACGCTGGTTTTTCCTTATCCTGTTTTCAAGTCATCGTCAACTTAACATAAGTCCACACATAAATATGCACTTTCATTTTCATGCAAAGTAAACTTTAAATCTAATCAGTTAGATAGAAGGAACTAGATAATTTCAAAAGTCGATACTCTTAAAATGGGTGTATTGATGTTTGAATTTTCTCCAAAAAAATGTATAATTTTTCCTTTCTTGAAGTGCTCGTTGTAATTAAATTATTATCGCACCCCAAGTACTGCCAACGCTCATTAACTACTTCAAAAGCGTAATTATCAATCTCCGGTTTACGTGCTACAGTACGTGCTACAATACGTGCTATAACACTCCTGAGGTGTGACATTGTTTGATATTTCATGTAGCAGACATGTTGGAGTCGGTGTTTTTTTTATTTCAATGCAGCTGCATCAGATGCATTTCATTAGAAATAGAGAACAATGGTTACTTTGTTCTTTGCCAGCCTTGTTTAAGAATGAAGACTGCATTAATTTCGACAGTCAACCTTAGACCTTTTTTTGGAAAACTTTAACAAGTAATGTTTTTTTCAACTGTTGTAGCGCTCTAATCATAGAGAGACGGTTGCTACCTAGCAACACACGATAAACATAAATGAAACTGGCTGTCATTTTAGTATAAAAATAATTATAAATTATTCTCGTTACAAAATATAATGAATAATTGTTGTCTTGTCGTTACCGTAGTAGTAAAACTGGTTTGGTCAGTTTTGGTTTTTATAAGGCCACATGGCGTGGCTGTAACCACTTCTACCGAGTCTCTCACAGAGTTCAGTGAAACGTTGATTCTTTCTTCAATATATCCAGGGAAATTGAAAAATGTATTGAGGAAAAAGTTGTCATTAAGTTGTCTGAGCACAAAGAACAACTGCTGAAGGAGATGGAGGGAATAGTTTTCAAGATCACAGCCAACTCTAAAGCAATCTTTTACAGTCTGCTTGCCTCTTTGTCTTTGTAGATGTACTGAGCATATTACATGCTGCTGAAACCTTGATTTCCATCGAAAACGTAGAATAAAGTACACCGAATATTTCCGACGGTTTTGGCTGAAGAGGTTTCTTGAATAGGGTGCAGTAGTAGTCAGTAATCACATGTGACATTGCAACCAGTATGTGAAATTATCTGTTGCAGTCGAAATCTGGAAACACTGTCAAAAAGTATCGTGGGTATTTTGCACATTTTGAGAGATTTTGTTAAGACAAATGTTTGGTATTTATTACCCGCTCAAACTTTTTCTGTGTCGATGTATTTTACACACTAAAGTCTTGCTTGACTCAGGAAAATCGTTCAGTGTAATTTCGTCTGTTGTATGATATATAAAATAGATTCTTTTTCTATTGAAGGCTTGACATATTCTAATTTGGCCCAGAGGGTGATGAAGACGCCTTATACTGATCAGAGCATTGGTCCATTACACACTAAAGTCTTTCTCAAATTGAATATAAACATTCATCACCCTATCACGAAATTACCAGTTTTGGGATTTCTCTTTTATTTTCATGGAAGGATTAATCAATAATGAAATTTCCTAACATTCCAGTAATATTTCTCTAAATAAGCCACATATCCATTCATGCATAAAACATGGCATTAGTTAAACATTAAATACTGCATTTTCGTACAAATTATAAAAAAAAACTAATCGCTGTCTTTTTAACGGTGCACTCATGTTTAAAACATCTCTTACTCAAGTTTTGTTCTAAATGATCAGCCATATCAAAAAACGGTGTAAACCAACTTTTTCATTTAATAATTTTTTAAAACTTGACTTGTGTGCATTTACAAAAAACAGCTGGGGCTAGTTTTTCGATGGTTTCTTGAAATTCGTGACAAACTGAAAATGAAAGCTGTCAGCTTCTTTTGTAATGTAGTTTCGTGAATGTGCTTTAAAAATAGCAACCGTTGTTAGCTTATATTAAATGCTATTTTCGTGAACAACAAGACACTTTAAAGTTTTGCGCAAAATTTGCAGAGTAGTTATGACGACGCTTATTTATCAATGATCGCTTAGTTATTAAATTATTAAGTAAAATTCCAGTGGCTACGCCAAACAGGAAATTAGTTTAGGAAAAACACTGGAAATAAAATTGCTTGTTTAGGATTAAGTGCGGATTGCTGAAGTCAATCACCAATCATACGTCAGATTGCTAGGAATGGATTTTATAATATTACAACAAATAATATGCATACATATAAATCAGGCTGTAAACTTTTTACAGAGGCTAAACAGATATAATGTTTCATGTATAAGCATTAAAATTTAGTGTAACAGTGACGCTCATAAGGAAAAGAATAAATAAAAATAAACATTTATTAGTCGTTGTTTCACAGTAAATGCTTGGCGTAAGCAAATTTTGTGTAACAACATTTAATATAATCAACAAAATAAGATGGCAAACAATTTCATTTAACACTTCTCATACAGACAAAGGGGAACATTTTAAGTCATATGTTCTTCATTTTAAGGATGTACAAATGTAATTATAACAGCACAAATGTTATAGACTTGTTACAAATTATTTAATTCAACAATCGAATTAACACCGTAAGATCGAAAGTACGTCGTTCTTACTTATTTATTTGTTTGCCTTCTTTTAATAGATAATCCGTCTGCCTCTTAATGAAATATCAGCCTTACATGCTATTGCATTACACGGCATTAACACGGATATCAAAGAAAGAGGGGCAAGTATTGAAGATTAGAGAAGAATGGGTGAAACAATATACTCTGATATCTGTACTAAAACCCAGAGTATTTGTGAGTATGTAGTAATACCTGTAGAAAAAACGTGAAGTTGTCAGTAGCAGTACGAGCAGTAGCAGTAGGAAACTCTGAAAGTCTACGAGAGTGTCACCGTAAAAATGGACTCAGGAGGGCCTCTAGATTTTAAAATATGTCTCAATTTCATTAAGACTTTCCAGACTTTTAAGACGTCCTACAGCTACTGTTTTTACTGCTACTGCCAACTTCACGTTTTTTCTACTGCTACTGCTCCTACTACTACTGCCAACTTCACGTTTTTTCCTACTGCTACTGTTCTTACTGCTACTGCCAACTTCTTGTTTTTTCTACTGCTGCTTTGGTTCTGCTACTGCCAACTTCACGTTTTCTCACTGCTGTGTACTGCTACTGCTCGGTTCCTATACATCGGAGAGCTGCTCTTGACAGAAATGCGGGAGATGGGTTCAAAAACAGTTCTCTCTTGTATTTAAAGTTCTGAATCGCTGCATTATTTGTCGGTAACGGAAGCATACACTTTAAATGTTGGAACAAACTTTTAACATTTAGCAGCCATTTAACTGCCAAAAATACTTGATTGAAATGTTCATATTTAAGTGTAAAGTTTGTACTTCATACAGACCATTGATAATTTCTAAATGAACAGCTCTAAAGAATGTTTTGGTTGAATACTTAAGTTCAAAAGGGATTTTTTTCTTTGTTTCGCTGAGACAAATGCTGTACTTTTTTCTAAAATCTTAAGCTTTGCTGACATTAAAAACATAACAATTCTTGCGTAATAGATGTGATATTTTAATTCGGTGTATTAAGATACAAGGGCATTTCAGCATGAGTTCCAAGAAATTCCGTGTAAAACTAGCTTATTTTCACAGTGGCGTTCCTTTTAACACTTAACCAATGACGGTACGAAAGCCATTATACCAGATTAAATTTACTAGATTTCTTGTCATCACACAGTATCGTCTTGGCAGTGAACAGATGATGTCTGTAAAGCTAATAAAAGAAATTCAAATGTACTTTGTACACAAGTCATGGTGAATATTTTCTCTCCTCCAATTTGTAGAAAATGTGTCTCCATTACAAAGCTCTTGAGGGTAATAATCTTTCTATATTAGATTGTAAATTATTAGTTTGAATAAAATATGAGATAAAATTGGCGACTTAACACTCTTTTTTAGCGCAGTAATTTTTTTAAAATTTCGGAAAACGCAAAAATGAAGACGAAAAATAGTACTTGTTAAACTGTCCCCATTTAAACTTAAGAGAGATAATTTACAAGATACGGAAAAAGATAACATTTAAAGTACTTGTGCATTTATATCTATTTTTATTTCCAACAATTCATGACATTTCACACAACAAGTTACATTAAACAGCTAAGTGTATATAATGACATTCAAATTTCAGTTTCAATCACGGATATCAAGTCATGTGCCATAGCTCCTAAGGCGGGAAACATTACATTTCTATATCATTTACGTTCCATCTTGTACAATCTCTGGCAAAATGTTTTGTTTCAAAATGTTGTAGCTACTCAGGCGGGAAACATTACATTTCTATATCATTTACGTTCCATCTTGTACAATCCCTGGCAAAATGTTTTGTTTCAAAATGTTGTAGCTCCTCAGGCGGACGACATTACATTTCTATATCATTTACGTTCCATCCGGTACAATCCCTGGCAAATGAAATGTTTTGTTTAAAAATGGTCGAACTGTCTTAAAGTATATATTCAGTGACGATCACCACTTAATCAGACATGAATCTAATTGGTAAACCCTTTATCAAGGCAGAAATTAAGAGAAGTTCGGCCTCAAGATAAAGCATGATCTTGTCTCCAATAATTGCAATTGTTTAAATTATACCAACCAAATACTAAAGTTATCTGATCGCCTGTTCAAAAACCCATTAACATATAAACTCTTTGTTCCTTTTGCCATTTGACTGTGGAATAGTCTTCCAAGCGCATTTTAACAGAAATTGAAACTGGCTGGGTAATGTAAGCAGTCACTTCAATACACACTCTATCAGTCCAAACTCAGGTTTCTTCATTTAATCATTGTTGATTATTGTGGCATTATCAAGATCAATTTAAATCTACAGTTCTTCTAAGAAGAGATTCACATTTTCACAAAAAATAGAGTATGAATTACGACTAAAAGATAAAATTTACGGAATAACGATAATCTAACTATCATTTATGCAGACAGTTCTAGTACTATTGTAACTTGATAATGCGTAGACTTAAAATCTATCTAAAGCTGAAGTGACAAACTGAGAGACGTCCGAAATGTCTTTAATGTTTAAACAAATACAATTTCTCTTTTGTTATTCATAAACAAGAACTGTCACTGTAACATGACTATGCCCTCGAAGTGGTGCTTTGACCTTTGAACTGAGAACCAGTCATTCAGTGGTCAAGGTCAAATAAATATAGGACAGCTGGAAGGTCTTGTCCAAAGGTGTGTTGTGTCCAAGTATGAAGTATATTCACTTCCTACTGTGGAAGTTATGGCCAAATGTTAAAGTTTTTGGACAATTGGATCTTGAAGGCGAGTGTCATTCAGGGGTCAAGGTTAAACAAATAATGGTCAGTGGGGAGGTCTTGTTGAAAGGGGTGTTGTGTCCAAGTGAGAAGTATATCAACTTCCAAATGTGGCAGTTATGGCCAACGTTAAAATTTTCTGACAATTTGATGTCCAATTTGAAGGTCGTTCAGGGGCAAGGTCAAACAACTATAGGTGAGGGGGAAGGTCTTGTCCAAAAGGCCAATGTTAAAGTTTTTAGACAATTGGATCCTCAAGGTGAAGGTCATTCAGGGGTCAAGGTCAAACAAATATAAGTCAGTGAAAAGGTCTTGTCTGAAGGGGTGTCGTGTCCAAGTATGACTTACTAATAAGGAAGATATGGCCAAAGTTAAAGTTTTCGGACGGACTGATGGACGGACAGTTCAAAAATTATATGCCTTCCTTCGGTGGCATAAGAACGGAAAGCATTGTAGGAAATTGATTTATTACAGTCTTCACAGACATCAGTTTGCGACCAGCAGTGGGGTAGTTTAGTATTGAGCTGTTTCGACTGACTATAGTGTTAACAACACCCGTCTCTCTTTTTCTAATTTAGAATTCTTTCCTGTCAATTGTGTACAAAATATTTGATCAATCAAAACAGAAAAACCAATGAGATGTTATATAATAGTCTTCCCTGGTATTGCGTCAGCTCCAGATAATAATATCTTAAAATATCAAATAGTTTTAATCAACAAGAACTGGTGTCAATTTCTTTTTATAAAAGCATAACCAGTCACGGTTACTTTACTCGAGTTTTACAGGAATGAAAAGAAACCGGCAATGTAAAAAGGAATACGTTTTCCGCTTAAATTATGGACAACACAAATTCTGAAAATTGAGAACGTTTCTTTTTTTCTATTAACATTTCTATTTGTACAGGAAACACAATTGTCAGAAGAACAAACAGATTGACTGACGGACAGACATATCTTTTTTAATGATTTGCCGTCTTGGGGTCATTTTTCATATGCAAAGTAGAAAGAAAACAATGTAAATTATTTCCTTATTTCTTATATTCACAAATTAGGCAACATACCAGAACAAAAAAAATATGTTGAATCTGTGAATTCTTGATTGTCGTAATAAATTGTTAAAACCAGGCAAGAAAATGCGTTTCTGCAACATTTGATAAATTAACATCTCTTTTTATGTATATGTCTACAATTCTAATGGAGGCCTAATGCATATTGTGTGACGTAATTATAATTACTCACTGATATATTTGAAAACTTCCATGAGACACATTATGCAAATCAAAATAATAGTCATAAAAAACTTCAACAGTGTGAAATAAATGTAAGGCATGCAAGACGAAAGCACTCTAGTATGTAAATAACAGACTGTCTGTGACTAACGTTATCCTGTTCGTTTTCGAATGTGTTTCTAACGTGTAAATAATGTTAATTGTCGTCAAAAAACGTAATGAAGATATTGGACTGTGAACGAATTTTATGTACGCGGATCTGTATTAACCAGACACTACTCCGCAAAATATGTAAAATATATCGACAAAAACATAGAGTATCTTTATTTTGGTAATAATTGATAAAAACATGTTATGTTTGGGGTTAATATTATTTTGTTACACAAAGGACTACAAACTTTTTTTTTCTTTCTTGAGTGAAGTTACATTTTCGACATGTATTATAATACATACCACAACAGATTAGTTACACAGTCGTAACTTTAGTTACAAACCTAACGCATCTTTTTACTATGGCGCAAAATCTTTGTAATACAAGGGAATACAAAATTACTTTGTATTTTTTTAAGCGAAATAAATTTCTCGCTCAAAATGACATTAAACCGTTATGGAACACAAAAACTCCTCTATTTTCAACAATGTAACAGTGTAAAATGGTATTTTATTAGTTATGTTTAATTTTAATCAAATTTGAAATCCTTCCATCATTCTGAAAAACGTATTTAATTATAATAATCATAATATTGTTCCTTAATCTTATAATGGAACATGTACTCGAAAAAGTTAGAAAGAAAGCTAAAGGGTTTGTAGAATAGGCCTAAACAAACGTTCAGTTTAAGACATATAAATGTTTTCCGAATTATCAATCTCGAAAATAAGCTTTTCTCTACTCTCTTCAATTGAAATATTAATATAGTGTCACACTTGACCATCAAATTTTCTATATAAATATTATTTAATATAATTATTCATGAAACTTCAACTGGAATTATTTATTCCATTAATTCTGCATTATGCTACATTCATGCACTTGAAGAAAAAAAACTATATTTATTCTTTCCCCTCATCTCAGTAAGTTCACTACCTCCAAGACTTAGAATACTATATAAAATGTATATAATATAAACAAAAGTATGTTTTAGTACAATCACGACAAAAGTTCTTTTATAAAAATGAGAAAAACGCGTATCAGCAAATACCACAGTCAGAAAACACAGTTTCCATACACAGTAAAAAAGTAGAGAGGAAAAAAGCGCATAAATTTTTATATTGATCAGTTAAAAAATCACTACACAAAAATTAAAATAAAAAAGAGAGAACCCGCGGGGTTACCGCCTTGGGACGGTCTGTGACAAAACATATGCCACTGTGTGTTAAACCAGGTTCAAGGGTACACCAACCTCACACTTGTACCAACAGGTTCTCATAAGAACAGACAAGTACAAGTTGTCTTGGTGTATTAACTCCAACCCATCCACCAACTCGACAATGTTGCATGCAAAGGCATACAAACATATAAAACATATAAAGCTTATGGCTTTGTAGAGCAAAAAAGTAGGTGTACTCAATGACCTTACTGAGACCAGAACACTTGGAGTCAAATCGACAAGAACAAGATGGCAGGAATAAAAGAAACATAAAGTTGTTCTGGAGACGCACCTAAGGTTGGGCACCCAATGGGAAGATAAGTCAACATCCATTTTAACGAAAAACCTGTCACAGCTACATCTTATTACAAAAACAAATCTAGTTTGTTTTACAAACAGTCAGCTGTAAAAAACATGATGACAGTAACTAAAACTTGCTTTTATTTTCATATCCCAAAAACAAAACGTACATAAATGTACAACAGAAACATCATTTACTCAAGCTGCTTGTTCTTGTTTCGTTATTGTTTCGTTATTTTAGTCGTATAAAGAAGTAAAAGCATATCTGAAGGATGAAACGTGAAACAGGGACATCCATTAAGTGCTAAAACAAACACACACACACACACACACACACACTGAAAAAAATCAAATATTTATTGTATATTGTGTCTTCTTCCTTCTAATAAGATAATATTTTTCTCGGCGTAGCTGTCTTACCTCTTGACCTATTCAAGGATGATGAATGAATATTAACCCGACGAGATTTTCCTATACTTAGTCAGAAACGTTACGCACTATTGTCTGTTGCTATGACAAATAGCTGAAATATATGCTTCATATTCACGAAATTTAAATTAAGTATCCTGACTGAATAACAGTTTCTTCGATAATTACGCTATTTTTTTATTCAAATGCACATTGAAACCATACCCCTGGAAAAGTGGCGCACCTCCGGCATGTACCTTCATGTACACATCCGCTTTATTCAGACTTCGCTTGTGCATGTTAACGTTTATATCGAACCTAGTACTGGTCATGGCAAATCGACGGCGTATTGACGATGAGGAGATGAATAGGGGATAGGGATGCTTGAGGCTAGGCGTTCCCAACGGCACGTGGCAGGTGTCCTTGGGGTGTCCCAGAGCACCGTTGCCAGGATATGGCGACGGTTTCAAACTTACGGGCATGTCACGCATAGACATGGCAGAGGGCGTCAGAGGTCCAAAACTCAGCGTGAGGACCGGTTTATTGTCGTTCAAGCGCGATGTCAGCGCTTTGTTACCGCTATTGCCCTCCAAAATAAGTTCCAGAATGCCACTGGTGTAAGACTTTCCACTCAACCCATCATGAACAGTCTTCATACAGCTGGCATGAGGGCTAGAAGGCCAGCAATCCGAATCCCATTGACGCGAAACCACATCGAGGCACGTCTTCAATGGGCCCGCCATTACGCCAGGTGGACGAGGCATGAAACAATTGAGTTCCTTCCTCCCAAATGTATGTATGTAATGTAATTTGTACTTGCGCTTAGAACGTCAGTATAACTGATATTTTCGTGAAAACCATGGAACTTACAACGTCTTGCTGCAGACTATAACAAAACTTGTTTATTAATGATCGCTTAGGTATTACGCGAAATTACTTTGACTATACTTGGACAGAAAATTGGTTTTGCGAAAAATTGGAAATATTATCGCTCGTTTAGGATTATATCTAAATAATCAAGCACGAGCAGACACTTAGTGTATTGAAAAATATTGTATCCTCGAGATGAAGTGAAAGACAAGGAATAAATGTTTGGTTTGCAATAAAGCATTGCACTGCAAATACACACCCCATATAAACAGGAACATTGTCAATTTAAATTACACTTGGTAGTTGTTCAGCCTAAACAGTGCAAGACATTAAATGATACAGACACATACGAATTCTAAAATACAAGTACTGAAAAAAATAACACCAATGACCTGCAGGTTGAGTGTTCTTTCTAATGATTGACATGATAATAATTCAGTCATATTCGTTTTGAAATACCAGCTTTTTATCTAATTTCTAGAAGATTTAAAGTGAAAAGATTTTCGTTTGTTTATAGATTCCTCTGTTCGGACTGTTAAAGTAAAAGTCAGTTTTCATTTGGTTTCCTAAGCATATGCAGAGAAGTTGTGTGTAATTATTGCTCTGTTTGATAAGGATTATCTGAAGAGAAAAAAGTTAACTTATAAGCAATGAAGTAAAATGCCGACGAAATTAAAAGAGATTCTAGAGAAGAATTATTCTTTTTGAAATGAGTATAATAGACACGAAATCCGCGCTGGTGGTAATGTTGATGCAACATCAATAGCACTGACTGACGATCGTACAGATAGAGATGAGCCTACAGTGATATTTTTATTAAAAGTTAAAAATGGTAGCAAGTTTTTTTTTAGAATGTAGGAGGACAGAGGGTAACATTCTTAACGGAAAAACAACTGTAGAAATAGACCGTCACCAATATTTCAAGATATAAGAAGTTTTCTAGCTCTGCTTGATAATTTCTTTATATTTAATAATGTTCTGTAGTTTCATGTAATGTTTCCTGGAACAATGAAAAGGGTTTTCCGAGAGGGTCTTCTTGAAGACAAAAAATCATGTACTTAATTCTATTATACATCATATAACTTTAACATGTTAACAAATATGCACCACCTGACCATTTGTGCAGTCGCTTGTGACAGTTTAATGTCTCCCTCGCGTGGGCCTTTAATAGAACGCTGGTTTTTCCTAATCCTGTTTTCAAGTCATCGTCAACTTAACATAAGTCCACACATAAATATGCACTTTCATTTCTTTGCAAAATAAACCTTAAATCTAATCAGTTAGATAGAAGGAACTAGATAATTTCAAAAGTCGATACTCTTAAAATGGGTGTATTGATGTTTAAATTTTCTCCAAAAAATGTATAATTTTCATTTCTTGAAGTGCTCGTTGTAATTAAATTATTACCGCACCTAAGTACTGCAAATACTCAATAACTGCTTCAAAAGCGTAATTATCAATCTCCGGTTTAAGTGCTACAGTACGTGCTACAATACGTGCTATTACACTCCTGAGGTGTGATATTGTATGATATTTCATGTAGCAGACATGTTGGAGTAGGTATATTTATATTTCAATGCAGCTGCATCAGATGCATTTAATTAGAAATAGAGAACAATGGATACTTTGTATGTTGCCAGCCTTGTTTAAGAATGAAGACTGCATGAATTTCGACAGTCAACCTTAGACCTTTTTTGGAAAACTTTAACAAGTACTGTTTTTTTCAACTGTTATATAGCTATAATCATAGAGAGACGGTTGCTACCTAGCAACACACGATAAACATAAATGAAACTGGCTGTCATTTTAGTATAAAAATGGTTATAAATTATTCTCGTTACAACATATAATGAATAATTGTTGTTTTGTCGTTACCGTAGTAGTAAAACTGATTTGGTCAGTTTTGG
Source organism: Cyclina sinensis (assembly GCA_012932295.1). NCBI lineage: Eukaryota > Metazoa > Mollusca > Bivalvia > Venerida > Veneridae > Cyclina > Cyclina sinensis. The sequence goes on along the minus strand of JAAONU010000003.1, from coordinate 21,259,853 downwards.
TTTTTATAAGGCCACATGACGTGGCTGTAGCCACTTCTACCGAGTTTCTCACAGAGCTCAGTCAAACGTTGATTCTTCAATATGTCCAGGAAAATTGAAAAATATATTGAGGAAAAAGTTGTCATTAAGTTGTCTGAGCACAAAGAACAACAGCTGAAGGAGATGGAGGGAATAGTTTTCAAGATCACAGCCAACTCTAAAGCAATCTTTCCAGTCTGCTTGCCTCTTTGTCTTTGACAACAAGGTAATGTAGATGTACTGAGCATATTACATGCTGCTGAAACCTTGATTTCCATCGGAAACGTAGAATAAACTATGCCGAATATTTCTGACGGTTTTGGCTGAAGAGGTTTCTTGAATAGGGCGCAGTAGTAGTCAGTAATCACATGTGACATTGCAACCAGTATGTGAAATTATCTGTTGCAGTCGAAATCTGGAAACAATGTCAAAAAGTATCGTGGGTATTTTGAACATTTTGAACGATTTTGTTAAGACAAATGTTTGGTATTTATTACCCTCTCGAACTATTTCTGTATCGGTGTACATTACACACTAAAGTCTTTCTCAAACTGAATTTTATATATTCATCACACTATCACGAAATTACCAGTTTTGGCATTTCTCTTTTATTTTCATGTAAGGAGTAATCAAAAATGAAATTTCCTAATATCCAATAATATTTCCCTAAATAAGCATCATATCCATTCATGCATAAAACATGGCATTAGTTAAGCATTAAATACAGCATTTTCGTATATTTTTCATAAAAAAAAAAAAAAAACACTAATCGCTTTCTTTTTAACGGTGCACTCATGTTCAAAACATCTCTGATTCAAGTTCTGTTCTAAATGATCGGTCATATTAAAAATTCGAGTAAACCAACTTTTTCATGAAATAATTTTTCAAAGCTTGACTTGTGTGCATTTACAAAAAATAGCTGGTGCTAGTTTTTCGATGGTTTCGTGAAATTCGTGACAAACTGAAAATGAAAGCTTTTGTAGCGTAGTTTCGTGGATATGCTTAAAACATGTCAATCGTTGTAATCTTATATTAACTGCTATTTTCGTGAACACTAAGACACTTTAAAGTTTTGCTACAAAATTTGCAGAGTAGTTATGACGAAGCTTGTTTATCAATGATCGCTTAGTTATTAAATTATTAAGTAAAAATTCCAGTGGCTATGCCAAACAGGAAATTAGTTCAGGAAAACACTGGAAATATAATTGCCTGTTTAGGATTAAGTGCGGATTGCTGAAGTCAACCGCCAAGCATACCTCAGATTGCTAGGAATGATTTTCATTATATCACAACAAATAATATGCATACATATAAAGCAGGCTGTAAACTTTTTTACAAAGGCAAAGAAGATACAATGTTTCATGTATAAGCATTAAAATTTAGTGATAACAGTGACGCTCATAAAGAAAAGAATAAATAAAAATAAACATTATTTAGTCGTTGTTTAACGGTAAATGCTTGGCGTAAGCAAATTTTGTGCAACAACATTTAATATAATCAACAAAATAAGATGGCAAATAATTTCATTTAACACTTCTCATACAGACAAAGGTACATTTTAAGTCATATGTTCTTCATTTTAAGGATGTACAAATGTAATTATAACAGCAAAAATGTTATAGACATGTTACAAATTATTTAAATCAACAATCGAATTAACACCGTAAGATCGAAAGTACGTCGTTCTTACTTATTTATTTGTTTGCCTTCTTTTAATAGTTAATCCGTCTGCCTCTTAATGAAATATCAGCCTTATATGCTGTTGTATTACACGGCATTAACACGGATATCAAAGAAAGAGGGGCAAGTATTGAAGATTGGAGAAGAATGGGTGAAACAATATACTCTGATATCTGTACTAAAACCCAGAGTATTTGTGAGTATGTAGTAATACCTGTAGATAAAACGTGAAGTTGTCAGTAGCAGTACGAGCAGTAGCAGTAGGAAACTCTGAAAGTCTACGAGAGTGTCACCGTAAAAATGGACTCAGGAGGGCCTCTAGATTTTAAAATATGTCTCAATTTCATTAAGACTTTCCAGACTTTCCAGACTTTTAAGACGTCCTACAGCTACTGTTTTTACTGCTACTGCCAACTTCACGTTTTTTCTACTGCTACTGCTCCTATACTGCTCATCTGTAATCTCGCGGTACTTACCGTTTGGCTAACTTTAATTAAAAAACAAACAATAAACATTAGTAATTTTGGTAATCATTACAATATTTCATCCTTTTTCCATCGCCGAATGTGTAAAATGCCATTTAAATATGTCAAGAAAATCAATCATGTGGAAAATTTATCGCAGTGGGCAGCCATATTGTTGAATTACGTCATATCACTAATCTCGCGGTAAATAGGTCAAAAGGTTCTAGAACATTATATTGCAGTTAATGTTTATAGTCTGTCAACGAATCACTAATGGGAATGATCAAACATTGCTTAAAAAAGATAAATTGTTATTCAACATCAAAATTAATACTAAATGAACACTGTTTACGGAGCCACTGTCACAAAATTACTCGTCTGGGAAACGAATGCATCGTAATGGGATTTTTTTTAAAGTATGGACTAAAACTTTCCAAGAAACTGCTCATGATTGCAAGTTAGAGCGTTATGTCTTCGCGGGAGAAAAATTGGTCACAAACTTTGTTTGTAAACACAGCCCATATGGCGCGACTGACATACCGCGAGATTAGTGATACCGCGAGAATAGTGATGTCGGGTATACTACTACTGCCAACTTCACGTTTTTTTTCCTACTGCTACTGTTCTTACTGCTACTGCCAACTTTTTGTTTTTTCTACTGCTGCTTTGGTTCTGCTACTGCCAACTTCACGTTTTCTCACTGCTGTGTACTGCTACTGCTCGGTTCCTATACATCGGAGAGCTGCTCTTGACAGAAATGCGGGAGATGGGTTCAAAAACAGTTCTCTCTTGTATTTAAAGTTCTGAATCGCTGCATTATTTGTCGGTAACGGAAGCATACACTTTAAATGTTGGAACAAACTTTTAACATTTAACAGCCATTTAACTGCCAAAAATACTTGATTGAAATGTTCATATTTAAGTGTAAAGTTTGTACTTCATACAGAACATTGATAATTTCTAAATGAACAGCTGTAAAGAATGTTTTGGTTGAATACTTCAGTTCAAAAGGGATTTTTTTCTTTGTTTCGCTGAGACAAATGCTGTACTATTTTCTAAAATCTAAAGCTTTACCGACATTAAAAACATAACGTTTCTTGCGTAATAGATGTGAAATTTTAATTCGGTGTATTTAGATACAAGGGCGTTTCAGCATGAGTTCCAAGAAATTCCGTGTAATACTAGCTTATTTTCACAGCGGCGTTCCTTTTAACACCTAACCAATGACGGTACGAAACCCATTTTACCAGATTAAATTTACTAGATTTCTTGTCATTACACAGTATTGTCTGAGCAGTGAACAGATGATGTCTGTAAAGCTAATAAAAGAAATTCAAATGTTTTTTGTACACAAGTCATGGTGAATATTTTCTCTCCTCCATTTTGTAGAAAATGTGTCTCCATTACAAAGCTCTTGAGGGTAATAATCTTTCTATATTAGATTGTAAATTATTAGTTTGAATAAAATATGAGTTAAAATTGGCGACTTAACACTCTTTTTTAGCGCAGTAATTTTTTATATTTTCGGAAAACGCAAAAATGAAGACGAAAAATAGTACTTGTTAAACTGTCCCCATTTAAACTTAAGAGAGATAATTTACAAGATACCGAAAAAGATTATATTTAAAGTACTTGTGCATTTATATCTATTTTTTATTTCCGACAATTCATGTCATATCACACAACAAGTTACATTCAACAGCTAGGTGTATATAATGACATTCAAATTTCAGAGGTGTATATAATGACATTCAAATTTCAGTTTCAATCACGGATATCAAGTCATGTGCTATAGCTCCTCAGGCGGGCGACACTACATTTCTATATAATTTACGTTCCATCGCAAAATGTTTTGTTTCAAAATGCTGTAGCTCCTAAGGCGGGCGACATTACATTTCTATATCATTTACGTTCCATCCTGTACAAACCCTGACAAATGAAATGTTTTGTTTAAAAATGGTCGAACTGTCTTAAAGTATGTATTCAGTGACGATCACCACTTAATCAGACATGAATTGAATTTGTAACCCCTTTATCAAGGCAGAAATTAGGAGAAGTTCGGCCTCAAAAAGTATGGTCTTGTCTCCAATAATTGCAATCGTCTAAGTTATACCAACCAAATACTAAAAGTATCTGATCGCCTGTTCGAAACCCCATTAACATATAAACTATTCGTTCCTTTTGCCATTCGACTATGGAAAAGTCTTCCCGGCGCATTTCAACAGAAATTGAAACTGGCTGGGTAATGTAAGCAGTCACTTCAATACACACTCTATCAGTCCAAACTCAGGTTTCTTCATTTAATCATTGTTGATTATTTTGCCATTATCAAGATCAATTTAAATCCACAGTTATTTTAAGAAGAGATTGACCTTTTCACAAAAAATAGAGAATGAATTACGGAATAAACGATAATATAACTATCGTTTATGCAAAAAGTTCTAGTACTGTTGTAACTTGACAATGCGTATTTTATATTTTGTATTGTATATACTGTTCAACATTACTAAGTATACGGTCAAATATATTTTTATTGTATATACTGTTCGAAATGATTAAGTATACGGTCAAATGATCATTTTGAAAAAAAGTCTTACACGGATGCTACTTCAGACATCTCTTTGTATCATTCATTCAAGAGCAATAACACCTTACTCAGCAATGTATACATGTGTGGGTGAATATGTAAGTGGATTGTATCAGTGTTAAATTCACTCTTCATGTTAAACATCTGTTTATTCACGATAAAACAAGTAAAGAACCGTTTTTGCACACGTCCGTCCGTACGTAGGTACATCCCGTTTCTTGTGTGCGCAAGTCCTCCTACTCTCATGGATGGATTGGAACCAAACTCGTACTCATGATAGACCATGTTATGTTGTTCTGCAAGGAATAAAGAATGTTTCTTTCCGATCAGTTTTCACTGGATTATTGCCCTTTGTTGTTTGTTCGTACATGCCATATATAATAGCTTTTGTGTGAACAACTCCTCAAACACCCATGGATGGACTGAAACCAAACTCGCACACATAACAGACCATGTTTGGTTGTTGTGCAAGAAGTAAAGACATTTTTTTCTCGGATCATGTTTCACTAGATTATTTGAATTGCTGCCTTTTGTTGGTTTTGCCATATTAAGTAAATCTTGTGAGCGCAACTCCCCGAACACCCATGGGTGGATTAGGGCGAACGCATTATAGACCACGATGCGAAGTTGTGCAAGAAATAAAGATTTTTTTCTCTGATCAGTTTTCACTGGATTATTGCCTATTGTTTGTTCTTTAACCTTTTTGTTAAGGTCCATTTCTCAGAAACAATCAAAGCTATGTACTTTAGATTAAAAATACATGTTCAAAATCAAAATGCGATACCATTTCCCAGAAAACCCTCAAATTTATTTTTGCAAAGTTATGCCCCTTTTTCAACTTTTCTTAGATAACCTTTTTGTTAGTCAATTTCTCAAAAAGAGTTAAGATAATCCCTCCAGACTTGGAATTCTTGAACACCAGCAAAACCCCTACAAAGATTGTTGGTACCCACTGGGGTAAAAATCAGCCCCACCCCAGGGTTCACTGGATTTTGCTTATACTTATAAATAGGAAAAATGTCTTAAATATAGAAATAAACTATTTACTTACATCAGATGGGTAAGTACTTCCCCCCAAGCGATCCCCTTCTTTCTCTGCATGGGAGCCCCCCGATTTTTTTTTCATTATTATTTTTTCAAATATGTAGGTACTCCCCGTATCAAACCGTCATCCCTCAAAAAAATCTTTTTTTCTCGCATGAGCAACCCACACCCACCCCTAGCCTAGAACTAAACTATTTACATGGGCCCTTCCCTCCCCCGCCCCATTTTTAATACATAGGTACTTGATTCCCCATCCACCTTACACCCTCCTCGTCACCAGACCTCCCCCATCACCCTCACCTCCCCCCCACAAAATAAATCTTGAATGAGTAACTTTCACCCCCCCCCCCTCCCCCATAGGTGAATGAGTTATGGAAGTAAGACATTGTGAAAGAGTTATAGCAGCTGACAGATTTTGATAGAGGTTTATTTGAAAAGCCTATCAAGCAATTAACTATATATCCATTGTTTTCCCTGGTAATGAATTCTCTTTCTGTGACAAATTCCAAATTGTGGTGGCATCTGTGTCTGACGGACAAGTCTAGTTTAACTATAAAAGCGTTTGCATAGTTTTGCAGGGTAGATCACAAGCAGGACTGCATATACAAATAAAATCGTGACATTTCTTTTCCTTTTCATTGAAAAATATCTTTATTCTCCGGTTTAAAAAATAATTTAAAAAATGATATCTATATGTCTATTGTTAGACAGACTAGATCTGTAACGAAAGATACCATGAAAATTTGCTTTATGGAATTTCTGTTATTTCTGTACCAGAGCTACACTGCTTGTATATACATCCCCAAGGTTTTCCTGCATCACGTTTTCATATATCTATTTGAATTCTGTTAGACCTCAGTACTGCACACGCAGCAGACAACGTCTCGTGAGAGCAATCACTTTTACTGGCTGCCACTCGGAATTTCGTGTATTATTTTTCATATGAATGGTAACAAATGAAAATGGACGATTCACGATAAAACCCTGAGACCTCTCTTTCTTCTCTGAGATCATGAGTTATCAAAAGTCTGCATCTACATTACATCTAAACTTTTTAGATGTTTTTAAGGGCGTTCTTTTTAATTGTAAAATGTTTCAGAGAGTAATTAAGCACTTATTCTTTTCTTTCAATACTAATTTGATTTCCTGACTTGTGCTTAAAATTGCCGGTTTTAACCGCATGTTTTGTGAAAACTATGTCAAGTTAAAGCGCCTGACTGCAGCATTTTGAAGTGTAGATATAACGAAACTTGCCTATAAATGACGCAAAATTCCTATGGCTGTGCCAAAACAATTATTTTGGTAAAATAATGAATATATAATCGCCTTTTAAGGATCCCATTTGAACTGACAAGCATGTGCAGCTTATGTATAGTAGAACCTTTTTTTACAATGCGTAAGTAAAGAATTTAAATCCAGCCACTATGCTAGACATTAGCTAGGTGATTTTTTTAAATGTAATTTGTTGAAAGGTACTTAAGCACTGCTTATTTTAAAAGCCCATCGAAACTAGCGTATCTTGTTATATTTGGTTACATCAACAGGTGTCTCCGGCACCCGAAACCTTTAAATCTGTGGCAGGTGTTTCCTTGAAATACTTGACTACTGTCTCGAATTGATCGCATTAGATTTCTTCTTGTCGAGGTATATGAAAGATGACAGACAACGGGTTTATTATTATATTTATTAAGCAGGGCATGTGTAAAATTGTGAAATTATTGTCGTTTATTATTTTTTAAGTTATTTGATATAGAATCTTTTCGTAATTCACATCATTTTGTATTTTTTCTTTTAAAGTAAAACACCGTAAGGCTCAGATAAATTTATAATTGAGGACAGTATAAATTTGAAAATCTCTTAACTCCCAAAGAGACGTTTAAGAAATTGATTAAGATGATAGAATGTCAATAACTATATGGTATTGATAACTGTAAAATGATGATGATGAAAATAGTGATGACTTACTGCATGATGGATGAAAATACTTGTACACGTACTGTTGTTTCTAATGTTGCTTCTTTATATTAAATACTGCTGCTGTTGAAGATGACGATGATTACAAAGATGACCATCTTGATATATGTGTTATTATCACACTGAATAATAAACAAATAAATAAATAAATGAAACAGTGTAGCAGCTTTATAAATTGGCTTAATCTCCTGTGGCTGTCGTTTGGGCAGTAACCATTCAGAAATTCTGATAACGCCATCAGGTGCCTTGACATCAGGTGTCTTAAATTTTATTTTTGCAGAGAAAACAAAGAGGAACCAGACGCAATAAAGAGTACGTGCATTCTTAATATCGAATTTCCAGTCTTTAATGTTTTAAAAATGCCAGGGACACTCTGTGTTATGATTCCGTCATTTTAATGTACTTAAATAGCCTGAACCACGTGGGAGCAAAATACCAACATCGTGGTATTATTTTTGTTATAACACTTTCTTCGGTTCTCAGTCGGTATCAGAAGGAATGTACTATCTAGAAAAATGTTTTATAGGTTCCGTTGACAATGTAGAAAATATATTTCTTATTTGACAGGCTTTTTGATGGCTATCAGACTTGCAGTTCTACATTACTTTTTTTGTTTTCAACTGTCTGGAGCCTTTGCATAAAATTTCGAGGTAAAAATTGATGGCGCCGGAGTGGCTAGCCACCGGATTTATGCCATGTAACGTTTCCAGTAACTGATAGGAACTAGTTCTTAATCAAGCGAATGATAAATTTCCAGTGGAGTAAGTACTGTATTGACTTAAAACAGGTGAAATCTGAAAGCAGTTTGTAACTTTGTAGCAGTTATTCATATACTTAATAAAACCACTATTCATAAATGTAGTTGTTTACTACTAGTATACAGTGTATCTTCATGGATATTTAGTATGTTGCATTGTTGAAGTGTCGTCAATAAATACGTCAATTTAGACCGTTAATTAAAATCTATTTTAAAAACTTCTTTGTAAAGACTGTCATTTACATGTGTCGAAATCATATATACAAAATAAAGAATTAGGAAGTTCCAGTTAGGTATCGTATAATAGATAGATAGATCTTTCGCAATATAAGTTCATATTCATGAACCTATCACAAAATTCTTGCTACTTTCAGCAAAACAAAACAACACTGTCATCAGAACGGTACATGTACGTCGAACTGAGCAACCAGATAAATTTATCTTTAACGCATTGTGCTGTTTACATTTTGACATGCCAGATTAAGGATGGTTAGGTGAGCTACAGTTTTTTCACTGACTAACCAAGCGCTTCTGCACCAAACTCCATTTAATCTCAACTTTGACAAATGATTTGTATGTCTGGCTTTATTTTGGAAAGCCAGTTTTCACATTATTTCATGTCATTACCAGTGGTGACTGAGTTGGACATCTTACATCATGCAAACCGAATTTTAAGTTTAAGTCGACAAGATTTTAAATAGCTTTCTTGGTTTAGTAAGTCATCTTCTCTATATTATGCAAATCACCAAATGCTAAATAAGTTTTAATGGATATCTTATGAGGAGTGTTAAGATATGAACGCATCTTAGCACGTAAAATTTGATTCTTCATAGGTTTCACTGAATTTTTTATTTTGTTCCCTCAAAGTATTCATCTCCAACATATATACAAAGTCTCTGGATCCAGTCTTTGAAGGCATTTTCATAGTCTTTTTAGGTATACTATGATGACACTGGAATATTGCAGAACCGAGGTGTTTGCGCTGAACAAATTTTCGACCTGAAAGGTATTTTTTAGCTTTGGAAACAAAAGGAAGTCACAAGGGGCAAGGTCAGGTTAATACGTAGGATGGGGAGCTGCACAACGACTTTTGTCTGCTTCCGAAAGTCTTGCACTATAGACACCTTGTGCGATGACAGGTTGTCATGCAGCAATCTGACATTGGCCAAACCTGTTGCGGGTCTTCGTTTTCGAAAGTATTTGTTTAGTTTTGAAAGAACTTCTGTCTGACTTGTAAAATTTCGCATTAACAGATTTGCCTTTATAAACAGCAACCTGAATGGCGGGACCCTGAGTTGTAAAGAAAATGTCATACATTACCTTCTTTATACTGATTGTCCTTTTTGCAATGCATGGTCTTTTGCCAGACTTTGTAGCCCAAATCTTGTTTTGGTGTTTTCGTTTTGGCTCGTAAAAATGAACCCATGTTTCGTCACCAGTGACGACATTTGCAAAATTCCGTGCATTGTAATTTGAGTACTGTTTAAGCAACAACTTAGCGCATTGCACGCGAGCTTTTTTCTGCTCATCTGTCAGCAAAACGGGGAATTCGCCCTGAGGGACATTTTTATATTATTCTTTATTCTAATATTATAAGTTACTTATTATACTTAATTATAACTGTCTCCTTGTGGCGCATGAGCGCTCCAGCCATCAGACGTTATATTTTGTCAGTTTTAATAATTTTAAGGATTTATATTTGTTTGCCTTACTTACTGTTGTGAGTTATAATGTTCATGCTCATTTGGGCTCCGTTTGAAAATAAAAATTACAAAAAATGAAACTGGCTTGATAACAATTATACCCGTGGAGGTGAAAGTTTTGGGGTCACTGTGTCTGTTAGCTGGTCGTCCTTTGGTCCGTCTGTCGGAGTGGTTGCATTTTCTTATATACCTTTAGCTAGATTATGATTACCAATTCTAGGTCATTTAAAGAACATTATTGACCTGTTCGAAGTCCCGTTTGTCAAGTTACTGTTTCAACGAATAGAAATGATTTTGCCAAATACAATTGGACATTTTATCTGCCTGAAACTTGCACTTTCAAATAATTTTGAATCTCCTGGAATATGTTTAACATTCGTTTTACATATATACTTATGAATTAAGGTGTGAACAATCGAGATCTCGTGGTTCAAGGTCAGGGTTACTAGAAGTGAATACATGGTTGTTAATTATTGTTAGTTTTTCAAGATTAGCTACTAATAGGAAGTAACATTGATTTAGCTCTGAATCCAGTGTATAACTGCTTGTAATAAAAGTTTAACAAGCTGGTGTTCACGGTTAAAAAATACTTAAGCGGAAAAACTTTATATCAAAATGATTTTGTTAATATCTCTCAGTGCTGCAGCAAAAAGCATTGGATTTTCATGAACAAACACACTAAACTCACTTTCACTAGAGTTGCAGAAGAATTTTTTTATGGGAAACAGATAATGTGAATATGGTATGGACATGCATTATCTCATGTTTATATGGCCCAGGTCCTTGAATGGGACCGCTGTCATTTATATATACCGCTGTCTTTATATATCATCTGGAACAGATCAAAGGGGATTTCCTGAACAAATTATACATTGAATTAAAATAGCAACTTTCTGTTAAATTGAAGTTGTTTGTCAGTGGTAAAAACACCACTTCACCCACTAGCACTGGTTTGAGCAGAACTTGATTTTCAATGTAGTCAGTATACATGTACATGTATCAATATAGAACGCATACATATCTCAGAACCAGTAATATACGACGGCTGCGCCTTGTCATTCATTTAGCACACACACACAACAAGACGTACAATCCACATCCCCATAAAAAAGGATGGTTCAGTCACGGACTTACATGTATATACTGTGGGTTTCCACAAATTACAGTCTCGCTGGTTCTGACATTTCAAGGGAGATAAATGTGGAGTGAACTACTCTGAAGTTAAGTACGGGGCGACTTTTTTACAGCTGCCACACAGCACATGACACTTGCAGCAGTAAAGTGTAAATATATATGTAAATGATCCCGAAGGACCAGAGAATAAGTAAAAACAAACAATGACGAAAGCACGCTGCAACTTAAAGCCGAAACACCAGCACTTGTATCAAATGTAGTAAAATGTAACGCAAGTAGGTAAGGGGTCATACATAAATTCCCATCACCAAGGTACAAGTAAAACACACGAAATAACAGGTATACATACGAAAGAAAATTTGCATGTTCTAATATTTAATGACGATCGACAGAAGACAAAGCACATTCGCATTTGCATGAAGTTGTACAACTGGAAGACGCAACCTAAAAGACGAGGTTTCAATGACAAGTGGAGCAAAATGCATTCTCAAATTTAAATACTAATCGCTAAAAGTGAATAAATATTTGTTTTGATTTTGTTGGTTTCGGGCGTTCACAGGGGCAACAGTTCATTTATATTCGTTAGATATCTGTTCGGCTTCCGCCTTGTAATGTGCTCATCTAAAACTCAACAGTACGATGATGAAAACGCGATCTCGTAAATCTTTCAATTTATAAATCCACCAATGGACTCCCTGTTGCCTTAAGTAACTCCACCACGCTTCAATTCTCTGATTCGAAGTACTTTTCCCGTACATGAAACTTTTCATACCCGCCAATGAGTCCCTGTGATAATAGCGAAGAAGCGGTTGTAAGAAGCTAATATTCGAATTTTCAGTTCCACAATCCCCTCGTATAACTCGTGGAGCACATTTCATTTTCTTAATAGTATCAAGATAATAGTATGCGATACATTTTGGGTCATTGTTACTTGCTCCATTATTCTACGACTATATCCATCTATAGCCCCATGAATGCAGAACCCAAATGGTTTTAGTTTATCGTAACCGTCTATATGCCAGACGAAATTCGGACCCTTTACATTGTACCGTCTTCTCTTTAGTCTGTGGGCTTTACGGGATAAAACACCTTCCGGATCTACTTCTTTCATTATATGCGTTACTTCATTTCTTTTCACCTTTATTTTATAATCATTTTCCAAACGTCGCCACATGCTTCTGTAGCCAATACACTGTCCACTTAACTGAATTTCGTTTGTAATTATATTCTTAACGTCTTTAAATGGTGTACTTTCAACATTTCGACGGCGAAAGTTGTTTACTTTTAAAATGCGTTTTAAATGCCGAATACTTATGCTGATATTGTGACATCTGTATAATATAAGAACAATTTCACAGTATTTAAATCCCGCGAAAAAATACTCTTTGATCTTCTGAAGTGTGTTCAATGCATCATGACTGTCTGATCGCACATATGAGGTCCCTGTTACCATAGACAAGTCTATTGTCAACATAAAAGCCAGACAAGACGACAAAAGCACGGCCGTCGAAATCTGAAAAGAGGAAAGTGACATGAATCAGGTAAGTATTTCATTAGTTGGATTATATACTATGCTATAGCTTAAATTCTGCTGAAATCTATATTTAATTACTCTACAAATGGTACATATAAGGTATTTCATATTCTAAAATATGCTGTTGGAGATCTCAAACGCTTGCTAAATATACGTCTGTACTTCAGTCGGCTTGCTATGTTAGTATTTAGAATGCATTATATAAGTACTTGATTTGAAAAAGCAGACTTCTACTCCTCATCTTATAGCTTTTGAGGGGTTATATGGTGTATGGTATTTAAAATATGTAGTAAAACAGAGTAAGAACTATTGAATTGTTTTTAAATAATACTACAGATGTTTTAGGTAGACACATTATTTTATACTCATTTAGCAGCACCTTTATATGTATTATTTTAAATGTACGAAATGTATTATCAAAATTAAGGTTCTTTTTTTACATAATTTTCATAAGGAATACTTACACAATTAATTTCGATGAAACAGGGAAGCTTCATTCCATTTCTGTGAAAAATAACTGTACGTCTTGTTCACAAAAGAGCATGCTCTCGAATGATGCGCTCGAAGCCATGCCAAATAAATAATAACTTATAAGTAACAAATAATAACTTATAAGTAATAAATTATAACTTATAATTAATAAATGATAACATATAAATAATAAATGTCCCTCCAGGGCTTCCGTAGGGAATCCATCTAGCACAGACCTTTCTCATTTTCAAATCACGTTTGAGCATGGTACGAGCTGCTCCTACTGAGATGCCAACGATACTAGCTATTTGCCTAGTGGTTTATCTTGCATCGGTATTAACTATTTCTTCCACTTTAGCAACCATCTTGACGGACGTTGCTGTTTAAGGCCGACGGGAATGAGGTGCATCTTTAGTCAAAATTAACCTACATTTGAATTTATTAAACCAACGGATAACTGATGAAAAAGACATTTCATTTTGTTCATATACAGAACAGATTTCATCAAAAATGTCTTTAATCCTATGCCAAGGAGACAACGATTTTTAATATAACACCGCATTTCATTGGCATACTCTGATCTTCTACCAACCATTTTTGTATTAGAGTATACAAGTAAACAATGTATAGCAAGCTATAAACACAGCTAAAGTGAACGGATTTTAACGGATGTGGTATCAATGTAAAGCTAACATGTATATCTACCCGATAACCTTCATTTCCTCATGCTTTTCGCAATATTGAACAATATGACGTTCTAGATGCATTCTATTTGAATACTCCTCGTATTTACACTGAGTGACATTCAGCTTTGTTTTCTAAATCAAGAAACCTACAAATCTATATGTTGAGGTGAACAAACATTCTCTTTTCCATTTTGTGGGAGAAAGTCTTGTTCTATATTAATCTCCTGTGTTGCAATAGTTCTTAAGACAGCAATGCTCATAGGTAAGGAGTAACTAAGCTTATTTTATCTTTTTTTTTTCTAGAAAACAAAGAGAATGAGACACTTTTCCCTTTAATGGTGATTCAGAACCTGACTTGTGCGGAGTAACACAATAAATGCCTGCTGCTAGTTTGTCGATGTTTTTGTGAAATGCGTGGAAAAAAATGAAGCGTCTTGCTGTCGGCATTAACAGAGTAGTTATAACAAAGCTCGTTTATAAATGATTGCTTAGTAATTATGTCAAAATTACTGTAGCTGTATGCCAAAATAGATAATTAGTTTTGCGAAATATTGGAAATATAATCGCCTGTTTAGGATTGTATTTTAATTATCAAGCATGACTGGCTTAGGTACATTGCCAAGAATACGTCAAATACTATTAATGATACAACAAATTATCTACATACATAGATGGCAGACTGTTCACATTGTTTTCATAGAGAATATAATGTATATGCTTTAAAATTTTAGAGGTAGCAATGTGATGTTCATAAATGAATGAATGAATAAATAAAAAAATAAATAAAACTTATGGTCATTATGTTAGTTTAAATTAATTACTCAAGATAATGTTTTGATTCAAGCATTGTACTTCAGATGAAATATTTTCAAAGATAAAAGACTGTTAAATTTTTTACACGGACATGCTAGTCTACCAAAGTATTTCAATCGTATGTAAGTATGTAATTAGTAAGTAGGTAGTCTTGAATCGTATTAATCAAATTTTGATTATTCAATTTTCTAGACTTTAAAGAGCTGTTTAATTTTAGGGTCTGTACACATTATGTACATTTATTCATTCTAATCTATGAAATATGATAATTATAATGACATATGATTTATGTATGTACTAGTATAATTGAAAATACTATGTATCAATTTGTCATGGGTCAATGGTTAGAATTAAATAAATGTCTTGCCACTTCCCATTGAACTGTAACTGAATTAAGAAATACATTTTCAGGACTGTGTAAATTGTTGTGATTTACCACTGGAATCTGGGAAGCCAAATATTTTCGTTGTGTATGTAAACATCTCTAACTGAGATATCTGTGACACCTAGGGCAAAGATATTACCATCTTGCTAAGCGATCGCAAGTCAATTAAACAGGCAAATACATAAAGTTGTGAAGAAATTAGGGATATAAGGTGTCAAAGAAGATCAAAATATGACTTCTAAATGTCTTAAAGAAAGTGGTACAACCAAATTTACGAGTGTTCGACCTCGTTGTTTTTAGCGATGATATAGATTCAAGGTATTGCTTTCAGGGGTATTCATATTTAGTATTAAATGTTTCCATTGCCATTACATTTACGAGGGCACGTTTGGTGGGGAAATTAGCCAAAATGAGTTTACAAAAAAATTGTAAAATTCCTACGTGATTGTTTGAAACTGCGGCAACGACACCTGGTTTCTGGCCTAAGTATTTCCTTCCTTCCTTTTACTTTCAGTTGCCGTGCCAACCAGTTTTTTCAAAGACATATTTATAATATTTTTCTGGAGCCTCTTGCTGGAAATTCTTGCTAAATATCATTTAATATAATTAAGTAAAGACTTACCATTTCAAACAAATAACGCACGAGTGTGCGTGCCTGCGTATGTGTCTGTGTGTGTGAGAGAGTTTAAATAGATAGCATGTTCTTTATAATTTCATTTTGTTCATAAATTTGAAAGTACATGTACATTATGCAAATAATTTATTCATTGGTGTTTTGGAGCCTATATGGTAAAACAACGATGATTCATCAGCTTATTGTATTTCACTTGTCTTAATGTGTTACCTTCATAAAATAAACATATTTACTTTAAGGACGGAAATGACATACATGGCGGACGACGCAGAACGCACAAACATGATAGGAAGAGTTCATACAATTACCATTCAGTTTGTTAGGTTAATATTTGCCTCTTTTGTTGTTGTTGTTTAAAGAATTCAAGTTTCAATTAAGTTTGTAAATCAACACCCTACTACTCATGTTTTCGAGACGAACGTGTTTTTGTTTTCATAACATATGTTGACAAAATTCAATGAAAAGAATGCCATCCTTTTACTAAGAAAATGTTTTTAAAAGATTTATTAAAACCAAGTTATTTTTTAAAAATAGTTTCGTTAATATGTTAATATATAGTTCAGAAAAAACGTATTATATCTGAACATATAGTAAAGAAAAACAATAATGCAAGATGATATCTTAAAAGATATTATGCTTTTATTGTGTCAAGGGTCTACTTTATAAGAAGTAAAATTACAATGCAGTTATTGCTTTACATCTAATAAAAAATCTTATCCTTCGTTTGATTCTATCACATTTTCCGAAGCATTTAATATAATTATGCTTTTCTATGGAAAAACCTAATGACAATTTATCACATAATAAAGGTTGTTTTGACAAACATTGCGATACTACGTGATCTCGTTCGAGAAACCTCGCCTCCACAAGCTTAAATGCATATACATTTTCACTTGTTTCTGAGTGATTTACTCATTTTATTAGAATTCAGCAAATTTGTTTTCAAGTTGACAGTTAATAGATCATTTATTCATTTATTGATATATTATATATAGTATGTGTCAACAACTTCTTGGAAACTTTGAATACGAAAACAACCTGCAATAAATATTTCAAGGGCAAGGAAAGTCAAGGTGTGAATACTATAGAGAGTGTTGCAGACGTGTCAGTCTATCAAGCAGAAAATGATACCTTTTGTAAATTAAGTTGCACATATCTATTATAGGACTGATATATTTTTTATAGTTCTGTGTCAAGTAAATAGATAGAAATACATCTCTGTAACATGCAAGTAGCGTTACTGTTCTCTTTGACAGCCTGTTGAGGAATAGTAAATGATTTTTTAAGTGGGAAAAGTGATAAAACATGTAATTTTTTGAAAGACTGATTTTAAGTCTGAGAACAGACTTGATTTTGAAAGTTACTAGCGAGATGTTAATGGTGATTAGCTACTAGAATTGATAACGGGAAAACTGTTATCCCTCTTGGAGCTTCAAGTATGATACGGTAAACATGTAAAGCAATAGTAAACAGATATTCTTTATAACTACTGTCAGTTTTTATATTGGCTGACAATTTAATCCATGCTATACAGAGACGTTCAGAACATTTTATAATATGAACCTTAATATTGTTACTGTACTTTTAATCAGATTTTACAGATAGCATATTAAATGCCATAAAATGGTTCAATTGATTTTAAAATTATGATTTTCTGAAACAGCACTTCACACAGAAGATTAATGAAACCTGCTGCCAGAGGTCACAATAACAGAAAAGAAACTGTACTTGTCCGACAAGAATGAAGCCAGTCTTCAGTGCCGAGCACGAACGGGATGTCTTGTGCCGTTGATGCTGCCTGGCATTCAAGAGTATTTGATGGCTTAACCTGTGAGAATTCAGAAGATTAACATATATACGCTAGAGAGCGAACATTATGATTTTGAGAAACTGGCAACTAAACACTCGGACTAATTCTAATTTTGGAAACCGTAAAAGATTTAGGTTTAAATACACAGTTTAGCTGAGCCATATTCCTCATTAATTTGGAGCAGATGTACCAGAGATTTAACAGATTTTGTTTAGAATATAACTCTGTATCATACTTTATAAGAGAATTGGAAAGACAGGTTGAAAAGCAAAAGTTCTTTTACAGTATTTATTTGTGCATTTAAATATTTTTATTTTAAAACCAAAACTTACAGGGTTACAGCAGATATTGGTAACAACTAATGTAATACCACACAACAACTTTTTTAAATTATCTTTGTGTAAATAATCATGTACAACTTTGCTTCATGATATCAAGTCTGATGCTTTAGCTTCTCATGTGTGTAATATTACGTTTCTATATCATTTAAAGCCTAAAAGTGATTTTCGTTCAAACTGGTTTAAATAGAGTAATTACCACTCTTTTAAGCATTATCATCAGTCCGAATAAAAACTATAAAACGATAAGCTAGAATTCATGATATTTAAAAGGACAATCTGGTCTTTTTTATCCCAACCATCTCTGACATAACAGACTCTTAAGCAGTTGGATCGCCCATTCGAAAATCCATTATCATATAAACTTTGTTTTTACCATTGCCTGTATTTAACAGTCCTCTTACCTTTTCTGATTATTTATCCAAGTTACAAAACATTATCATTCATTTCTACGCCTGGTTGTGATTGATTATCGTACTTTCAGAATTTCCTTGTGACTTAAGCAGTCACTTAAATACACACTGGTTTCAGTGTCAAATCTAACCAGACTCAGGTTTCCTAATATAATACTTGTCAGTTGTAATGGCATTTTCAAGATTAATCTATAGCTAAAGCTGATTGAGAAAAAATCTGACATTTCATAGAATACCGGGATAACTTAGCTGAAAGGTCACATTTACAGGATAAATGCATTTATGATAGAACTACCATTTATGTTATGCAGTACTAATAAAAATGTATTAATTAAATTGATATTGCGTTGCGTAATGCAGAAAATGAAAGAGCGATAACATCGGAGAACTTAATTAAATGACCGCAATACAACGCCATTACTTTAATTATGGTGTAAAATTACGAACAATAAAACGATATGGTGAGCGAGACAGGAAACATTAATAATATTTTCCTCACACAGAGAAATGATATATTTGCTTGCCCAGTTCTTAGTGCTTCCTTTTTTCAATGTCGTGGCTAAGTCTTGAAGTAGAGGATCGTTACAGAAACACTGAACAGACATGGCATCGAGGAAAATTGGTCGCTTTAATCGACCACCTCAGTAAAACTTTCCAATAAGGCAATCAGTAATTTGAAAGGGAATATTTCTCTGTGAGTGAGTTTGAATCTGTGTTTTCCCCAAGGCATTTTATCTTCCATTTTGAAAATTAAGTTAGAGGTAAACTGTATGACAGTTTAGAGATGGCTACTTGAAACATGCAAACTCAGAGATGGCAAACAGGATCAATTGTCTCAAACCTGTCTTATTTATCAATTATGCAATTGTTAAACTACCCTACTGTTTGTGCAATGCTTACTTTTAATTTGAAAATGCATTTAAGTTCATGCCTAAGATCGTAGAATGTTAAGGTTTAAGGCGTAGTTTTACGTGAGTTCTGTTTTAGACTAATAAATTTAAGATGGCCTCTAAGACACCAAGTTTTATGAACACCCCAAATCTTACTAAGCCTATATTTTACATCGATTGGAAATAAGGTGCTTGAAAAGTGTAGAAATACCACTTGATGAATGTTTTTTGGGTTCAAATTGGTACTCGCGCCCAAAACGTGGAACGAGGAAAGCCACTAGAGACTCTGAATCCTATTGTGATTTGAAACAGTGACCTTCAGGTCGGACGTTATGTGCTCTAACCTTTGCATTACTGTTCCTCCAAGCTTATGAGTGCTAGACTAGTACTTACAGTCATTCATCTAAGATTGGTAAAAAGATAAAATATACAAAGAATCTAAGGTTAGACAGTGTTAATACGAATTCCTGTTTTAGGGCATATTTACCGACTTCATTTACATAATGTCTCTAGGGAAAATCTTGTCTCAATTGCCGATAAAGCAAATGTTGCTAAATCACATATAGAAAATAGAACCTAAACTGCAGAGCAGAAATGGAAACCTGTGTAGCATGGTAGAAACACATAAATTGCCCGCTTGTTGCAGTTATGAGAGTATTGCCAAAATCAATGGCTATTTTTATTTGAGTTAATCTGTACAAACTACCATTCTCTTGAAAACATGCCTGAAAATTTTCTTGCATGAAAAATGAGTTTCAATAAATTGAAATTTTGGTATGGCAAAGATAGTAACGAATCACCCTTCGTAAATACCTGATAGATGATAATTTACAAATAATAAAAAAATCCCTCTGACATTTGTTTTCTCCTCTCTGCACTATTAAAATTTTCACAACAACCATAATATCTTAATATGCTTCACTCATATAGAAGGTTTAATTAATTTAATTGTCGGACACGCTGTTTGACTTGTAACAACTTATTTCCGTTACAATATATAAAGGAAATAAAGTAAGAAAAACAACAGAGTTCAAACTGATATTGAATGGTTTCTTTTTCATTGCATCATTAAAAATATTGTGAAGTACAAATACATGAAACAAAAAATTGAAACCACATTGGCCAATATCTAACCTTACTAAATCAAGAGAGCCTGATCACCAATATTATCTTATCATTAATTAAATTACAAATAAACGATCACACATTCTTTATGACAACACAACTATATAACCACTACTGTATTTTTCTTAAGCACTGCAGCCCAAGATGAGTTAAAGATAAATATTATGGAGCCGGCATTTGCATAAAACAGAAATAGAAATATTGATAACATCTCATATAAACGGTTCTACTGTAATATAATGACCATATTTACATGATAACACCATTACTTTAATTAAGGTGTAGGAATACTAGCGATAAACAACAGTGACTTGAAAGAGACAGGAAACATCAGTCAAATTCATGTCTTTACAAAAGGAAATTAATACCGTAATGTAATTACAATGAGCAGGTCGGCTATTTTTGAAAATGGCATGACCTTGTCTTACTGTAGGTTGAAAGTTTCAGGACAAAGTTTTCCCAAGGTCACTGTTATCTTGATTGAAATATCTAGTACAGCTATCTAAGATTTCAAAATATTATTAGCTTAGGTCACTGATATCTTGGTAAAGCTAAGTTTTGAATATAATTAGAACAGGACAGTATTTTACTTAAGTCACGGTTATCAGTGTTAAGCTTAGCGAGGAAGGTGTCAAAAAATGAAATGTGATATTTTACTAAACTCACTGATATCAAGGCTAAGCTTACTAGAGATGCTTCCGAAAGTTAAACAACAATATTTTAATAAGATCACTTTTATCAGACTTCAGCTTAACATTAAAGCTATCTGATAACTGAAAGACGATATTTTCCGCATTATTTTTTAGAGAAGAAAATTGATCACCAACAGGTAACCTAGTAAGTGGTTTAAACTAAAAGTGAAAGTATCTGAACTATAAATAGTTTTGTTGATATTTTTTCTAAATCTCAATTCAAGCAAACCGACATACTATCTGAAAATTTGCAGCAAAAAATTTACTCAAATATACTGCCTTTGAATTGAAATGTTTGAAAATCCCGAGAGAATTAAAGCTCTACTTTGAAACGTCTTTGATATATATGACAAATCTTAGATCTTAGACAAGAGATTTAGTGTGGCGGTAATAGAAAAATGCTAATAAGACAAGTAGAAACATCATAAACTCGAAAACTCAATATCTCAATTAACAAAATCAAACACCCTGAAAGCTCTAGAGAAAAATAAAGCAACCTAATTAAGAATAAGTATTTGGTAATATGTATAAAACATTAATAAGAAGAAGAATAGCGTAATAAAAGTTGTAAATTGTCTCCCGAAAAATGCTTTTTATTCAACTTGTTTTACTTTCTTAGTAATATTGTTGTTCTAAGCAGACTGAGACTATCACTTGAATTCCTACATGTGTTAATTTATTTCTGGTGCCACTTTTGCTCCGGCAGAGGACTGGATTTTGATTAACTTTACAAATATTTTGCCAGTTAAGGAGTGTCTATAAAGATTAGATTAAATAGCTAAACAGTATCTTGTCAAAACAAATGAAATGCAAATCTGGTTTGTAGAGAGAAAGATTAGTCATATTTTTACCATGCAGTCTTATTAAAATGACGTCATATAATCAAATAATATTAATCACAAAGATGTTTAAACGGTAGGGAATGACAAGGCAAATACATTAGGAAGAAAGGTTATTTTTATACTTGCTGTAAAAAAGATTTTGACAGACTAACCAAGTGCTTAACAGATATATTTGTGAATTTCGCCATGTATAAACTGTGTCAAAAAGGGATCAGCAGTTATATTGAGGAAATCAACTCAAATCATCTTTGCATTTTCTCAAATAAACTGATGTGAATAAGCTGTCACAATAATACGTCTCGTGCATAAGATATTTTGCAACTTTTATCGATATTGAGAGCAACTGATGCCACAATTAAAAACTAACCTGTTATTTCATTTAATGAAATATGATTGTAATTTTTAATGAGCATTGCATAGAGTGACTTCCATCTTCCATTTTCTTAGGATATTCCAGAATGAGATGCAGAGACCATTACCATATTTTTTAGAACGTCCCACACATACTTTAACTTATCAGCTTAATAAAAGACGATTTATATCATTGTGACCAATTTGCGTCATACAAAATGTCTGTCTTTCTCTTCTTGAGCACAGGTCTATCGCAATTTTAGGTGATGACATTTTGCATAACTAGCAGACAGGTCAAATAACTAATTGCACTGAAATGTTATACTCTCTGACGTTTTTTTTAGTCTTTCACACTTTTTCCGGTGTTTTGCCCACACCATAATAGAAATAATGATGATATAACGTGAATGAGGTCATTTGAATTCGTTCTCTACCATTTAAGTGTGATATTCACTATGTAATCGTTTTATGCAATTACCAGTTATGTAAGATAAACTGCTAACTTATTCTATACGGTAAACAGGATATCCTGTCCGGGTATAATTTCAGTGTACTAGAAGCAGTATAAGTGTCTTTTCTACTTTATCACTGAGAAAAGTTATGTGCACATGATATTTTCTCAAATGGGTGTTAAGTCTCGTGTCTATATCAACAGCATATTATCAATAATAGTTCAACTAATACCAGTTTTTCCAGAACTGCAAGACGTACACATTAAGTGTTAAGTTAACTTTATTAAAATATACTTTTTTTAGAAATAAGAGCTTGACATAAGTTTTATCAATTTTTGTATTTATCGATGCTGAAAAAAAAGATCACATCTTATGTTTCTGTCTTCTTTGTCAAATGATTTTGCAGTTATCCGGATATAGTTTCATTTCATTACAATATTTATTAATAAATGTACATAATTTTCACCGTACATATTTAGTATTATCGCTTATATTTGTGAACTGCTTATGATTGAATAAAGAATTACTTTCGTATCTGAAACCTTAAAATCTTTAAAAACAAAACCGTAACGTAAATGGATGTATTGATTGCAGAAAAGGAGGTAAGTAAAGATGTTAAATAAACATCAGTATGCTTAAGACAATTACATGCAAAAAATCTCATGTTCTGTTTAAATAGATTACATGCTAAAACAATGTAACACTGATGCAAGTTTGATGTGTGTAATAAATATTTGGTGATACTTAAAAATACACACGCATAATGGCAGTGGATGAGAACATAGTAATCTCATAAGATTTTAACCACAAAAGCGACAAACAAACTCCTGATATTATTGTAATACCCGTTCACAAGTCGCAACCAATACTTTACATACAAGATTTGAAAGCCATAATAAAGAGATAGCTAGTTCATACGCTTCTGAAACGCAGAAATGTGAATTAATAAAATAGTATTGCATACTAAAACAAAAATCCAACAGGTAAATTCTGATGTAATTCTTGGGTTGTGTCAATTCATGAACCATGTGAGGGATTACCGAACTTTTGTTCAAATTCTGACGTACATTATAAATGTCATCTACAAAAGAAAAGCATTTCTTTAAGTGAATGAAGCTTGAAATGTTTGGAATATATT
Organism: Cyclina sinensis; assembly: GCA_012932295.1. Taxonomy (NCBI): domain Eukaryota; kingdom Metazoa; phylum Mollusca; class Bivalvia; order Venerida; family Veneridae; genus Cyclina; species Cyclina sinensis. Next base: position 21,235,918 of record JAAONU010000003.1, on the reverse strand, counting down.
GCTTCAGAAATTAGCAGAAACTTTGATGCAATATTGTCATTCGTATCCATGCATATAAAAATGTGATTTAATGTGTTTCAAATTATTTATAGCACTTGAAATGCTTCTAATGATGTTAAGTCATGCAAAATTTACAGGATAAAATGGTAGTCAGCAACTGTATATCTCCGCTTTGCTTACAATTTCAAATTCATCAGACTGATTGTGTATTGACTACGGTTTTCCAAGTTTTTTGTTTCCGTTTGTTGTAAACTCGCCCCTTCGCTCTAATTTTCTACTACACTTTTTCGAATATAAACGAATTATCGATCTACATAGTTTCGTTCTGTAAAAGTAATACGTACGGGCTACTGTATGGAATATTATTTAGGTAAACATTACACAATACCTACTTACTGTTACAATAAACTCACTGACACTGCTATAGCGCTTAAGGTACAGTCATTATGCAGTGCTGGCACTTTTTTCACGCTTGTGACAATGATACCATGCTTGCTGGAAGTTACAACTTGTATGTTGTTTAGGCCATGATGCCTATTATCATATTTTTATTTGAATGATTGACAGTTCATGGTATTTTTCATTATGCCGCGGCTATCTTGGTTCATTTGTTATGCATGCAAGAACAAAATACACGACGTGATCAGCCAATATAGAAAATGTTATCAGGCACTAGGCAAAATAGAAGTTAGCATAATGTCAATTCAAATTTGTAAGTCACATTTTGACAACAGGGTGCGCTATGATCAAGTAGTCGTGTTTTTCCGTAATTTGAAGGAAAGATATCGGGAATATCCGAAAATGTATAGAGATCTAACAATAGTCATAGGCCAGAGATTTCCGTTATCTTTCGTAAAAACTACGAACATGCGCCCACTGGTATCAAAATGTGATGTGCAATTTTGCAATTGAGATTATGCTTACTTTCAACTTGCTTAGTTGCTGATTACATATTTTATATTGTGTGGTTACATCGTGTATTTTGTTCTGGGAGCATTGTAACAGAGCAATGTTGAAATATCAATGCTGATATACACTCTTGGAATGTTGAAATATATCATTACGCTACATGCACTGCCATTCAGCCAAATGCAATTATGATATAGACATCAGGGTATAAACAGCATACATGTTGTAACTTCCACCAATCATGGTATCATTGTCAACAAGCGTGGTAAAGGTGCCAGTATGCATAATGACTATACCAGTAAGCACAACAGCAGTGTCAATAAGTAAATTGTAACAGTAAGCAGGCATTGTGTTATGTTTACCTAATAACATTCCATACTACTGTCAAGCTCTGATATCGAAGAGGGAAAGCGGAAAGTTTATTTGCTAACACTTTGAACGTATTTGTTTTCATCCCTTCGATATAATCCGGAGGGATATGACTTTTGTACTTCCTTTTCTCCGTCCACGTGTGACCTGTACGTTTAATCGCATTAGTTATACCCAGGATGAACATATATATATATAATAATAATAATATTGCTGCTTTAGCATTTAGGATTCAGACAATTCCTCTAAGACCCCTAAAAATGTGCCTCTTCGGCAGTATTGGAAAAACCAACTCAGCGTACGTCTTTCATGATCAACCTTTGGTTTTCTTTGCCAGATCGTAACGGCGGTTTAGCTAACGGAATGAACTTGACCCGGAAGACAATTTTACCATGTCAGGTGTTCACGACGTGCACTTTGTAGATGCTGGTGTGAACACCATAGTACATGACTTCAGAAACACTTGTTTGTTGCGCAAAAGAAAATATTTTGTTATGGAAAAATGATAAGGACAAAACAAATCTGGTTGAAAATTGAAGACTCTTCGACAGTGCACTTGTCAAGGACCTACCGGTATTACTGTTATAAAACAGTGATTGTAAAACCGGAAGGAAATATTAAAATAGTGTGGAAAATCCTTGACTGTTTGGAAAATGTAACAAGTTGGACTGTATTACATTTTATCAGTTATCATTAAGTTGTGTGTATTTTCAAGAATCTTTCATTTAAGATAAAACATTTCCATCCCTCAGGTGGTTGAATTCAATTTCGTTGACACCGAAGGATCTGTTTCCGGATATAAACAGTTGCAAAACGTTCAAACTTCTTGCATGTTTGCAATATCTTATCTTTGTAATAGTAAGTGGATCTTTATAATAATAATTACCGGAAATGTCTTCAGGTACCAAATACAAGGAAGTATCGTTCCTGGCTGTCAGAGAGTGTTTACACATCACTGTATTGTAATTAAATAGACTATATAAAGTTACTTCACATGGTCTTACTGCAATTAATTAAAACTGATTTTCTGTTTCCTCTCAATTTGTATCAACATAACCATACAGAGATGTTTGTACTTGTAAGTGATGCTAAAACAAAACGGCACCAGAAATACTGATACACATATTTCAATTAACAGGGAAACACGAGAATAGAAAAGTCATATATCTTATTTATGTTAGAGTCATTCTGTTTCATTTTCTTAACAAGTTGCACGACAGTATGTAAAAGGGATAATGTAGTTTATCACTTACTAAAGGTGTTTTTCTGTAAAGGTGTGTTTCTCATTAAGTATAATGATCTAGCAGTGTTTATATTTCCGTATGTCTTTAAATAATGGATTGGTCACTATTTGTAGTCATTTATATGATTTCCTAAATAGATATAAATCATATTAAATAATAGTAATAATAAAAACACAACAACCCACACGCATCTGTTTGTTTTAAAAGGATTTTGCAAGCACAGTCGTGTCATATTTTCAATTCTTTTAATACTGTTCGTTTGGGAAATTATTACAAAGGAAACTAAGTAAAACTTAACAGCCCACACGCATCATTTGTTTTTAAAGGATTTTGCAGGACATTCGTGTCATATATTTCATTTCTTTTAATTACTGTTCGTTTGGGAAAATATTAAAAGTAAACTTAGTGTTTTATAACCCAAATCTAGTTTAATGTTTCATAGTCTGGATTGCATGCCCCTTACCACTATCGTTATCGGTACTTTTACGTAGCAAAGTACGACCGGAAACCAGAGAAAATGTTTCCTTGATACATATTTTCCATAAAAATGAACACGTACTGACTAGCCCAGGCGCAGCATGAATAAATTATGATCCTTAGTTAAGTCAGTGATATAGATAAACTTGTTAAAACCCTTTTCCAAGAAGGTTTTCTCAAAACTTCCTTTTACTTGGATTTATTTAAGAATATGTAAAAGTTATGTCCAATTCCTTGATAACAATAATGCATTAGCATCAACGGCATAAGACATCCCGTTCGTGTTCGGCATTGATGACCGTCTTCACTCTTGCCTGATAGACACAATTTCCATTCTGTTACTGTGACCTCTGGCAGAAGGTTTTTTGCTGTTCTGTGTAGAGTGCTGTTACTGAAAATTATCATATTAAAATCTATTGAACAATTACAATGGCATTCAATATACTATTAAAACTACATTAACTCTAATAAGGTTCGAATTATATAGAGTTCTGAACGTCTCTGTATAGCTTTAATTAAAATGTAAGACGATAGGAAAACTGGCAGTACAGTCAGTCCTCGATGGCTCGAAATCGTCGGGACCCGAAGAAATACTTCGAGCCTGGAATAATTCGAGCCATAGAATCAAACGTTATTGTATAATGCTGGCTCGTTGTTATGAACAATATATCTTCTTAATTAGTTTCTTTATCTTATCTGTTGTTATTTTAAAACTTTCCCGAATTTTATTGTAATTTCATTATTCTAGCTTTCTTTGTAAAAGATACACGTATATCAGAGTGTTTTTATTATCATTTTATGGTAAAATAAACATTCACTCGTAAAGGAAATGATGAGCTGTGAAATAAATACACAGCACAGTCAAATGTACCCACAAATATTGTTATGGTTTATCGTCAGGATGATACATATCTTTTCTGCGGTTTTTGCCTGACAAACATTTTGTAAATAGGTCGTTTTGTGAAGTTGCAGTGAATTTCTTGCGCGGGACACGCGACGGTATACTGTGGAGTCGTAAATTGCTTATGAATTATTTACTCTTTCAAAAGACAAGGTCCGCCTGTATTATGTCATTTCAATTAAAACCGTTTCAAAATTAACATATATTGCTAATTTTAACAGATTTGATGTTTAAAAAGCACCAGAAGTATTGCAATTAAGCTGAAAATCAATTAACGGATCAAACGTGCCAGTTTTACAGATATGACAACCTGTGAGACAATTCTCACCCCACTTAGGAGTTTTACCTTGAGAGCAATGAAAGGTGTAAATTAACATATTGAGACCATAAAAACACCTCGAGCCATAGAGTAATCCGAGCGTTGCGACATCGAACCATGTTCATTACTTTAATATAGAAATGTAAGGAGAAAAAATCGGTACGGAGCGTCAACTTCAAGCCATCGAGGAAATCGAGCGAAGACATGTTTTAACATTTGAGGACCTCCCGAGTCTATTGCATAGGACTGCGACTATTTCTGACAATCTCGCAGACTTTCATGAATTTTGGTGCCAATCATGGAAATGTCATTTTTGATGTATTGGGACCCTCCCGGGTCGATTTAACCGGTCTGCGACTGTTTCTGTCACTCTCGCAGACTTTCGGGAATTTTGGTGCCAATCGGGAAAATGTCATTTTTGATGTTAAGGGACGCTCCCTGGTCGATTTAACCGGTCTGCGACTGTTTCTGACACTCTCGCAGACTTTCAGGAATTTTGGTGCCAATCGAGAAAATGTCATTTTTGATGTTAAGGAACCCTCCGGAGTCCATTGTTCCGGTCTGCGACTGTTTCTGACATTCTTGCAGACTTTCAGGAATTTAAGCGCCAAACGAGAAAATGTTATTTTAATGTCTAGGGACCCTCTCCGGTTCGATTGCACCGGTCTGCGACTATTCAGACACCGTCGCAGATATTTAGAGTTTCCTACTGCTACTGCTCCTACTGCAACCGCCAACTTCACGTTTTATCTACTGCTACTGCTCTTACTGCCACTGCCAACTTCACGTTTTTCATACTGCTACTGCTCTTACTGCTACTGCCAACTTCACGCATTCCTACTGCTACTGCTCTTACTGCTACTGCCAACTTCACGTTTTTCCTACTGCTACTACTCTTACTGCTACTGCCAACTTCGCGTTTTTCCTACTGCTATTGCTCTTACTGCTACTGCCAACTTAATGTTTTTCCTACTGCTACTGCTCTTACTGCTACTGCCAACTTCACGTTTTATCTACAGCTACTGCTCTTACTGCTACTGCCAACTTCACGTTTTCCCTGCTGCTACTGCTGTTACTGCTACTGCCAACTTCACATTAATGGAATTGAATACTCTTAATATAGGAGGTATGGTATTAGGATTCTAATACCTTAAATTTTTCTTAGGTTGGAAATAATTGATTAACATCAACATTTTGCATCCTTTTCGAGTAAAGAGCTATTTCAAGCTGTCGTATATAATAGTAATATTATGTATGTAATAATAATGCATAAACAACAGAATATGATTTTCTCATTGCAATTACCAACTTGTGTCACTCGTGCAGAATTTTACATTACGCATAACAAATTAAGTGCGTCTTGCCTGAAGAGCTGAGACACGGAAATAGTTTTAGCAAACTTAGCATTCTGTCAAATATGGTCTAATTGCGTAGGAATGTTTGAAAAGCAAAGAATACGCAATCAAAATCAATGTAAATTCCTATAACTGTATGGGAAGTCGTTGCAAAGGTATTCAAAGCACCAATCTGAATTCTCTGAAATGCACGTTTTGGAAAGTTATTTCTGTATTAGACATAACTTAATAAAAGACGACCTTAATTAAGTATGGAGATTGTTAGTATTTTGTCACGGGTAAACATTTTGAAAAGGTCATTTCAACAGATCAGTAAAATTTAAACATGTACGTTTTCTCTAACAAAAATTCTGCTCGAAACGGATGGAACAACCAAATCAGAAGTAACGTTTGCATAGAGCTTTCTCGATAAACGACAACAATATACTGTCATTATAAATATTATTAAACAATAATAAATAAATAAATAAATGTTATAAACTCTTGTAGTTAATGACACACCTTTTTTCAATTCATTGAAATCACATGGTATATATAATACACAAGGTGTATTCATAATTTGCTAGGACTTCGTTTACACAACAGTCAATTGCAGAGAATACACGGAGAAGTGCTGGATGCAACAGATCAGTGATTAGAAGAACGCTAAATAAAGACCTTCTTATATTCGGGAACATTCGGAAACAAATTATTTATTTAAATATTAAGAGTTATTTTATCGATAGGATTAGTTTATAATTCAAGCAAAATATAAAGAATATTGATTAAATTTTTGTAATTAATGTATTATAAGAAAGATAAAAGCCCCAAACTGTCCATGCCTACATTTTTAATTAAAAAACTGGACACTTCTGCACATCAGATATCTAAGTCTTAAATCTTTTCCTCAATAAGTATGGAAATAAAGATATATTTGTCGTTTCTTTTAGTTTAACCCCCGTTTCAGTCATATAAGGCGGTCAGTTTACCTAACCATTGTTCCTGAGAAGGACCAGTACTAGACTCCCATTTGCCAACTTCCTAACATAAACAATAATGGTCGGTAGCTTGTTCAAACTCTAAACAGCAATATTCTTCTGCACTACTGTCCCATACTTATCTTGACAGAAATTTGTCATTTTTTTTTTCAATTTTGCAAAAAACAGTACTATCAACCGGTCTTTGTTTCAAAGCCAGTCTTATTATCAATGTACAAATTGAAAATCATTGTACATAAAATTATTTTCTTTGTTTGGCTTGCCTTGTAACACAGGATAATCAGTTTATCATTCATGCTTAGGAAACTTCTTTTTATCTAAAATTTTGAATAAACATATATTTTCCCAGGCGGCATCTATTAAGATAAATGCATTCATTGTTTGATATAAAAAAAGGTTTTCACGGGATGCTCTTCATAGATTTTTATCTTATTAAATGCCGTTTCATGTATATCTTTCGCTGCCTCAGACTTTACGACACAGTAAGATCAATATGAACTTAAAAAAAAGAGAGGACAGAAAAAAATAGTGCACATCTTTTCTTTACATACATATTTGTAAGCAGAAACAAAGTTTATACTCGTGTTTTGATATGTCAAGGAATTAAATTTTAAGTCATTCAAGAGTTTACCAACCAGCTGGTTGAACTCAATACCTACCATCTCGATAACCTCAAACCAACTTATGTCGAGGCGAACTGTTCATTGTTGGTCTGTAGCCAGCTATGAACTTTTATAATTATGATACCGAATGTTAAATGCCATATTTGTAAAGGGTGCATTGAAATAACCACATATGCGAAACGATAAGCTATAACTCAGTCTCAAAATTGTTCAAAATGTTGTATGTGTTTCGAAGTAAATGTAAATATAAATCTCTCGGTTTTTCTTGTATACATTTGTCCACAATTTACTCTTTTATTCGTACCTAAGATCTGAAAGCAAATTCATTTCATTGAAGTTAAAAATTTTTCATTGCCTTTTTCCCCCTAAAATGGCGTCTTGAAGGTTAAAAGTTTCAAAATTACAAAGAAATATATTCGGAATATAAGGAGTTTGAAAGGGATTACAATTTCTATAATATATCACATGTTGATTTAAGCAGAATTGACAATTAACACAGTATTAGCCAAGCGAAGTCCCTTCGCCCCCACCCCGCCCCCACCATACATGCACTTCGAAATTAATTGACAATAGAAAGTAAAAATAAAAAACATGAAGGAACGAAATGTAACTAATTTTGTTCGCAAGCATGTTTGTTTTAAGTGACTTTTTTCTTGTGTTTTGCGGTATAAACCACATACTACCTTTTCCGTTATCGTGTTGAAGTCTCAATAATTCAAAACGGCGATACAATAAATGTCTTTTCAATAGCTATAGAATATAGAAGTAAAAATACAACATGAGATGTACCAAAGAAATTTACATCTGTTTTTAATTTCTAGTTTTTCTTTAAATTATACGGAACACTGACGTTTTATTTACAGGATCTGTAAGCTGGTAAAGATGAATAAATAAAAAGTCACAGACTAACTTGTAATAATCATAGGCATAACTAGAAAGCATTTCGTTAGCTTCTATTAGGAAACAGTTATTGATTTGTGCACAGTTGTAATACACTATGCTTAATAAAATGTGTCTTTCATTGCAGTTTTACAATGTGCAGCACGCCATTTACTTTAATGCGAAAAAGAAAAACAAATAAAAGAAATAACTTAGCTAACCAAGTGTCGTTTTGGTCGGTGAGGACGTAGTGACTTATTGATACAAATGTTGTAAATAATGTAAACCTGTTCATCAGATGCAAAAAAGCTAAATTTACGATCCCAAGTTTATTTAAAGATATGATTTACATATATATTCACCTAAGAAGTTGTTTTATGTATGCTTAAGCCTTTTAAGATGATAGCCCTTTATTTTTCGTCTTTTGGTCGAAAAAATGTATTTTACGCAAATATAACGCACATTGTCGCATTTGACATTCATCGTTTTGGTAATAGCCTCGTCAATAATCCATGAACAAATAAATAAACCAAAAACAGACGAAACCATATATACCATCATCTTAAATATGCTATTCCTTTATTAATAAATAAATAAATCAATAGCCAGCAAGAAAACGGTCAAGGGATATATTCCTGATAAGGATACGGTACATCAACCTAATGCAGTGTTGGACAAAAGAATAACAGTTAATAACTCAGCATAGATACTTTGAGCTCTGAAGGCTATGACGAAATCTGAGAAATTCAACAAGCTTAAATCTGAGACAAGTGTCACATTGATATAACAATTTTGTCTAAAAAAGAATGAAGTCATATATCTTAGGTTACAGCTGTACTATTACGAAAAAGAAAAGAAAATACTAAATTTTATGTAGATTCATTTAAAAAGAAGACACTTTTAACATTAAATGATATTTTCTTTGCTGCTAGTAAATTTTAACATCCCTTTTTGAAAAGAAAGTAGAAGTCTAAATGGTTTATAATCAGAGTGACGATGTTATGGATACTAAATAAGTTGTAACAGTTGTCTGTTCTGACTGAACAAGTAATGAGAAGAATATAATGTTGTTGTTTTTTGCCTCCTCAAGAATTGTCTAAAGAAGTTGTCTAACTACACCAGCAAATCTTGAATAATCTGGTATCAATTTTTATTCTGCGCTATAAGACGTGCGTCAATGCACTTTATCAGAAAAAAATGCTTGCGCAATGTTTGTTCAAACAAATATCTTATCTTGTCTCTAAAATAAACATGGTATCCTATTATATGACGTCAGCTGCAAAAAAGTGTATATTTTGAAATGTCCTTGACCATTTTTGCTTTCCTCTTATAGCGGATTTTCAAACGTTGACGTTGAAATGATAATCTTTATAAAGAAAGAATAAATAATAATAATTTCATGAATAAAATGTATCCTGCTTTTCTTATGCAACATTCATTGACTTGTGCACTGTGTTGATTTTGCATCAAGATCTAAAAACAGTGTTAGATGCAGTTTAACAGTAGGTAAAAATCCACGGTAAGTAACAAGCAATGGAATAATATCGATGAAAATAGTTATTTTTTTTAAGATGTGAACAAAGTAAATGAAGTCCTAAAAGAATCTTAATCGAAATCGACTGAGTGACGGTCCATTTGCAACATTAGATATTATTCACGTATGCGTGACATATTATATGCACACAAAAATCTGTCCCTTTAAAGTAACAAATGCCCTCGAACGAAGTCTCAACGTTGAAGCAATCACATACATAGATGAAAAGTAAGAATATGTAAACTTGAACACAGGGCAAATGGGTACATATCTCTATTTTAAGTTTAAGGTATAATACTTTTGACAGCTTTGACACATATTCATAACAAGATTTTATAAAGGGAGACAATTAAAAAATACGCCAGAAAATTATATTTCTTGGACAGTCACAATCTAAGTTTCAAGAAATCCCTTTCATAGTTTTTAAGTTATGCTTGGAACAAAGATTCATTATAAAAATGTGACGTTGGCATTTATTTTGATTAATATCCTTCAGTGCATAAAAAAATTACAGTCCGGACACGTAAGTGTGCATTATGCACGATTAGTATAAAAGTGTGACCTTGACATTTGAGGTATGGACGTTCGTTTTGCACGCCATGCGTCTTTTTTTAATGCGCTGAACACGTGTGTCAAGTTATTTTCAAATCATTCAATGCATAAAAATTACAGTCAAAACACTAATGTATGCATTTTTTTAGATTTGGTTATCTTTGAACTTAAGGTAGAAGTTATTTTAAAATCCTTCAGTGCATAAGTTAATTACTGTCCGGACATAAAAACCACCATAAGTTCACAGCATTTAATTTTGTTTTAGATAATGACATCGTTTCGTTTGCGTTGAAAGATAGATGTTAGTTGATAACAAAACATTTCTTTGGACTTGCTGTTTGACTTTATGGTATGAAAGGTCTTTTAAGATAGTAGAAAGTACTGTAAAACCTATTTCTTTTTTAAATGGCAGCCAGCTGAGCCAAAGATGAAAATGGCTTTCTAATGGAAAAGCTATAGAACGTGTAAATGTGTTCCTTTATGTTTGGCTAACATATCATTATGCACTATGCCGAAAAACATGGACATAAACGTGAAAAGGGTTTTTTTTTTATTATACGGAGCAGAAATTTGGGCTTCTGATAATATTGGTAATATTGAAAGAGCATGATTTTGCTTGTGAGTATTAAATGAATGCTGCTTTTCAGTCATCTAGTGTGGCAGTTTTACTGAGGCGGATATCCAGTGTACATTGTTGCTGCAAATATTGTATGAAAGTTTGGATCTAAATTTTGAAATTGTCAGAAAATAGGTGTTTAGCAATGTTATATTATTTATATCAAAACATTTTGGCAAAATAGAATAATAACTTGGTAACAAAGGACCAAAATCACTTGTATAACAATGGGTTTGGTATTGTTGGGGTACAACAGCATATTAATGATCCTAAATTATTTCTATACCAATACTATTGTAGGTTAAGAGACCAGTTTCTACAAAATTATTGTTTGTTCCTTTAAAAAAAAAAAAAAAAAAAAAAAAAACACACAAGAGAATTGATGAGCTAAATTGAAATTAAGGCACATTTTGAACATGAAAGGTCTATGGATTAAGTTGATATGACAAAAATATGGCTCTGTTTTGTTTCTCTAAAGGTAATCGTCTCACTTATTGCTGAGAGAAAAATTGGACAGCATATGAGCATACCCAAGAAGAATGTTTTTATTGTTTGGAAACAAATATTTAAGAAATATTTTATGTATACGTATTATGCATTTAAGTTGCATCAACGTTTTGTAAATAACATTTTATATGTATTATAAATAACATTTTATAAGACGTATATCATATTTGTATTGTTTAACATTTATATGTTAAAATTTTGTGAAACTGAAATTGTCCTCTTGCGTGTAGGTAAAAATCTTACAAAGAGAGCAAGTTTTCAGTTTTGTTTATATTGCAAAGTCTCTATTCCTTTTAACGTTTACCTTGTTGATTCCTTTTCTTTATATAAAATGTTTTGTTTCTAGTTGTAAGACAAAAACATGCTGGAATATAGAAAAGCCGTTTTAAGTAGTATATTTGCAGTCCTTTCGAAAATGTTCTAAGCAATATCAATGTCAAGAATATAGAAGTTATTTTAGTTAGTCTGGGTTATGAAGTATAAATCTACTGATCATACTTATTTCGACCTTTATAATAATGTTAAAGCGATCGTTTCCGATGAATTCACAGTGTGAGAAAAGGGTTAAGAACGATTCTTTTCTTCCAAAAATAGATATTCAGAAACAGCTTCTTACGCAAATGTCAAACGGCTGTATATAGTTTTGCAAAAGGCAATTACGGTTATTTAATCTGCACTGTGAGGCTAATTGTTTTAGAAAATACTGCTCATAGTTTACATGTTCTGACCAAATATAGATATAAGGTTTTTCAAATAAATTTTACATTTTAAATTTTAACACAAAGCATTTTCAAGTTTATATCAATGTCTTATTTTTCGTCAATGCATCTTACACTAAGATAAAAGCTATTCGTTATCAGTATTAATATGTATTATTTATTGACTCACGTAATACAACAACAAATACACGATAATCCATTATATCATAGACATGACTATTCTGTAAATATGTAGGAAATATGGAAGTATGTGGCCGCTAAATGGTTCACTTAGTTACCAACGGTGGCTAACGTTGAACCGTTAGAAATTACTACCGGACCGGAAATTCGATCCTGCCTGCCTTGAAAAGACCAACCTGCCGTATTGGTGCTATTAGGTAACAGCGCTATATTTATTCACCACTAAACGCACAATCTAAAGCACTAGTTTGCAACTAGGTGTACGAGTACGAATCCCTTTTCGGAGTATGTAAAACATGAAAATCGCAACACTATAATGCGCTGTTTTTAGAAAATCTGCATACAAACATTTCCACCACTACTTTCAACACAACACAACACAACAGCACCCAATTATAAACAATGTAGCCAAAAATTTAGGGGGTACACAGGAAACGCCAAGTACTACGACTATACGAGCGAAATCCCTAACCCCTAAATTGCGTTTTAATGAATTTGAATTTAGAATAGCACCAGTTGTAGTTGACTTCTTGTTTAATGTTTACCTAAATGCATCTCCAGCCACATTACTATGCAAACCACAATGCACGTATGAATTTGACAATAAATTAATAAGGCAGGTTGTGTGTTTATATATTAGCAATTATAAAATGCTCATCTCTCACCCTAGCTATCCAATAACTTAGGACTTTCGTAGTGAGAGGTACATTATACAGTACAGGACCGAACTTCCAGACCGCTAGAATTTCACGAAATGAATAGAGACTAAGAGGTCAAATCCTATCTCATATTTGTTACTTGTATTTCTTGTTTTTACAGTTCATATTATATTTGTAATCGTTATGCATTATTCACAAACACATTACATAATAAATTACACCCGAAGTCTATTAAATTAAGACGTTCAATAGTCAATAATAGCTTAATCTCCTCAGATTCACAGTTCAAATTACATCACTTAATAAACCATGTCACAACACAATTATAAAGTTTTATTTTCCACAGATATGTTTCCATTTCGTTCCTTCAACACCAGGTTTACATCGTAGAGTTTTTTCTCCACCGCCGGAGCCATTATAGCGCAACTTCGTAATTCTCTGAAATAATAGAATGATTCTCGACAGCAAATAGTTTAAATTTGCGTAGACAGAACTTAAAAATAAAATTCATAGGTTATTTAGCATAGCTTAGAAGCAAGTTACAATCCGAAAAAGTAAAACTCATAACACTCATAACAATTGTTTACAAATACAAAGTTAATAAATACAGGGTGTGGTGGGCGGGTTAAAATTATTTTCTCTATGTCTTCTCTCAGAAGGTTGTAACCGGAAAAGGACGATGACGTCACAATGCTTTCGTCATATTCGCTGACCAAGGGGAACAACTTTTGAACCTTCTTTGTAAATTACTAATTAGGATCGACAGAATAAACTCCCTTGTTCGCAAAATAATATACGTTATGACATAGTGTCATAACGGTCATTACTTTTTTCATGCAGTCAATCGTTAGCTGTTTTCTTTACTTGCCTGCTGTAAACTAAAATCCGATTTCATAACAACGACGCAGTTCCCAAAAACTCATGAATTTTATTTAAGAATTTTACTTCTAGCTCTCCATTAATTGCGTCTTAGTGACGGGCGCAGACTAAGGTTTCTGTCTAACCTTTTATTACCATCGCAACGTTGTTTAGAAATTCAGAAAATTAAACGAGATTATTACTTTTAATCCAGGATATTGGCTATTACGTCTAGGAATTTATGGAGGCCAGTTTGAATTAAGAGCTAACTGAAGAGACATGTCTGAGATGCTTCAGATATAAAAAGTGACAGCTTAATTGTCATGTTAAAGAAAAAGCCATGATAGATTTTAAACATAGTGATAAACAGTTTTTTCCTATTATCTCACAACTTTGATTTCATATTTCATAGCTTAGACAAAAAGAATACAGTCTGACAAAAATCACCCTTATCTACTTCACTTTTGAAAGAAAGAGTTAAGGACTACAAAATGTTTTGAATACTGAATGTTTCAGCGCGCATGAGGTATAGAGAAGTAACATGAATTTTTACTATAAATAAAAAAGGCGCCCGGACTACCTAGCAAAATTAACTGTACTGACGCTGCAAAAAAAATCAGATTGCTTTTTAAGAAAAAAAAAGATTATAAAAACTGGTAAAATTCTATTTTATTGTATACACTTTTAGCTACATAAGACTACTTTCGAAAATCGACATAATCGAAATAATAAATTGAATATGGCCATTAATATTTAAAGACAAAATGCACAGAATAAATAGAATATACGGATATAATGCTTACACTACAGGATTTTTTCCATGTCCTTAAACAGCGCAAACAGTCCTACATAATCAAGTATGAGTCACTTACTCAAGAGATGTCAAATTATAAAGATGTTCATACTCTAGGAGGAGATAGGATAATCTACATTAAAGGATTGTGTCATTTAAACTTGAACAATATTGATTAGTGCAATGCTGTTTTACAGTATCTTGTCTGGAAATTTGTCTTTTATACCACTTTTAACGATCGTAACACGCTTTTCACATTAATGCCGCAATAAAATAGAAATCTAATAATAATGTTTCTGTTTTATATGTTTGTCGTGCAGAAAAAAATTCTGAAGAAAAAAGCTAATGTCAGACTCATAACTGATAAATTGAATTTTAAGGACGATAGTTTGCATTGTACTTTTTAAAAAAAGATTTTAAGGGAATTCTTTTCAGTATAAAGACGCAAGATATTTTGAACAATGCTAACCATGCTGTTTATAGGCTTTTCAAAAGCACCTTCATTGAAAATATGACTTTAATACTAATCACGTGAATGTTTGGATTATTTTAATAATTGTTTTAAGATGTGCGCGTAATGTAAATGATTGTAAGAATCAACCTCACAGTATTTTTACTTTACTGAACGTATTGCTAATTTTTATTTATTTGTTTTTATTTTTGTGTCTGTTTCTTTCTGTTTTGTTTGAAAGAACTATTCCAGAAATTTATGAAATTTCCAGTTATGACTTTTTTTCTGTTGGAATTACTCTATCAAAATCTTTTTTTTCATTTATACTTTGTCATTTTAAATTCAGCTAACCAATTGCCAATTTTTACAACAATGATTTTTTTTAAATTAGAAAAATTAAAGTAAAATGCTTGATAAACACTTTTTTCAATTATTCAGGGTAAAAAAATTAAAAAAATAACCCAGCAAGTGAGCATGCTGGACTTCTCGTTTCTCCACTTGACTTTGTAGAAATTATTTTGTTAAATTTTGCTCACTACTTTCGTTGATAGTCGTTCAGTAATGTCTTTATATGTTTTTTTTTAATTTGAACAGGATACATTTATCTGCAGGTAAAAGTGACTACCTGGTAAACATGTTCAGTTTGTCTTTGTTTCATCTTGACATTTTCATTTTGATTCCATATGAGGTTACTGTCCGCTTTTGCTTTGTGGATAGAGGATTTTCCGGTTACAAGACACAAACATTTTAAATAACGATATCTTTGCATGCCTATTAAGTTTTCTCCGACAAGAAATATATGTCAAAAAAATAAAGTTTATTCCTGTAAAATACATAGTAATCCTTCTCAAAATTACAGATTAAATAACTAATTAAATAGTGAAGATTGAAAGATTTTAGAAAACTTAAGTACGTTTTGTATTCTAAACTTTTAAATGTGTAACATATGTAACAACAGGAAAGGTCTTATGTGAGTTATGTCATTGATGTCGAACAGGAAGAATTTTGAAATGTGCAATAACTAATTGCTGTATTTTGTTAACAAGAAAGCTACGATTTAACAGTTGATACTTGCTTTGTGTGAATTGTCGTTTCTGTAATGTTTATATTAATCTTTTTGGTTTAGCTAATATTTTGTATTTTTGTTATATTTGATTTAAGTAATACATAGATACAATCAAAGTCATCGGTTCAATACATTCATTGATATGAATGCTATCATGTCGTAAGATTTTCAAAGAAAGATAATCTGGAATATGATTTGTTTGCGACTACAACACATTTTTTCCTGAGTTAGATAAAATTGCTTTGTACTGTGACATCAGATGCCAAAGAATCTGTGCATTTTTATTTGCCTCGAAAAATGTTTTTATGACACCAGAAAGGCATCTTATATCACAGCAACTTGTGCTTCCAAAGAGTCATGGTTATTATTGCTAAAATAAAAGCGTGTTGGAAACGTTGAAGAGACGGTGTTTGTCTGCAAGATTATCCATGAGATTTTATATTCAACAAAAGATAACTTCAAAGATACCTGCTCGTGAGTGAGTCAATTGACAAAAACAACTTTCGGTCACAAACTTATTTAGAAATTTAAGCATGTCTTCACATATGAACAATGTTTCCGCTGTTAAAATGTGTTTAAAATACCAGCTGTATATCACTATTTCATGCAGTATCCATGCAACGACATAAAAATGCAGCAGTCAGTAAAGCTGTCACTATTTACTCATGTCTTATTTGTGGACGTTCTACGCTCCCTCGGCAGCTAAATGAATACACTACCGTTGAATACAAACCGCTGCTTTAAAACCAGTAGATTTATAATATTGACCTTTACAATGAACTTTTAAACGACCAATGAAAGTGCACAAATATCCCCAAAACCGAAAAATCTTTAAACCATTTTTCATTGGTTTAAACTATCATGTGATTCCAAAAATTATAAATAGACGGGTGTTTTCTAACAATTTTGTAAACACATTTCAACTACGCCTTTATGTAAACATCTTAATACAACAAATAAAAGTTTAAAAACAACCATACCATCATGATTTTAACCTTTTTCATAGTTTGATTGGTTAATTTACGTATACATATTAAAAACACTTTCAAAAGTGAAATACGTAAGTAACTTGCAGACATGCATTGTTTGTTTACATTTTGGGTTGTCAATTGTATGTATGGACATTTCGTTGTAAGCTAGTCACTGATTGGCCTAAAAGTAACCGTGGTTTTCCCTGTCTAAAAATAAAAATATCGTTCTGAAAATTTAATTTTAGCAGAGGTAAGAAAGTGAAACATTCGACCGATGCGCAGGAGAGTATGAACGTTCTATTCATAAGTCTGAAGAAAATTAAAACAGGCAAATAAGGCAAATTTTATTTAGTTCCAGGAAATTTCTGTCCTATATTTTTTTATCAAGGAAAGTCCATCTTTAAGGTAGAGAAGAAAGTTATGGACAATCTCGGCAGAGTTTTTAACAAACTTTTTAATGATGAGCTTGTTTCACCCTTGAGACATTCTTTTAAAATTGTTTGTGGTATTTAGTTTTTAACTCTTAAAATACATTTTATGTATATATTTTAGCACAGATTCAAACCTTGCATACGAAAGCGGTTTATTAAGGAAAAACTTGTTCGAACCTTTGTGGTTTTCTTTATAAAAGGTTACATCAACAAATTTCAAAGACGTTGAGGGTATATTTCATCCAAAATAACTTTCCACTGTCTGTGGCATAATAAATGTCGTTCAAATTCCCAGAATATCATAGTATCAGAAGGATTTAAAATGTCTTAAATAACTTCGTATTTTTAAAATTATGTAAACCATTTATCAGACAGATATGTTTGGTTTTAGACTAAATGGCTCTAAAATAAAATGATCCCAGTAACCATCATTTTTCTTGTAACGATACATACACAAACAGTTGGCATAAAATAAAAAAAAATGAGTGAGTCATTTTGCCCTTTATAAAACGTAATTGTTCATTTGTTGCTGTTTATAAAAAATTGTATCTCAATATTTTATCCGAAGAAACAGATTTCTCAAGAAGGATCGCAGTTTTATTCTTTAGTGGCCTAAGTCTATTTGTATACGTAGAATCAGTAATGATACATTACTATAAGAAACTATAACATTATATCAATAATACATAGTTTACTTTCTAGACTTTGGTGCACCAAGAAAAGTGCAATGCAAGTTCTGTCTTCAGTTTTAAATTGAAAACTGCATGTTGAGTATTACCTAATTTAGAACAATTCGTTGAAGAGAAAACAGACTGAAATAAAATTGCAAATTCACTTGTCTTGCATGAGGTAGACTCAGCCGTTATAAAAGAACCCGTGGAATAAACCAGGAAAGTGTTTTGGATAAAAACAGTACAGAAGTTAAAACAAAAATGTGAAATAAAATAAAAAAGAAAGAAACTCTAGTATCTTAATACAACCAGAATCGTTTTAATTTGTTAACTTATTCATAACATATCCAGATTATTGCAACAAAAAATAAAAAAAAATATTTGGGTGTAGCATAAAACATCTTGTTGGCATAACATGTACCGAAAATGAAACAAGTTATAGTACTATGTAGAATTTTATATTACAAAAGGATCCCTGGTAAAGGCTTGCAAGGTTATTTAGCTACATCATGGTTGTGTAGACCAGACCTTTTATTTGAAACTACAAATTGAAATGCATGTAAATATGGCGACTTTCTAAGCACTGTTGCTAAGAGATAGCACTATTATTTTTATCGTAGCACAAAACATTTCTTGCAAGGTTTAAGTGTTAACTTATCTTTGTATTGTTTGCTCTTTTGTCATAAAACAGTTAAGCATAATTGCCATTAAATATGAGATTATGACAAACTGTTACTGTCCAGTGCACACCGGCCTTTAACTGCATAAATACAACCTTTGATAACTTTATCAGGATCAGTCGTCCAGTGGTAACGCGCTGGACTGGTAACCCAGTGGCCCCGAAATCGATCCCCATCTCCACTAACATTACGAATTGTGTTTCGGATGAAACGTTAAACCGAGGTCTCATGTATCAGTGCTGTACACTGATCATGCAAAAGAACCAGGGGTGTCTCAGAAATGGGATGCTTTTTGTATCTTGCACTACTCCCACAACATAAAATAACTAATCTCTTCGGGCGTCGGTCATATAGGCAACCGGTACCGATGATAAGTAAGCTCAAATAGAGAGTGTGCCAGGGAATCGATTCTTTGGCTCAGTGATCTAGAGAGTTGGTTTTCGTTGGGAGGGCCTGAGTTCGAATTTCAATCTGCATTGCATCTTCCTGTAACGAACTTTCATGTCTGTAAGATGGCACTTGTCCGGGATAACCCCTCCTTGACTTAGAAATTGTAATAAACATCTTTCAAGATTTCTGATATAAAAAAAGACCACTACACATTCGTCGTACGAGATGATGACTGTCTCAAGAGGGTGTGTTTTGGTCTAGTGTGCACCAGACAATAATTATATAAATATAACCTCTGACAACTGCTTCAGGGAATCAATTCTTTGGTTTAATGGTCTAGAACGTTGGTTTTTGATGAGGGAAGGCCGGAATTCGAATCATTGGTGCATTGATGAATTGCATCTTTCTGTTACGAACTTTCATGTCCGTAAAAAAACAATAACTGAGTAAATTATTGATCGATATATTGCGTCGTTGGTTGGTTGTCTGTCATTAATATGACTGATCGAATTGGTAGATTGATATAATTAGATGTAATAGTTCAGTCTACAAGGGCATAGTCTTTATCCCCATGTTAGTTATTTTTAAATGTTTATAAGTTATAAATGTTACACATTAAAGATACCCAAGGGAGAGATGAAAATAGGGAAACTTGATAAAGTTATATTTTTCCTAGCAAAAAAGCATTGGCAGCAGTTAAGGTATTTCAAGCTTATATCTATGTATGCATTTATATATGCATTTATTGTTTAAGTTTTTAAATGAATAGTATAAATTGTTTTAAACTGTTTAAATGAACCACACAAATCATTCAGAAGTAGATATGTCAATATTAAAGCACAGTAATATTACAGTTGCATTTTTAAATTATTCCTTAAGTGACAGCTGATTTATCCTTATTGGTTGCCACTGTGGAAGTAGTGTTATTGTGTTTTACTGTGATTTTTGTCTATTAGTATACTAGGCTTATTCAAGAGATTACTAGTAAGTGGCTCCGAGCAAAGAGCACATTTTGGAAAAATCAATTATATCTTTATTTACATGTAAAATATTTTTTAACATATAAGACCAGCGTCCCAATAATTTCATCAAATTTCAATTTTTTCAATTCAAAAGTTTATTGAATAAAGTAAATACAATGTCTAAAGCACAATACAGTTTAACATTTTATGATATGGAGACAGAGCGTACATAAAATGTTTTCAGAAGAGGCAATAATATGTGTATCACAAGTTATAGAGAAACACAATAATTTTAGGTACAGTATTGTCTTATCATACAAAAAAACAACAACAGCAACAACAAAAACCAACTAAACATATGCTAGAAACGATATACAATATGATTTTTATGCGTGCCTTTTTCTCATTGCTAAGTAAATGAATTTAGATAAGTAATTCAAAGTTTTACTGGAAGTGGTGGAAGTAAGAGTTTCAAATTTATTTCATGTTTTGCCAATGACAAAAATATGATTTTAAAAATTTCTTTCTTAGATCACGATAATGTGGACATACTAGTAAAAATGATATTCACTTTCAACCTTGTTCATATTACAAAAATTACACAGTCTGTCTGCTCTTATCAAGTTGTCATATCTACCTGTTTCAATACGTAGTCTATGGGATTAGGTTCTAAATCTGCACAGTGCATTTCTGTATTTATGGCCCTACTAATGCTATAGAGGCTAATAATCAGGTTATACAATTTTTCGAAGTGGGAACGGTCTACACTATGCAAATGCCTTAAACAAAGTTATTTATTTATTTTATTTATTATTTATTTATTTATTTATTTCCAAAATTAGAAACCTACGAATTTATGTACCAACAAAACTGCATTTTACTTAAAATTCACGAAATTTTGAATCGTCGAATTTATATGCATTCGCTGTAAACAAAATGAAGGCATTTAAAGAAATTGAACCTTGGGAAATGTAAACTTTCATTTATTAATAATTTTCAATTACTTTTATAAGCAGATAATATATGATATCTTAATTATCTTTTGACATAATACATTATCCGATAAAATGAATAGCACTTTAAAATGGCACAAATGAACCATATACAGAACACCTAAACGTTATGTTCATCCGGAACAGCAAGCTGAGCGACCAACACTCTTACGAGAAATGATTGTTTCTGAACGAAATAGTGGCTTCAATATATAGAAATTTCAATAATATCGCTCTAGAAGGTCTGATGCTGCAAATAAGCAAACATCATGTACAGCTAAGTCTGAACTGTGAAGTTTTTTTATCGAAATGCATTTGCCTTGTTGCATCCAATTTAGCTTTTATCGTATACGATACGTTGTTAGGTTGTTGACAAGTGTAGAAATTGTTATTTCAACGAAATCCCTTTGCGATTATTCAGACAGACATTTCTAAAATAAGAGTGAGCATGCTGTCAAACCGCACGAACAGATGCGTCTTTTAACTTTAATGGGCACAAGATAAGTGACAGCTAAACTTTCAGTAAGTTCATCGTTCGTATTAATTTTTATTTAGACAAAACATGGTCGCAAACACCCTTTTTATCGAAATAATGAACTGCCGTCTGAAACAAAAGTGGTGGGAACATTCGGCTCGAATTGTTAATTTTTTACTATTGCACCAGTTTTAGAACTCACTCTTTTGACCGCAATAAAGGGATGGCCACTAAGATATTAAATCTTGGTGGAACAGCATGCCTTAATATGTCTGGAAATGCCATTCTTTTTGGCAAAAACACATCGAAATTACTTAAAAAATCAACTCATTCCTATCTTCAACTCAGATTACTTTAAGAAACAAGAAATCGGTAGAACCGATGGATGCTCCCCGAATAAATGCCAATTCCAAAAGGGCTATTGTTTAATATGTATTTTTTTAAAGTATGAAAAATAACAAATGGCAATAACTCCTAAATTTTGCAAAATAGAGTTACGGTTCTTGCACGCTGCACTTCTCCTCATAGAGATCTTTCTACCAATAAAGTTTCATGTTAATATCTCTTATACTTTGTAAGATATGCCCCGGAAAAAAATAAGTATAAGAAATTTCAAAAGGCAATAACTCAAAAATTAATAAAGCAAGAGTTATGGTTCTTGTGCACTGCACTGCTCCTTAATGAGATCTAACGACCTATGAAGTTTGGTCTTGATAGCTCATAGTTTTTGTGTTATGCTCCGGACAAAATTATGACGGACAGACGGAGGAACGAACGGACGAATGGACGGACGGGACGGACGGACGGACGGACAAAGCGGTAACTATATGCTCGCCCTTCGGGGAGCATAAAAATACAGCCATAAAATTTCAGGTATGCTGTTTTTTCAAGTCTACCGTACGATGTTTATTGTTCATAATCGATGAACCTACAAATCATACATTAATTTTATGCAGTGAAAGTCAGCCTTTGCCGTGATTAAATTGCAAATGTTTTGAATTACATAACAACAGACTCTTTACTTTCGTTGTTGTGACATTTGTCTGCATGTTTTCAGGCAATATAATCTGACACTCGATCTTTACTGTTATGGGGACAAAGCATAGTTCAATTTTTTCCGAACCGACAGCTTCCTCAGTAGTAGTCGCTATGGCTCACAGGCCAAAATGGCTGCCGCCATTGACAGAGTAACGTATATATTAGATGATATTTCTGAAAATAGATCTGTTTCTTTTCTTCGTTATCTTTCTGACAGATCAGTTCAGTTAGTAGATAAAATAATATCAAGGGGTCTAAACTATTTAACTCATTGCTGCATCTATGGGCAATAGCACATCGAAAATACAAACACAAAATAACTCAAGGATTAAGGTAGCGTAGATATGCTGGAGGTCAATGCGTCAGAGTGAAAAGTCACAGAATCAGTATAAAGAGCATTCTTCAGAGAACAAATATCATCTATGTGCATTTTAAAAATCAAGAAGGAAATAATTTCCCATTGATCCCTTACAGTGCTCATAAATTGTTCAAGGACAAAAAAAAACAATTTGGTTTTCCTGCTTCCTGCTTCTTCCGTCTGTTTTTATGCATTAAGAGATTTAAATAAAGGAAATATTACATTAATCTCACGACAACACGATAAAAGAAAAACTCTTTCTTAAATACTGCTTACATATTAAAGAAAACTTTAAAAAAAGATTAATAGATTCTAAATTTGGTATGACATTTAAATGCAATATCCAGATTAGATGTGACAAATGGAATCACAGATATGAACTTCCTTGTATACTAGTACATAAAATTTAAGAGAAAAAGTTTTCAAATGTTATAGTCTTGGTCTTGCAAATTTAAGCTTTCATCGCTAGAAAAATAGATTAGAAGCCAAGAATTGCGAAGATTCAAGTTTATAATGAACTTATCCATAATTAAGCAAAATAAGGATAAACAATAGAACTACCCGAAAGGTTCCTTCGGAACCTCTTTATCTGTTAATTCGATCGCACCTGTTAGACAGTGTTTGATAAGAACTACAATAATCATAATAACAATCATATTCTTATAAGAACCCTATCACGCGAAAACAATCCTGCTTCCTGTTTAATAAATTTTCATAGTACTCTTAGTCCGCGATATTCGCGGATCTTCTAGTAGAGAT
Source organism: Cyclina sinensis (assembly GCA_012932295.1). Taxonomy (NCBI): domain Eukaryota; kingdom Metazoa; phylum Mollusca; class Bivalvia; order Venerida; family Veneridae; genus Cyclina; species Cyclina sinensis. Next base: position 21,212,203 of record JAAONU010000003.1, on the reverse strand, counting down.
AAAGACGTTGAACAAAAATTGCCCACTAGTGTGTATTTGAATATGGTGTTTCCAGAACTCTTTTATTCTCTTTTGATTTTTGTTCTGGGTTAAGATGAAACAATATTTGTCTACTTTAGTTAAATGTAAAACTTCGAAAATCCTCTAATAATTCTACACATTAGAGAAGTCAACACTAGCTCTTAATGAAATATCCATCTAAAAGTTGATTTCGAAGATTCTACGTGAGATTTCCTACTTGCGGAGGTAATAATATGTACATGTACAATTATTGAACAAATTCAGTTTAGTAAAATATTTCAAGAACAATATCAAAGGAAAATTTAGTTATCGCCGTTATCGCCTCATTAGTACACACTGATATGATATTCTGAAAACGATATTCCAATTTTTAGAGATACAAATTTTGTTTTACATTATTTATTTAATTAGCATTCTAAAGAATATTATCCCACGCATTCTTCCATCTAGACGAAATACTGAGAAGTTGCGGTCTTGAAATATAGCATTGATAAACACAATAAAATTTGTATGATAGGATTTTAAGCCCTGAAATTATCCTAGAAGTCAATACTTCATTTATATACTCCGATTATCAATGTATATATGTGTTTTCAGTATAAAAGACAAAAATTCATTTAACGTCCGAGAAAAAGGACTTAGGGTAAGTTGTGGCAGAAATAAAATGTTCTTGAGATGAACTACAGGTTACAGCTAAGACATATGACATTACTTGATTGTCTTTAACTGCTAATGATGTTATTCAATAAACTGCGTGAGCCTGTTGTTGAAAGCTGTTAACTTATTTCACACCAGAAGCTTTTTATCTGTTACTGTAACGTACGTGTTGAATAACTAGGTCATCTTATTGTCCAACATGTAGAATTTACTACTCCAGTCTGTGTTTACATTGTACAGTTTCTTATCTTTGAATATTTTCTGTAGCTTATCATCTGCTTTCTGCAAAGTGTTAGTCTGAACTAATGAAAAACAATGCTTACATAGCTAAATTATTAAAATCACTCTTTGCAAATTACCATGAATCGAAATTTTAGGATAAAATGCACCTTGATTATTTTCAAAAAGCATATTTGAAACCAAAACTATGTAAACTGAAAGCATATTATTTTATTTTTTTCCAAGTGATTTGAAGAAATGTGGATGAAAAATATCAATGATTTAATTATAACTAATTCAATTTAATTTAATTTCATAATAGAACCAACTAATAATGGTAAAATAGGTTTGCAATGTGTGGCCCAAAAGTTATTTTACATGGTCTTGTCCGTTTTGTCACTTAGAAAAAAAAAACCCGTTACATTTGTAATACCCACAATCGAAATATACGTCGCGACATCCCTGACAGCTTAACTCTAGTTTACTGACACCTTGTTGTCAAAACACTCGAACAAACATATATCTCAGTAACAAGAGAGAGACAGACATGATTCAGTATTTATTTCAGTTTTATAAGAAGGAAAATTTGTAATCTGTCAAATGCACACCATATTGAACGAAAATATTAATAGCTGTCTGATTATTTTGATTTATTTTGGGTTGTAAGCTTCATCTAATGATCGCTAGAAAAGGATTTACAGTACAACTTATATAAGACGAATTCAAACTAGAATAAAGTCCTTATGAAACAAATGTACATATTCCAAGACAATGACACAGAAAATAAACAAGCATTATATCTAGAACGTAGTCAGAGATCTTAAACTCTTGTTTTTCACTTCAAACCCGTTAACTCTTGTTTTTCACTTCAAACCCATAAGATTTATTCTACGTCAATGTAAATTGTTTAGATGTTGATGACTGGTACAGTAAAAAACGCACTAAAAATACGAATAATTTTTCCCATAAAAGCAAAACAGGGATATTTATTTCTTCATTTATAGGAAACTACCTTTTGTACCTTTTTTTTAAAGTTAATTTCACCTGACACACGATCACCTGTTGTAATAAGGACACACGCTCGTAGAAAAAAAATATATATAGGCAATATAAAAGTGTTTTTTTAAGTACATGCTCGATATATTCCCTTTCAGTTGCACCTTTACGCTGAATCTGGTCTCCAAAATCTTGACAAGTCAAGAATGTTATAAAAGGGGTAAAGTAATTCATGTCTCTCTCTCTCTCTCTCTCTCTCTCTCTCTCTGTTTTATGCTTTTATTTGGGTGCAAATTATATTTTAATACTGACTGTTACTTCGTCACCTTACGTTTTAACACTTTTCATGGAATTGTAAAACTGTGTTTACAAGTAATAAGATTTTGTACAGGTGCACTTTACGATTATATTAGATAAATTAATAATTTATAAATACTTTAGTATAGCGTTTTGCTTATTCATATGAGAAAAAAATAAGAGGAAAAGACTGATTTATGACGCTTATCACGTACTCATAAAATTATTTGAGCCTTTATGTTTCACGAGGATGACTTTTAACTGCTATAATTTTATATTATCTGACATATGACTTTTTTTAGTGACAACTAGGCCATCGATTTGTGAAGCCGTAACAAAAATAGAACTGTAAAATGAGTTATGGTCAAAGTTACTGATAATTTCCAAGACATGAATCTCTAGGGTTTGTGGGTTTTTTTCTGATTTTCTCTTGGTAATATTTTCTAAGAAAACGGTTACGTTCGTATCAAATGTCTGCTAATATTTAATATAATTCTTCGCTTTCAAAGAGGTCTTCTTTTGTTACCTGCCAATTTTTTCCCGAATCCACTGCCTGGTGCTTTTATTTGACGTGTTTAGTATACATGTATTTAACATAATGATATATTTCGAATTAAGAGATTTATGTTACAGTAAATATTTATGTACATGGTGTATTTCTATTTTAATTCTTCTGTTTCAAGTATCTGCGATTCAAAGATTTTATATAGTGTTGATCCCTCCCTACCAGTAAAAAGACCTGTTGATTAGAATTTTGAATATTAAGAAATATTAAACATTCCTAGATAAATTAAGGGCAGTAATTTCATGTTCTGAACCCTCCTGTGGATACAAATACAATATAATCAATATTTTGTCATCTTTTCATGGAAAAGGTTTATTGTTCTGTTCTATTCTGTTCAGTAAGTTATTGCTTGAGACGCATAATAATGCAATTCTCGAGATATTTTTTGATGTCTAGGGACCCTCTCGGATCGATTTAACTGGTCTACGACTGTTTCGGACACTCTTGCAGACTTTCAGGAATGTTGATGCCAATCAAGAAAATGTCATGTTTGTTGTATATGGACCCTCCCGTTTCGATTGCACCGTTATGCGACTGTTTCTGACACTCTCGCAGACTTTAAGGAATTTTAGTGCCAATCGTGAAAATGTCATTTTTGATGTCTAGGAACCCTCCTGGATCGATTTAACCTGTCTGCGACTGTTTCTGACACTCGCAGACTTTAAGGAATTTTAGTGCCAATCGAGAAAATGTCATTTTTGATGTCTAGGAACCTTCCCGGATCGATTTAACAGGTCTACGACTGTTTCCGACTTTCTTGCAGTCTTTCAGGAATTTTAGTCAAAATCAAGAAAATGTAATTTTTGATGTGTAGGGACCCTCCCGTTTCGATTGCACCGTTATGCGACTATTTCAGACACTCTCGCAGGCTTATAAGTTTCCTACTGCTACTGCTCGTACTGCTTCTGCCAACTTCACGTTTTATCTACTGCTACTGCTCTTACTGCTACTGCCAAATTCACGTTTGATCTACTGCTACTGCTCTTACTGCTACTGCCAACTTCACGTTTTGTCTACTGTTACTGCTCTTACTGCTACTGCCAACTTTCTTTTTTCCCTTCTTCTGTTCTTACTGCTACTGCCAACTTCACGTTTTTCCTACTGCTACTGCAAGTACTGCTACTGCCAACTTCACGTTTTTTCTACTGCTACTGCTGGTACTGCTACTGCCAACTTCACGTTTGATTTAATTTCTACTGCCAACTGCTACTGCGCCTTGCTACTGCTAACTTCCTATTAGTAGATAGTTCTAGTAAACATGATATTAAGGAATTTTTATAACGTTTTTGTTCTTGCATTTATATTTTTCCATACTCTCATAACTAGATGAGTGCTTTTGTGAATATTTGCAGTACGCACGTGATATATTTTGATAAAAATATATCTAATAATGCGTGTTGTACTTTTGTACATCTCGTATATCGCATCCAGTGGTAATTAGTTTTTGAAATATGAGACCGGTTTGTTAAAACTTCTTGGCAAGGTTCGCTTATTTCAGTTTCAACAAATATTCTCTAGTTTTTTTAAGTTATTTAAGATTCATAAGTCATTTCGCTTAGAGGCCAATAACTCTATTAAATAAAAACACATCAACAGCTTCTTAGTTCATCCGTTTCACCTAAAACTTAAATACAAATTGTTACTATCAATCAGTATTGGTTTGTATTCCTTTCCTTCCTACCTTGCTCCTGTATTAAACCATTATCTAATTTTGTCAATATTTAATATACCTTTTTAATTAATTTATTATCATTTTTTATAATAAGGAAACTGCTTTAAAAGCTTGTATGATTTAATAAAATGCATTGTACAACAAAGCATGAACCTATATTTTCTTTTTTTCTGTGCAAGTTTTATCTGGAATTTAAAAACATCCATATATTACACTTAAATGTAAAGTTTACGTTTGTAAGTGAATTGGGCACCTTCTGTAAAAAGCAAATTTTTGTCAAGTAATATTTAATAAACGGATGTAAATATAACATTACTTCGCACATAAAACAACTATGGCAGTAAAAGAATCATTGCTTTCGAATAAACGACAAGTAACATCCTCGAAGTCGTAGACAGTTGAGTAAAAGCATGATTTCAGACAATAACATGCTCATTAATTGAGTGTTAGACACTAAATAATTTTAATGGAGGTCTTACTAAATATACACAGGAAATTAAGATAAATATCAGCAATTCGTGTGAACAAGACAAACAGCATAGAAAGTACATTTCTAAAACTTAGTGGCTGATGAAATAGTATTTGTTTCTAACTCACAAGTATGAAAGATTGTTTTGACTTGAAGAGCCCTTTATCATAACGAAATCAGTTGACAGTATTGACAAATCGTAAAAAATATCACCTTTGTTTAAAAGAAAATTGACACTATACTTTATATTTGAAACCATTTTGATATTTATTTCATATAATATTGCTAAGAAGAAAATCTAGACAAAGGACAAAAACAACTTGTTTCGAAATGTCAACGTATTAAAACACCCATAAAAATCTAAGAGAGAAAATGAAAAGAAAATGAGAGAGAAAAAAAGAAAAGCTCTTTCACGTTGTTTTCGAAAGAGTTCTCCAATTTCGAGGACGATCCATCTTTTGTTTCAAGTAAACACCATCTAGAATTAAATTCTTTTTGCTTATGGGTACATATGTACTGAGCATACATCGTGGAATCTTGTAAAGGTTTCAATCTTAAATGACCACTTAAAATTATATTAAAACGGTAACACCATACTTCGAAAAAAGACTAAGCCAAGTTACAATTACCAAAAGTGATAATTGTATAAACCTGATAGAAGTTTTACTGATGACGCAAATATAAACAGACGAAAGTAACATCTTGGTTTGTCGCCTTAAATAGGCTTAACTGTTGCGAAAATATTTTTTGTTCATGTCTTCTTTTCATAGACAGTATCTGCGAAAACCGCTCGTGTTCATATCTTTTTTTCTAAGACACTGTCTTTTGTCTGACTGTTACGAAAATGTTATTGTTCATTTCATCTTTTCTAAGACTAATTTTTGTCTAACTATTTCGAAAACAGTAAGTGTCTATATTCCCATTTCAAGACACATTTTTGTTATGCTGTTTTGAAAACATTTATTGTTCTTGTCTTCACCTCTAAGACTCGTTTTTTTTGAAAACCAGACGTGTTCACTTTCTCTTTTGCAGGACACCGTTTTGCTAACTCTTGCAAGCTTAAATGATTTGGCAATTGTTCTATTTTCGAATTTATGAGAAAAGACTGGTCTTTCCGCAGACACGTACTGACGCAATTGAATCTGATTTGACTATTTTGTTACATAATCCTTGTGTTCAAAACTCTTAAATGTTTTTTGAAAATTATTATTTTCTTGATTTTTCAGTTCCTTACTGCAATCATTTCACCAGTTGCACCTTGTCATAATAAAACACATATCGTAATAAAACACTTGTCATAATAAAACACTTGTCATAATAAAACACTTGTCATAATAAAATCATTGACTGCTTAATGTAGGGATATTTAATTTGAAATACATAACAGTAAATAAATAGTACAGTAATTGATTACTTGATTAATTGTCTTTGGAGGTTAAAGCAGCAATTTCATGATTCCTAAACATTAAGAATGAATAAAAATATGGATAAATAAATATATATATAAAATCCAAATGTATTTATGTTTTGTGTTGTTTGTGTATTAGTGTTTTAAGGCGTATTGTTATTATCTGATGTAAATATCAGTTCGAGCAGCACACGGTTTGGCCGAAAATAGTAACACTTTTATCATGCAATGAAAATGTGTTTCTAATTATTATCAGATAATTTTGAATTCAAGTTACTTCTAACACGTATTTTAAAATACAAATTATACTGAGAACTTTAAGGTTAATATCTTTGAAACAAAGCCGACCGTACCGAATCAGTATTTCATTTGAAATAAAAAATAATCTCCAAACATAAATCTTTCCTTTAAGTTATAATACCACCCATTAAACAAAATATAACGTTATCACCAATTTGTGCAAATATTCACACAAATGCTGAAGAGAAACTTTGCTTTTTTTCACTTATAACTTGACTGTGTTCGTGGATGTCAGCGGATATAGAAATACCTACTTTCGATTTCTGTAACCTCTCCACCATTACTCGGAAGATTCTTATTTGCATACTATTTATTTTTAAATTTCTTACACAGAACCTGATATATCTAGTGCCAACAAATATTCTCGACAGATCATATTTCTTCCTCTGTTTTTTTACAGCTTTTTCTCATTATTTTAAAGGTTATGACGACCACGCTTTCAAGTACGTTTTGATATATCTATTTTTTTTAACAATTAATTTACGTTTTGAATGATCCACTATTGTTGTCTCGACGACAGTGAAGAACATGTATAGCCAACAATAATGCGAGGAATTACCACAAGTATCCCTGAACACTTCGACCAGCCCTGTTCAGACATTTCTGACAGCGCAGCTCGACACCCTTAGAGTTTATGTGTAGAAGAACTTCATCAACACGTTAAGTTATAGCATCAGAGAGATCAAAGCTATGAAGTCAGCTACCAGGCAATTGTTCAGTGAGGTTGTGAGACTGTGGTTAAGCTTATTCTTGTCATTCCGGCCACAAACGCCACCAGCGAAAGGTCATTTTCCGCGCCTTGGCGAGTAAGGACATACATCCGTGCCAGTATGACACAGGAGCGCCTTACTCACCTGATGATGTTGCATGTGCACAGGGAGGCGATCGACAGACACCATGAATTTAGGTAATGTGGCAGATGACTTTGTTATCATAAAGGATTAGCGCGCACGTGTGTGTGGGTGTTGGGAGTGGGGGTTGGACTATACGAGTAAAAGTTGCTAAATTCCTGAAACATTATATGACCGGCTTTGTTTGCTAAAAAGCACATTACGCATGGTTCTATTTCTGTATGTTATCAATGTTATATCATGCTTGTTTCGTTGTTTATATTGATTGTATGGTGTGAAATTATATAATTGATGACTTGGTTTGTAATAGTCCTGTACGCTGTTTTTATTAGTCTTGATAAAATTTAGTTTGAAATGTCCATCTATTTACTGAATTTATGTCAGTCCCACAAATTTTGAAAATAGACTCGTGGATAGAATAAGCCTTATTACAGCTTGATGACGTAAATTATAAATGGACAAATTGTAAAAATATCATTGTAAAATCAATGAAAAATCTACCAAACAAGCGTTTAAGTCCGGGGAAAAGAGTAGGTCTATACTGATGTTTGAATATATATAAGAAAGAATATGGCTTCCTTGAAACGCACTCGGTTCCATTAATTATTTGGACGTATTTTTACTAAAGATCGTTTTGGGGTGTTGTTTTTTATTTATTTATTTATTTGATTTGGTTTGATACAGTTTCAAATTATAATGCCATTAAACCCTTTGATTCTCTATGTTCAAAACAGTGTAAGAATAAAACAAATAACCGAACCTCCATTAATAACATTTGAAATTTGCTTTGATACTTTTCTGTCATCTTAAAAAGGATTGAGCAATTTCGTATAATTCAATATTATTGCAGTTTGTCTCACCAGTTATGTACTTTTGTGTTTGATTTCTAACAGCACCTACGTTTTCATTCCTTTAAATGAATGCATATTGTATTACTACAGTTTTTATAGTCAAACTACGAAAAAATAATGATTTTGAAATGTTTTTCCCCTTTGGTGAGAATGACTTTTTAAGTCCTGTAAATTTGAAGCTGATACTTTCATATCGTCTAAATCTTTTGGTAAAAAGGTTACATTTTGTTTTTATTTTGTATCTGATAGATTGTTTTTTTCAAACAAACAAAAAATCCGTCAGATTAAAAGAAAAAAATCCGTTGAACTCCCACAACTTAAAAAAACAACATTTTATTCCAGGCAAGAGAAATAAGTCAACTACTGCTTTCTTTTATGTTTCTAATCAAAGTCGTAATTTCAAATGTCGACGAGGTAAAGGCATTCAGCGATTGTTAAGTGATGTTAGACGACAAAGCAAGTGACAAGAGAGAAAGTCAGCATCAAATATTTCAACATATCGCTTATTACAGAGTGTATTTTTCTCATACTTCTGTCAATAATTACAGTGAATTGTGAGGTGACAGGGAAAGAAGGGTCTCGTGGCTCATTTTCACATCTGAAAAACAAAATTGTGTTCAATTAATGAACTACTAAATAATACATAGATCAAAGCAATATTATAGACTACATCTCATTTAAAAAACGATTTTAAATAGTAACATTGTAAGTGAAAAAGAGATCAGCTCAAGTTTGCACGTGTAAGTTTGTGTTTCTATGACTTCTGTAATCGCTGTCCAATTCTTAAATGTTAACAAGTTAAACGGTTTGTTTTACCTGAGTTTAAGAGTGCGGTTATTTGAGTGGCTAGCTCCTAATTGCAGGATTGTTTCTAAAAGACAAGACATATTTTAGCAATTTCTGTTAAACAAACAATAAAATTGTTGGAGTGTTGGTGGACAGAAGGGCTTTTTATATCAGCTGTAAATTGAAATATTTATGTAAAATCGTTAAGTGTTTATTGAATTTCTCATTTCTAATATAGATAACCATCTAATACTTATAGTTCTTCATTATAGTTACTGACAATTTTCCTTTTATACGATTTCAAGGACTTATAACACGAATGTACTGAAATTACAAGGATCTTCTGGGAAAATGTTGATGTTTTTGATGAAAAAAGTCCTTGAGGCTTTGTAGATATAAATTAAACAAATTCCAACATTTTGAAATCAGCAAGGGATAAAAAAAGAAATATTTGTTTGAACCTTAAAAACGAGTTTGAATCGCGAGAGAAATGTCTTCCAGAATGCACTCTAGTTGACATCGTTCACTTGTCATAGGCAGTACATTGCATTTTAAAAGCTGTATTCAAACCATTTTTAGAAAATATCTTGAAAGTTCAACAATGCAAAATGTATTTGGAAAGTTTTAAGCGAGAGAAAAATTCCTAAGAAAACTGTTTTGTATTAAAAAAATAAATAATTTTGATTATCAATTATCGTGTAGTCTTCTTTCGTCACACAGGCTAGCCAGACGTGCTTAATTAATCCTTAAGTCTTTGTTAAAGTTAAATTTAAAAAAAATCTTATTCATTTTTACAACACAGTATAATACTCGTACATCAGCTTTATGCTTTTAGACAACAGTTCATGTCATTTATATTTACTTTTAAAATCGATTTTGACCTACATTAGTAACAACTGAAAGTGTTTGATACAAAATCTTCAGCTGAAGAAGGAAGTTTGCCATTGGTTAAAACTGTTATTGTTATGATTTTTTAGGGCAGAATTTGTAATTATTAGTTTAATTGCGTCGCGTCTGAAAAAAATGCAATAATCATACTCAACAAAAAAAGTTTTGCAACTTTCTCTATGTTTTGCATGGAAGGGAAATAAAAAAGAAAAATGGTACAAAACATATGTTTTTATTAAATCCATAACAGAGACACAATGTAAACATAAAAGTATGTAGTAAGACAGATTTCTAATGTGTTTTTGACAACTTAGAATGTTCGTACGCCGTCCGTGGAATTTCATGAAATTTCTACTTGAATTTCTCTCATCCTAAGAAAGCAAACGTCTGTCACTTTAAACACAGTACATTTCAACATGAATAAAAACTAAAGAAATTAATCAAAACAATAAATTTCATTGACTGCTAATAGCACTATGGGTGATAAACACTGTCTATCCATCGATCACAGTATATCCAATGTCACATAGTTAGTAGCGGATGTGTCCTCCATTTGCACGTATGCATGCCTCACAACGACGTCGCATGCTCATTATCAATCTGGCGATCATGTACTGCGGAATTCGGTTCCATTCCTCACGCAGAGCTGCTTCCAGTAATTGTAGAGTGTTCGGCTGGGGTTCACGGTTCCTCACTCCTTGGCCCAAGATATCCCATACGTGTTCAATGGGTGACAGATCCGGCGACCTAACAGGCCAATCAATGTGCTGGATGTTTCTCTGTTGGAGATACTGCTGGACGCGTGCAGCCCTATATGGCCTGGCATTGTCGTCTTGAAGGATTGCGTTGTTTTGGCGCAAGAATGGCACTACCACTGGCTGCAAGACTTCGTCGATATAGCGTTGACCAGTCAGTTTCCCAATGATGACGACGAGATCTGTACGTGAACGCATGGTGATACCGCCCCATATCATAACGCTGCCTCCACCATAGCGGTCTTGCTGAACAATGTTGCACTGTGCATATCTCTCGCCTTGTCGTCTCCAAACTCGTCGTCTCCTATCAAGGAAATCGAGAACAAATCTGGACTCATCGGTGAACAGTATAGACGACCATTGCAGATTGTTCCATCTTCGATGCTGTCTTGACCATGCTAATCTTGCTCGTCTGTGTCTGTCTGTTAAGACAACGCCAACATAAGGTCTTCTTGCCCTAAGTTCTGCACGGTGAAGCCGGTTTCGCACCGTCTGCGTTGAGACATTTGTTCCTGCTCGACGTAAGCGTTCACGTAGCTGAACTGCACTCACTACACTTGATCTGAGTGCAGATGTGCAAAGGTAACGATCCTCAGCTGGGGTTGTACATCTGGGTCGTCCATAACGAGGTCTGTCAGACGTGCTGTTAGTCTCAGCAAAGCGAGTCAGTAGATGATGGATTACACTACGATGAACCCTTAAGTGTCTGGCAACATCAGCTTGACTCATGCCAGCGTGGAGCATCCCTATGGCACGCAGGCGCTGACCATTTGTTAGTCTTCGATATGGAGGCATTTTAGCTTGCTGCAACTGTACATTTCTAATGCCAGTTCCCTAATAAACGTCAAAAGTTATCTCAAAAAAGTCACTTACCTAGCCTGGGGCACAAGCATAGGCATATCAAAGGGGTGACACTTCTCACTCATTTGGGAAAAAATTTGCTGATTTGTGAAAAAATTACAGCCTATATCCAATTATTTTCGTCATTCTTTTTCAATCATTATTGATAAAAGCTTCAATTTGCATAAAGGATATTATGCTGGGACAATAGTTCTTTCATATTAGGATGGTTTTGTATCACTTGTTAACTTTCGTTGTTTTTAACTGTTAAAAAATGCAAAAGTTGCAAAACATTTTTTGTTGAGTATATAACATTAATACAGCCGTAAATTTAATATCAAAACGTTTTGAACACGACAAATTTTAAATGGAATAAATATAATTATAACGAATATAACTAAACATTTAATGTATTTTATTGAAAATGATATCGACACTATTAGCATTTAACTCAATCTTTTTTGTTTATTGCCTAGATACATTGTTATGGAAATATATGCGTGTTCAATGTTTGCCAATGTCCGAAAATTATACACTCATGGGGCAATAATCTATATGTATCTGTTTCTAAGCCAATCATCTTTTTTAAGATATTTCTTGTTTTATCTGTTTAAAGTCGAGAAAGTTAAAACACAACAGAGAACAAAAACAACGAGTTTCAGAAAGTTTCATTCAAATTCATCAAAAAAAGAAAAAGTCCAAATTTAATTCGATGTCAAGAAATCCATTTATTTCAGGTTTATAAGGATAGCGAGTTATTTTAAATAACTTACAATTAAAAAATGTAAATTTACTTAACTGCTGGCTGTATAACGTGATCTAATGAACACATGCAAGTAAAGCAGAGGTTAAACGGCATAATGATAAACCACTAGTATAATTTAATGCAGAGTTAAGACCCCTATATTGTTATATAAGTTAAATTTCTGGAAAATCAGTGTAGCATATTTGTGTCAAACTCCTTTTTTTGTCTAAAATGTTTCCGCCTCCTTAACCAAAATTTCAGATAGCTGTTTGATTTCCCACTGAAAGTTTACTGTGACAGCTGCCTCAATCAAATACTTAAAACGCCGTTTAGTGAGAAAATATTTTGTGTTTTTCTTTCAGAAATCAGACACTTAAGTGCACTGTCTGTTGGTTTTGACAGCAAAATTACTGAAATCTAGATCTTTGTCTGAAAGTTCGTGTCAATTCAGGTTTCAATAAGTTACGTAAACCTTTCTTACAAGAAATATGGAATAGACTCGTTTGATCTTCGCCATTTGTCAAGAGTAACATTAAAACTATCGTCAAAATTTAGCGGAACAGAGCCTCTGTTCATGTTTTTGAACAATCCCTCAGAAATTATGTGTCCGAAACTGTTGACATACATTGTGTTTTTAGTTTTTTTTCTTTCATATATCAATAAATTACTACTTTTTTATACGAGTAAATGGATATACTTTATATTTTCATTTTCACACATTTATAGTTTTTTCAAGTTTTATGAAATGTTTAAACTCTTCCAAAAACTGTGTAGTCTCCATTCTCCTTTCCCAATTCTATGTCTCAATAGTGCGAATTGATACTTTTTCATACCGAGTTTATTTTACTTTGTTCAAGATATGACGACAACACCGTTGATTAAACACGTATAAATGTACATACTTGAAAATGAATTCTTCGATGGTGCTAATAAGGTTAATTTTTTTTAACTTCTTTATAACTGCGATTTATACAGCATTTTCCTATACTTTACTTTGAATAAAAGAGCTTATTTTTTCATCGGCTCTGTTTTAATGTCACTATTTTTTGCACAGCCTCTCTTACAATATATTACAATCCATTTTCCTACACAAAGCTAGATCTGTCTCGATCATTTCAGGTCTGTTCGACGAATGAAATATCATTGATACAATTAAATGACATATATCGTGCTGTATTGCATTTTTTTCAATTAGATTTTAGAGAAGTAAACCAATTGATTATTATTGAGCATTATAGCGAACACAACGTAAGCTACTGATAAAAAATGTTGTTTGCGATACATATGTCAGATTTACAAAATATAGTAACACAAATCGCCAGGTGGGAATAAGCGGAGTGGACTCTAAAATATGATACGAAGAGTTGTCGGTGAACGACAAACATAACAAAAATCTTACTTGCGAGGAAACAAGGCTCGATCACAGTCATTTGATTTGTATTTTATTCTGATGTCCATGCTCGTAAGGCTTGGTATCTGACACTTGTACGGTACCAGAGTTAATTGCATCATTTAAAGATGTTTAATTCGTGTATAAAGTAATACAGCATCTTAACATTTCTGTCGTAACTTGTTTCGGATGTCTTTCAAATATACGTAAAGAAACTGGAAATAAAGAGAATAATTATTTAAATAAAACAGAACATGAGTTTACGAAATTTGTGTTAATGATCAAATGAATGAATGAGTGAATGAACGAATGAATGAATAAATGAACGAACGAACGGACGGTCGATCGGTCGGACAGACGGGCGGACGAATGAATGAACGAAACAACGAACGAGCGGACTGACGAACGGACGAATGAATTAATGCAGTTGTTTATGGCTCGTCGATAACAATGGTCATTTTGGGTTCATATGCATGATCTATAGAAATGTTAGAAAAGGGTCAAACTGTTAATGTAAGTAAAGGCGTAAGTAATAAAATTGTACTGTAAAGTTATAAATTTGGAGCGTTGATCGATATACAAGGTTAAATATATGACAGAAAATATTCGTGTAAACAACGTGAAGTTCAAAATAACTTGTTCAGCTTCATGAGATGCTGACAAAAAAGTTATTTGTATTCTGATATTCAAGTTATCACGCACTTACACAAATGTCACATATTTCCATAAAAGGTTTTACGCCCATGTGGCAAAATTCCTTGAAAAGCTTTTAAATATTCCAGAAAATGAATTAATTTCGATCTATTTCCTTTGTCTACAAATTAAAGATTGTTGCACTTACTTCTAGTTGGTATAACAAGGAAAGGATCTGAGAAAATAATCCGGATATGTTGGGCCGTCATTTTTTCTCATCAATTCCCACTATTTCTTAAATGCTTTTTCAAATGCTTCATCTAAAAGCACTTTTCATATAGACAAACTCTATAGGATATCTATATAGGATATTTAATGGCTATTTTTGTCAGATATACCATATATATATGGTTTTTTTTTAATGTGTGCTGTACATGACAAATCAAACATGGTTGGAAGCAATATATTCAGACACGTTCAAACAAAAATCAGCTAAATTCAGATTCGGTTTCAGATCAATTCAGACATTCAATTTTCAAGAGGGGTAGTTCAGTAGTGTATCAAAGTGCAAAAGGAGATTTGGTTAATAATAAAACTGTATTTCTGACAAATATAAAATAGTGTAAACAGAAAACAATATATTTTCGTAAACGTCTTTGAGTGTCGCTGAGAGAGTACTAATTCTTGTCCATATGATGTTCAAGTATTTGAACTTGCAAACATTGTTGTTTTTTTTTTAGATTAATCCATTAACTAATCCAGCCCAGCAGAGTCTGGGTAAATTGGCATTGATAGCAACGACTTATACTGGCAGTGGCATGGTTTAAAAAAAATCAAGTTATCCAGGTAGAACGAAGAAAACTTTATTGAAATGTGATTTGTTATTTTGTTTCTGATATGTTCGTTTTACATTATTTACCAAATGTCATATTAACTTTTTCTCTTGGTCGTGAAATCTCTAATAAGCTGACGACACTTTTCAAAAGATTTCAAAACATTTTTTGGGACTGCTACGAGAAGTTTCAGCATTTGTTTTCAAATTTGTGTCATAACAGACTTTTTTCTAAGGATTTTTTTTTGCATAAAGTCAAATAGGTATAAAACTCCGGACTTGTTCCAATGTGTAAGTACCTTTTCATATGTATGAAGCATATTATAAAGTCTGACGCAAACCTTGTAACTCAGAGACGGCAATAAGGGAAGGAATGGCTGAAGTTGATGAATTTACAGATGCTGCCTTCAGGCCACTAGTTTAGGCTTGTATGACGACAGTGTCAGAACTGCAGGTAGACTTACACTTGGTGTTTCACAAACACATGATGGTATCAGTCTGTTTGAAATTTGACACGTTTCTGTTGACATTTCTGATCATGCACAAAATTTACAAATAAATTTACATAGATTTGTTATGTGTATCTTATTGATCAGTTCAAACAGGAACGGCACGTTCAGCTTCAAAACCCGAACAAGGGAATCACTTATTCTAGTTTTAAGGAATCTCCACACTTTAAGAAATACTTCATCCAACTTGAAGAAAAGGATTATTTAATGTTTTTCAAGGTTAGAACTGCAGATCATGCATTTCCGGTTGAAACCGGTAAGTATAATGGGACACCCTTTTATGAAAGAATTTGTAATTTGTGTAACAGAAACCACATCGGCTCTGAGAAGCACTATCTTTTAAACTGCGAATACTTTCAAAGGAACATGGAATACTATATTTATTCAGAAGTTATTACTATCCCAATTTCATGCACTGATAACGTCAACATCACTTACGGTACATAAAAGTGCAGGTAAGTTTACTTTGATAATTATGACTTAATTTAAGAACAAGTAAGTGCCAATATCTCCTTGGCCACGATTTATTAGCAAAACATACTCTTGCTCATGTCTTAACAGGAAACTTTCAAAACCGTCTTGAGATTCCCCATGAAATAATTACACAACAAAATAAGTCACCTTTTTTTACTATCTACTATAAACAGTATACAGTTATTTCATGTGTGTTTGGGGAACAGTCAAAACTATTGTCCCGAGGTGTCAGGGAAGACTTTCGAACTGTTGCCCGAGGCCGTTAGTGTTTGTAAATACCTGTGCATTAAATAAGTAAAAAGAATAATCTTAGTATACCTGTATTTCTGTGTTCTTTGTTCCTGTATGATTTGAGCTTACCAATGACACATACGAAGATGTTCGGTTCTCTACAAGAGAGAAATATTTAATCGGCCCTCGGCCATCATGAGTGAAGAATAATTCACTCTAGAGCTCATTCGATTTACATATGCAAATAATTCGTAAGGTGGCACAGAGGTAACATGCTCTATATTATTTTCTGTTCTTTTCCTTCTTTTTTTTTTATTTTTTTTTTTTTTATTTTGTTTTTTGTTTTTTCTTTTGTTTGGCGTAGCTGTATTAAAATCGATTCTGACCTACATTTGTAACGAATGAAATTGTTAGATACAAAACCTTTAGTTGAAGAAGGAAGTTTGCTAATGGTTCAACAATTGTAGGGCTGTTAGTTTAAATGCGTCTGAAAATAATGCAAAAATAATAACATTAATACAGCCGTTAATTTAATATCAAAACGTTTTAACCATGAACAATTATGCTAAATGGAATAAATATAATTATAATAAATATTTAATTCATTTAATTGAAAACGGTATTGACACCTTTACCATTAAACTCAACATTTGTTTTGTATTTTGCTTAACTCTCACGGAAATAGGACATTTCATTCGATTACTATGCGCGTTCAGTATTTGCCGATGTCCAAAATCTATATACACTTATGTGGCATATATTTTGTTCTATATCTACACCGATCATCTTTTTAGAAGATACTTCTTGTTTAATTGCAATTCTCTTTTATAGCTCGTTGCCACGAGATACTTATACAAGGGAACGAGATAAAAAAAAAAAGAGTAGGCAATTTTTAAAAGAACGATTGCATTGAAAAAAAGAGTAGCGCAAAAAAAGAAACAGTTTTGTAAGATTAAAAGACTAGAGCAAAACAATAAAGAGTAGTGCATGCTAGTTATGTCAGTGAAACGACTTACTTACTCGTGGAACGAGTTAATTATGTCGTTCCCACGAGAGTAACCCAGTACTACGATATTCTAAGTCGTTCCCTCGAGTAAATATCTCTAGTGAACGACAAAAAAGTGAAGTGCAATTTAAGAAAAAAGTATTGCATTGATAAAAACAAGTAGCGCAATATCTTGGTATCTCGTTCCCACGACAAAGCTAACTCGTTCCCACATGTTAGTAAGTCGTTCCCTCGACAGAGCTAGTATGCACTACCCTTTTTCTTTATTACACTATTGTTGTTTTTTTAACATTATTCTTTTTAATTGCTCTACATTTTTGTCAACGCAATACTTTTTTAAATTGCACTACTCTTCTTTATCTCGTTCACACGATTACGGTTCTCAGGATTTTCAGGTTTTTGTCAAAGTGCACATGCAATTAATGTAAAAAATGTAATTAACTAACTTTGTTAGTTTAGTATTTAAAAAGCTATAGAGTTTGTATGTAAATATTTTTGTTAATTATTCAAGATTTATATTGAATTTAAACAAGCAAAAAAAAACGTAAATAAAAAATGTTAGTTGTAAAATTAGAAAAAAAATCATTAAATTAAAAGGTCTTACAGAATCAATTAAGCACACGTTGTTTACGTTGCATGGGCAGCACAGCAGTTAGTGCTGAACAAATATTCTTACGCTTGTTATTTGAGAGGACACGAAGGGCATCTAGATATTTATTTTAAGAACTTATCGGTCAGTTGTTGTCTCTCTTACACTTCAAATTAACTTTGTTATTCCAACAGGCCATGCAATTATGAAACTTGACTGTCCGAAAATACCACGCCATAATTGCAACATGACGGGAGAAGACAGTCAACGTTTAATAAGCTTAGTTTTCGGACTGGAGAAATAATCACTGACGTCAATTATATTTCCTTAAGCAATTTTATGTCTGTAGATCTTAATGTGACAGGAAAGTGGTGGGTTGTTAAACATCATTTAAATCCGACTGGAAAAGAGAACTTTTCTCTTACATAATACCTGAATAAACAAAAGTAACATTTTAAAAAATGGTAGCCATTTTCTTACAATCTAACTTTGTACTCTGAAGGGGGATATTGACCTAACATAAAATAGCACTATATACACCTTTTAGAGTACACTTATTTGGACTAACGGCTGAGTATACCGCTTCTCTGGTAAAAAATATCTTCACAGTTTTAATTGTATTATAATATATCAGCAGAGCTATAAACTAGGACTTTTCTAGTCCAAATAAGTGTACTCTAAAAGGTGTATATAGTGCTATTTTATGTTAGGTCAATATCCCCCTTCATAGACGCTAAAGGCGGACAACGAAAAATATCAGATTAATAAATGGGTCCGCTTTTGAAGGCGAGTTATTGAGACAAGGACTTTTCTGGCTAATATGATAGAATATATATGATATTATATAACCTATAAATAGCTTTGAAATGCCTTTCTCTGATGAGGCCAGGCGTAACTTTTTGTAAAAAAAAAAATAAAGGTAAATATCAGAACATATTGACCTTTTTCTTTTTTTTTTTTTTGATTTTTTTCCAAAAATAGATTCCTGGAAATCCCTCGCATCTGTTTAAAATTCGGACATTTCCGGCGAAACGACTCACTTTCGAGAAATGACGAAGGCCGTTTCGGCAAAGTCCGTCGAATGCGCCACCTGACAGGATGTTGTGAATTATTATGTTTCCGATGCAATCGCTTGACAGCGAGCGATATAAGAACAAAATGTGCCATATGAAAGCTATTTATAGATTATATAATAAAACAAATATGGACATTTTAGCTGGTAAATATGAGTGATATTTGATATCGCCTCGGTCAATATTAATTTTTAGGTACATAGATCTATCACATTTACCAGCTAAAAAGTCCATATCTGTATATTTTTTTATGTTTTAATATCTTCGACTAAAATGATTTCAAATAATCAAGCTACTGCATTTTGTCATAAGTGCTTTTTTCAGCGATTCTCCGCTTAATTAAAATATAATTTATTAAAAGAAATCCTTATTTCTGACGTGATGTAATGTTCCGCCCTAATTGTAGTGCATTGTTCATATTACAACTGATATTGTAGCAGGTAGAAATTTTAACCATGCCATTTAAGAGAAATTGTTCTGCATTTCTTTACAGATGTAAATATGTTAAATCTTTACATAAAGAATATGTTGAAAATAAAAGCTTTTGAAGATTTTCAGCATGCAAACAGTTGGTAACTGGTAACTTTAGTGCATACTTATTGGTGAATTCATCTGACAACGATCAAAATACATTCAAGTTAACACGAAGCAATTCTTTTGCGTAAACATCATCAATTACTTGACAATATTCAATTCTTGGGAAATTCTAGCCTTCCTTAATGCAGTTAGTTTGTTTATAAAAAATGTTTTTAAATGAGCAGCACCACTTTTGTTCCTTTATGAACTTAGTTGTCTGGTTTAAATATCTCTTGAAAACCGCATTGAGTCGCGAATAATTGTTCAACATAGATTCAGAATGCACAAGCAGCACGCATTAAATCTCTAGTGTCGTGAATTACATACAAAAACAGGGTAAGAAGAGTGCTCTCATTTATAGCATTTAGAACTTAGTAGAAGAAAAACTGCAGAATGTAGTTTATTGTGCTGGAAGGAATGGAACTGAATTTAATAATGGGTAAAGAAAATGGATGGCACGACTTTTAAGCAAAACATATGAGTATTATTTAAATTCGTTCATATACTTAACCAAAAAAGAAACGCAGGGCACATAAACGTACAACCATGATTAAATGCTTTGGCGTAAAATGATGAAAGTGTATATCTCAAGAGTAATGAGTGGTATCACAAAATGTGTTGAGCAACATGTTATCATTAAACAGCGTGTGATATTTGCTTTTTTTACACTTTGCCAACGGGACACGGTACATCACGCGGCTGAGCAAATTTAAATAACACGTTAAGTACACAGTGACCTTGAAAGATGACCTCTGCTATATAAAGCTGAATCTAACCATTTGCTATCATTGTATGGCTGACCTAAGTACAGAGGGGTCATGCTATTGTATTGCCATTGGAAGGTCAACAGCAACAACGGGTTGCTAGGCGATTTGGTGTGAACATTTCCACCATAGAACGACTTGCCAGATGCCTGAGAGAAACTGGAACCGTTGCCGACTGTCCTAGATCCGGTCGTCCCCGTGTGAAGACGCCACGTCAAAACAGGACTAAACGTCTTGCCCACCTTCGTAATCGCCACCTCACTGCAACCGAAATGGCTGTCCGCGATCTCGTCGTCCTAACGTTGGTTTGCCCCTTACTCCTGCACGACGCGCACGTCGTTTAGCTTGGTTGACAGCTCATGCTCAAAAATTGTTCCCAGACAATTGTTTTTTTTTATAGATGAGTCTCGGTTCACTTTGTTTCGTTCAGACTGTTGACGTCGTGGTGAACGTTTTGCCGACACTTGCATTCTTGAGAGGGATAGGTTTGGGGCGGCTCGGTTATGTTCTGGAGATGGATATCGCAGGGATAAAGTCAGCGTTAATTGTGATAGATGGGAATTTAACTGCCGTAATATAGGGATGAAATTCTTCGCCCTGCTGTAGTCTCACACGTGCCCCAATGTAGCCAGAGTTTGTCGAGACTTTCTGGCAAACCATAACATTAACCCACTCGACTGGCCGACATACAGTCCAGATTTGTCCCAACTGAACATCTTTGGGATGAACTGGACAGGAGGGTAAGGAGACGTCAGAATCCCCCCTCCCCCCTAATCTTAGAATCTAATGGAATTAATAATTGGATAATTTGTTGGTTAAACTGATATAAACTATTCTATAGAGCATTCAAATATGTTTAAGTTATATACCCAGAAAGTTCACCCTGCGTTTCTTTTTTGGTTGAGAATATAACGACATATTATACTGTAAATACACACTTGCTTTTAAACACAAGTCAATGCCTTTATATATAATGTATGTCAGAAAGCAATCTGAAAAGTAACTATACCTAAATAAATAGACCCAAAATCTATTATACAGGGTGTACGAATACTGCACTTTTCTTTAATGAGATCTATCCTAATATGAAGTTTCATGTTAATACCTCTTTAAAGTCTTTGAGTTTTGTGTTGGGCGAAAAATATGGTATGAAAATTAACCAAGTTAACTCAAAAGATACACAAAGGAGAGATAAGGTATTTATGCGGAACACTTCTTCACAATCAGATCTATTCACCTATCAAGTTTCATGTTGATATCTGTCAAACTCTTTGAGTTATGCGCCGGACAGAAATGTGATATGAAAAGTAATACAGGGCCATAACTCAAAATCACACAATGGAGGTTACTGTTCTTAATCATCGCACTTTTCCTCAATGAGATCTATTTACATAGGAAGCTTTATTTTGATATTTATAACTGCGGACAAAAACTTAAGTATGAAAATTACCAAAGGGCAATAACTCCAAAAACAGAAATACAGAGCAACGATTCTTGTGCAATGCATATTTCCTTTCGTAAGATCTATAAACCTATGAAGTTTCAAGTTAATGACTCTAATAGAATAAGAGTTACGTTCCGGGGAGCATAAAAAGACATAATTATAATGTAGGTGATTGATATCATAAAATTTATAGCATGGCAGACATTAATCATGCAAATGCGTTAATTTTCTGAAATCATAATGACGATAAAATCTGTTTTATAAGGTGAATTTATGCCAATAATCAAGGCAGTTAAAAGATATATGAGGGAATGTTATCAGTTTTAAGTCAATTGAAATATGTTCCATAGTAAAAGATCGTGAAATAAACAAATTTGTCATGGCTGGCAATTACAAATCTCTACTAAGCTCTTTTTTCTATTTAAATTAAACTTTACAGACATCAATTGATATTTTGTGGTTCCGTTTAATCAAATAAATTGCATTGCAGGCCTTAGCCAATAAATTGCAATATATCTTATGCAAACACCATTCCTGGTAAAAGAGAAGATTTTGTTGGGTGATTTTAGAACAGTTCAGAAGTACGGCAATTCATTTTAGAATTACAGTCAGTCTTGGACTTGAGACCACGTTCACTTACAAACTTATTCGCCTTACATTATGGAGGCTTGCGTTATGCAAACGATTGTGCGTACCTTGCAAACACTTTATGTTGATTCACTGTGGTTTTGTGTGCTTCTTTCACTGCCACTGTTTTACTCTAACAGATACAGTCCATGAGAAATGTTATTCTTACTACCTTTCAGTGTATTTTGGTAATTACATTTAATATTTACAACTTTGAAGAAAGTATCAGTCGTATGCTAATAAGGTTTTTTGCTACATGCTAAGATTTCTAAAACAAAAGTATTTTTTCAGCTGTATTAAAATCGATTTTGACCTACATTCGTAATGAATCAAATTGTTAGAGATACAAAATCTTTAGCTGAAGAAGAAAGTTTGCCATTCGTTAAAAGTGTTCCTGTTAAGAGATTTTAGGGCCGTAATTGTAGTTTAATTGCATCTGAAAAAATGCACTAATTATAACATTTATACACCCGCGTATATCTAAAATCAAAACGTTTTAACCATGAAAAATTATACTAAATGGAATAAATATAAAATACACATGACTAGATATTAAACATATTTCATGAAAATAGTATTGACACTTTTTTTAATAACAATAAACTCAACATTTTTGATCTAGCCTAAACTGTAATGGAAACAGGACACTAGATATGCGCGTATGTCCGAAAACTATACACTAATAGCTAGGTCTTTAATTTTGTACTGTATCTACACCAGTCATCTATTTTGAAGATATTTCTTGTTATAAGTTAACGATACTTTGTCCACTGGTTTTATGACAATATCAGGGCCATTCAAAATATCTTATGTTCATAAGATTATTGCAACCATCGAGTATGAAGTACAGTATCTGTAACGGATTGTTGAGTTTTAACGCCTTGCGAAATGTAATCGTGTTCAGTTTCTGGAATTTTCATTCTGCCACAGCAAAGGCAAGAACGCGAGATGCTTCAGTCCTGTCAGGCAGATAGGCGACTAAAACACTCTTTGCCTTTGCAACTACATCCTGTTCTTGTGTGTGGTTTCGGCCTGTCAGAGGCTGCATAAAACGTAACTCGAGTTGTCGCCGAGGTGAAATATCAACAACGTTTTAGGATCGCATCAGTTCATGACTAAATGATGGGTAATTGTTTGTCAACTTGACCGCAAAATAAAATGGCAAAATAAGAAAATGTGTCGACTAAAATGGGCGGTATGAGGTTGTCATGCTTTTCTGTTTGCTGTTAGTTAGAACTGCACTAATATAGACGAGACTGTTGTGCTTTAATTTTCCGAAGCGTAATATCCTAGACAATGACTTTGTGAAGACTTCAACAGAGAATGCAGTTATTTTCATATGTTTTCTGAGTATGCTGGATTGTCTCATCAGGGTATAATGCTGTTTACTGGTGGCTCTTTATGCTGTACAAAGCCTCTCGAAGCAAACACTGAACTATTTCGGCCTTATAGTTAGAGCGCGGATCAATACGTCCATCCGCTTATTGCGTTACTTTAAGTGAGTATGCTAGTCTGCAAATCGGTCAGTTGCTATCTCCCTGACATTTCAGATTAACTTTATTATTCAAATATTCTACGCAATCAAGAAACTTATCTGGTGGGTAATACTATAAAATAAAAGCAAATTCAAGACAGAGGCTTCTCAGTGCTAAGAAAATTTAGTTTCTGATTGACAAATTGTTCATAGGACCTAAATTGCATTTCCGTAGTTTTTATCATAACTGTATGTCTTGGAGGCACAGGGAAATTGGATTTGTCTAAATACGACAGAGTAAAGCATTTCGGGGATGCGAAAAAAATCTTAGTGCTCTTGAATAAAGAGGCAGTACTTTTTCGCAGTCACTCCTTAATTTAGAACTTTTTGACCAAGAGTCACCTCTTTGCATTAGCTTACACCATTCAGACACATTATGACTGTAATGGAAGCCTGAATGATTTTTCGTTTCTTAAAAAAGCAGAGCCTAAGAGTCCACATTCCTTAACTGAGAGAATTAATTTTTATTACTGAATAAATACGCTTACCTGAAGATATACTGATGAATTATCGCACAACATCACAAGTGTTCTACACTGGTTGGATGGCCACCTGAGGTACACGTGGCTGGTTTACATACTATAAAAGATAAACTCGGTAATACTTTCAGATTGATTTATGTATAGTTTGTTCTGAAAGAAACACTTTGCTGTCATTTTATAATATTGTTACTTCTAAAAGCTAATTTTAGGGTCTTGTTCTGTTTGGTCCATATTGTTTGACATCTGTTGACGAGTATTTTAATCTGCAGGATCAGTGCTGCAGGATCAGTGCTGTTAAGCCATTGGTGGCAATTCAGTTGAGAACGTAGATGAACGAGTGCGCCGGTTTATTTTGAATTATTATGCAAATGACCAGCAGCATTCGAGGCAGGCAAACTTGGAATTTGAATGCAAACGAAGTGTCTATGTGATTAATGTACTGAAATTTCAACGCTTACTGTGTAAAGCAAGATACTCGAGACACTTAATGTAAGACAGTCGTAGGTTAAGAACGCTGGCAATGTGACAGTTAAACCATTTTAGTTCTGTAATTTGGCTTTTTGAAAATCGGACTAAACAATTCTGAGGTTATTTCTAAAAGTATTGTAGAGAACAAAATTCGAGTTATTGTTTCTCAGTAAGAATAATTCTAGAATCAAATAATGTTCGTTTACGATAGCTGTTAAGAGCTTTGAGCTACTATATATAGGTAAAGACGAATTTGAGTTTTGTGCTGTAAAGTCGCTGGTCTGAACACCACGGTGACTAAATGTTTGGTACCATTGTTCAGATAATAGGCAGAGGGTTACAAAATAGATTAATTGTGCCGAAAAAGACAAACTCAAATTCGTATTCGTATTCAAAAACATTTTTTTATTTATTTAAATATTTATTTTTTATTGCACTTCTCAGATCTATTTCTACTATGCAGCAAAATCTACAATAATACTCATACTAAAACAATTGTTCAAACGGTATAAGAAGGAGTAATTTGTTCATTTATGCGCAGTAGTGACAAGCGATCCTTGGAAAATATGTGTCCGTCAACACCCTGACCAAAGGGCAAAATCGAGTAATACTATTTTTATCGTTCAGTATCCGCACAAGTCTTTTATTTACATATTTATTTTCCTTAGTGCTCAAAAGTTTTTTTTCAAGAACTTGTTTTTATAGTTAAATAAAACATGGCATCAGCCTTCATGATATACATATGTTCTGCTAAAAGTGTCAAAAAATCAAATTCAATCAAACACAATTTTGTACTTATAAAATGTCTATCATTTGTCGCTATTTTACTGTTGTGGCAGGGAAATTGCTAGTTTTTACTGTTATGGCAGGGAAATTGCTAGTTTTTACTGTTGTGGCAGGGAAATTGCTATGTTTTTTTACTGTTGTGGCAGGGAAATTGCTATGTTTTTACTGTTGTGGCAGGGAAATTGTTATGTTTTTTACTGTTGTGGCAGGGAAATTGTTATGTTTTTTACTGTTGTGGCAGGGAAATTGCTAGTTTTTACTGTTGTGGCAGGGAAATTGCTATGTTTTTACTGTTGTGGCAGGGAAATTGCTAGTTTTTACTGTTGTGGCAGGGAAATTGCTATGTTTTTTTACTGTTGTGGCAGGGAAATTGCTATGTTTTTACTGTTGTGGCAGGGAAATTGTTATGTTTTTTACTGTTGTGGCAGGGAAATCGTTATGTTTTTTACTGTTGTGGCAGGGAAATTGCTATGTTTTTACTGTTGTGGCAGGGAAATTGCTATGTTTTTACATTGACGAAAGTATGTCCACCTATACTGGCTGCAGTGCTTTGTTTTGTAGGAAATGTTAGCAAAAGAAACACAATGTCTTTGAATTTTTTACGTAACAACAGTTCAAGAAGTTTCCATCTTTCATTTGCTCCCTCGTCAGTCAAATTAAATAACTGGCTAAAAGAACTTGTAACCGTGAACAGGATGGAAATTTTAAAGTGCGTGCAACATTGTTTGACTTAACCATGAAAAAAAATATGTGAAATGCCTTACTCCAATTCTATTAGCAAAATATACTTTGGAACTGTTCCTTGTCGTGAATGACCCTGTTGTTTTACTGTTTCTACACCAGGCTTGGTAAATTAGGCAGTTTAAGTCTTGTGATAATAATTGTACTAGATGTATATAAATACTTAAACGTGTGTAAAATGTTCATTTTAATTTTGGTCAGATGCATTTGTTGCAAACCTGTGATTTTGTATAAACCTTTTGTCTCTTCCTTGTTCTTTAAGATCAACACCTACATTACTTAAAGGTTTGAAATAAATAGTATTTTGTAGAACTTTCTGTGACTTTGTAATGTCCAACAACTACTCGGTATCCTCCAATATTCCCACAATTCCGTACTTATTCTGTAAAACAAGGAAATTTCAAGGAAATCGTGTTGTATTGAGTAGGGGCTCTTTAATAATAAAAACAATATGTGTGTTTGTTTTTTACTCATAAGAAAAGAAATCTTTTTTTATATAGCTCTGCACAAGATCTTACCTTCTATAAATAATTTATGAACAAAAAGTCGGCAAATAGTTTATGTTGTAATATTTTACAGCAGAAGAGATATATGTATGTAGTCTTAGTAGTCAATAAATCAACTAGTAGTATTGAGTTTACTTCCTGGCTGCACATTCAACGATTTGAAACGAAGGACATACTTATTAAGAACATAACCTATTTAACACAATGTCCTGTATATATAACGTATTGTAAACCTGTGTTCTTCGTGTATTTGACAAAATAAGAGATTCAAAGGGAAAAGAAATGTATATAAATTTGATTCAATTATTTGAACACAATATGAAATGAGATTGTCCTCGGCTAATTTAGAAAGAAAAACTGTCCTGCCCCTCTGTGAATGTCATGGCATATTTTCTCTTATATACCCAGACATGTGTGCGTATCATTTCGGTCTTTTTGCACACTTGCTATTACTCTTTTCTTCACAGGCGTCATAGTAATCTTCCTTTTCACTTTCGAAACCATCGTTGCAAATATCATCGCCGTTATCATCACTTTCATTATCATTTTCTAAATCATAAAAATCATCATCGTCGTCGTCATTGTCACCGTTTGCTAGATTATTATCATCGGGATTGTTTATATCATTTATTTCGCCCCCACCATCCTGAACATGATTTCCTTCATCATTAATGACGTTAACATCGTCATCAATGTGGCCACGGTTATTATTATCATTAGCCTCCGCTTCATTATTGTTCATGTTGTTTTCTTGTAGATCATCATCTTGCCCGTGTAGGTTGTCATAAATTACACGGTCGAATAGAGCATAATCATTGAACTCTGTCGGTGGAGACATGTTGAACAAAATGTCTTTAATATTCTTCGGAATATTACTCCAAGCTATAGTCTCTCGTTGAAAGTACATATAAACCACCTCGAGGCATCGCCGAAATAACGGGTAAACTGAAATAAATGTTAACCGGTTAGTTTTTTTCCGTGACTGCTTCTACATGCTGAAATCGGACAAATACAAATAAATAAAAATACAAATTCTATTTTCAGTCGGTAAGTAATTCACAAGTAACATAAGCTATAAGAGCTTTTGGCCAACTATTACATTAACAAACAGAACAATTTGTTAAAAATGTATGAACACTTTGGCTTCAATTTTAAATAGATTTTTAATTTTCAGTTATCTTTTCTGATATTCAGTTTGTACTATCACTTTTTTTGTTTGTTTCTCAGCTTTTTCTATTCTATTGGCATTTAATCCAATTTTCTTTCTACCAACACCATTTCATGGCGGACGTTTTTCGAAACGCGGAATGTAACTCATAATAAGATATGTATTATTTCACACAACATTTTACCTGGTATGTGTATATCTATTCTGTCTCTGTCCAGATCATGAAATATGTGTTCTCCTCTTTCAGCTTCTGGGTACAAAATCTGTTTCCCATTTAACAATAGCGGGTACCATGTAGCAGCATCACGTGCGATCCAAGGATGCGTGACGAAGGTGTTCATTGACATACCCCTGCGCGGAGGAATATGACCATACCTAACCAATTTACCATTGTAATCCAGCCAGAATAGATACACCATCCTACCAGTACAATTGACGAACTGAATATATGTTGGAGTATTATTATTTAGTGACCTTGGTCGCTGACTATCAGCTGTCGCCATGTTTTAAGCGAAAAATCAAGTGAATTGTCACGTAGCAAATTTTGTAATTTGTAAACAATGACACCGTTTTTCTTTTGCACGGTGCAGTTGTACCTTGTGGGTCTTGCATATCATCCGGGATGTTTTTGTAGACTACTAGGAAATACTAAGATATCTGATGTAAGACATTATATACACTCCATTCAAATACGAAAATAATGCATGACACTTGCAGTTTAACTCGGCTATTGTTACACAAAAGCTTACATTGAAACTTGAATTGATCGATTGAGAATCAAGATTTGTAAGGGGGAAAAAATGAAAGAGTAAAATATGAACTGTCTTGGGATTTGAACTTTAAAAACTTTTTGTAAACTCGATTTTTGAGAAGTTCATAATACCGTGTAGTCCCAGGGTAAATCTGTTTAACTATATATAAGATTGCTTCTACTACAGGGACGAGATCTGCCTCTTAATTCCCATGTCGTAGATTTTTTAAGCCCCTAACTGGGCAACACCGTTTATTCTCCTCGTCCATAGGCCAAATAGGGATTAGGGAACCATACCAGCCTTACAAAATTATTTCATATATTTACTTTACTATATAGGCATATAATTTTTCACATAAGATAATGTCAACATTGTGTAGAAAATTTGAACTGGAACTGTTTGAGCGTTGTTGTCCAAGAAAAAAAGTTTAGTCAGTATAACTAAAGTAATGTGACAGAGGAATATACCGTGGCTGTCGCTTTTCCCTAAATTCTAATATTTGTTCTGAGTAAAGTTCATCTGCAGTAAAATCAAATGACTATTTTACACGGTGTTTAGCAGCCTAAAGGGTTTGAGTTAGGTAATGCTTGGCAGGCTTCAAGTTTTTCGACTATTTCTCGTTCCTTGTCTCTCAAATGCTTGAGAAAATTATATTCCGACATTTCTACGAAATATTGAAACCTATAAAGAATGGCTGGCTGTCTGCAAAATAATTCCAAGCGAAACAAGAGCCATGTTACACATGGTTAACCCCCCCGCCGGAAATAAGTTACCTGAAGGTTGTACTTTCAAGTCGTTGCATGTTGAAGTCCCCTCCCACATGTATGGTATGTGTTCTGTTCTGTTCTGTTCAAGAAAAGTGCTGTATTGTTGAACTCTTGTTATAGAAAGACTTAAAAAAGTAAATGTAATAATGTGGGTTTGCAGTTTGAAGAAAACCCTTAAAAAATAGGCAAGGTAGAGTTATTGTTCTTACACACTGCACTACCTACCAATGTACTCTGTCAGTGTATGAAGTTTGAATAAAATCCCTCAAGTAGTTTTGGAGTTATGCTGCGGAAAAAAATTATCAAGTAAATCTGATAAAGGGGAATAACTCTAAAATAGGCAAGGTAGAGTTATTGTTCTTGCACACTGCACTACCTACCAATGTGCTCTGTCAGTGTATGAAGTTTGAATAAAATCCCTCAAGTAGTTTTGGAGTTATGCTCCGGACAAAATTTATCAAGTAATTCTGATAAAGGGGAATAACTCTAAAAATAGGCAAGGTAGATTTATTATTCTTGCACAATGCACTACCTACCAATGTGCTCTTTCAGTGTATGAAGTTTGAATAAAATCCCTCAAGTAGTTTTGGAGTTATGCTCCGGACAAAATTTATCAAGTAATTCTGATAAAGGGGAATAACTCTAAAAATAGGCAAGGTAGATTTTTTGGACTTGCACATTGCACTACCTACTTATGTGCTCTGTCAGTGTATAAAGTTTGAATAAAAAACCTCAAGTAGTTTTGGAGTTATGCTCCGGACAAAATTTATCAAGTAATTCTGATAAAGGGGAATAACTCTAAAAATAGGCAAGGTAGAGTTATTGGACTTGCACACTGCACTACCTACCAAGGTGCTCTGTCAGTGTATGAAGTTTGAATAAAATCCCTCTAGTAGTTTTGGAGTTATGCTCCGGACAAAATTTATCAAGTAAATCTGATAAAGCGGAATAACTCTAAAAAAAGGCAAGGTAGAGTTATTGCACTTGCACACTGCACTACCTACCAATGTGCTCTGTCAGTGTATGAAGTTTGAATAAAATCCCTCAAGTAGTTTTGGAGTTATGCTCCGGACAAAATTGTTTCGGACGGACGAAGGGCATTTCTAATATCCCCTCCGCCTTTGGCTGGGGGGATAAATAAAAAGGTCAAAGGTCATGGCTTGTTAAATTCTTTTGTGGCCTACAAACTTTTGGATCTGTTTGAGCTTCAAGATCTTTTTATTAATTTGGTCGACGGAGTTTGAATCGACCCTATAGATTTTCAGTGTGGCTTAAATCTTTGAAATATCATTTCATGGACTGCGCTAGTATAATCCAAAGTTCTTAAGAGGCTTTTTTTTTGCAACAGAATATGACTGTTACAGATTGCAGTTTGGGTCTCAGCTACAGTTCTAGTAAGTGTGTGTTGACAGACGTCATTCTACACTTAGTCAGGTTAATCAAACGCATTCACACTAAAAATAACTCTAGAATACTCTTAGTATACCTGTATGTAACGAGTAGGTACCAATTAACTTTCTTGTCAAGAAATGTAGGTGTCTGTTATTAAAAACAATAGCAAAATCACCAAGTTCATATATTATTCGCTGTGTAGAAAATTAAAAGAATGTGTTATCATACTTGAGAAAAGAATTGTTTCTCCAGAAAGTTTAGATAAAAATTGTCATTTCTGGTCAAAATGGAAGAGAAAGAAATAGCTTAGTCCAGGACCTTCTCCAAAACTTGTGGTTTGAACCAACTT
The DNA here is from genome assembly GCA_012932295.1 of Cyclina sinensis. NCBI lineage: Eukaryota > Metazoa > Mollusca > Bivalvia > Venerida > Veneridae > Cyclina > Cyclina sinensis. The sequence continues at coordinate 21,180,790 of JAAONU010000003.1, read as the reverse complement.
ATTGGACATTTTTATTAATAATTTACGACAATAATTCGGACCATGGTTTGTTTTTTTCATGACCACCTAGAACGCAAGTTACCGGCCTAATTGCAGTTAAAAACTTTCACAGTTGCTTCCCTTGGCTGTATGACTAATGAATTTTATTTTGTACCATGTTGCCATCTTTCACCGCCATGAAGTTCATGTGTACCCCGATATTTCTTTCGCATTTTGTTTACTGATTTCCTGTGATTTAAGCCACTTTAAATAACAAATCTTTAGTAGTCATGAATCATCAACCTAAAGAAACATATGCCAAAAACTCAACCATCTGGTGAAGTATTCAGCTTTCCAAAGGAATCTTTGCAGGCCTGATAATTTTGCTGACAAAAATGGATCAAACCATGAATAAGCAATGGGTATAAAAATGAAAACAAAAAATATAAATACTGGTAAAATGGAAATAAATATTTATTTCAAACAAACACTTGTGTTCAATTAATTTTTCAGAAAAAAAGAGAGGTTCTACTGGCAGTAATACTAAGTAAATGTGAGTTAAAATCTGACTACTGTATTCTTTATTTAGCTGATTAAAATACTCGTATCCATGTCAATATGATCCATTTAACATCAAAGCAGTTTCACACATCCTTCAAAATATGTAATTTGTCTTAAGATCAACGTGTACTAAACTTTGACAGCCATTGAGAACAGTAGAAAACTTGTTCTTTACTAAAAAAATTATGTAATTTTAGTAGCTACCTTTGAACAACTGCAACTAAAGCAGGTGTGTGTAAGTAAAAGTGCAAGTGGTAGCTAGAAGATTACATTCAGAATTCTATCAAAAATTAAAAATAAACACTGCAGGTACGGATAAGATTAACCTTAAGAATAAAACAGAAGTAATTTATATAAGAAAATTGTTGTTGTTTTTTCTTTTCCAACAAGAAAAGTACATTTTTGTCTGAAAGAATATCACAAAAAACATGTTTAATCCTTTCTGTAAGTTATTTCATATCCTTACATTCTGCAAACTGCTTCCTTTAAAATATATTCACTTGCAACATCTCTTCAATACCTTTAATAATATTCTTGTTAAGCGATCAAAAATATAAACTTCATTCTCATCCCTATTCCAATTGTCAATTCCAAATATCCAAACATGTTTTAAGTTGTGAGGTCAAGTACGAGATAATATATAAGCAGTGACTGAATCACTTGACACACAGGTAAATCATATATATCAGAGAAACGGTCACTAAATGTCCTACAATGGTTAAGATCACAGAATGCTCATTTCTCTTCACACCATTCATTCTCCTTACGAACCTGAAAAAAATAACATAAAAATCAACTTTATAAAAGGAAAAACTAAGATTTTTTATTCAGTGAAAAAACATAATGAGCCCCACCACTTGTGTCAAGACTGAGTGTTTATGATAACTAGGTGTAGCACTGAAGTCTGGCTGAAATCCTCTGTAAAGTACAGGACAAGTAGCTGACACACTGAAAAACTGAATGTCTAACGGGCAACAACTCTGCTTAAAAATCAATAAACCAGAAAATATTGAAGTTATGCACAACCAGGCTTGAAACTGATCACAAACAAGGGCTTAGGAGAAAATAAAAAAAATGTATACACAAAGGACAACATCTCTGCTGAAAATCAATGAAACCGAAATTTCCAAAGATATGCATTTTATTCAGGTTTGGCAATGAACCTAAGTGTTAAGTTTGGTTGAATCCATCATTTGGTGACACAAGAATTGTTCAGACAAAGACATATATTCAAACTTAATGCATACAGGGCAATAACTCTGTTAAAAATAAATGAACTATACAACTGAATAGGTATGTATGACTATGCTAAGCACTGAACGTATGTGTGAAGTTAGGTTGAATACCACCAGGTAGCATCATAGGAGTTGTCGTGACAAACCCACTGAAAAAAATCAATACTAAAAAGGGCAATCAATGAACTGCTAAATGGCACTGTTTGAAGTTTGGTTGGTTAGAGAAGTCCCAACAAAGGCATACAGCACTCTCTGTGCAAATAGGGCAATAACTGTTGAAAATCTATGAAACAGAAAATGACAATGATATGAACAACTAGGCCAGAAACTAAAAATATTTTGTGAAGCTTGGTTGGTCAGGGGTGCTGTCTTTGACAAACTTTGACAACACAATATAAGTATATATTCCCAAACATGGCCCTTAAAAGGTATTTCTTTTCTTCAACGCAACACTGTTTTAATAAAGAAGTGAAAATGCTCTTCTTGATACAGAAAACTAAAGTAAAACTGTCAACTTTCCAGTGTTCCCTCAAAGTATAAAGGGGTATTTCACCCTCACTGTTAGTCCAGTTTTGAGTAGTTTTGTTATACCCCAGAACCTTTCTTTACACCCTGGTTTTAGAACCCAATGGGAACACTGGTCCTTCATACTGCAGTAATGTTTGTGGCAAATTTTAAAGTGCAGACCCTCCCTCTGTCCAAGTTACTGTGATTCAATACTTTTTCTACCTTCTCTACAAGACTAGTCAGCAGCTAAGAGATGCCTATATTGTGCACAGAAAATAAGGCACCCTGAACAGAAGTCTGCTGCTCATAAAACAGAAAGTCAACTATAATATTAACCAACCTGTTCTTCTTCGGCTGGAGTAAAGTCATTTTTGATATTAAATGTTTTCCTAATCTCCTCTGGTGACTTTCCCTTGATCATGTTGGCAACAGTTTTGCAGGTTACGTCTAACAAACCCTTAATGTCAAGGTAATTTGCTGCCTGAAAATACATTTTTTTTTTCAAGACCATGGTGAACTAACTTTCTGTTTAGATATAAATAACTTATTCTTACAGAAGGCATATTTTCAAGAAAATGTTTTCACAGCACTTCAACATTCTAGTCCAATGTTACAAAAATGATTTATCACATTCTGGAGGAAGGAAGACTAGGTAGTGACAACTATCCAAGCTATGAAAATATCTTAATATCTTTTTATTATAAATTTACTTGAAATCGAAGGAAACTGGTACTGACCGATAATTTAATAAACCATGCCTATACTTTATAATAAACCCAAAACCTCAGTTCTGAATCCAAAAAGAAAATTCTACAAATATATCATATGAACAGTCCTCAAAAAAAAACAGCACTTTTCAAATAATCAACAACAAAAATCATACCACAAAACATCTGAGAACTTCTACGATGGTCAGTTTACTTACCAGGATTAGCTCAAAAAGTGTTCCCTGATCAACTTTGAGGAATTCTGCATCCCAGGAGCAGATATCATCTGTCCTCTTCTCCTTGTTCTCATCATCTTCAGGTGGTGGTGGATCATCCTTGTGGTATGTACACCACTGAATTACCTGACAAAGCATGTAGTAAATTCAAAATTAAAGTACATAATTATGTACACTATCCAATCAACCTATCAGAGCATAACAACATATAACTTCCTAACTTACCTGAGTATACCATAATAATCATTCTTTTAATTTACTAGACCCTTCACGTAAAAAAATAATTATTGTGCGTATCTGCTTGCAGCATCCATTTTTGAATATAAGATCAAGTTTTATTACATTATTATTACATGTTTACCCCTTTAGTCAACTTGGTAAACAGCAAAGCAATCTTTTATCAGACAATAGACAATACAGATAAAATGGTCGATAATTATCTGTATATCTTAGAATTTTATAGGCCTCAGTTCACCCAATACAATCACAAGAAACCATAAACAGAACATTTTTTTTTACCTTTTTCAATATAGCTGCATTCACATTAGGAAGAGGTACTGCTTCTTCTTCATCTTCATCCATACCCAAATCTGCAAGGTGATAATCAGTAAAATCAGGCATAATTTACGGACAAAGATTTGACCAAAAAAAAAAAAAAAGTAACAACCTAAGTTCTTATTTCTTTAAAGGTTAACATCAAGTTATCTGTGTCCTTTCTTCATTTTGATTCTAATTTTATATTAAGACAGACCTGAACAAATCAATCATCTGATGAAATGCTACCAACTTCCATCCATTTTTCATTTATTCAAAATGCCACTCTTCCTGGAGTTCAGTGAGAGTGGGGTTGAAAACGGCAATTTTAAGCAAAGGCTGTTGAAGCAAACCAAGCTCATTTTATCTGATGCCTTTTTATCAATTGTTTTTAGAAGGAAAAACTAAAAAAATCTTCTTTCTTTCAGTAAATACTCTGCTTGCTTCAACCAAAATTCAACTCCTACACATGCAATTTGGTGCCAAAAGATAGGGCCCATATAAGTTTAAAAATCATGTCGACTTCTAAACCTTTACATAAAATTAAAATATTGAAAAATTAAATGAACATACAAAAAGGAAATGCAGCCAGATCTAAGGTATGGTAAACAAGCAATATCTGTTTGAGACTAATTCAAATCACAATTAATTTAAACTGTACCTTCCAACATAGTTTTTATTGTGACAGACTGCTTTGCTATTTCCACATCCACCTCAAACACCTCTCCATCAGAACTCTGCAACTTAATGTTAGGCATCTAAAAAAAAAAAAAAAAAAAAAAAAAAAATGATTTTTTTTCTGAGAAATTCAACACTCACTTTGATAAATATTTTGATTTACTTCATTCGTAGGGGATTTCATGTGCACAAACACCACATGTGCAAAGGATAACCCATGTTATCAAAATGAAGAGGCACTTGCACCCTTTTTCGCAAAACAGGACCTGTATCCCTGCTGATACCAGCATCTTTACAGTTTACTTTCTTAAACAGAGCCAGATAATCAAAAAAGAAATACTTTATGTTGACACACAAGTAACCCAGCTTACATTAACATCTGATGAATAGGAACGAGCTAAACAGTTATTATTATGTATCATTTAATGTCCTGTTATTACTGTGTATCATTTAATGTCCTGTAATTACTATGTATCATTTAGTGTCCAACATGTCTTGAAAGGGTAATTATTAAAAGAACTCTCATATCTAGAACTGATAGTACTTTGATACCAGAACATTTATTAATATTAATTATGTAATGTTGTTTGACCAATCATTGTTGCACCCACTATTCAATCTCGAATACCATTACAGCACTATATCAGGGCTTTTCATCCTTATATAACACAGGCCCATATTCGGCCACTTCCCAATCCGAAAAATATAGATTTTTTCCCAATTGTAGCAGAGTTTCTTCCCAAAATGCAAGACATGGTTTCCCAAAATCTTAGAAATTCCCCCTAGATTAGTTTAAAAAACGATCAATTTGTTTACATTTGTTATTTCCGGAAGAAGCGTTTGTCTGGTATCGACTTTTTTGTCGTACTATAGCCGAACAACGCACGGTACCCGTGTTACGCAAAACCAGTCTCATCTGTTAAGTTCCAATAGACTGTTACTCAGTAGTTATCAGTAAATAAAAGTAGAAACATGCGCAGTGAAACAGTCAAACGTTCCGAAAGTCTGGATTTTATTCCGTTTCAGGGGAGATAAATCGGTGTTTATTTCCGGTTGCAGAAACGAATGTCTCATAACGGAAAATGTACTCCAGTACCCCTTATTTCAATAAATTTTGTTTTCCCAAAATGAACAATCATCGCGCATAAATTTCCCAAAATGAACAATTATCGCGCATAAATTTCCCAATTTGAAAGGCCAGGGCCTCTTCCCAATTTCCTGATGAAAAGCCCTGTATATAGTTATGTTTTCACTGACACTTCCAAAGCTTTGTACCATATTATCAAACTTGTCATTAACTGAAACTACCAGCATCCATGGCAAGTACGCATTACTTCAAGGAGTTACTGTTATCAGCAATCATATCAATCAATACAAATGTCTCACTATCATGACTATCACAACAAACAAAAATATGGGTGTTGGTCGTTTCGTCAAACTTATTTTTCTGTACAAAACAGGTAGTTTGTTCTTCAAACTTAATTTTTAGAGTAGATAATTACCGATTTTACCGAAGTGTGAATAAACAACTATTGTTCCGTTAATAAAGGTGTTGAATTGATAAATGCTTAATTATAGCCTTTGTACATAATTTCAGTGTTTTGTGTTTGTCATTGAAGTGAATAGGCCTATGTGGAATATATTTTGCTAAAGACAAATTAAAGGAATTTTTATGTTTGATATTTCCTGGCTTTTCTAGTCGCTCTTTACTGCAAACTGTCCTGTCTTTAATTTCAAACAGATGCAATCACATGCAAACAGACTATTAACGTTAAAGCTGTTCACATTAAACGTCGCGCAAACGTACCGCTGATTAATTGTTTGTCTTACCGGTAATTATACAAAATAGATTATTATCCCGCTAATTAGGTTGATTGCACATTCATTTTAATGAATCACAAACACACTTCAGCAATCAATTATAATTTGATTTCAATAGGTGTGAAATACTATATATTATTAATCTGACGAAACCACTTTTTGCTTGCTATATAAAATAAGTTTGACGAAACGACGGTTTGACGAAACGACCATAATTCTAAAAAATATAATGCGTACCTTGCGATTTCCAACTTGTCAGTTCTACAACCTTAAAACATTCACTTCTGGCTATAACTGTGTTTACTTTCTTAAATGAACCTAATTTTCATCATGAGTAATGCATGTACTTAGGAAAGTTTAAGCATGACTCGTTTGCTATTTTTTGTTGTTTAGGTGTCCGCCATTTTGTTGGCAAGTAATCACAAGTTTTGATATTTCGCGTTCATGTATTGCATATGACACCTGCGCAAAAAAGGAAAATAGTTGATCCAGTTAAACTGTATTTTAACATTTAAGGCTAATGGTGAAAATTACAATTACACCATCTATTTACATTCAGACTTTACCTTACTCTTTCAGTTATGTCAAGTCTTCTGCACAAAGAGCGCTACCTATGGTGCTGTTGTAAGGGAGAGAACTCCAACTACCCATGTAACCCAACGAATCTTAACGCACATAAAGAGCTATCAACCTCCAACCTATATTTTCGTTACAACTCAGCACAAAAAGCTGTCATATTTTATTCCTGTTGCCATGACGATAGTGAGGCTGTTTATCTTTTTACTCATGTAATAGGACACGCTTTTATCTATTCAGTTTTTAACTAACAAAATTCCATGGGCGCAGCCATTTTTATTATCTTCTGAATAGTTTTTGTTACGGCAATTGTTATTGGTTGATTTTTTTTACAGCTCACTTCATCCCGATTTTCTCGTGTCTTTTCTGTATATAAGCCAGTGTTCAACGTTATTAGTTGAGTTGGTACTGGCCTTCCCAGGTCAGTACATCCAAGGCTTTCAGCCTTAATTTAAAAGGCACTTGTTTTTGAAAATTCAAACACTAAGTGTTAAATTTAAGAAAAAGCTTGAATTAAAATATTTTTCCATATTTCTAAAATAACTTCATTCTCTAAACATAAAATTAATAGAACTAAGTTGTAAATTAAGGGAAATAAATAAATACTCTTGTCAGTAGATTGTGTTTGTCTTTCATGGAAACGTCCTATTTCCTAAATCAAAGTCAGTGAAAACTTTACGATCACCTTGTGACTGTATTCAGACTTATGGTGAACAGTCAACTTTATATTTTTCGTCTGGTCCACAATAGACTTCGGTCTATCGGGTTTGAACTGAACCTGGCTTAGCCTGCTACCAAGGATTGTTTCTTGAAATTGAAGACTGAGCTTTGGAAACCGGGCTATTATGTACACTCAGATTAACTCAGTATTGGTCATTTGAAAAGACTTAACTAAAATGGATACACAAGAAGCTTTCTTTCTTTCTTCCTGGTCATTATGTCATGTGGGTGGCAAAATTAACAGCAATAAGTTTTATCTCATACTTCTACAGAATCGTAGAAATTCCCTTAACATTTACATAAGAAGCAGTCAACATATAAGTTGCAGGAATTTGCCTGCCTAGTATAGTCAGTACTGACTGTTGGCAGTATAAGGTGAACTTGAACTTTTCTCCGACTTACTCTACATAGACTGAAATAACAATAAAAACATATACATTTTTTGGCATGACGACCTACTGAACGTGTATTTTATAACCCTCGTACGATCATACAAAAAATCCTCTTAAAATTTATATTCTATCATCACTAGAATGTATACCATTGTCATTGTAGCATTATTTAGCAAGTATTATAAAAACTCTATCTCTTGTCTATCAAAGTTTCAAATAGATAAAAAATAAGGTGTGGTCGAGTACAGTGCTAATGCTGAATGATTACATATTAACTGGGCATGAAAACTTAATGACTTGAAAAATGACACGTGGGAGAACACGTAACTAAAGTTAATCAAATTTCGTCTGTTTCATTTCATTCAGACACGGAAAATTACATTGAATGTATTGCACAATTAAGTAATGTTGAAATATCACAATTCAACTACCCATTATTTTTTTTTCTGCGTGTGTACTGTAGGGTTGGAGAGCAGGTAAAAGGCATACATGGTGGTTACGCAAATTGTCAGTCTGTTTAATATATCAAAATACTGCTTGACAGTGTCTAGAGGTCATTTTTTAATCAACCAGTTCTTGAAATTGGCTTGATGAAGAAATTACAAACAACTTAGGACTAATCTTTTTTGTACCAACAGCTAGTGTATTTCAAAGAATAATTATAATCCTACTTTGAGATTATCCTAAGTGTTTAAAATCTAAATCATAAAAACGGAGCCATACAAAATGGAATGAAAACAGGATGTCTCAACAGTCTACTACATATAGCTGATGTTGATTTTGCTGAGAAGGAAGGAGTAGGGGAGGGATTTGAAAGAGTACAGAAATTCAATGAACAGTCAGTTTTTCTTTTACTTGCTTTTTTACAAATTTCTACAAATCAGTACTTAAACAACAACAGTCATATTTAATCATTAACACAGTATTTCACAGCACAGCAAAAAGGACATACTGCAAAACTTTTAAAATAATCATTAAGTAAACAGAAGTACATATCAGGGCTCTCACGAGTGGGCGAAATCGTCACCCAAAACTCCCTGACTTCGCCTTTATGAAGCATCAGAGCGATATCAACTTCGCCGAAAATGTTTCATATTATGCATCTGGAATTTCTTGCACAGATAAATCGATGTATGTTAGTACAGCTGAGCAAAAGCCTCTGTAACACTGCTAAGAGTTGGAAAAAATATATGAAAAATTCACTGTTCATACACTAAGTATATAACAACTACCTAGGAGCAAAAACGACACTACAACAGTACTCTTATTAAAACACTGCTCAAGCTTAAACCTTTTGGAAGTAATAACATCGATCCTAGTCTTAGGTGATGGTGTCATTCTTATTATTAAAAAATTATCAAAATAGAGCAATCACTGAATATGATTAATACCCCCACAATGCTGCTATGTCAGAGGAGTAAAGGAAATATAAAATGTATCAAGCACGTCTAGACTTATTGGTGATCATGCACACCAACTTTCATATCAACAGTCTCTGAGATTTGGAAGTAGTATGCATCAAAAGATTTCACTATGACAGGCTTTTAAACCAAAAAGCCTACATGAAAAGTGTCACATTCATCTACACTTACAGGTAAACATGCACACCAAGTTTCAAATTCCTAGAAATGTGGAAGTAATTGGTGTCACAAGATTTAACTACGTCAGATAGCTGGCATTGGCATGCATGAAAAACATGCCATGCATATTCACTTCACAAGACTGCTTTGATGGGCTAAAAACTGCAGAGTGGGGGTTGGTTAGCATGCACATTTATACTTATTGCTGAACATGCACACTAAGTTTTAAATCGACAGTACTAGAAATCTAGACGTAGTTTATGTTAAAAAAATAGCTATGACCGATAAAAATAAACTCAAAGTGGGCATAGGAATGCATGAAAAACTGACCATCCAATGTTAGGATGACAAACATTTGGCAGGGGTAAAATCAAATTTTTGCAATGAAGAAGCCCACAGATGCTTGATCAATTTCATCAGTCCTTAGTCCTAACAACTTCACATAACATTCAGAAAGAAAACTGCAGTGTTTCATCTGTTAGTTATGAGAATGTTTCAAAATTAGTAAAGCTAATACTGGAACAATTTCTCTTACAATGTTAACATGGCCAACAAAGTGTGTGTGTGTTTTTTTTTTAATTGCAATAGATTAACCTGCATGTAAGCATACATTAAAAATGTTACGGTATTTGTATAAAGAGTTTTAGATGCCAAATGTTTGTCATCTTGCACTGGATGGTTGGTTTTTTAGTTCAAGGAATTAAAATGGTCAACACTCCAGCAAAGGCGAAACCAAGCCAGCCTGGTCATGCTATACGAAATAAAAAATAAACAGGCCAATGTCGATTGTGATCACCTTACAGACACAAGAAACAACACAGTCCTCATCCCACAGTAAAAGGACTATACGACTCTGGAATGAATCACCAACTGAGATTAAGGCTGCCCCTACTGTACCAGCTTTTATCACTGGATTAAACAAGTTATATGAATTTTAAATATTCAAAATAAATGTTTAAGTAAGATCTTTGGTAAAAATCTAGCTTACTTTGCTTTTATCTTTGACAATTCTAATGTTCCCAACACACCTGCCTAGTATAGTCAGTTCTGACTTTTGGCAGTAATAAGTTGAAGTTGAAATTTTTACACTTCTGACTTGTTAATGAAATTAGACCACAAAAAGACTATCAAAATAAAGTCTGCATTAACTATAAGTTAAAAATCTTTCTATCTGATATTCAAAACAGATATGTAAAAATAAATAACATAAAATTATAAATATATACACAACATTTAATTCTTAACAAAATTCTTGAATGAAATTAGGTATAACTTTTTTTCTGTTCAGCACTACTTTTCACAATTTTCTTAAAAACAAATTTAATATAACAGAAATGGACTTTGATTTAATAGCTCTTGCCAAAGTCGCTTTTTTTACCATGGAGAAGTCATTCAAGGAGGATCTCCTTTGCTTTTGCCTTTCTGAGAAAAAAATCTTAAAAGTATTGGTTACAAACAATTATTAGACAGAATTTAAACTATAAATTTAACACTTTTTACAAGTGCAAAAAAACAACAACTTGATACATCTTATATCATGAACTCAGTAACTGATTTATGAAAGCAAGCTATCATCCCCTATCTTTCTTTTTTGTTCACAACTAGAAAAACCTGAATTGTAAAGAAAATGTGCTTATAAAAATTCAAACATACTTTACTGATGAATAAAAAAAAATTCTAATGAAATAAACTAAATTCCTACAGAGCACATTCTTTGACAAAGAAATAAAATTTCTAAAATTCAAAACAAATCCAACAACACAAGAAAACAACTAACACCTAATAATCAAAATCTGTAATTCTATATACAGTGATATAAAGGCAGATTTCAGATAAATCATGGTCTGAACAATAGTAAATCATGTTTTGGACTACAGGTAATCATGTCTTGAACAATAGTATACACATAAAACACTTACAGCATCTCTAATTCTTTGTTATATTACTATTCTTCATGAAATTTCCAAGGTTGAAACTACATGTATAAAAAGTTATAGAAGAGACACAGCTCCTCTATTTTCTGAGAAAAGATCTGTTGTCTCAAAGTCAGGACCACTTGGTATAATACAACTGTAAGTACCTGTTAGCGAAGAAAAACTAAGAAAAAGAAAACAACAGATACATGTACGACATAGATAGAAGCTCTCAAACCTCATGACTGTGTATTTCTGATGTGTCTTATTTTTCACTGGTAACCAAAATGCATCAACAAACCTAAGGTTACTTACAGTCAGAAGTGCACGCCTTTTCGAAATCCAGTTTAAGATATTTCACAATTATATTGTCTTGAACACCTAGTATGAACAGAAATCTTTTCACAGAAATAATGTCCCTGTACAGGCACAATTCAACATGTATAGATCTTGCAACATTTTAATCTTTTATTCTAAAATACAGGATAGCCATACAGCGATCATCGTAATTATCTCAACACATTATCTATGCACAGCATAAAATATATACACAGCCACATATAGCCGTTAAAAATCCTCTTATATGATACGACTGTCAGTCAAGTGATGAGGCATTACACTTTCTTACTCCAACAGTGCATAACTTTGTTCTTGTTACATTTCACTTTAAAGTTACCTCCCTTTTATAATTTCAGTGACCTTGGTTTCATCGGTTTGGCCACTCTTGCAAAATGTCTTGCCAGTTCTGTCATATGTTGTTGGTCATCTGTTTTTCCACAGGCATATGTTTCAAACCTTGCATTCAACTGGAAAAGTAAAATATTGTCTCATTTAATATCTTCACTGTAAAAATATTTCATTTTTATAAAGCAAAGACCTAGCATCTTTAACCAGCTGCTCTATAATGAAAACCATCTGAACTGAATCCCAGTCACTAGGAATCTTCAACTTGCAAGTTGTGTATAATTTAGCTGGTTCTATATACACACAATAAGCTCCACCATACTGGTGCTATAATGGTCTGTTTATTTAAATTACTTGCTTCAGATACCACACCCTATGAATATCAAATAATACCACACCCTATGAACATCAAATAATACCACACCCTATGAATATCAAATAATACCACACCCTATGAACATCAAATAATACCACACCCTATGAATATCAAATAATACCACACCCTATGAACATCAAATAATACCACACCCTATGAACATCAAATAATACCACACCCTATGAATATCAAATAATACCACACCCTATGAACATCAAATAATACCACACCCTATGAACATCAAATAATACCACACCCTATGAATATCAAATAATACCACACCCTATGAACATCAAATAATACTTTCTTTTTACCTTAATTCTTGGTTTAGTTGGTGTTTTACTGAAATGGATCTTCTTACTGGATTTCTTGAACAACTTTGTCTGAAAGAGGAAAAAAATATAGTCAAGCCATTTATTTTATCACCTATAACAGAAAAATATGTTCCTGATGCAATATATCGCAGTAAGTTAGGTCAAGCTTGGAAATAATAGTTGGATTCAAATCATTATGAACTAGCAAATCTAAGATAAACATGTCAATTTCATAACACGCATACATGTACAACAATAAAAAGGGGGAAAAAAAGAAGAAAAAAGATCTATTTCTCTGTATCTATTCTTAAAAAAAAAGAGAACTTTTCACTAAGAATTTTTGTAGACCAAGTTAAATTAGCATTAACTGTAAGTAAAGACATTGTACATCTCAACTTCAAAACAATCCAGCATCAGTACCCAATAAACTGGAAAGAACTTCACTGCTTCATGTGTAGTTGACATTCTAATCGAGTGTAATAAGTAAAGAAAAGTTACCCTTTCTCTTCTAGTATTTGGCATAGTAAAAACTTCTTCTATCTCCTTGTCTGGTAGTGTCTCCTTGATAATTGATGGTGGGGAAAACAGTATACTTGTATCACCTATCAAGGACTTGCTCTGAAAGTATTTATATGCATATTGTTTATCACAGCGTTTACTTTTCTTCGTTTCCTTGTCATTTTAATTTTTGTGTTTCATTAATACAAGTTCAAGATTGAATTTTTTCCGTTTCAAACAGAGATTTATGATATCAAGGTAAAACTATGTATCAATTAGAAAAATGTTACTGTAAGGTCAAACCAAAAAAGGGTATTAAAGAAATTAATTTCACAGATTAGGTGAACATGCATATTAGATATTTTTAACTTTATTATAAATTAACTTTTTATTTTTACTATGAGCTCAATCTGTAATGTCTAAATTAATTTCTATATAGTATACCTAATTCTATAATGCTATTACATGTATGAATAATAAGTTATGATCAATACAGAACAGTTGCAATTCTAACACTTACTGGTGTTTCTGGTGACAGAAGAAGGGAGTCCTTGCTTGGATACAGAGGGGTATTACTGGCTGGCCACTTTTCGTTCAAAGACTGTCTTGCTCTTTTTGTATTTGGAACAGGCTACAGAAAAAATGTGTCAAATTCAAATTTTACATAAGAAAGTACTGGCTTTTTTATGGTTGCTGAAATCCTCTTGAATATCGGCAAACAATTATATTTCTTAAAAAATAAGTTGCATAATAACCTTTAATTAATCAAATTCTATGAATGTCTAATTTTTCGATAAAGAGGCAATGACTTTACATTTTGTTCGATGGAAAGGATTAAGTGAGTGAACTTGGGTTTTAATGTCCCTTTCAACAACAAAAGTCTTATCAGGACAGGCTCAAACATAATCATCTAGTTCACACTTAACATTCTTACCACTGGTCAACTGAGGAAGGGCTTTCTATAGAGACTCTGTTAAGCTGTGCAGTAAAATTGTTATAACTAAAGTTACCTGTCATTTTCAAAGGTGTCTCATGAAAGAAATATGCTTTTTTTACCTGTTTATTTGACCTCTTTGGTCCATTTACATCAACAAACTCTGCAGTAGACATGTCAGCCTCATAGCCTGTGTCTTCTCTGATCATAGCTTCCACATCGTCTAACTGACAAGGACTCTGTTAGAATTTGTAAGTAAACCTGATTATAATAGTTATATAAAGTAGCCAATCTTTGTTGAAATAGACTTTCTTTCCTTAACCTTCTATCATTTTAAATATCCCCTACTGAGGGTTGTAAGCGAAAAACTTCTAAGAAAAAATAAATGAGCACATATACCTCTTGGCTGAATGACCAGAAAACCATCTGCAAAGTTAATCAAATACAAACAAGTTACAACAATTACTTGTTACACTTCTGGAAGCAAAACCAAAGAATTGGTACTAACATTAGCTGGATGCCTTGACAAAAAGCACAGTTCAGTTATTTCATCTGATATAACTGAGAGGTAAAAAACTACAGGTTAGACCCTCTAACAGACCACTTAAATGCAAAAAATTGCAATTGGAAAGAATGACAGTCAAAAATTTGATTAAGACAGATTCCATTAATAAAACCATTTTTTTCATTGGTCTTGTAAGGGTCTTTACTGTACATTGAAAAAATGTACATCTAGTACTTGAGAGGAAGCATAAATCTGTTAGAAAGTGAAATGTAAAGCAGACATATCTTACAATGAGCTTATTCAGGTGTGATTGCCTAATCATCTCTAAGGCATTCTTGAATGGTGTAGGTGTTCTCGGGGTTGTCTGGTAAAATGTTTTTGGCACAACCGGGCTATGACTAGTACTGAAACTAGAAAATCATGTTATTATTTAAAGAGATTTCATAATATACCAATAAACTGTGGTATACAGCAAAAAAATATTGTACCATGTTACCATGCTGCATACCATATCACCCTCAGTGTTTCAAGATCATTTGAAACATTCATTTATCTTTTTTTTTGGTCATTTTTTTGTCAGCTGAGGTTTTCCAAGTAAATTTCAGCTAGTGCCAGTCTGAAAGGAACCAGTTACCTAAAGGCACATTCGGACTTCCACCACCCAAGCCAATTCTGTAACAATTTCTCGTACATCAAGGCCTGCCCCATAAGCAAATTAGCCATGATTCTAGTTATTTCTGCATACTGCTACGACACAGTCCTGAGCTTAATAAAAAGCCCCTACTAAAGTTAATCTTCTATTTGTTATATATCACTTTGAAAGGAAGAATACTGTGGCACATGTACATGCATATATATACTATGGAGCAGTCACCTAAAACCATGGTATACTGTGGTACACTTCTAGCATACTGCAACACCCTTACTTTTTTTACATTTAAATGTTGTTCAAATTAGAGCTGTCATTGATTGAGTGCAAAGCATATCGACGATATATTGATATCAGATGACAAATATCGACGATACACCGATAATAATCTATAATTTCTTGTCTGTAATTCATGTTCTGTTCA
Organism: Cyclina sinensis; assembly: GCA_012932295.1. NCBI lineage: Eukaryota > Metazoa > Mollusca > Bivalvia > Venerida > Veneridae > Cyclina > Cyclina sinensis. The sequence continues at coordinate 21,164,967 of JAAONU010000003.1, read as the reverse complement.
TACCTTGATGATGTGTCTTGTTTATAAATACACATTGCATAATTTTTTTCTGACCATTTTTTGTCATCACTGCTACAAAGTACGTCCATTACGTAATGACAGCAAAGTTTTAGACATGGATACCTGCTTTTTTATATGTTTTGGGTGAATTTTCATAATTTCTAGACATTTAATTAATTAGTCAAAATTATCGATTTTTTTCAAATGTGTATCGATTATTGATCGACACAAAAATATCAACGATACGTCAATATCTTTTCTATCGATGACAGCTCTAGTTCAAATAATATCTTATTTATTCATTTTATATGTTTGAAAGTGCACAGAATATTTTGAGGTTCAAACAATGCCAAGAATATCTATTCCAGTTAATAATTTTACCATGATTGGAAGAAAAAAGTCAGTTATTCACTACTAGAAAACAAGATCCTGTGTTTGATAAACACACAAGCCGCTGGCAGTATTCTTGTCAGGAACAAAAGATCATGGCACAGCCAGACTCCTACTGTGAACACATATTATAAACTAAATTTGGGAATTTGAACAGATGATTAAATTCATTAAGAGGCAGTACTATTTGTAGGTGAAAAATATCTATCTTGCAAAAATTCTCTTAATTCAGAAAAGGGAGAATACTCTGTAACATTGGTTGACACAGTATGAATGCTGTCATTACCATCTGTACTGGTCAGTAAATTCATTATCTGTTTGCTATTTGTAGAAGCTCAAAAAAGGTTAACCTATTCACTAAGTTCAGGAAGGGCAGATTACTGCAGAAAAAAAGGTTTACACAGTTATGTAACTTGACAGTAAAGACGTACAGTTCAATTACTGTATGCTGGGGGCATAATAATGTCTGCCGAATCCAAAAGACATTCAACCAACTTAGAGATGCCATATTCTATAACTGTATCATTCAACTGATCATTCAGTTGTTTCCAATTTCCGATAAAATATTCAAAAGCTTACCTGTCAGTGACTTTGATATTGGGTGTGTTCAGTATTGACCCATGCCCAGAGGTCAAAGATAAATCCTGTTTACTGCACACTGGGGTTGAGGTCACTTTGCCAAATGGGATTTCAGGAGAATTCAGAAACTGAAAATGATTATAAAGAACTGCAATGATAGCAAAGATTAACATGCAAGAAAATCAAAGAACTTTCTCAGTTAAAACCCTTTTTTTCCATAGGTTCCTGAGACTTTTCATTTTGCAACAAAATGCTTTTACTTATCCTGTGATATCTTTAAATGCATATTCAGTATGAGTCATGGTCAGTCATATATTCTGTAACAGATCAGCAATAATCACAGGTACACTGTACATATCATTTTCTTAGAAGCTCTAACAATGCAAGACTGTTTTCCATGATTTGTAGTCTAATACATTAGATACTGGCAAACTAGTGCCACTCCAAGATTTAAAGTTCCATACATTACTGTTTCTCATGTAAGCCACATTACTTGGTGTGAAAAAAGAAAACTAACCTGTGATGGTGAAAAAGGCAAGTTCTTTATTGGTGTTCCTTTTGGTGTCAAAGACCCCTGTTTGTTAGGAATGTCAAATTCACATCCACTTGAAGTGTTTTCATTGTTCTCTTTAGATGACACTTTAAACATATCATCATATATCTCCACTGGCATAAAACCTTGGCTAGAGGGCTTTTCTTCATCCACTGCTAAGTCTCTCTGAGTATTGCCTTGGTATTGTTTGAACAAATTCTTACCAGGGTCAATGTTTTCTTTTTCAATATGCTCAAATAAGTCAACACTCGAACTTTTTCTATGAATTTCTTTTCTCTCAGGTGTCTTAAATGAATCACTGTTTTTAGGTACTGCTGCCTCTTTCCTGTGAAATGCCTGAAACATTAATATAATTTATGTGGAAATACATGTATCAAAATCCAATTTCTTCCACACATCCTTGATACACAAAGCTGCATGGGTCTGTAATATCTAAAAGGATTCCAGCCATCAGTGTCGGTACAAAATAACCTGTTTATTGCTGTTTAGATGCTATTTTTTTTCCCTACTTTCATATATTTTATCCTTGTATTTTCAGTCCAGGCTGAAATGATTCCAGACCTGCCAATCCTATACCTTGATAACACCATCAGTCCTTCAAAGTTTCACAAACACAGCTAGTAATAGAGTGAAAATACAGAACTATCCTGAGTTACAAATGATACACTCTGTTCATACTCACATTTCTCCTTCCTCTTGTTTCTACGCAAGATAGCAGGGGCAGTAAATTTTGAAGTGACAGGGGAGGTAATGGGTATTAGCTGTACAGGACTCTTCAGTTTGTTAATGGCATGACCAGTCAAACCTGTACTCTGAAAACACATCAAGACATATCAATTGGCTAAAAAATGAAGTTTAACCCAATGAAAACACTAATTTTCATACAGATTAAATACTATCTTATTCCATTACATCTCATTAAGTTTTACATTTTTCTTTTCCTACTTTTACAAAACACAATAAATGATGAAAATTTTAAACAAAATTTTAATTAATATTCTTACAGTGTTAATTTTAAGCTGAATATACTGGAAGAATAAAACTTCCGGTAGTTTACGTTATCAGGAGTTACAATGAGATAATTCTGTTCATTTTCTCAAATGATCGATCCATTGAAGGTGCTAAAAAATTTTCGAATTTAATTTTGTCCTGATTAACTATGGATCAAGAAATGAAACTCACTTTTTTCCTCCAGTGATGTAAATTTGATTGGTGTGACACCAGTTTCTGCATCTATCCCACTGACAAGCTCAAGAGTGTTCAGGCCACTAAAACCACCAGTTGCTTTTTACTTCCAACTTTTGTCTAAATTTTCAAAAGAATATTTCATAAACATCTTTCTTAACACTAATACTGCTAAGTGCTAACCTTATCATGAATTCAAGCTATCACTTGGTACATAAATAGTTTGACTCTCAGTTATTACTGAAAAATAACTCCCTCTGATTCAACCCTGACTTTTAAGCATCTATGTTTTTCTTTAAGCAACATATTTGCTCTCTTCAGGTCTTTACATAAACAAAGACAATTTAAAAAAAAGATGTCTTAGAGCTCAGCAATACATCAAGTACATAAATTTCCAAAATATTTTTTTTAAGTTAGTAAAGCTTTAAAATTTTCAAGGCAAACTATCAGTTATAAGAATAATTTCCAGAGCTGATTTATTTTCCTAATCACCTTATCTACAAAATGCTTTAACAGGAACTTCTTTACAAGACATTAGATAATTATCAATTGCTACTTACTTCCTTTTGCAGATTTCAGATTTCATTTGTGGCATGATGAAATAGCTGCACTGGTTTCAGACTTGGTTTTTCATCCTCTTCCCCATTTCTTTGAAACAGCTGTATTGGTTTTAATTCTAGTCCCCCATGCACCACCTGGACTGGCCGTATATCGTGCCCTAGCTCACCAGGGCCTGGTGTGAAAGGCAACACCATCTCTGCTGCCTTAGCATCAAGTTCTATCTCTGTTTCATATCTCTTCTTCATGGTGGAGTTCCAATGGTTCTTTATAGCATTATCAGTCCTGAATGTAATATAAGTTACAGACATGAGGCAAGAATGCAAAATAGTTTTTCACTTGCTATAAAACAGATAGCATTTTTTTTAATCATTGCTTATGAAATAAGGAAACAGATAGCTTTTTTTTTTAAATTGAGTAATCAGCTGGTTTAATATTTATAAACAATGCTACAACTACTCCAGACCAAGACCTGCAATACTACAGTTACCTATAAGAATGCCTAAAGTTGATTATCTTTACTTTTCGTCACTGTGGCTGGATAGTCAGTCTCTTCAAATGATAGATTTTTCTGATAATATGAGTTCGAGGATTAAGGCCTTGATATTATTTTCAGTCAGTGATAATCAAAGTACATCAAACTCATAGTAACTTTTTTTAACCCAGTCCAAAATACGAGCAATATATATTTGAATGAAACAACTACTCTTTGAACCAAACAGAGGGCCACTGGTTTTGGATACTGCTAAAAGGTATTTCATTTAGAGGCTTCTGGTCATGTATTATATGAAGGCAGTATAATCTAAATTTACACACAAAACACCCACGAAAAATTGTTTTACCAGTATCCTTACTTGCCAGTAGTTTTTTCACTTTTAATAAAACAATGATTGTATAATCACAGCCTATTTTTGAATCAGCAAAAAAACAACAACAACATACAACAACAACAAACAATAAAAAAAGAATGTATTTCTCAAAACTAGCCAAGAAAAATCTCATTTGTTTAATATTAACAAAAAGTTTCAGTATTTCTCTATATACAAAAAAACCCATTTACCTCCCAGGTAAAAATTTAGCAATTTCTGCCCATCTATTACCCAGTGTCTGGTGAAGTTTGTATATAAGGTTATCCTCCTCCTCACTCCAGGCACACTTCTTGATATCAGGATTCAAATGGTTATGCCACCTGAAAGAAACACAAGTTTTCATTAGGAATGTAAGAAGCAGGCAGACTTTAATTATATCTGGATTCAAATAATTGTTTAATATCAAAGAAAATAAGGATTATCCTTAAAAATATGATTAAGGATTTTCATAATTTTTATTGGAACAAAAGCCCATTTTATAAAGATTAGAGAAAATGGTTAAAATATCCCCTCTGTTATTCAATATTTTCTGACAGTACATGCACGTAGGAAAGAATTTTACTTAGTGGGCATGTTCATCCCAGCTGTTCTAAAAACACATTCACCAAACTGCAGTTTTACAAGCCGAAGTCTACCTATTTTCACCTTCGCAGTAGACTGACCTTTCTCGACACTGTTTTCCAGTTCTGCCGTTCAAGTATTTAGAGATTACTGTCCACTTCTTTGCTCCAAACTGCCTTACTAAGTTTACAACTTGTTCGTCCTCCTAAAATTTATAGTTAATATACTTCAAATAAAGTTTATTAAAAACAGCAGCTTTTAGCTATCTGCTTCCCCTAAAAAAGGTCAGATGAAATTAAGAAAATGAACCCCACTTAAAGTCCAGGTGGGTTATGCCCATTGGACGAGTCTTATATGTACATACATTATAAATTTCATGTCATCTCAGGAAAGACAAGCACCAACTTCTTAAGAATGATTTTTTATGGCTAACAGTTTCAAAATAAATCATTCAATAAAATTTTACTAGATACTTATCACTAGCCAGAATAATTATGTACAAGGACATACAGTAATTCTTCATTACAAAAACTAGCATATTTTTCCAATTTCTCATGTAAGATGTGAATATTTCACCTCAGCAGTCCAAGGCCCTTTTATAAGGTCTGGATTGAGCACCTTGTACCAACGGTGTTGACACTGTAGATCAGATCTGTCTGGGAAGTATTTTGAGACAAGCTTCCAATCATGTGGTCCAACCTGTTCTACAACTTGCTTTAGTTTCTCGTCCTAAAATAACAAACCATACAGAAATAAAAACCAAACTTCTTTCCACTCTTTGGTAAAGACTTCATACATGTTACCCAGAAAAATCAACAAGCCAAGAGCAAGGGTCTGAACACACTATCATGTCACAATAAAAGCTAGCTCATAGGCAAGGGAATAAAAGTGCCATATTATACCTTGAGCAGCTTGATATAATGTATGAAAAGCTATCAATCAACAATCAAATGAAAAACTTAAATTCTAAATTAAAAAAAAAGAGTAAATACTGAAGGAAAGACAACCTCTGAAAAAAAAGAAATTTTTATACTAAAAAAATGTCTGGATGTGTTAAAATTAAAAATCTCTTTGATTCAAGATAACTTATGAAATGCCTAATGATTGGTTAAGACATTACCTCTGATAATTAACTTCTAATTCAATAATGTATGCTTTATTTCTTCAATCACAATTACCTCTTCTTTCAACCAGCGCCCTCTATTGATCACCCTTTTCTCTGAATTGAAAGGTTGCTGACAAGTTAAAACAAAAGACTCTTGACATTCATCTGTGTCTTCTTCATCACTGCTGTATAAACTTTTTATAGAAAGACTGAAAACAAATCAAGTTTAAATTAGTGATAGATCTACTGGAAGTACTGAAAGTTGATAAACCTCTTAAATTTTTGGAAATGTGACGTTTCAGGTTGAGCTCTTATTAACATGTATAAGCTGATGCACCCCACCCCTACCCCAACTGTCATGTCAAGTGTGATTTCCACAAGCCTCTTTTATGAGTGAACAGTGGTCATCACTGAGGAGTTGTCACTGTTAGCCACACTGTCATGTCCTTGCACTTTATCTTGTGCCTCTGGTTATCTTGCCCTATCAGAAGTTGCACATTTCAGTTTTGTTTGTTTTGTACAAATATTAACTATATTTATTTATTGAAATAAAAAAAAAGACATAAAAAACGAGTTCATTAATGCATTTACACCTTAAAAAAATATTAACATGTATTCAATCATAATTCAATTGTAATTATGATAATCACAGTAACAGCATATTTAATAATTTTATATTTAAATAAAAATTTGTATGGATAAAATATATAAACAAAATAATAACACAAAAAGTTTCTATCATAATATCACTTTTTAATATTATTTGAATTAATATAATTAATTACTTTATTTTTAGTTAACATGCAAACTAATTCACCTTTATTTAAGATACTTTATATAACTACAGGACAAAGGGACCCACTACAGGGGGCAAAAAGGGACCTATGGCAAAGGGACTTGGGGGAGTGTGTACATATATTTGGCAAATGGGCTTGTTAACCTTTAACATAAAAAGGTTTCAGCTAAATGACAAAAGGTGAAAAGTGTTCCATTTTTATAAGTAATATTAACAGAGCAGTGAGTGCTTAGCAGCACAAAGTATGTGGAGTGTACATGTTTTTGGTACACTTGTAAATGTTCAACAAACATTCAACTTCAACTTACGACTGCCAAAATTCAATACTGACTACACTAGCCAGGCATTCTATCTACCATTGTCTGTAAGTATAATGAACTTTCATTGTTTGTAAAACTAACCTGAATATTTGCCTACAACTTGACAAAACTAAAGCAGTCATGTTACAGATACTTCAGCATCACAACAATTTTCAGAAAAACAAGACATAAAATGGCAATTAACTTATGAAGATGTAACTTTCTGTTGTGTTCTTTACGTGCATCAGTGACGTCACGTCAGCGCTGTCTAGCACGTGAACGACTAATTACAGAAAGGTAAAAAAACACCCTCCAAGTATTTTTCATATAAGTGTTCAAATGAACTGTACAAATGAACATGTACAGTATCGACTGGAAACAAACAAAAATAAAACTACAGACAAAGCAATCTGACGCCATTATTGTTGTGGTTGTGACAGATGTCAAGAACGTGTTTAATTTTTTTTCAGATTACCTATCCTCGGGGCAGTTGTTCATTTTTGTGCTCGTCACTACCACGGTAATACATTTCTCTATTATTATTTCAAATCAGAAATGAAAAGTGTTGAAAATAAGGGTAAACTACTGAAAAAATGACAAGAAAATGGCAATGTTTCCTCTCGGCGGAAGACCGAATTGCGCGCTGTGTATTGAATCTCTGTTTTCATTGGCCGAAAAGTCACTTCCGTCAGTTTTATAAATAGATTTTCTTAAAGCCACAAGAAACAAAACACGGAAAGATGAACTGATATTTGGTCGATACAATGGTAGCAAATAGATATAACATTGCTTGGGTTTAAATGATTAAAGGGTTTGTTAAGGACGAATCTTGCAGCTTTTCACTGTGCATGCTCAATCTGTTCAATCTGATTTTTTTTGTTATGGATTCAATATACCGTCAAACTGTATTCTAGATTAGGTCTGACAAGGTTAATGTTGTATCAGATATGTTATTACATTTTAATGTCGCAGTAACACTGTATGAGTAATCCTTACATTCATTGGTCAAGTGGGTTTACATATATACTGCATGCCTTTCCGGTATTTAGTTGTTGTCTTGCTTACAAGCATATATCATATATGTAGCCTAAATTAAAATATACTTCAACTTAATTATTACTGCCAAAAGTCAATACTGACTATACTAGGCAGGCGGAAACAATGTTGAATGTTGAAACAATGTCGGTGTTGTTCAATTACAGACCACCGGTCAATCAGATATGATTAAAGGAGACTGACATACCATATGCCGAAAGTTATGACAGCAGGATATCATAAGGCTGGCAATCGAAGGCCTTAGACGAATCCATAAGAATTGCAGCGACATACTGGTTATTGTCAAGAGCCTGCTTACAGTCTTCTAGCAGATTGAGCAACATAGTTGGGCAGCAATGTCCCCGCCTGAAAGCACATAAAAATTACTAAAAATTATCGTATCAAAATGAGATGTAAGCTGTTTTGCATTTTTTTCAAAAATTTTAGAAGGCATAGGCAAAACTTTAACTGATCTGTAATTATACTTTCTGAAAGAGTCATTTTTCTTAAATAGGGGTATGACCTGAGCCAGTTTTAGCTTATCAGGAAAAGTACCTTTAGCAATAGAAATATTGACAAAATTAGTCAGTGGCTCAGTCAATGTTGGCTTGCTGATCTTCAACAGCTTAGCAGATAGTTTATCAACTCCAGTGGTCTATTTTTAACAGATTTATTTCTTTAGAAATATCGGTCATTTCTACAGGTTTAAAATCAAAGCTAGAGACATCAGGGTGGTTTTCTCTAATCTTTCAAGACTTGGTTGACTTGGTAGACCTCTCCAGTAGACTCGGTAAAATTTGCAAAATATGAGTAAAAAATTTCAGCATTTTCTGAGTCATAAGCGACATTATTATTGTTTTCATTAAGGTCAATTTTAGGTAATTTTGAGCAAGATTTATTTGATAAAAAGGACTATGTTTTTGGCTTACATGTTGTTAAGGTAATATTGTCAATGAGTATTGTAATTCATGTTTTGAGAGAATTCAACTCCAATTAATATACATATGGGGTGATGTTTTAATACTTCTACAGTTTGGCCTTTCATTAAGTAGCTAAAGACAGTTTTGTTACGCTTTGTTGTCATATCCATAATAGCACACTTGTCGACACTGAATTCCTCTTGCCAGGTCTTACTCTATTCAGCCAGTCTGTTTAGATATTGTTGTACAGCTTGATGATCTTCAGACGAATGGATGGTCCTATATAGACAACACGTGTACAGACATCTGCAAATTAGCGTTAAATAGAGGAGATGTTTGATTCAATGTCGTTTAGAAAGATAAAGAACAGGGTCTGTCCAAGCAGCGTTCTATTGAACACACCGGATATGAAAGTAAAGAGGCGAGATGATAATACAACAATACATAAAAGCTATTATACAGACTAGTGCATCATCAAAAGTGCCAGTAGTACCCGGCGTACCCAAGTGCTCGGATTAGGTCCACTACACGTTCTTTTGTATATTAGTGACTTTTCCTTATACAGTTAAATCACAAATATGACAATGCATTGTAGTAGTATTGACTTATATTTAAGGCAGTCCATTATAGTAATTAATTTGAAATTTCATTTTTCCTTCTCACTTATCACTAGTTGACATTTTCTAGATCTATATAAACATTCTTATTTCAGCTATTTAGTCATTCTAGGAATACGATTGTTTGTGTTACCCCCGCCTTTCCCCTCCTCATTTAGACTAAGAACTTTATCTTTTTTAGTTATAACAGGTTTATCCATGAAATTTCACATACTAAGTAGATAAAAATTTGACATGTTATGTATAAGATACTTACACTGTATTAAATTTCTTTAACTTTCAAGCTTCTTAAAATTGATTCAAATGTGTTATGTGTTGCATATAAATAGTCACTTTCATCATAGAGAAAGCAGGGTCGACTTAAATTAAGCTAGACTCCTACGTTCAGTAGCACTTTTTGCTTCTGTTCGTGACAGACTTGTAAGTTAGCTACTTACTAGGGATTACCGTTCTGAAGGCAACTTTCCTTACAGAATATTGCACATGTGAAATTACTATTTCAATGTTTTGTATTGTATTACATTAAGCGTAAACAGGCAGCACATTCCGTCATGTACCCTGGGTTTTCAAGTATTTATTATATTTAAGCAGAAAGTAATGCGCTCATTTTTAGAAATTAATTTGGTGATATTATTTAACTTTATCAGATAGCCACCTATATAGAAATATATATTAAGCCGAAATAAAAGTTAGAAACTGCTAGTCAGTGTGTCTCTTTCTTTATGGTTTAATTTATGAGTTGAAAAGATGTACCCAGAGTCCAGACTTAGGGGACAATAACAACCCCTTTCTAGCTACAAAAAGCACATTTTGACCTACCAAGTACAGATAAGTCTGAACATTGCACTTTCCCGGGTTGAATTTGAAGGATGCACTTAAACTGTGCACCCCTAGCGTCAAATTGGGATCACGCTAAAGGCCCAGAAGAAAGCACGTATATGCTCGCAAAACAAAATGGTTACAATCGTATGCATAACAATCAACAACATGCTTTTGGAAATGGAGTTCATACCCAGCAAATGACAAGTTTCAAACATCAATAAAAATATTAGATTCTTTTTGGTGACATATATCAGAAAAATAAAGAAAAAAACAACAACAACAACAAAAAACAAACACGGAGTAGTGCTACAGTACGAGTCTATAGATAAAGCAAAGTACTTTGGTGTAGATATAATATTTTATCTCAGAAGGAACAATTATATCAACTGTAATACATCTAATATTACCAATTCTCTTGGCTTTCTTTATAGAAATATTAAATATTCAAATAAATCTCAAAAAATCAGGGAACTTACCTAATAGACCTTGTATGCTGAATGAACTTGTTACGCAGACTTTAAAGGACCGACAATGTTCAGTCAACTCGAGTAGTCATGTTCTATAAAAGTGTCTGTATGTTAGTTGCAATACCATACAGGTCCTCGAGGATGACACGTCACATACTAGTATATATATTCAGTACCTTCAGGTAAAGACTTCTTTCACTTACAGGGATGTATTAATAGAAAAAAAACCCCTTCTACCTTAGATGTAAATTCAGTTTATGTTTGGGCCAGTCATACAAGATTTTTACCGTATTATGTTAGCTCTACCCGGTGTAAAAATTTGTTGTCGGTGAATATAAAAAAAATCATTTTTTGGATTTTCATTGAAACAAATTACTGCGAATTGACTTTTTAAATATTCAGGGTCACCGATTTAAACGGTGCAAAACCTTTCGTAGACTTTATTATTCGTTGGGTTAATTATTTGATCCAAACGCACAAACGCTTGTTGACGAAATTGCCAAGCGTTTATTTAAAAAATAAAGCGGAAAGAGATGTCAGTTCAGGACTGTAAAAGGTTTTTATCCTTTGAATGCTCTTATGTTTAGACACATTGCAGCCATTTAGTTCAGTTTATGACCTGTCATTGTTAATGAATCTTAAAAGTGCACTGGTTCCACTGATAAAACGTTTGACAAAATTTTATCCATGTTAGGACATTGACCAGTTCAGTTGACAGTTTCCATTTTTTCATGCTCAAGTAACTCCCACCCACCGCCTCTGTCTAGCTCTATTTGAGTTAATGTATCGTTGATACCGGTTTCCCGTACTACCGACGCCGCCTTCAGTGTTTAGTTATCTAGGTTGTGGGAGATAGTGCAAGATACAGAAAGCATCCAGAGACGCAGTACAGTATCTTGCAGGTTTCCACACAACTTTTAATAACCAAACTGTTACAACCTTTAAAGTTTTAATTACTAAAAAGCAAGCAAGTCAAATTGGCCCCTAGTCAGATTGGCCCCAAGTCAAATCGGCCTCAAAATAAGTCAAGTCGGCCCCAAAGTAAGTCAGAGCCCCAAAATAAGTCAGATCAGCCCCAATTTTTTAGAAGACAATTAATAAGGTATAATTGCATTTAAATATTCAACATGAAAAAATGAAAATAACGTATTGTTAAGTAAAAATTAGCGTTAATGATTATTTGTTATTAACATAATTTTACATGCGTGCGATAATTGCTGTTTGATTATCAACGTGACAAACAAAAACAAACTAATGTTAAATTAAATTAGCTTTAATGGTAGTGATAATTGTTATTAACATAATTTTACACATGTGCGATAATTGCTGTTTGTTAACCTTCTTTTTCTTCTTATTTTTAGATACAATTAAATCTATATTGGTCAGCATTTTTAAATAAAAGGTACCCGATAAACAAACATTAATTACATGTTTTTAATTTTTGAATCATTGTCAGAAATTATCATGAAATGACTTCAGTCCTTTGTAACAGCAATTATTGGTGAAGCAATGCCATTCTGCCGGTTATGCACAAACTTAATTTCAAAATAAAGAAAACGGTATCATTATAATAATCACAAAAAATGCCCGCTATGGTGCTTAATCCACGACGTTAGATCAGAGGAACAGTATTGAGAGTGCAGCTATATAATCATGTCATTTATATAGGTGTTGATTGGATATTGTTTATTTAATGTGTCATGAAACAGTACCAGCACCTGGAAGGTGATTTAATCCATGACATAAAATCAAAGCGATTAATTATAAATAATTGATTGTGGTTTATCATTGTCTTGATGATGAACAAATTTGTAAATATCCCGTGATAGGGCAAAGATTAATTCAAGCTTCACAACTTCAACACATAAGTCTATATTTAAAACTCCAAATACTTCAACTAATAGGAAAAGAACATTAATTTTTTCAGACAAGTTTTTTAACATCTGTGTATTTGTTTTCGACATTAAATTTGCAAATTTATAAACTGTTGGCCAATGGCAATAATATGGATTCAGTTATTTTCAACGTAAAGTATAACTTTTTAAGATTAAAAAAAATTGAGGCCGATTTGACTTGGGACCGATTTGGCTTGGTGCCGATTTGACTTTTTCGAGGCCGATTTGACTGTAATTCGACAAAGAAAGGTAAAATCAGCTTCAGTAATACTGATCTCTTACTTTAAAGGATTCGTAATAATGCAAATTATCATTAATCCTCTTTTAAAAGCATACTAAGTAGTAAGTACTAATTTCAAGTCTTATATTTTATAGCATACATCATTCCCATCATGTATATTTCATTGCAGAATATTGCAGGAGGTGAACTCAAGACACCTTGGTAATGAGCAGCTTGTGAAAGATCTCAGGTAAAGAGGATCATATATTACAACAGGTACCTTTAATGATTTATAATAGAGTAATTGCAATGGCATTATAGCAAATGAACATACATTGATATACTAAATCAAATTAATACTATTTTCATGCCTTTCTTACTAGATGAATAGTTACTGCTCTGAAATGAATTAAGTGATTGCACATTTAAACACATTTTTCTTTTCTCAGGTTAAAGTTGATCTGAAAAATTCCTACTTGCTGCAAGAGAAAAGAAGATTGTATCTGGAATACCTGAAAGAGGACAGAAGTGTGTGGCCAGATGTCCAGGAGACAGGTGAAGTACTTTTTATGAATGAAATTTGAAAATAAGAAAGTAGGCAAGTCATAATGAGTGGCAAAGTGCAGGCAAGTAAGGATATATAAATTAATAGGTGAAGTAAAGGGTTTCTGTTAGCTTCTTTTGTTAAAAGTACTCAGAACCCTTTCTATTGCCCACCAGGATATTGAAAGTATAATTATTAGACATTTCACAAACTGTGTCTGTCGCAGAAAGATGCAATACATAAGAAAAAGAACAGCTCTAAAAGGGATGCTGGGTCTAGTATTAAAAATCATCACATCAGACCACTGACCCTAAGAATTAGTTTGCTGACTGAGAGGTTTTTTAATTTCTTTAAGTTAATGCAGGTTATTTCACAAAGTTTAGGATCAGACAAGCAACAATCTTAAAAACTTTTCTCAGTAACATAAAAATGCAGGTAAAGGCCACCATTAAGTGGGATTCAAGCTCATGCCAGCTGGGTTATGAATCATCTGAAAACCAATGCTTTTGACCACTGAGCTAAAGAAGCAACCCCCTGACAGTTGTCACAGGTTGAATTTTATTTATATAAACAAAGCAGGTGCATAGGCAGCTGTAACATATTTCTGATACAAAAACTAGTTCAAGCAAGTGAAATTCACATGGTTTGATATGTATTCATAATGAGAAATTGAAAGTATTTTAGCACAAAAAGGATTCAGTACAAAATAAATTCTTCTCCTTATTCTAATAACTATGTGACCCTCTAAGTGTGGTGCTATAAAATGTTGATAGAGTTTTTCTATAGCATGACTCATTTTCTCTTTTTTTCAGAAGAGAAGTTAAAGGTGAAACGAGAAGAAAGGACTAAAGTGAAAACACAACTTGAAGAAGAGAAGGACAAGGTGTATGATATTCTCCAGAAAGTGAAAGATGGTATGAAACATAAGTATATTTCAGTAATTAGTTATCAATAAATGATTACTACATTCTGGCTTTTGTAGTCATGATCATACAACTTTCAGTACCAATATAAATATCTTAAGGTGTTTTGGTTTTTTCAAGCAGAACCTGAATAGTGTAGATGATATTGACTTGCTAAAAAAATGAAAAGGTGATGAAAGTGAGACACAGTTGCCTTATAGAAATAAGTAATGTTATGCTGAAAGTGTATTATAACTATTTATACTGGTAAGTTATTAAATAAACCTCACATAAAAAAAGGGTTGATACTAGAACTCTAATTGTGCCATAGTGAATTCAAGGTTTTGTGATTATAACAGGTCAGATATGACCAACGACAAAGGAAAAAGGGCACTCCGACATAAATTTTGGAAACTGACCTATTTACTTTTTTTGAACAAATGATATCCCAGAATTAATGTCTGAAAATTTCAGCTTCCTGCATAGTGCAAATACGACGTACTTTTATGTTTAAGAGGAGCATGATGGGCAAATTTGATGTTCTTTAAAATGACGTCACATACCATAATTTGACGTCAGATTATATCTACGTTCCTGTTGGAATAAGATTAACATGGCATATTTCAGACACTTAAATTTTACCTATTTTATTTTTAAGATTCTATACCTTTTTAGTGTATCCAACATTTTTACAAAAAATATTATTGTTATCATTAAAAATTGTGTTTTGTTCAGTTGATATCATTTTATACAAGGAAGAACTGTCCCCAAAAAACTGTTGCCATGGTAATGGTAATCAAGAAATTTGATACAAGATAGTCATTTTTGTGAAGGACAATATTTTCAGGCTATCAATATTTCACTTTAATTTAAGATTGGATGAGTACAAAAATTTTGCCATTTTTGCTGATTTTCAATTCATGTTATTTCAACAGTATACCATATGCCCGAGTGCCCTTTTTCCCGTGACGTCGGTCATATATATAAACTTGCAGATGAATTTTTTTCAGGAAGTATAACTTTTTAAAGAAATTTTATGCTTATGTTTTAGTTTATTTGAGCTTGTCTATCTTATCTATTCTTATTGCAGAACATGACTTGTTACAGGAGAAGGTTAAAAAGCTGGAAGAAAAACTACAGATATTTGAGAATAAAGTATGTTTTAACATATTTTTACAATGTACACTTGTAATCTTAAATTGTTTGTAAAGTGTTGTGGCAATACCTTTGTACAGTGTATTTCATTTCAGATATAGATATAACTAGTTGAAAAATAAGTGTTAATGGTTCACATAATATTCTGCTTTGCATCCTTACAACCACTCTTGAATTAAGACCAATCTACTTCTAAGACTGATATTTGAATGAACAGATGTTATTGCACTTAGATTCAGATGATATTTGGCCATAATTACATTCAACACATTGCTGGTCTCTGTCACTCTTTCTGCATTTAATGTCAACTGATTTAACAGCAGTTAGTACTTTTTATCATTATAGAATCATAAGATAGGATGGGATACTAACTGAATGGATTAATTGTATTGTGTTTGTGTGTGTGTTTGCCCCTTTTAGCTAAAAGCAACAAACATACTTTAATATCTGGAAGCTTGCTCACCACTTTTGGCTGTCTTCCCACAAATAAGACCACCCCCTTATTAATACCATTTTATCTAAGAACCATTGCTGGTCGCAAAATTCCATTGATTTTATTTTCCATGAATGTTGTTCGGTAGAAATCATTTGGTAAGACGGGGTAAGTAACTGTTTGAATTACAGACTAGACATAAGTGTTTGAATTAAAGACTACACAAAACTTTGTAAGATTATTTCCCTTTGTATATTCAGACCTATATTTTTAAGATTTTTCTGTATGTGAAATGGGAAAATACTTTCTATAAAAGGCTTGATTTTGTTTGCTTAATGAAGCTTTTGTTAGAAATTGACTTTTCTGTTGCAGAAAAAGTTGTTTGAAAGTAGACGGAAACTTGACCCAGAGTCTGTGGACTCGGCTATCGCAAAATGTGAACAAGCCATTGTCAAGATGGAGGCAGAAATCAGTAAGCAGAAAACTGAGCTTGAGAAGAGGGAAAATGAGATATCTAGAATGAAAACTGAGCTCAGTGGGAGGAGCAAAAGCTCAGATGCCAAGGAACAGAATGTTGAAAGGTATTGGATGAAAATAAGGATTTACAGAGTTGTATTCGTATTTCAAAACAATAGAAATAATTAGAAACAGTAGAAAAAAAGTAACATTTGTTTGGTCCCTAACTTTTTCTGTTTGATGTCTATGCAACTAAGGTGCTAAGAAATTAGGGGTACCATGGTTTATTGGTTGAGTTAGCACTGTTGATCTTCGGGTCATGCACTTGAATTCCATCACCGTTGTCGGCCCATGATTATGAGGTTTACTACTTTTAGTTTTAAAATATTTGTGATCTTGAAGTCTTACCTGTCATAAGCAAAAATTGCTTGCTATATCTTATTATTACTTTATTTACAAGTCGCAATAATTAGATGTCTAGACAAAATCTGATTTGCATCTTAGGCCTTAAAGCCTGTACAATCATAGAGGGGGTTATCCTGTTTTCTGATTTTGTAAAGATAATTTACATGATGTTTATTGGAAAATATAATAATTTATGTAGAGTATATGAGACATGATTTTAGTGATACATTAATTTTACACTTGTTAACAGAAATTAAACTAATATTTTTCTTATTACTGTACAAAATGAAAAAGAAAAGTTCAAATCTTGTTATTCTTTGTAAGTAGGAATGAAAATCAAATTTCAGTGTTTGTTTTGCTAGTTGTTATGGAAAGCATATATAAATCAGTTCTGAAATTAATGTAATGAAATCATGTGTCACATGGTCATACAGATAAGTATTAACCCTTACCATGCTAAATATCTAAAATGGACTTGTCCATCTTTCATTTTGGACAGATCCATTAATTGTTTATGGGGGTGCTTACTGAAAATTTACTGATAAGACTGCAAGGATGTGCAGGCTGATTTTGGTCTGCACTGATTGCAGAGTCAGTTGTTTCCAGTAGGGTAAAGGTTAAGTGACTTATAGCACATAAACAATCCTGATGGCCTTTTCACATCATGTGACATGTGTTATTTTTTGTTTGTTTAATAAACCGAGCAGTGATTTGTTTTTAAGATTTATTAGTGTATTAGATGCTTAAGATTAAAAATTATTCAAAAAATGTTCATTTTTAAGGCTGGAAAAAGTGGTAAAATTTCTTCAAAATATGACTGGGGTCAAAGTTCACATTATTGGACCAGAGAAGATAACTCTTGCATTTGCACACCACAGTCCAGAGTTGAATTCAGTAACCTCTCAAGAAGAATCACTCAACCTTGAGATGACATTGACCTTCATTACGGGTTGTCATGGAGATGTAAAGCTTAGTGATGTGAAGGTATATTTCCTTTTCTTCATTGGTCATTTTGTGTGCTTTGTACTGAAATTGAACTACAAAAAATTGCTTTAGAACTACATATTAAGACAAACATTGTTGACATTTCATGTGGATTTCAATAAAAGAATAAATGCAAATAGCACTAGGATCTCCCATGTGTACCAACCTTGGATGCCTTTCCAAAAAGTCTTGGCGAAAATTTGAAGCAGGTATTTCCTTTCCCTGCCTGTGCATCACCAAATCCATTCTTCACTGATAATTGTTTGCAATTTGTTAAAATGCTTAATCTAAGAGTAATTTTGAAACAATGTATGGTTACACAGTAAGTTAAAATACATACATGTAGAACACACTTCTTTCTGTTGAAAAGAAATCCCATGTAAAATCTTTAAAACATCAGATGCTTCATTGTCTGACAGGATTTGAATGAATTCATCTCCTTGCAATTCTCCAGTTCTATAACTTTTCGTTTACAAACATTTTTTCTGCTTTCTTTTTAATCTCAGACACGGTTCAAGTCTGAAAACGTTAAAGTAAGTTTGATCTTTGCATTAGGAGTTACTGCCATGTTGTTTAATTTATTTAGCTTTGTTCAAAGATGAAATTCTAACCGCCTGACCTTAATTAAATATTTATTGGGTAGCAAATTTGTTTTTTTAATATTGGGTAGCAAATTTGTTTTAAAGGTACTGATTTTACAATTGATGCATTTTTTTTTTTAATTTGGACACAGGTTCACTTTGGAAGGAAAGTAAATGTAATGTAAATTTTCTTGGTTTGATTTTTATATTGTTGCTTGTATTAATTGCTCAGCTAGACAATAAGTTTAAGATAGGCTGTTGTGAATGGCTGTTGTTAATATGTAATGCTTGGTTTTACATGCATTTTCATCAAACATCAAAATTGTTTAAAAAGAAATCTGAATCAAAGGTCAGAAAGAAATTTACAAGCCACATGTCTTAGGGATCTGTAGGAATAAATTATACCCTGTTTTAAGTGTTTTTCATTTTGATGCTATGACATAAGTTCAAAAAAGGATATTGATAAAATAAACTAAACAGATTACTGGTATTTTTATGGCTGTTCTAATAAGTGAGTTATAACAGCTAGGTTAATCATATGCTTGAAATAAACCTTTGAATCAAGCATATCCTTGCAAATTCTTTTCTTATTGTTTTACCTTTATTTTTATTAGATTTCAATGTGAAAATGTTGTTGCTTTCTTTGGCACTTGTTTTATTCCCTTTTTTTGTCGCTTAGAACAGTCTTCAGTCTTGTTAAAAGTGCTAATGCCTATGCCATTTTATTGTTTTGCTATGTGCATGATTGTGTTGTGTAGAATAAATTGATTTCAAAATAGAGTCGTGATAACATCTTTTGTAAAACATGTTTTGTACATGTATATGACTGTAAAATATTGCAAATTACATAAATTGTATTACAACTTTTATTATTGGATGATTTATTGTTAATTGAATAGATATTATTAAATATTAAATACTGTATTTGAATAGATATATGAAGTGTATTAAATACTGCTACTGAAGGTGTTTTGAGCTGATAAGTTTTTTCTACTTCTCTGAATCCCATGGTGAATAAGTGCATTGAGAAATTAAGGTCATACAAAGCATTTAAACAACAGTACATGAATAATTATAATGATATTGTATTTGATACACTTTATGTTGACCATGTGGATTTTTTACAGGTCAGGTATTGATATTTTACGTATAATACCCATTCCATTTGCTTTATCATTTTTCATTGTCTCCAGATCAGTGTGGACCATTTCCAGATCAGTGACATTGTTGATACAGCTATTGCAATGAATGATGTACCATTCCTGGTATTGTCTGTACTGGAGAGGTGGAACCAGCATTTTCCTCTGCTCTCAGAGATGGACATTCTCAATAAAAAGTATGTACTGAAATTGAACTAGCACAAATTTGCTGTTGAACTGCATTTTAAGACATACTGTGTTGACATTTCATGTTGATTTAATGAACAGAATGTATGCTTATAGAACTAGCTTCTCCTGTAAAACTTAAGTATGAATCTCTTTTCACTCAAAAAAACTAAACAGATATTGATGAAAGATGGAAAATTATGGTAGCTTTATGTGTATGCTTGAAGTATTTTTGTTTGCTAAATAAAAAGATATCAGTATGAAGAAAATAATAGTGCTAATTGTTTCTGCAGAAGAATTTTTATATTAAAAAAAAAAAGAAGGTTTATCAACAGGGACTTTAACACTTACGTGTACATAAATTTTGCATATTGTTTTTTCTTTAAATTGAAGTTCAGACAAACTGATGATTTGATTTTGTCTGAATATGCATGAATTTGTTTTGAAAACTAGCTACATGTTGCTTATCTGTTTAAAAATCTTTTATCAAATAGATAAGAAATATCCAACAGTCCCTAGAGTTTTTAAACAACTGGTGTACTTTATAACACTGAATCAATTGTGAGACAGTCAGTCCTTCATTCTTATGAGACTTATGAAATAAACAATTTGAAAGAGGAAAATGTTAAAACACTTTAAAAACATTTTTAGAAAAATGGTAATAAGAAGTTATGGAGGAGTGCAGATTTTCAGTGGCAGACATTATTTGTAATTTTATATTGCAAAGGTATAATATGTGTGGATTTGAATGCTTAAAATTGTTTCCATTGGTTATTTAAGCCATGCGATAGACTGGATACAAGAGCAGTGCAGGTTGAGAGTTTTGGTTGACAGATGTGGAAAAATCATGTTTACTCTGAGTGTCCCAAAGGATTACCCATCAACAAGGGGAATAACTCTCCTTGATTCATATGGTATAGATAATGTGGACACAGAAGATGTGAGTACAGGAGTAAGATACAACTGGCATTTCTTATTGGCTCACTCAAAATGAGTAATAGAAATTTAAATTTATAATTTCAAGATTGGGGTAGCAGAGATATTTTTCTAATATAATCTTAGTAAATTTTGGGGGGTACATTTTTTTAAACATAAATCACAGATCAAGATTTCTATGGTTGAAGGTCATGTTTTCAGCTGTCACTTCCTGTGGAAAAGTTGATATTTTTCATGGAAGCAAAGAATATATGGTAGTTAGGAACAGAAAAATACAGAATAGAAAAATATCCAGGTTGGGTTAAAGAGATCGAAACTGAATAAAACTGATAAAAAAATGAATAAAAATAAACACAGTCCTGCTGGTCAAATCTCAGGGTATACCACATAAACTTGCTGTAGATAATTTGACTGCTGTAAACATGCTCAACATGTTCATTTTGAAACCGTTGAGTGTACAGTTAAATCTCCATGTTATTTCATTCATTTCATTGTCAATTTTTTTATTTTTACCCCTGCCAAAAAAAAAACCTCAAAAAATTCACAGCTTCTTTGATATAAACAATCATGAAACTGAAAATGAACTGTTGTCATTTTGAAGATGTAGTCTTTTTTTGTTTGTCATTTCTTTCCAGTTACCAAACAAAGATTCTACTTTACTGCAGTGGGTTATATATCTAGAGAAGAAATACGGTGATTGCTGAAATGTGAAGAAGAGCAACAAAGTCGTGTCAGTGTCAGATGAATACAAAGAGAGTGACAAAGTGTTTGTTTGAACCAACATTGAACCTGCTTAACTTTTCAATAAAACAGCATTCTTTGTTTTATCGGATCATTTGTTTCTAGTGAAATGTATTGAAATGGACTGAAGAATGTTTTGTCAGGCTTCACTTGATTGGTTTTCAGCTTCATATTGATTGTCAGAATTGATTTGATGTGCTACATGTATGTGTTATGGCTTTAAAGCACATATTTTTCAAGACAAAGTTAAAATGGCTTAAACTAGCCGCTAACTCAGCCCAAGCACTTATTATATACAAAGCACTGATGCTATGAGATGACATAACTGTTTTATTTGGGTTTCAGTTCATTAAATTTTACTTTCAACTTTTTTGCCTTAAATTTTAAATCAGTTATTATGCTGCCCTTCAAAGAAAAATGTGACCCCTTGGTGGAGCCAATAATGTCTCCAGAGATAAGGATGCTTTATATTAAACATCAAAAGTTTCAGCCTTATGGTTTCTAAGTCATTCTGACAGGGATAATTATAAAGAGTTTGCGTGTATATGTCTGTAAATCATCAGACCAGGGGAAGAGCTCAAAATGATTCCAGGTGCAGAGGATGAACATTCCTGGGGGTGGTCCACTAGAGCTTGATGCAAAATTTTAGAATTCTGGCTCTTATGGTACCATACATAAGGAATTCTAAGGATTTTCCTATGTATATCTATGTAAAACATGAACCTTTGGGCAGAACCAGTTGAGACCCAAGGGACATAATTTGAACTACCTTAGTAGAGGTCTACTAGGCAATGCTACAAAACAAATTTCAGAGCTCTGACCTGGGTTTTAGGTGAAGACATTTATTTTTGAATCTTGCTGCCATTAACAACCAGAGCTCAACATGTGCTATAATTCTTTGGAAAAAATGGCAGAATTTACAGTAAGGAAAATCCTTGGCAGGTTTCATCAACTTTGATCAAGTGGATTAAGAGATGTTTTTAAAGCAAAAGACGACACATAACTGAAATGGTGATAACATTTAAGATCAACATGAGCAAGTTTTGAGCACATGTATCCAAAAAAAAAAATTGCAAGTACTCATTTAGTTGAAATGACGGGACAGAATAGATTATAAATTAGCATATTTACCTCTAGAGGTTATAAAGCACATTGGAAAATTGCATTAGGGCCATGATGACAATAAATCGCTCAAGTAAGCATGAGTGGTAAAAGCAACAAGTGCATTGTACAGATTTAAAGGAACAGGTGACTGTTGAGGCAAAACTGATCCGAGAGATACGTACAGTTTGAACAATCTTGGTAGAGGTTGATAAGATAATTCTTTATATCCTTTCGACAGCCGTAGGTTTCATTCAAAATACGTTTAACTTCAGACACTTGTTACCATATAATTGCTGTTATTTCGGAGAATTACCCTCCCTATTTACCTTCGCTATATACTTTCGGTTTACCTTGTACTTTTGTTTTGCATATAAACAACAAACGTTTCATTTCATCAAAAGGTCACGCGCAGGGGTCACCCTGTGTAAATAGTTGCGCACGGATGCATGGACAAATTTTATTTAAAGTCGGTAAAGTCAACACAGTCAACATTAGCTATGTATAGCAACTGATTCTACGTACTAATATTCTGACGAAATAAATCAGTCTTAAATTTCACTACGCATATGAGCTACAAAAACGTGTGAAATTTGTTGTCAATTTTCTGTATCTATTCGAACACAAAGGTAACTCATTGGCTAATAAAGATAAACAGAAAAAATTGAAATCTATTCTTCATATTTCCATTATCAATGATACAGCACGGACATAAAAGTAAATTGCGTCATTCAGAGAAAGAAAATACCCAAAATACCATGTAATAATCCTTATAAACAAGAAGTTTCAGAATTGCTCGCCAATCCTCATAAAAACGTATATATAACGTGTATCTCTTACACACGCATACGGGGATATAGAGGAGCCGAGCCATTGATAAATATCATCTTGAAACAGTAAGAAATGATAAAATACGTGCTTCGGGCAGAGTGTGGGCTTGGAATCTGGCATCTTATCATCTGACAATGCCTGGGCCGATTTCAATACAATTGCTATCATTGAAAAGTTGATGTTACAATGTATTATTATAGGCGCGATGTTCTTCGTTTAAGAGCACTCACCTCTGCAGCTTATCATCTGGCAATACAAGGGCCGATTTCAATGCAATTGCTATTGAAAAGTTGATGCTACAAACAATCATATGAGATATATTGCAAGATTGTACCTTGTGTGGATGAAACGTGGTAACTCCGTGTTTTTGAGTTCTCAAAAACACGAAGTGAATATAATCAACGTATTTATAAGGTGTATGCCTTATACACGCAGACGGGGATTAAGAGGGGCCGAGCCATTGATAATATATCAACTTGGAACAGTAAGACATGATTGCATATGTCCTTAGGGCAGAGTGTGGGTTTGGAATCTGGACCAGGCATTTTATTTTAGAAATTTTGGTCTCGCTCACTTATTAGCGCGCTAGTTCCGACGTGAACTTTCCTCTGCAAACCCTGTTTCTGGAAACTCTATAAAAAGGGACAGAATTGTTCGCCATTCCTCATAAAAACGATTGGAGAGCAAGGGGAAATAAATCGTGTCCGAAACATTATCTAGATAAAGGAATTCTACTGATGCTCAAGCACTGTTATAATAGTGATTTTGCAACTGACCGACCTTGATGATTCTACATACTAATATTCTTACGAAATAAATCTTAAATTTCACTACGCATATGAGCTACAAACACGTGTGAAATTTGTTGTCATTTTTCTGTATCTATTCGAACACAAAGGTAAATCATTGGCTAATAAAGTAGTCACTTTTGCCGGCTCTCTACCGGTAGTGCCTGCACCAATTTTAAAGCGAAAGGTCTCGTGTGAAAGCTGATCCTATATGCAAACGTTTGAGGCCTTTTGCACGATTTTACGTCTAGCAGAAAGAGCGTGATAAGCGCCGTGTTTTTTGAGTTCTGAATAACACGATTTTCTTCGTTTGAGAGTACTCACTTCTTTAGCTTATCATCTGGCAGTGCCTGGGCCGATTCCAATACAATTGCTATCATTGAAAAGTTGATACTAAAAGCAATCATATGAGATATATTGCAAGATTGTACCATGTGCGGATCAAGCGTGGTAACTCCGTGTTTTTGAGTTCTCAAAAACACGAAGTGAATATATTCAACGTATATATAACGTGTATGCCTTATACACGCAGACGGGGATATAGAGGAGCCATTGATAATATATCAACTTGAAACAGTAAGAAATGATAAAATACGTGCTTCGGACAGTGTCAGCTTGGAATCTGGACCAGGCATTTTAATTTAGAAATTTTGGTCTCGCTCACTTCCGACGTGAATTTTCCTCTGCAAATCTATTTCTGGAAACTCTCTACAAATAGGGACAGAATTGTTCGCCATTCCTCATAAAAACGATTGGAGAGCAAGGGGAAATAAATCGTGTGCGAAACATTATCCAGATAAATGAATTCTACTGATGATCAAGCGCTGTTATAAAAGTGGAGGAATAACACGTGATAATATTATTTCTTTAAGTTAGAACAAAATCTTTTGAGACTAATATATAGATAGATAAAACGTGAAGTTTCTTACTGCTACTGCCAACTCCACGTTTTTTTTCTTACTGCTACTGCCCGTACTGATACTGCAACTTCACGTTTTCTTCCTACTGCTACTGCTCGTACTGTTACTACCAACTTCACGTTTTCCCTACCGTTACAGCTGTACTGCTACTGCAAACTTCACGTGATTTTTTGCTGCTACTGCTGTTACTGCTACTACCAACTTCACGTTTTTCCTACTGCTGCTGCTGTACTGCTTCTGCCAACTTCATGTTTTTTCTACTGCTACTGTCTTACTGCTACTGGCAACTTCACATTTTTCCTGCTGCTACTGCTGGTACTGCTACTGCCACCTTCACGTTTTTTTTCTACTGCTACTGCTCTTACTGCTACTGCCAACTTTAAGTTTTTCCTACTGCTACTGCTGGTACTGCTATTGCCAACTTTAAGTTTTTCCTGCTGCTACTGCTGGTACTGCTACTGCCACCTTCACGTTTTTTCCTACTGCTACTGCTGGTACTGCTACTGCCAACTTTAAGTTTTTCCTACTGCTACTGCTGGTACTGCTACTGCCAACTTAAAGTTTTTCCTACTGCTACTGCTCCTATTACTTCTGCCAACTTCACGTTATTCCAATGCTGTGTACTGCTACTGCTCAGTTCCTATTTGAGAAGCAGGCAAAGAAATGTCCTTAACCACGAGAAAAAAATGTTTATCAAAATATACAAATACGCAGAAGTTTCTGTCTCAGACAATAATCTCGTGACTCTTCGCATTGAGTCACCTTTGATTTGCTGAAAAGATATCTAGAAAATGAAAATGTCGACGTTCTCATTAAAATTTCCGTAACTGCGTGCGTGTAGGAAGAAATTGCCACCGGTTGAATTCTCCTGTGGACCGGTTTTTTTCATTTATGACAGATTTTCTAGTAATACAGATATGTTTCTCGCACGAAAATTTTGCATAATGTTTTCAAAAAGTCACAAACAATCTCTGAGTTGAAATGACCACTGCAATACACTATAGGTTCTTAAGCCAATAATGTAATATACGATTTCCCTGAGAGATTATCAAGAACTTTGGACAATTGCATGCTTGTGTATTATAAAGATCAGTGCGATTTTGCCTAACGATTGTCAGATTGCTGACTTCAAAACAAGTTACAAAATGGCTTACATATATCACTCTCAAAGCGCTTAATGCAAATAGGATCTGATACAAATTTGTATTGTATACAAAATATTCAGCTAGTTCAGAAAATATTACTGCGCGAGTCTTTTGCATCGCGTATATATGAAATATGATGTTTTCTTAAGACACTGTTATGAAAGAGCAAAAATACTTCTCTATAAAAAATTAATTATAAATGGAAAAGAAAGAAACAAAAACGTTTAAAGATTTTGATGTGAACAAGATTAATACAAGTGCAGAGAACATCTTTGATAGTAAAGTAAACTACTTAATATTACTCAAAGAATTAATTTGTTCGAATTCTGGCTTCAGTAACATAAAGTAGAATTATGTCTTCATTGTGAAAACTAGAACAGTATTTTTTATGTTAACTTTATTATTGTATGTTTTCTTTGATACGAGATCAAAGAGTATGGAATAGAATTGTCAGATCTCGTGCCGTTGCGTGCCTTTTTATCTTTTTTTGTTATTTATGATAGTTTTATTGTGTTTGTCTCATTGTAACTTGTTTCGAAAGACGTGACTTGGGAGATGCGATAAAATTTTGTTGAAAAGATAATGGTTTGTTAGCTCTTGTACAATTTATTCAAAGGAGTCTTTCAATATTCTGCCGTAAATCATAATTTGCTGACATTTTGAGAATGTCATGCGTTTAAATGTTGACTAAAAGTTGTTTGCTGCCTTCATTATTTTGACAGCACTTCAAACAGAGCATAACAAGGTTAATGAGCAAAACTGACTTTGGCAAACACCATAAATTTGATGAGTTGGCATCATTAAGATAAATACATTTATTATAAAATTAATTTTTTGAAGGTGTGAATGAAGCGTTTTTAGTTCCAAAAGGAATGGACACATTCACTTTCTTTACAGTAACTGCTTGCTTTTCAACTCAGGTAATTTGTCTAAAATCAAATATTCCGCCTCGACTGATGAAATATCAGAGAATAAAAAAAATACTAAAGATAAAATGTTCACTAACATTAAAGTCGTCTGTCCCTGACAGCATAATGATTGTTATGAAAGCCTTGATATAACGCTTACTCTTATCAGTTCTGTTTCTAATAGAAACAAAAATCTACAAATAATAACAGAAGACAGATGT
The DNA here is from genome assembly GCA_012932295.1 of Cyclina sinensis. Lineage (NCBI taxonomy): Eukaryota > Metazoa > Mollusca > Bivalvia > Venerida > Veneridae > Cyclina > Cyclina sinensis. The sequence goes on along the minus strand of JAAONU010000003.1, from coordinate 21,137,720 downwards.
TTTGTTTCTTCGCAGAAGTGAGGACTTGGAATGGGTCATCACGTCAGAAGGAAAACGTCTGACCCTGTCTTCATATGGTGATTTTTGTCGGAAATAATCATATCCTGTCAAAGTCTATAAAAGAATAATATGTAAATTATTCGTGATATGCCGTTTGAAGTTAATGCAGTACTATACAGCTTTCTTTTAGTATTTGTCTAGATAATAAATACCATCTATTTACAATCGGAAACCTTCTTACGTTTGCCTAAAAAGCTGACTGTGTAGACTTTACCATATTATGTCAAGATGTTTATTGTGATAAACTGATCAGATCTGATAGCAACCTCTCCTTGATCCGTCATGCAATAAAAATAAAGAAAAATGTTATATTTGATGATATAGTTTTTGTAAAGTTCATTTCAATTATATTAATTAATTAATTAAAGTTCATTTCTATTATATTTAATGATATAGTTTTTGTAAAGTTCATTTCAATTATATTAATTAATTAATTAAAGTTCATTTCTATTATATTTAATGATATAGTTTTTGTAAAGTTCATTTCAATTATATTAATTAATTAATTAAAGTTCATTTCTATTATATTTAATGATATAGTTTTTGTAAAGTTCATTTCAACTATATAAATTAATTAATTAATTAAATTTCATTTCTATTATATTTGATGGTATAGTTTTTGTAAAGTTCATTTCAATTATATTAATTAATTAATTAAAGTTCATTTCTATTATATTTAATGATATAGTTTTTGTAAAGTTCATTTCAACTATATTAATTAATTAATTAAATTTCATTTCTATTATATTTAATGATATAGTTTTTGTAAAGTTCATTTCAACTATATTAATTAATTAATTAAATTTCATTTCTATTATATTTGATGATATAGTTTTTGTAAAGTTCATTTCAATTATATTAATTAATTAATCAAAGTTCATTTCTATTATATTTGATGATATAGTTTTGTAAAGTTCATTTCAATTATATTTATTAATTAATTAAATTTCATTTCTATTATATTTGATGATATAGTTTTTGTAAAGTTCATTTCAATTATATTTATTAATTAATTAAAGTTCATTTCTATTATATTTGATGATATATTTTTTGTAAAGTTCGTTTCAATTTGAGAATCTTTTTAGACCTCAAATCATGAATGTGGTCGTTTTTCTTAAAGGCAATTATTGTGATTTTAAAGTTTGTTAATCTACTCAGACTAAAGAGTTTCTATATTGATACACCCGTGCGTAACGTGGTCTGCATTATAATAGTCTATTTATGAAAACATTTATCAAAGTTAGATTTATAAAACTGAATTAGTTTATGCAATTTAATTCAAAGCAAAACAAAGAAAGGAAAAATATTTAGTTACGAAAAAAAAATAATATTATGTCTACCATAATGCCCTTAAAAATATCACAGTGGCAAGCTTTTTTTGTAATTACAGTAACGACACACAGCACACAATCCCTTAAGTTACATAAATATTGGATCATAATCTCTTTTGTTAGGGTGAAAAATCTCATGCACAATTACTTTAACCATTGCGCAAAAAGAATGGAAAAGTGTCATAAAAATTCACATTATTATATATTTTTCAAATAAAACTCTTCTTGTTTTCAATACTTAAACAATCACAACTTTCTGTTTCAGAAATCTATTCTGTGATTCTTTGATACGCATTACTTCTGTTTTGTTGAAGTATCATCTACAAAATGTAAATGCCGAAATTACCAGCTTCTTATTTCAGACACTTTCACCTTTTGTCACCCATAATTAATTTTTCGTTCTAATTTCTCTAGTTTGATATGACTTATTTTACGACGATTTATTAACAAGTTCTTGCAGCAAATATTGTTCTCGCTATTTGAATTCCTACTGGAGCTAAACGAAACCTTGTACCCAAAGTTTATAAATAATGTGGAAAGTTACTGGAGACACTCACTCTTTGAAAAAAAAATGAACTAAGTAATCATTTAATAATCGTTAGACTGTCATGTGTACGCAGGATGTAGTAAATATCTCACGATACTTTTACACGTCGACCCTATTTAGAGTTATATCTGGAAGCATTTCAGATACATTTATATTGTTTTGTACTCCTCTATTCATATTTTTATTTGTTTACTTGCATTTCTGTCGTGTTTTTGTTTAGTTCCGTTGCTTGTATGCGATTTTAGACATTCGACAGCCTGATATTGACCAGAATTACATTTTCTCACGCTCCCTTGCATGTCTAGTGACATATTCCATATTATTTATTTGAAAAACATTGTCTTTGGGTTTCTTTATCCAGCGTAGAAGTGTTTCAGAGGTGGGAGATAATAATGTACCAATGAAGAACTGTTTTCTATTCTCCTATTTCAATGTATCTTGCAGTTCTTGTAATTAACATACGCTAACAATTATAGTACATAAGACGTAAGGAAGAAATAAAACCCATTTTTTTTTTAATAAGAAAAATGTTCAAAAGAACATTTTAAAGTACATGATAGTAAATCACTGCTGTGACAGTCGTAACAAATTACATAGTGTGATTCTACACAAGAGCGGTCAAAGAATACAACTACTTCCTGTCTTTCATAACAATATCAATAGAGACAAAATATGGATGTAGACGAAACATACTTCTTTGTTGAATATTGCAATAATATGACTACATTATATATATTTTTTTATTTAAAGTTCATACTGTTTTAGCAGTCAACAATAGCATGCTCTATGGTTCATCTGATAGATCAAATAGGTTTTGTTTCGTCAAATTGCGTCATGTGCTTTTTATTCGTGGTCAAGCATTTTGATTTTCAAACACTGCAGCTTGAATATAACTGATAAATTTGCTCTATAAGAAGTCATCTGATTTATGTAAAACATAGTACTAGGAAGTCTGACCAAAGTCATTGAATTGATTTATTATCACACAGACCTGGATATTATTTCGAAATTCCACGAAATAAAAATGACAAATGGTTAGAAGAATACACAAAGACGTTTTACGATTATGAATGCAAATAGTGATATGAGCTTGAATTATTAATCAATGTCGTGGAATTCATCGTTGTTTAGCGATATCATAGTGTAGTCCTTTAAAACAAATTTCTGTCTAATTCTTATACGTTTTATATTATTCATTGCTTAACTACAGGGCTTACTTCATAGGCAGGACAAAGGGTTTTTTTCTGTTCACAAAAATAGTAACGATATAATGTAGTTTTAAAGGTACATAATGTTGTGAGAATTAAGCTCAAATTTACAAAAATATTATTATACAAATGTGTTTGGTTTCATCAGTGCGTGCTAGAATTTAGGTAGGGTGTAAAAAAGGGACAACTGATGACACTATTCAAATTCAAGCTTGTCACATTACTGAAAAGAAGTAGGTAGACATTCCGTACCCGTACAATTAAATGACTTCATACCCGTCTAACAGTAAAATTACTTCTGCACATATATTAAACAGTATAATAATGGTTTTGTTGGAAAGCTGTTTGCCAATGACTCTCCCATTACTGCTTTCTTTTAAAGGATTTGACACGTGTGATCTATTCGTTCTATTTTATGCAATTTTTATTCCGTTAAAATTGCTCAGTAGAAACTGAGATTGTACTTTTCTTAAGCTAACTTTTCAAGACAATAATAAGATTTCTTCTACAGTTCTAACAACATTCGAATTCCCCGAATAGGAAGTTTAATAGGCTTACATGGTGAACAGTAATTGTTTAATGGGATGCAACTAAATTACATGGTTAACAGATAATATTTTTAAATTCTTCTCGACAATTTCGAGCTGATAATGTGTGGAAAGATAAAGATATATTTGATACCAGGAGGTAAACATGCGTCCTGAATAATAATAAGGTTTTTGCGCTGCAATGCAGTACGCGAGAGGCGCATTTTGTAAGCTGAGCCTCTTTCTATATAAAACATGGCACTAATTATTAGTGCTTATTTGCAAAACTATTTGAGGCCTTCAACTTTGATTGGAGCGAAAGACTGTTAAACATTTGTTTTATTGACGCTTGACAGAGCACCTACGCCAAAGAGATCCTTGTGCTTTCTATACTTTTTGTGACGCTATATGTTGATGGTAAGAAGACTGTTCACATAATCATATGAACCTTATTGAATAAATCACCAATCTTATTTTGATGAGAAATCAAGACTTTTTTTATAATGTTTTGCCAAATGATTTGCAATTTTCATGGTTAAAGAGAAAATCTTTGACTTATGGAAATATCTTGATTTGTTGTCCTTAGTGCTAATTTTGGTGTGTGTCAGTGCTGTTGATGAATATCATCAATTAATAGATTATTTAGAAATATCCGTTGAGTCTGCATGTTTGCTAGCAAGAACCAGTTCGATGAAATGTTTTAGGGGGGCAAACACTACCAACAGGTTTTAAAGGATATATTTTCATTGTTTGTTTTCCTCTCAAGTATGCATTTCGAAAACTTTAATCTCAATATCTATTAAATTGCGCTCTTTCTAAAAAAACAACAAAACAAACAAACAACAACAACAAAATCAAAAACAAAACAAAAAGAACAAAAAATTGTAACTTGAGTATTGAATTGTCTCAAAAGTTCTTAAAATGTTTCAGTTGCATTAAACATTCACTTATAATATTTTAAAATGCAGTAATCCATATAACTGTACAGGACTGACTTTTATAAAACTGAATCATGCAAAACTTAAGTCTGAAGTCTAATACGTTAACATGATATTTTATCGTGATTTCACATACTAAGTAAGTATAGTACGTTAATACGTGATATATTGTCATGATATCGCATAATAAAAAAAGTATATACGTTAACGCGATATTTTATCGCGATATCACATAATAAAAAGTATAATGCATACTAAATAAGTATAGTCGTTAACGTGATATTTTATTGTGATATCACATACTCAATAAGTATAGTACGTTTACATGATATTTTATCGTGATATCACAAATTCAATAAGTTTAGAACTTTTCCGTGATATTTTATCTCGATATCACATACTCAATAAGTATAGTACGTTTACCTGATATTTTATTGCGATCTCACTTAGTAAGTATAGAACGTTTACCTGATATTTTATCGCGATATCACATACTCAGTTAGTATAGTACATTTACGTGATATTTTATCGCGATATCACATACTCAGTAAGTATAGTACGTTTACGTGATATTTTATCGCGATATCACATACTCAGTAAGTATAGTACGTTTACGTGATATTTTATCGTTATATCACATACTCAATAAGTATAGTACGTATACTCGTTTATGTGATTTTTATCGTTATATTACATATTAAATAAGTATATTACGTTTACGTGATATTTTATCGTTATATCACATACTCAATAAGTATAGTACGTTTACGTGATATTTTATCGTGATATCACATATTCAATAAGTATAGAACGTTAACGTAACATTTTATCATGTTATCACATGCTCAAGAAGTATAGTACGTTTACGTAATATTTCATCGTTTTTGACATACTTAATTAATGTGTAACAAGCTATTCTAAATTCTACCTAATACAGAAATATTATACAAGAGTTCGTCACTTCTTCATAATTCCTTTTCTCTTGACAATCCGTGTAGCATCAAGAATGGGCAACACTTTATTCCCTTGATTGTTAAATATTCAGACGGTTTTGTACTATATCACACTTATTTATTGTTTTCAGCAGTACTAATAGTCTTTTTTTCTTGTTTTGCTTTGTGTAATATTCTTTTGCATGTAACGTCAATATGTTTGGCCCTTGACTAAACTATTTCATGATCAAATGTGAAATAAACATTTGTCTGTCAATAAAAGTTTGCCGTAGTGTCTCTAATTATTATATAATACTATTTTTGAGGCGTTTTTGCCGAATTTATTCACCTTCAGGGATTTTGCTTTGAGAAATTTGAGCATATTATTTATTTGAAACATGGCAATAAGCTATTTGTCATTAGTGTGTAATAAATTGATGATGTTCAGTGCACTTGAAACACACGGCTAGCTGAAAACAACAAGATACAATTTGAAAATGAAACAAATGTTTATTTTAAAATCAAGAACGTTAGTCTTTACGAATCAGAAATTCCTTTCTGTTCTAGTTGTTAGAAATTCTGCTGATGGAAAACTGCACTTCCGATTACAACAATAACTAATAATAGTATGGCAATGTCCGGCGTAGATTCAGGATTTATTTTTAACTACAACTTGCTTTCCCTTTTTTCCCTTGGAAATGGCACGCCTTAACACCGATCGGTCTGTTAAAATTATCAAATACATTTTCATTTCTTAAAAAGTCATCCGTGCCGATAACGCAAAATCAGTGATCTTAAGTATTGCGACAACCGACTTCGAAAGATTTTGTTTCATTTGAAACGTTTTGTTTCGAGCATGGAGTTATCAAGAAAATTGTTTTGATCATAGTTGTAATATTTTATATTCAATAACATTAAAAAACATACTGGCATTAATAGCGTGAATCTTTCAGTCAATCAAGGAACTGTGAGTGTTCAACAACACTGAAAAAGATCGTCAAATTTTCGTCAGTTGCAGGCGTATAAGAAAAATGATTCTCATCACACATTCTGTCTTGCAAAATAGAAATGTTGACTTTGAACGAATGAGAGAAGCTTTAACCTATTTTAATACTTGAAGGGGTTCGTATTTTGGTAAAAGGAAAAGATATATCAACGTGCCCTTTCATTTTTTTCCTGAGGTTTTCGGAATGCATCGGGGGAAGAAATTTAGCATATATGGCATGTGATAAGCCGTTTTGAAAAAGAAATAGAAAAAAATTCTTTCATGAAAATGACACTTCGGCGATGTTAGCAAAAATATAACAATATTCCTGCATTCTGGGATTTTCCCATGTTTTATTTTAGGTCTAAAAATAGATTGCTGTTGATACTCGTAGTAGTGCTGTCTGGTGCCCGGCACTCAGTTAACAAAATTACTCTAATGCCGGGAAATAAACAAAATACATCCGGGCACTTAAGACTTTTTCTAAGAAATGGCGTCTGGTGTGTGTGTGTGTGTGTTTTTTTATGTTATATTGGATTTCAAAATCAACTGTCAGCCTTCTTAGTATTATTGTAATGTGAGAATGAGTATAAAAAGTCCTACAAAAAATTAACACATTGTAATGAATGTAAAATCAGTCTGGAAGAAAACCTAGAAGAAACAATTGTATATAGTCATATAATAAAACAGTTATTGACTAGTGTGCCATACAATATGATGTGATATTACATCATATTGTATGGCACACTAGTCAATAATTGTATAGTATCGTGGTAAAAAAAATATTATACAAAAAAGCAGACGACAAAATTATTAAGGAAGCCAAACAAAACTTAATCTTAATGCTAAAGTTAAGATACTTGCAACACATTTTTATCATGAGATAGAGACAATGTAAACTGAAGTGGGTTAATAAACAAAATTTTAAAAGCACATTTTCTCCCTTTCTAGTAAGTATGAATATTTCCACTATATTTTACTTTCTGACACACATTTGGACAAACATTTTTTACAATCACTTTTCAGAAATAGTTCACATTTGTTCTTGTTTCTAATTATATCAAATACATGATTCAATTTAACTTTCTTTAACCTTATTATGATACCTATGTACCTACCTTTTAAGGAACACTTTCAAGATAAAATAAGTGCCACATTTAAATAAGTCAAAAAGATTTAAGAGCTATTGCATAAAATGTGACTTAATGGATGACAAATTACTCACTCGTAAATAATATGTTGTCTTCTGACTTCTACGCTTAATAGGGTGATCCAGGAACAGAACAATTTCCTATCTTTCAAAAATATACCATCACAGACAAAGCATTGGCAATGTGTCTGTCTACTGTATTGGTAAATATTGTCATAACGTTATATGTGTTAAATCTTTCCAAATTCATACAGGAATTATGCGCGAGGCTTTTATATAAGAAGGGAAAAATAAGTGAGAGTACGCGTAGGTAGTATTGTACAAAATAATGATAAAAGGCCGTAAATTACGCTTAAGTTATATCTACACATAATCAAAATGCAGAAAGATTACGCGTACTTTATATGTGCGACTGGTAAAAAGTAGTCCGAATATTCGTAGTTATTTGAAGGTATGACAAAAAGCACGAAATATACGCGTAGGTAGTATGTATGAATGACAAAAAGCAGTAAATATAATCTTAGATAGTATATAGTAGTTATAAAAAGGCTGCATTTACAAGATAAAGCCTATAAACAGAAATCAGACATAAAGCAGTCTTCTGATTACTAGCAATGGTTTCAGCGAATATGAGATTCCATAACCTATAGGTCTTAACAATTGCAAATATATTTGACAGGCAGTCTTAACATAAAATTATGTGATGTTTTAAGGAAATAGAAAAATGATCCCAACAAAATTCAAATTCGGTGATATGATCTACAGAAAAACAGACATGGATATTCATATTGTCTAAAGGATAAATTCTCATAAGAATACACATAAGCGTTTAAAGATGTATTACAGTTATATATAATATAATATAGAATACGATATAGAAAAACCCCCAAAGGAAATCCATTTTAAGCTGATATTTATATCGACCAAAACATGAAATTCTAGCGACAAAAATATATGAAATTAATTATTCATATTCATGTTTCATATTCTTTTGAAGTCATAAATGTACAAAATTGAGAAGACAGTGTATGCATTGGTTTCATATATATAAAAAATCAATTTGATTCTTAAAGGATTTCAGACATTTGTAAGACAATTTTGCGCACTTCTGATTTTAGAAAGGGCGATTTGACCCCGACCTAATCATAATAATGCTTTTCTAAAGACTATGTCATATAGCATTTTTTATAACTGGATATATACCTCTCTATATACTGTTTTAACCCTGAGGTTGTACAACAAAAGAGTAACTTTACCGTTTTTCTTCATTCAAAAATTGTTTTTATTTTTCTTATATCTTATATTTTACACAACTTATTCCATTTTTGTTATAAATATTACAATAAACACTCTTGAAAGGCTTTCGTCAACGCTGATTGTCCCACAGGCTATCCGAAATACATTTAATGTCAGATACACGCGTGAAAAAAGCACACGTTTGCGTTAAATCATTGCGAAAATAGTTATTTCTCTCAAACGTCTGGAATCAGAACGTTTCTAAATGACAATATATAACACAATACATGCCCTTATTAGTGCTGTAAATCCTTTAAATTTCTTTTTATCTCGTTAAATTATTATCTCGTGCACCAGTAGTATATTTTTATTGATCAGATTCTATACATGCTTTACGCTGCAGAAAGATGACTTAAGAGAGAATATTCTTTTTTTGTAGAAAAAAAAAACAAGTTACAAAACTTATCGTTTGAAAGAAATATTAATCTTGAAATGGTCCCATTATTTGAGATAATTTTTGTTCTTACGGTAAATACAAAATTTAACGAATATTCCAACAAAATCAATATCATAGGGCCATTATTTAAATTTTATTTACCTCTTGGACTTTTTCAATATGTTCAAATCTAACGAGTTTCTGAGTACTTTTCGAGGAAATTTGCTCACTAAGCACTTATTTGCAACGCAATATAAATGAATTGAATGGTGTAGCAATGATGACAGTAATTGGATTACAAAAATGTAAAAAAAAAAGTAATAAAAGGCATAATTATACTGAAGGTAAATGGAAAACGATAGTGTTGTTGTTGTCGTTTGTTGTTGTTGTTACAAGGCTATAAAATGTACGTTTCATAATAACTGAGTATTAAAGAGTGTATGCTTCGATCCATATATTTATTTGACATCCATCATAAAGTTTGTGTTTACGAGTAATATCGTCATTTGTTTATGTTATATCACATATATCCTGATAACTAGTCTAGATCTTAAATTAGTCCACTGGTTTTTTTTCTTGTTTTTTTTTCTTGTTTGTTAATTTGTTGTTTTTTTCTTTTCATTTCTTTATGTAACATTTACTTTGCATGTAACGCAAGGATTATGGTCTTTGAGTAAACTTTATTATAATGAAATGTGAACGTACTTGTTATTTTGTCAATAAATGTTAGTGTTAGTTATTATTACATAACACGAGTTTACCCATTTTTACGACAATGTTTGGTCCAGTTCATGTCTGCTTTGGGATTTGCCGCGAGACATTAGAGCAAGAAATTCATCTGAAACATGAAAATAAGTCATTTTTTCTGATGTAATGGTCTCTTAAAAACTTGTTAACTGAAAGCAACATGGCACAAAATTTAAGGGAAAAAAAAAGATGATTGTCATTTTACCTCCAAATAAAAATGTACTTTTCATTCACGGAATTAAGTTTTATGCTTTTGTGTGCAACTAGAAATTCCAGAAGCATGCCTTATTTCATATTAATTTGAAATTATTAATTTAAATTTTCCTAATGTAAGCAAGTTTTTTTCTGAAAGAAATGAATGCAAATAATGAGAGTTATCTTCGATTTTACTGGAAAAATATTAGATTTAATCACCAGTTCATACAACTTTTCTAACGTTTTACATTATACACATAATAAATACTGACAAAAGAAACACTGCAAGCACCATATATGTTAATTAACAAGCACAAATGTTTATAGTAAAGTATTTTACGTAACAAAATTCCGTCCAGTGCTCTTCAGTATCATCTCCAAGATGTAACGATCGCTACAGAGGTCATAAAAACAGAAATTACGGAGTTCATTTGTCATCACAAGTCAAGTAAAAGTTGTTTTTATTTGTTTATTCGGAAATAGTAAGGATTATCAAGATATTTGAAAAAAAGAGTTTAAAATATTGTATGACTTCCATTGACTCGCTATCTTTTGACATTCGATATCTAGGCTAAGGCATTCGAATTAAACGCTTCGGTTAAAAAGGAATTGAAAAAAAAATTGAATTTATTATTTCAAAAACACAAAAATCAGAAACACTGACAGAAATCGTGTGAATATTTGAAATCAATTTAAGAAACATGAAATTTTAGACGGAAATCAAAATGTCAGAATATTTGTCTGTTGCGGTGGTTTCAGAATATATCTTTTCCATCCACGATATTTGACAAGAACAAAGAATCTGATGTGTTTAACCGACCAAATGATTCTGGATATTGAATCACTTAAATTGGTTGTTTTGCAGCAAAGAAAAATGATGTTTGATCTTTGTTTGGCACCAGCATTTGTGACAAAAAAAGCAGACAGCTTGAAATGAGCATTACATAAATTCAGTACATATCAAATGGAAGAACATTTTATGACACAAAATTTACGATATTTCGTCGTAATTATAGCATAATTTGAAGGATGCATATACATCAATTTATTTCTCTCATGTGGTCTTGTTAACGTGTTTTGCGTCCAAGGAGCTTTATGTTGTTTTTCTCGCCTTTAAAATACATTAGTACTGTAGTGGTCAATAAAAACAGACGGCGATACAAAGGACAAAACATTGCTCTTATATATTGTTTACTGTAATACCTGTCACACGTTTTGTGAAAGAAGCAATTGGGTAAACATTTAAACACGTGCAGAAGTTCAATGGATATTAGGTAATGAGAACGTTCTGAACATTGACCGCTTTGTAAAAGAACATAAAATCCTGCCAACTGATAGACAACCAAGACATTTGAAGTATTAAAAAGGCTATAATCTCATAGAATAAACAATAAAATCGTTACAAATACCATTTTTCCTGCTGCGCTCTTGTCGTTCAATTCTGATTTAAGATCATAGTTAATTTCCTGTTTGTCAGAAGAATTGCAAGAACAAATTATTGCCAGGGATTCCGTCTGTTGCGCTCGCTTACATGGTTATAATCTGACTAATACTTTCTCACATATAATCTAATAGTAAAGTGCACTGTGTCGTCATAAAGCTTTTTGAAGTATATTTAAGAGTGACACTTATTAAAAAATAACATATTGAAAATTTTTTCTAAAATATTCAATATCTTTTTTTCTTTAAATGAATCCTTTAGGAAATCTGCAAACCTTAAAAAAGTAAAATATAGAATCTCTCAAAGCGGTGCAGGCATACCTGTTTTGCAGGATATCAGTTTTACAGTTCTATTACAATAAAAAATCTTTCTACTTTTTCCACTTTACCTTCCGTGGTGTAGGTTGTGCTTGTTTGCTTTCTTTGAAATTCCATGTTTCACAAATTAAGCGACCACATACTGTTTTTAAAATATAGTATATTGGCAAAAAAAAAAAAAATAAAAAATAAAATGCAAATGAGTGGACAAAGATGGGACTTGGATAGACCAGTTGTTCAAGCATTTGCCTTCAGATCATAAAGTCCCTGGTTTGAATTCTAGCTGGTGTTTGTCCAGATGTTTATTTTCATGGAAAAATAAAAGAAAAAAAACGACTGAATATACTAGCAATGTATCAGTGTTATTTCAAAGAACACACGATACAAATATCAGAGCAATTTCTTTGGTGAAGTAAACCGTTGTCACATGGCGTGGAGGAAGAGACGTTTATTGATAACGCTCAGAACTGACACATGTAGACAGTTTTTACCGGTCTTACAATCCTTGAAACTTGCAAACAACTCACTGAACGTACATATTTTCCACGAAGACTCCTCCAAAATGCTATGAAGCTGTGACAAACAGATAAATAGAACAAAGTATTTGATAACTATTATAATAATTATGTCATCAAACTAAACGGCCATAAAGCTTTTAAAGGCTCAACACAGGATGAATAAAGATATAAAAATATACAATCAACTAACTTGCCTTTATCTATATGTGCAATTTAAAGCCTTAAACTAACTGGGTAAGAATAGCAATAAACACAAATAGCTTCATTAAAAATAAAAATAACACAAATTACCCGATGAAATAATGAAAAATAGCACAAACAGCTCCACAAAGAAATGAAAATTAACACGAATGGCTTCAAGGAAGAAATGAAAAATAACACAAATGGCCTCATAAAGAAATAAAAATTAACACGAATGACTTCATGAGGAAATTGATAAGAAGAATAATTTGATTAATTAAGATAGGATACAACGCCTTCAGGCGGCAGATACGTAGTTGTAAAGTTTGGAACCAAATACAAGGTGTATTTGTAAAAGACTTTTAAGCCTTTTCAATGACACTTGTCATAAATGAAATGTTTTCTCATTACCTTAAAATCGTTTTGGTCTTCTAGTGCTTTAGAAAAACTAAGTTCCTCCTTCCTGTGCAACTTTATCCTAAAGCATTTAGCCATCAATCAATGAGATATACGGAAATGTACTTTCAAGATGTTAGTTTTGTTTTTGAATTACTATCAATAAAATTTTAGGCAATGTTCAAAGAGTACATAAACTGTCAGATGATTAACAATATATGGATGCAGGTACGGACGACACCAGGTTGAATCAACGTTACAACAAAACTTTGAACACCACTTTTTAGTCTTGACCGTACACGCTTGTACTTGATGTAAGAAAATAATTATTTGTTTGTAATACTATGTTTGTACAAGCATTTACAATTGCTTCATTTTTGTCTGTTTTCTTTGTCATTTTAGAAATCATACTTTCTGTTGTGCTCTTCTTTGAAGGAATCACACTTCCAATGCAATCGACGAGGACTTTGGTAATACTGTGTCTGTACCAGTTCTTTTAAACAGACAGGATATCACTCATTTCCGAAGTCACAGTTTAACATCCAAGAATCATTATAGAGCTTATTTTCATTGAACACGCTTCTATACAGTTCATATCTTTTGGACTTTTGAGATTTTTAAAAATAGAATATATTACGTCAAGAGGAAATCAATAAAAAAGTGAACAAAGGTATAAGTTATGATCCTGTTCAAAAGGACTGATGTATTGCAGTCAAGATAAATGCTAAAAATAGAGTGCAAGTAAAGAAGGCCTCTCCCACGATTGGAGCATAAAGGTCTGCCCGGAGAAGTCATGTGTCTTGTCGGGTTGTTAAAGATGTCAATGTACTGAGGATTAATATACATGACAAAGACTCATTTCATTTTTTATATTTTTTCCTCATTTTTTGTCTATTATATATATTTAGTTTCATAACACCGTAGTGTCAGGCAGAAGGGGGCGTTCTGCACTCACGTTGTGGGCAGGTGACGATAAAGGTGGGCAGAACGCTATCTGCCCTGATATGCGGTACCTTATTTTGAATCTGCCTTCCCAGGAACACAAAAATAATTGGTCGAATCATCTGCCTAAAATGTTCCGGTGTGGAAACCAGGCAGAAAAATACAAATCTGAGTTGTTTCCCTTTAGCTTCTTGAGACCTATGTAATTTGCCGGGGAATGCCGAGTTAGATTTTATGTTTAAGTTGTGCTGCTGCGGTTTTGTAAAAAAAAATAGTACCAATGTATCGCTGAATTAAGAACAAAATTAATTCATTTAAACAAAATTAAATATTATACTCAGAAAGAAACATAAATGCACAAAATAACATCCAAATGTTCAAACTATATCGCAAAACAAAAGATTTCATTAGAAGCGGATGAAACACGACAGTAAATTAATCCATGGCGCGATCTACTAGCATCTAGACGGTTTCTTGTCTTCCTATATTTTCCCACATTCTGGTTTCATAGTGAATCTCGAGTAAGTCATTTATCATTTTAGACATCGAAATTTTGAGTGTTTAATACACCGTTATATAACTGAGAATTAAAACGAGAGCTGGCTAAAGTGAGACTTAGATAACTTTTGTATGGTTGCTAGTACGTTCGTCTAACTATCCTCGAAAGACCACGAATCGCCGCATTTAGAAACGAAAGTAAAACAGAGAAGTAAAATGAAACGGAATAAATATTACTTACTTTTATCATTAAATCCATTTAATATCCATCATTTTTTTCCCCGCAAAATTTGTCAACTTTGTCAAATCACTTGTGAAAAATCACAATCAGAACAAAACCACTATGACGACGCCGTCTTTGTTTGAAGAGACCTTGAATAACCGTATATGACGTAATACACAAAATGTCATTTTTCACTAGTCCAAACTTATTCTTATTAATTGGTTTTCGTAACAATAGTCAAACAAATGTTCAAAACTGTCAATTTTAAAATTTTAGCCACAGATATCATATTGACAGTTTTAAAAATGTTACATAATCTATTCTTCAGACTTTTTGCATTAGGGGCAGAAGAATTCATCTCCCCTCCTCAGTACTCTGATGGTGATGGGAGTGCAACTACCAAGACATGTCCAGTGCAAGCAGGCTCTACCATTACGAATTTCATCACATTGCACCCACTTAAAATGTTAGGGAAATACAAGAGGCTTGTTCCTTTGTTTGAAAGTGACCACATACATATCATTTTTCATCCTCAGTGTCACCTTCATCACTGCTTGGAGAATCAGGCACAAGGTTGATATGTGATGGGCCAGGCTGTGCACTTCAAGAAACTTTTATTCTTTTGCAGATAAGTTACTAGTTTCTAATGATTTTGAGGTTTTAGACTTGAATGACTTTTTGACAGACTATTCATGCTTTTCAATGGCATCAATCACAATGTCATTGGTTAACTCTTTACCTGACACAAGCTAACTGACAGTTTTTCTAAGTTTAGAAGTTTTCTCATTTTTTACTGACACTAACTGTTGCTCTTTGACCTCAAAAATAGCATGCATACATAGCCCACCTTCAACGGTAGCTTCAGTAGACTGACTGTTATCATCACAGTCTTCATGTATAAATACTTCAGAGGGAATCATACAGCTTCTTGGAATAGCACCTCTATTTGCCTGGTACATTCCAGTTCTTCTGAAGACAGACTGTAAGATATCTGCACACAGGGCTTCATTGTAAACTTTACAAGCTATTTCACATGTGTTGTACTTAATAATAGCTGCATGTGTCTGATGAATATATTTGTGTAGCTGTATACGATACATTTTCTGAAAGGGGCCATAGCACCCAACATCAAAAGACTGGAGGATGTGACTAGTGTCGGCAAGTAAAATAAATAGTATGATTTTTTTCTGTCTGGCCCAAATGGCTAGTGTAAAGGCAACTTGAGATCTGTGCCTATCAACAAGCAGAAATGAAATTAATGAAATGCTCCGTAAGATATTTGCGGAATACTTCCATATTACACCAGCCAGATTCAGAAACAGTTCCATTTACCCCTGGTGATCCACCTTGTAACAGGTCATAGTTCATCTTCTTTTCCAGGGAACACAAAATAAGGAGGTATGGCTGAGCCACTAGCACTACCTGCACCAAGTTTATTGACAGTGTTGCCTTTCCCAGAAATCACTGCCTGAACAGAGTACAGCACTTGCAACAATAGGTGGGAGTTTATGTTGTATTGTAACACCTTTTTCGTCAGTATTGTAGATTAGATGTGGCTTGTCAAGCAGACCATTCTTCTGAATGCAATGCTCAAGGTTATCAAAATAAGCCATCAAAACAGTTTCACTAGTTACTTTGCACTGACATCCTCAATACCCATTGGTTTCATTACTTTCATTTCAGGCCATCTACCTAAAATCCTTTCAACCATTTAATTGATAGAGGTTTGTCTTTTGCCCGCTTGCCAACTTAAAGCAAATGCACTGGCCACATCTACAAACACTTGCTGTGTGTAACCATACCCCAAATCTGCCATCCTCTTAAAGTGACTAACAAGTTTGGCCTCTCCATACTGGTCAAATAAAGAGAGCTTGTCCATCACACACAAATCAGGGTCAACACGACCTAAAAACCTGTCTCTAAGAGTTCTTTCAGGAACAATGAACATTCTACTGATCCTATAGACAGTAATGCTTTCCTCTTTGACCTTTTTATAGGCACTGGTAAGTGCAGAAGGTGAATAAGTGTCCAAGTACGAATCAAATCAAAATAAAATGACATGACCCTGAAGGTCCAAGTCATTTAAACGTCAAGGTCATACTTGTATTATTCAACCTGTCCGTTTTGACATAAGTGTTGTTTTGTCCAAGTATAAATCAAATCTGTAAATTGATAAAGTCATTACAATATATCCAAAATTCAATAATTTGACCTTGACTTTCAAGGTAATTTTTAGGTTAAGGTCATACTTGAATAATGTAACATGTAGGTTTTGTCATAAGTGTTGTTTTGTCGTTATGGCCAATTTTAGCAAAATTCAATAATTTGACCTTGACAGTCATGGTCATATAAAGGTCATGATCATACCTGAATGATTCAACATGTCAGTTTTGTCATAAGTGTTGTTTAATCAAACCATAAATAAACATGTTCTGGCCAATTTAAGCAAA
Organism: Cyclina sinensis; assembly: GCA_012932295.1. NCBI lineage: Eukaryota > Metazoa > Mollusca > Bivalvia > Venerida > Veneridae > Cyclina > Cyclina sinensis. The sequence goes on along the minus strand of JAAONU010000003.1, from coordinate 21,120,463 downwards.
TTTCAACAACTTGACCTTGAATGTCAAGGTCATCAAGGTCAAAGTCATACTTGAATAAATAAAAATGTCGGTGTTGTTGTTTTGTCAAAGTATGAATCAAATCCATAAAAAATGACACTTATAAAATTTTAAGCAAAATTCAATCATTTGAAGTTGACTGTCAAGGTCATTTTAGGGTCAAGGTCATCCCTGAATAATTCAACACGTCAGTATGAAAATAAAGTTATGACCAATTTTAACAAAATTCAATAATTTGACCTGGACTGTCAAGGTCATTTTAAGGTCAAAGTCATACATGAAAGAATCATAATGTCGAAATTGTCATAAGTCTTGTTTTGTCCAAGTATGAATCAAATACATAAATAAATAAAAAAGATATGATAACCTGAACAAAATGCAATATTTTGACCTTGACGGTCGCGGTCATTTTAAGGTTAAGGTCATATTTGAATTATTCAACATGTCGGCTTTGTTATAAATTGTTTTATCCAAGTATGATTAAAATCCAACTACAAATAAAGTAATGGCCAGTTTTAGCAAACTTCAATAATTTGACCTTGACTGTCAAGGTCATTTAAAGGTCAAGGTCATGACACCATGACTATAAATATAGCAATAACTCGATTTTTTCTTCGAAAAAGGTCGAGCTAAAAATGACATCATAGGAAAGGGACAATACTCTTACATCTTAAATAGCTATTTCCATGTTGACGTCAAGGAAAAGATAATACTCTTGCATAGTTAACTGGGTTATTTTCCATTGGTGACGATAGTTGATGTCAACATATGTAAGGAGCATTTTGCTTCACTCACTAATTCATTCAGTCAATACTTATTCAACAACACTAACACAACTCTTAGTACCCACCCAATTACTTGCCCAGTTTATTTTTATTAATCTATCTTGACAATAGCATTTTTCTTGAACCATTCTTGTTCTTTGTTATCTTCAGCTGCACCTGAAATACAAAAATCAAGGACAGGAAACAAAGTAAGAATTAATGTTTCTATAGCAATATATAAAGTGATCGCATCCGGCTTGTGATTCTTTATTGAGTTTTTTTCTATAAATGCTAAGCAATCTCGGAAGAAAATGTAAAGCTACTATGTGAATGACGATTCACATGAATGTACAAGGCAGCTATAACAGCTTTAAACAATAAGCTGGCATATAAGATCACTGCTCATATCGAGAAAAAGAATAAGAGTGATCAGTCTTATTTAGCAAAAGGCATAGGGGGATCAGTTGTCCTATTTAGTAAAGGGCACAGAGGGATCAGTAGTCTTAATTAGCAAAAGGCACAGAGGGATCACTAGTTTTTTTTCAGCAAAGGGCATAGAGTGATCAGTAGTCTTATTTAGCAAAGGGCACAGAGGGATCACTGTTTTTTTTAAGCAAAAAGCACAGAGGGATCAGTAGTCTTTTTTAGCAAAGGGCACAGAGGGATCAGTAGTCTTATTTAGCAAAAGGCACAGAGGGATCACTAGTTTTTTTAAGCAAAGGGCATAGAGTGATCAGTAGTCTTATTTAGCAAAGGGCACAGAGGGATCAGTAGTCTTTTTTAGCAAAGGGCACAGAGGGATCACTAGTTTTTTTAAGCAAAGGGCACAGAGGGATCAGTAGTCTTAATTAGCAAAAGGCACAGAGGAATCACTAGTTTTTTTAAGCAAAGGGCATAGAGTGATCAGTAGTCTTATTTAGCAAAGAGCACAGAGGGATCACTGTTTTTTTTAAGCAAAAAGCACAGAGGGATCAGTAGTCTTTTTTAGCAAAGGGCACAGAGGGATCAGTAGTCTTATTTAGCAAAAGGCACAGAGGGATCACTAGTTTTTTTAAGCAAAGGGCATAGAGTGATCAGTAGTCTTATTTAGCAAAGGGCACAGAGGGATCAGTAGTCTTTTTTAGCAAAGGGCACAGAGGGATCACTAGTTTTTTTAAGCAAAGGGCATAGAGTGATCAGTAGTCTTATGTAGCAAAGGGCACAGAGGGATCAGTAGTCTTTTTTAAACGATTTTCTTGTTTTCGTCATCATTTCTCATCTTTATGATTTTCTGTTTATTATTAGTATCATCATCATCATCATTATAATTCACTCCATCTTTATGGACTTTTTTGAGTTAAATTCTACCATAACCAATAGATAAGACCAGCTGAAAAACAAGAATCTGACTACAATGATATCAGAACTAAAAAACCACAACCACAACCAGCAAACACTGAAAACATGAAGACTTATACAAGGCAAAGACATTAACAACAACATTACAACAACTTCTACCAAAAACAAATCAACATAACCGCTGAGACCATTATGACTTCTAAGACCAAAACAATGCCATTATTGTTAAAACAAAACACAATGAACAAAATCACTATCACGATATCTAATCTACATCAGAACACAACGACCAAGAACACCATCACATCACAGCATAAAACCTAAAAACACAATCACATCACAGCAATATATAACTATCAACACCATCACATCCCAGCAAAATAAACAACAACACCGTCACATACTAGCACTTTAACTAACAACAACATCACACAACATTACTATAACAAACAACACCATCACAAACCAGCATAAAAACTAGCATCAAACAAACAAACCAGCAAAACAAGTAACAACATCATCACATACCAACAGTATATATATATATATATAAATACCATCACATCCCAGCCTGACAACAAACAAAACCGTAAAATCCCAGCAAAATAACTAAAACACCAAATCATCTATGCAAAAAAAGAACACCATCACCACATTGCAGCATAATCACAGTCTAGCAAACTGACCAACAACACCAAAACATCCATGCAAAAAGAACAACAGAAAGAACATTTCGACAAACAACACCATCAAATCCAAATGTAATGACTACCAACAACATCACATACCAGCGCTTTAACAAACAACACCATCACAAACCAGGAAAATAGCTAAAAGCACCATCACATACCAGCACAATAACTAACAGCTCCATCACAAACCAGCAGAATAGCTAAAAACACTATAACAAACCAACAAAATAACTGACAACACCATCACATAGCAGCACTAAAACTAACAAAATCATCACATCCCAGCCTTACAACAAAGAACACCATCATATCCCGGCAAAAAAACTAAAACACCATCACATACTAGAACAATAACTAGCAACACTAAAACGTCGAATGCAAATCATCCATGCAAAAAGAACAACAACTAGTACACATCGACCAACAACACCATCAAATCCAAGAACATCGACTAACAACACCAAAACATCAATGCAAAAGGAACAACAACACCACCACATTCCAGCATAATGAGCAACATCACCATCACAATCCAGCAGAATGAGCAACAACACCAAACATCCATGCAAAAAGAACAATAGCAAGACACACCGAACAACAACACCATCTCAATCCAGCACAATGAACAACAACACAAAAACATCTATGCAAAAAGAACAGCAACAAGAATACATCGATAAACAGCACCATCAAATCAAAACACAATTACTTAGAACAGCATCACATCCCAGCACAACAAACAACAACACTATCACAATCCAACACAACGACTGGCATCACCATCACATCCCAGCACAGCAAACAACACCATCAAAATCCAGCAAAAAGACCATCAACACCATCACATCCCAGCACAATGACAAACAACACTAAAATAACCCAGCACAATTACCAACTCCACCATCACATCCCAGCAAAATAATTACACCATCAAAATCCAGCATAATGACCAACAACACCATCACATCCCAGCATAATGAACAACAACACAACCCAGCACAATGACCAACAACACCATGACAATCCAGCATAATGAACAATCCCACCATCACAACCCAGCACAGTGACCAACACTATCACCACAATCCAGCATAATGACCAACAACTCCATCACAATCCAGCACAATGACCAACATCACCATCACATCTCACCTTAATGACCAACAACAGCACAACATTCCAGCACAATGACCAACAACACCATCACGTTCCAGCATAATGATCAACAGCACCACCACATTCCAGCATAATGACCAACAACACCATCACAATTGCCAACAACACCATCACATAACAGCACAAATACTTAAAACAAAATCACATACCAACACGAAGACCAACAACACAATCGTAATAACCATTATCACCATCACATCCATCCAGTCAACAATGCATTTATCAAAACAAAATGACCAACAACATACAGTCAAAACTATCATATATTCAGCATAACACAACAGTCAACAATGCCACCACTACAACTGTTAAGTATCATGTATTTATTACAAGACAGTGATGAGTATATACTGTAGCCATCAAAACTATCACCAAATAAATATTAATGTAAATGCTACAACAACAAATTACAGCTTTCAGGCCACAAAAGCACTAAGATTATCATGGAATCATTTCATTGATACAGCATTCAACACTACCACTACTTTCAACTGTCATCATTTCATAACATTTATTTCATAAGTCAAAATTATTATTATTTCTTTTTTAAAATTTCTTTTTTTTTATTTTATTTTATAAATCGTACAACAAATGTATGTACATGTATTTGAAAACAAGCTGTTCCCTTTTCTTGGTTGATATCGTAAAAGAATCTTACTCATAATTATTCTAATTATTGTTGTTGTTTTAAAATCAGGGGAATTACAGCTCTTTCAGTTCTTTGTTATAATTACATAGTTTTCCATATACATTTGTATTTTATTTTATAATTGCTTCACCCTCTATTGGTTATTTTAAAACATTTTTCCTTTACATAACATTTTCTTCTGAGTAACACTAAAAATGTTTGACATACATGGTCGATGTCACTATAAACTCACTAAATCCTCAAGCTACTGGTCTAAATTACACATGCTCACTATTTCTCTATTTGTTGTTTTTAAAACCTCACTCATCTACGTAGAAATGTCGAGGAAAGAAGAGACAAAATAAATTAAGTTTTGTTTAAAAAAACACACGACATATTTGGGTCAGCAGGCTTAGTCTGCATATGTAATTCAAATATCAGCAGTGTTTGATTAAATTATATCATAATATTAACAAAATCGATATTACAGATTTTCAGAAACCATGGTCTCATTTTTTTGCACTTTCAGTTACCTCCCCTGTATAATATTGCTCTGCTAAGTGTGCATTTAAAAAACAAGCGATGCAGTTTTTTTATTATGGCAATAATATGTCAACTTAAAAACACAACAAAGCTGTATTTACCGTAAAGTAGCAGACATCAGTTTTCAGCATTAATCCAATGGCTGACAACAACCCATCCACTGAGGATTCCAATACCACTCCATCAACCTTGAAAGGACTTCTTCCACGTTATAACACCTATATAATTAAGGTAAAATACACTGTCTTTGAGAATTATTCATAAAATCGAATACATCAAAAACATCGTCTTATAACATTTAAAACTTTTATCAAAGGTCAATCAGCAAAACCCATGTTGAAGCTATCAGTCTATCATTTTTTCATCAGTATGTTTCTGACCAATAAAAACCTTTAAACATAGTTAAGCCGGATACCAAAAGAACATATCCATGTTGCACATTTCCATTACTTATAGTACCTCTAACTTTAGATTCATTGCCCTTTTCTGTAAGTCAAAAGCAAGCAACTGACATCCACTTTTTCAAGGGGAAGGGGGGGGAGGGGTTCATAGTAAGTCCATGTATGGGAAAGTTATGGAGCCAAAACAACTAATCAGCATGGCTATTAATAGTAACAACCCCAAATAATATCTAAGCATCTGCATGCAACAACTATTCCAGAAAAACAAAATGGCTCACTCACTAATGTTGAGTATGGGAATTGCACTCAATTTTTATGGAAACATGTGAAACCTAGCATCAAAATATTACCTGAAAAATTAAGTCATTGTAGGCATTTTCTGTATTCCTCCAAACTGACTTCAGACAATCTAGCTTTGGTATTTAACGAGCATGGTTTATTACTTCTAATATTATCCATGTTTCAAGATGCGAATACCTTTAAGCATAAAGTGGAATAAACAATTCAGTTGTAGATATATATTGAGTTAGCATCAAACAATTAGTCAGTATTATGATTACATCAACAATGTTTAGATTTTATCATTATTCAAACTGTAAATATGTTTTCTACTATGGAATGTCAACTTGTCAAGTCATTTTATGGTACACTAGACAACTCTGTAAATTATAACAAGAACCTTTCAGGATCACTGGTTCAGGAACCATTGTTGAAAAGCAGGCCCATGTGACCTTTGACCCAAATGACCCTAAAATCACAAGATTTCATCTACCTATCTGGTTCAACCAAGGTTTGAGGGGCCTTGGTTCAGCTGTTCTTGACTGAAATCTGTTGTTTAATTTAGGGGTCCCTGTGACCTTGACCTTAGATTAAGTGGTCAAGTTTATAGTAAATGACTTTAACATGAGTACATTTTAATCTGTTGTTTCATACCACTGCCATTTGCAAATATGTAAATATCTAACTTGTCGATTAAAACCAACCTGTTTCTAAGTTCATAATTTGGGAAAACAAATGACGAAAAAAGATCTGAACATATAAGGTTCATGACCTTTGTACAGGTAGGTTCTTGTGTAAAGTAACATGCCACTAACATCTGTAGCGACTGAAACATATCCTGCTAGCTGAAAGGGTAACATACCTACGCACAGACAGATAGTTCAATAGTTAAATGACTGGAGGCATATCAAAATTTAAGTATGAAAAAAAAACAGTTTACTGCTTTTCCACGTTTTCTCAAATGTCTTAAAGGATATGTAAAACAACTTTGCATTCAAACTTCTGGTTTAAAAGTCCCTGAACTTTGCTTAAATGTGTCATAATGTTCCATCAAAAATCTGTGTAACTTTTAATACGATTGAATTTTCAAATAAGGAAGTACCTGTGCATTATCTTTATGTTTAGTCCGATGTACAGTCTGGCTCAATCATGTGAATCATCAATCTCTGGACTTTTCTGTGTAATTAATCCGTAACACTGATGATGACAGAGTGGGCTGTGGTACTGCTGAAAAAAAGTCTGTTTTTTATAAAATAAGTTTGAACCAAAAAGATCTTGTAGTTATACTTTTTATTTTACAGCTTAAAATCTAAAAAATACAAATACTACAATAATGATAACAAGAGGGCCGTGATGGCCCTTAATTTTTCACCTGAGTACAAATGAAAATTTAGTGTCATTTCAATATCTTTTAGACCATAAGGTTATTTGAGAATCTCTTATTAAAATAATGTAAAGGCACTGCAGTAAAAAGAAAGTTAACAGTATCAACACCTCTAAATAATGTTCACTGAATAACACAGCTGATTCTAGGTTTCAGTCATAGTTACAGAGATGTCAAATTACCCTGCAATGTTTTCTTGTACTTTTTTAACATGTATGTAAACCAAAATAAACTCAGAATTTAAAAGCAAGTGAATTTTGGATCTCATTACCAAAAAGAAGAGAAATTACAGCTTCTCTCTGTAGCCTTAGCAACAAAAACTAGAGTACTCAAAGTCTGCCATTATTAGCATTTCTACTAGACTAGCATAGCCAAATCCCGTGACCACTTCCTATGCCACAAGGTACATGTATTAACTTTCTTTTTTAAATATTTCAAAAAAAAATTCAGAATGAGTAAAATAGAAGAAAATACAAAGAAATACCTTTACAAGAAAGTTCAGTAAGTCAACGTACATCTGCAAAGCATCACTGTTCACTGGAAAAGGCAAGTTCTTCACCATTCCTTGCCTGACATATACTGCCTAAATGCTGAAAATTACAATGAGCTTTCTCATTATTATGTGTAAGAGTAAGGCAAATGATTATATATGAATGACAGATACTGTATAAGTGGAAATTTTCACATGTCAAGCAGTTAACGAAATCACAATTTCAGAAATTTTCAGAAGTGCAATTATAATACATTTGTTTCTGATTAAAACAGTTTTCTCTGCACTATTGTGTTAAGCACAATTCGCTGACAATTTCACAGTAACTATGTGATTATCACTATATAGAAAAGTATCTTTAACACAATAACATTATATTCTAGTACATGCCGTGTAAACAACTGTACGGTAAAATAGTCAAAACTTTTTTGGTTCACCTTCCTTTGTTAAGTGACAAACTCGCATTGAGTCGGGTCACGGTCTTTCAAATATTTGGTTGGGTGACTTCCTTTTATAATTACAAAATGTATCGCTTTGTTGCACGACCTGGCTGTACGGGACAGTATATGCGAAAACAACATCAAGTTAATAGTAAATAGATTTTGAATCTGTATATTACTATACCACACATCAATTACCTCCCTTGCGATTACCATGAATGTTACATGATGATGATGGTAATAAACTTTTTCAAATTGGTTTCTATTTTAGTTTTATCATTTGTAGGCAAATTAAATCAAGTCAATGAACAAGAAAATATAAGTTCTTAAAAGAAATTAAAAGTACCAGCTACACGGTGCATGGGTACAAAGATATCTTTCTGAATAATGAAATTTACGGTGGCTGATATCTTTTGCGATTTATATGAATTCACAAAAACCTACGAACATTTCCATATCGCGAACTTTACCACTTATATAGTACATTAGGCATTATTGCTCTTAAAGGGATATACAGGTAAAAGTTTATGCTTTATTTTTTTACAATTAATATACCACAAGAAATCGGTAGAACCGATGAATGCTCCCCGAATAAATGCCAATTCCAAAAGGGCTATTGTTTAATATGTATTTTTTAAAGTATGAAACATAACAAAGGGCAATAACTCCTAAATTATGCAAAACAGAGTTACAGTTCTTGCACGCTGCACTTCTCCTCATAGAGATCTATCTACCAATAAAGTTTCCATGCTAATATCTCTTATACTTTGTGAGATATGCCCCGGACGAAAAATAAGTATGATAAATTTCAAAAGGCAATAACTCAAAAATTAATAAAGCAAGAGTTATGGTTCTTGTGCATTGCACTGCTCATCAATGAGATCTATCTACTTATAAAGTTTCAAATTGATAACTCTTATACTTTGTGAGATATGCCCCGGACAAAAAAGTATGAGAAATTTCATAGGGCAATAACTCAAAAAATAATAAAGGAAGAGTTATGGTTCTTGTGCACTGCACTGCTCCTTAATGAGATCTAACTATCTATAAAGTTTGGTCTTGATATCTCTCATAGTTTTTGTGTTATGCTACGGACAAAATTATGACGGACGGACGGACGAACAGACGGACGGGACGGACGGACGGACAAAGTGGCAACTATATGTTCGCCCTTCGGGAAGCATAATAAATGTGATCGAAATAAATACAATGATCAGTTCCAGTAACAAAGATTTCCTTTATTAAATGAAAAACCGAGTGGTTTTCCTAACTTAACCCACGTGGGTCTAGATAGAAAATATAGATTTCGCGCTATTTTTTGCAGTGAATGATTGGACGGTTGAAGTACCTGTCACGTGATAAACGGCAAAAATGCAACCCAAGAGAAACGGCAATTGGTTGTTTTTGTCACGTGACCTATCTAAAAATAACTCGGTGATTCCGTTCACGTTTTACTTTCTGTTAAAGAAGGTTCAAATATTTACATTCAAGCCCGCATTTCACTTTATTTATATGGACAAACATACTTGGAATTCTAAAGTTCTTCATATTGAACGTGATTTGAGCAAATAATATCAGTTTTAATTTCTTTGACATTCATTTGCCTGTGTATCCCTTTAAAAGATAAATTGCATTGTTAAGAGTTTAGGTATTTCATAAAAATCTAGCTCGTATTTATATGAAGAACAGTAAAAAAAATAACATCTCTAACCTGGTCATGAATCACCTACATAAGATTCCAACATTATGAGAACATATTAGGGCCTACGTATTTTATACTGGAAAATATTATATGGTTTTTCCCATAGATATATTATATGTTATTTGGGTTTTTGATTGATATATGTGGATATATTACCTGCCAAGATAAATAATAATTTTGGTATCCTTCCCCTGCCGAGTAAGACGATTTTAAAATAAATCAATGCTGTTTCAAATGAAACGTCGAAATAAGATTCCCTTTAGGGTAACGCTTCACCGCAAAATGACGTCTGTAGATCTACATGAAGTATTTACTTCCGTACCTAACGAATGTAAACAAGAGAAAAGGAGAAGTCTGTTGAAGACACATTTTTGTAATTAATATCAAGGTTTTTCAAGGTCATATTTGTTTCAAATACTGATGAGAATATTTATCATTATTCTATTTTGGTAAATATTTTTTATTTGACAGTTAAAAAAGTGCTTGTATATCGGAATTTACACTTTACAACACGAAACCGTACGCGCATCGTCACAGCGCATGTTATTATAACTGGGGTACCCAAAGGGGAAATTTAATGTGTATATTACCTGTCTGGCTCGGTTATATCAATTTCTTTCGGCGGATCAATATCCAATCAAAAAGGAAGAAAAAAATCTGGAAGGGTAATAAATGTCAAGATGAGCATATCTGCCATGTTTTATCTCAAGTTTCTAAAATCTCTACGAGTAGGGACCCTCATGAAAGGTACTTTCTAAATGTAACATCAAGAAATTACTTACCAGATTTTCCACATGTTTCCTGTGCTTGTAACGCATGGCTTCAAAAACAGATGTCATCAGGTTATACATCTTCTGGTGAAAAACCTGCCATGAATGAAAAAACAATAATTGTATGAAGCTTTAATTTTACTAGTAAAGTCACTCCAATATAATGTATAAACTGACATGCAAACAAGATGTGGAATCACATGATCAGACAAGTCTCTAAGCAAAAAAAGATTTTTTAAGACTAAGCAGAAACAAGAACAATAATATAACAAATGGTTTAAATTTGCTACTTATTATGAATATATATGATTATCATAATAAACAACCTAAGAAGACAAAAAGAAAGATAGAATTTAGTCTTTTAGAATTTGAAATTAAATCCCGTCTCATTTTGAGATTGTTATGATCATGTGACTCCACACTATATGAATCTGAAAATAGAAGAAAAATATACTGTTATAATGAAACATTGATTAATAAATAAATCAAGTTGGACATCATTCAAGAACGCATAAAGTCAACTCATTGTCTGTACAGAGCAATATCAGGGACCTCAAGAGTTGGAACCCCCATGAATGAAAGGTAGTTTCGTACTGGTAGCCACATGAAACAAACCCCTTCACCGAGTGGACTAAAGTCCATGCCACACAAACATCAATGTGAACACTTCCATGCATCTGACCATAAAATTTCTGCACAGAAAATGTTTATCACCTATGGGTTGAAATTATTACAAAACTTGCAGATATCTGCGCATGTGCAATTTTCTGCCTATCAGTGTTTTGTACAATTTAAGTGTGGAAAAACATGTAAAAAGAAGTACTTTTCTGAAGTGCAACTTCTGTTCATTCAATACATAAACCACCAATTCTTTAATTACTTTATTAAGTCTGTACGTACCACTATTTGGTTTTTTTTTATAGATTTCTTCCTGATTTGTTTGTACAGATTGATATATCAATAGCAAAAGTTGCAAACCATACTCTGAATAGCTAGGCTTCTACCCATCTATTTTGGAAAAAGGCTCCTGGCAAATTTGGGAATTACCTGTATTAAAATTTGTCAAATTGGGGAAAAAACTTAAATCGAAATTTGCCACAACTTAAAAAAATTTACCAGATATATACACAGACAAGGCCACATATCACTGTCACTTACTTTCTAACATTTAAAGCATGTTTTCAGAGTGACAGAATTTGTAGAGATGAATCTATCACATATAAAGAGACTACTTCAATCTTGCAACATGCCTTCAGAATTTTCTAGGAAAGAAATATTACAAGCTGTGTGTGCAATCATGAAATATATACAGTCATATATGATAAAGATGTAAGCATTGTTTAAATTACAGACCTTATGTCGAACAGTAGCTACCAGGTACACTTTGAAGTCGATTACACCCTTTTAAGTTAATAAATACATGTTCCTTACAATATATTCTATATCAATCAACTTATTTTAAAAGATATTTGTTGTTTATAATACTACTGACATAAATTAGAACAAGTTTTATCCTTTCTTTAAATCTACTGTTTTATTTCTCTGATAAGTGATTTAATTCTGAAATGACTGAATAAAACATAACATTATAAAATAGCTTGGATTAATTTTACCAAATCTGCAAATATATTTGAACTGTTTTGAAGAAGAGTAAAGGATTAAAGGGACAAAATGACATTTTATCATTGTGAATAATCTAAATTTGGAAAAGATAGCTAAAATTATTTGAACTCTTTGCAGATGGCCATGGAGTCACCAAGTATGGCCAAAATAGATCTATTTTACTTCAGAGTGCAGGTTTGGGGGAGCAAGACGTTTTTCGTTACTTTGCAGGAAGAAGATGGCACAAGCTTAAATGAAAAATGTTATCCATGCTTTGAATAAATATTTCATAAGAAAAACTATTCACCCTTATGAAAGATACCAGTTTAGCGCTATAAAACAGTTAGAATCAGAAAGAATGTTCGAACAGTATGAGTTGAGACTGAGGCAAACAGCTGCGACTGGAAAACTTGACAAGACAGACAAACAAATCCTTAAGTGGATAAAAGTGTTCAAATTAAGAACCTATTAGTTAAAAAAGTGGAAAGACCTGCAGCTGGAGGAGTAATGCATAATTGTTTTGACCATGGAGTTTGTGCAAACACAATCAAAAACAATGGACAGTAGTCTCAAAATGGGGACTTCATCTGTTGAGAGTATGCATAAAGTTAAGAATGGACCAACACCCAAACTACATGCTTCACAAGAGAAAATCACAATAAGCATATAGATGAAATTGGAAGAAAAGCAGGTTATTATAGGTGCAGTATAGCTGGCCTTACGAGCATGGATAAAAGTACACTTGACAAAAGGTGTATTCAGTGTGGCTTTGTAGGACACATTAGGATGTTGTAAAACCCCTTGTACAAAAAAATGTGGAAATCCAGGAAATGGGTAAAGAAATGTGCACAATAGTGATCATATTCATGTAAATACTGTTAAAATGAAATGCAGCTGAAGTGTTTAGTAAAATTGATTTGACAACGAATTTCCTTCAGATTGAGCTAGGTCCATAACCAAGACACATTAGAACTTTTATGATTCATACAGGCTTATATCAATTCAAAACTTGAACTTAAGTGTCAGTGTCACTCTTAAAACTTTATCAGAAAATTATTTCACAAGTGTTTGCAGACCTTGAAGGGGTTGAAAAATTAGGGGATGACTTGATTGTTCATGTAGTAAAACAAACAATTTATAAGACAATGAATGCTTGAAAAATGTATTTCAAAGGTTAAGTGAAAAAAAAACTGAATCATGCAAAATGACAATTTGGAATGGACAAGATTACATTTATGGGACATGAACTGTCAAAACTTGGCACTGAACCCACAAAGGAATGGGGAGAAACAGTTCAAAATGCTCTAAGTCTGATAATTGAAAAGAAACATGAAGTTTTCTTAGCCTTGTTAACTTCAGTGTAAGATTTATTCACAATATTCTACAATATTTGAACCATTGCAAGCAACTTTTTCAGAAAAGATCCTAGTTTTGAATGGGGAGAAAAGAAGGAATATAGTTTCAGGACATTGAAAGAATCATTGACAAGTGTGTGAACTCTAGGCTATTCTAGACTTGTAGGGCATATACAATATCAGATTTTAATGGACCATAAGCCACTGACTGATTTGTATACCTTGAAGTAAGACAAAAGTGCAAGAATTGAAAGGTGAATTCTGAGACTAATGCCATATTCATACACAATCAATCGTATCCAAGGGCAAGAAAATTGTGGAAATGAACTTCCCAGATTAGTAGGCAAAAATCAGTTTTCAGTAAAATGTAAGATGAACTTGCATGAAAGCCTGGGTCAAAAGGAGCCAGATTAGAAAAAAAAGCCCTACTTGTGAGTGAAATCCTGAAATATTCTAAGAAACACACAATCAAAAATATACAGACCAGGGCTTTACATTGGGAAACTGGGAAGGGCTTAATAATAATATTCCATCATGTGAATTGGGATAGGACTTGTAAGTGGCCAGTACTTGAGGTTTATTCATCAAAATTAAAGTTTTTAGTATCTAGGAAGATAAATGTCATATTTTGGAAAATTGTCCTGCCAAATTGGGACCAATTTCTAATTTTCTGTTGGGAAGATGCTTGTGACTGGCTCCTTTCTATTTAAGGATATAAATCCCATAAAGCTTCCATGTAATGACAATATACACATCCATATCCTCTAGAAGTTAAACAATAATCTGTTTTTCTTTGATTAAGTTAAAAAAGGAAGGTACACCACTGAAAGTATTTCAATTCTAGTCAAACGTAATTCTAGTTGTTTTTCTTCAAACAAAGGGAAATTCAAAGCATGTGGTGGATGCAAAAACTGGTTTTTATTTATATAGAGGTCTTGTAATGTAGGTCAGTTTGTATATGACCTATGTTGTATTTTGTCTTAAAAGATCATATTTTGCAAAAAAAAAGTATATTTAGACAGTTTCTGGTTATCCCCTGTTTATCACTATTAGTTTCAACAGTAGTTTCAACAAGGTCTGCGTTGTGACCCCTTGTACTTTTGGGGGTTATTGATATTACCAATAGGCTGAAAATTTCCAAAACTTTTCCAAAGAAAGGAATGTGATTCTTTCACTATGAATTAATTGCATTCATTTCTACTTTTCTTTAAATATTATCAGACACATGAATAATTCTTATTATTAGACTTTTACAACCAGAATATTGACCCTTGCAAAGCTCTGTTACATAATGCATTTGTGACTCAAACATTTAAGAATGTGAAATTAAGTTTGTGTTTCTATTTATGTAGCTTTATTTCTGTAATAACTATGTATAACTTCATGTATGTTTGAATAAACTATATATATATCAAGTTTTTGTCAATTTTCTTGACATTTTTATCGACAAACAATTTCAAGTTCACAGCTTTCAATAAGTTTGCATAAAAAAGAATATCACTTCCAGTCATATAAACATTACTGTTATCTTGTGCAGGGCAAAGATATGCCTGCAAGGTCACCTTTATTATTAGTGACACTTAATAATATGCCACAAAGACAATCAAGCAGAAACAGATGAAAAATACTTTTTGTATGACATGCAATGCAAATGTGTGTGTGCACATCTTTAAGCCAAAAACTGAATTACTTATCAAAAATAACATGATAATGACACTTTACCAAAAATCTATTTCCCAATTCTTTTCTATCGACAAGAAAGTTTCATTTAAAAAATCAGTTAAACAAGGACAAATTGGAAATGTTACAATCAGTTCAAAAGATATTGTCAAATACTGCAAGAGAGTGAACAAGAATTCTAAGATGTCATGTCATAAAAATAAAACACAGTTTTGTCCAACATTTTAGTGAGAATGAAATACCTGCTTCCTTCATTGTCTAAATAATTAAGCCACATTTTTGTGTAAAGCTGTATTCAAGCAGAAAATTTCTTAGAAAAGTGCTTAACACATTACATATGCTTAGGTCACTTTTCCTACTCAAGGAGTCCTGTTTTTTGTTTTGTTTTGTCTTTATACTAGAGGCAGACAAGGATACAATTTTAAGAAGATCTTTTTGTGTGGTGACCCACAAAAGATTGTTGCCCTGAAAAGGGCAGCTGAAAGTCAATGTCTTGGACAATGCAGTTGAATGATGTTGTCCTGAAAAGGGCAGTTAAAAAATTAATGCCCTGAAAAGGGCAGATAAAAGTCGATGCCCGTAAAGGGCCTTGGAGTGTATTCAAATTAAAGCTAACAGTTGCCAAGGATCTTGTCCACTATCTTCATAGCCAACAACAGATCTATCAAATGTTTAGCGCAGTTTAAATTGTGTGGTGTAAATGAACAGGATCTTGTCCACTATCTTCACAGCCAACAACAGATCTATCACATGTTAAACACAACTTTAATCTTTAACAGTTTCACACTGAAATTGTATTCTTTTAAGGTCCACAGAAATTGTTTTCTAGCATCAAAGTAAAAAGTTAGATCTGTTTGAAATTATTTAGAAAAGCTGTGTAATGTTCTTTGATAAGGACTTTGACAATCATTTGTATGGCAAGCAACTGGAGTTAAACTTGTTTAACGCTATCACATGTAAAACATCATCACTCTTGTTCACTGTCTTTACACAAGAACGGCAGATCCTTGACACAAGTGATCTAAAGCAGAACTGCTTTCAAATTTATTTAAACCATTTATATTTATTGTATTAACAATAAAATTCAACAAAGTGTAAACCAACTATTCATTCTATTCGTTTTGCTCTTAGAGCAACATATTTCAACATTCATGTTTATATTTTCTGGAAGTGTTTTTATCATCCCAATTTTGAACTGGCACACATATAACTTATGTTTTACTCTAACATCCATGTGGCATACTTTAAATGATTCTATTATTTGTGATTTACCATAACACTTGTATAGCGAAGCCATAATCACATCGCTTACAGCCTTACATAACCATCTTTAACCATCTGAATTCTTACCCTCTGCAATATCACTTAAATTATATCAACCAAATACAGCATGGTTTGCACTAAGAATTTTAATTCTATTCTGTGCTGAGTGTCAATTTTTTGACATTCGACAATACACAGTGCTGACAACTTAATTTCAAAGACTTTTAAATGTCACATATACATATCATGCAAAATAGCCCAAGAGTGGTTGTATTTTTGTGGAAACAAGGCTTGAGGAGTTACAAAGCAGACACAGAAGTGTTGAAAAACTGACCTTTATGACACCAACATACTCGATCATTTTCAAGACAGTTAAAGTTTTAACTTCAAGGTGAAAACAGCAGTCATCTAATATACTTGCAAGAACAACTGTACTTGTACCCCCCCCCCCCCCCCCCCTAAAAATCAGACAGAGTATAGTAATGGTTTCCTCCAGATTCTAAGTCAGAACATAAATCCAAGTTATTTCGATGCTCAGAATCATTTCATTGCCAGAATGTCATTTTCAGACAGGGTATATAGGTTAAAGCTGTTTTCCAAAGGCACTGTCAAATAATTCCTCAACAAAGGTCTCTCGGATAAAGGTAAAATAGTATGTTTGCTATGTTTTTGTATTTTTAGTCAAGGTCATAACTTTTTCATGCATGGACAAATAGCATGATGATTTGATACACAGAATGAGGAGCATCTTTCACTACTAATGATACTTTTGTCTCATCATTTCTGACACTGTTCATTAACTGTTAGCATGTATAAGCTTTTACAGATAGTTACTAAAAATATTCTCATTCTTCTAAGTTTGCTTAGCTGTTAACTTTAATGAAGGAAAAACCTGTGAACATACTCATAAGAATTCAAAATAAGCTGTGTGAAATCTTCTGAAAAAATTACACAATAATTGGCGAAAAGAGAAATGCTAAACAGAATCCAAACATTTTGTGCCATAACTCAAATAGGACTTAATTCTGAGAGCATTAACTATATACACTACTCCATCAAGTGTATATGAACAACAAGCTGCATCTACACGGGGTTTTAAAGAACAAAGTAAAATAAAGATGTCAAGAGTTGACAATGAAAATTGGGTATGTGTTACTGAAAAAGGACTGAATAGTTACTGTCTTCTCAAATTGAGCAGCTTAGGTGCAAGGGACTCGACGTAAGCATAAAGGTGGGAACTAGATCTTATTGAACAAACAAGGTTATGACAGGGAAACTGCTGAAAAAGGTTATTATTGAAGTTAGAGTTCAATGAGCTGGCCACCAAACAGTCTTGGCAACATCTCAGGCAGTCAGAACTGTGCCAGAAATAAGAAAAATATTAAGTATATTCAAGTACTTTAACACTTCAGCACCAAGTTCTGATCATCTTGATGTTATCTAGAACTTCCGTAATACACTATTAATAAATTTGGCGGAAGTTCATCAAATGAGATGGATGAATCTTTACCATGCTGTGTATATCATTAACAATATTTAATCTGCAATCTGTATGGCAATTGGCAAAAGAGACGTCATTTTATGAAGCTGCTAGAGATTGTTCAACAGAGTGTTTCAGTTCAAGTTCCATAACTAACTTGATGATATTCTCTCCTTTAGTTGTCTTTCAAAGAAATGTCAAGGAAAAGATTGGAAGTCAATGTTGTAAACTCCTTGACTGATAGGGTCTGTGACATTTTAAAAGGACTGTCAGAAGTATATGGGTATTTTGTGGATAAACCAAGTCAGTTTGTGGTACATGAAGTGACATTGTTGCATACAGTAGACCACTTTCAGAGTCTGACTACAAATAAGGCAATCAATGAATATTTTGATGTTAAAAGCTTATGTGAGTATAATGACCACAAAGATTATGCTGAAACTATTGGGCAGTCACCAGATTTATAATACTTAACCCATAAACAGAACACAGAAAATAAAATTCACGCAGCCTCTCAGAAATTAATTGGATTGTATGCATAAATTAACATCTGACCTCAAAGACAAACTTTAAGGAGAGTGAAAATCTTCGAAACATGAACGTTTTCTTCTAGGTAAACATACTTTCCACAGAATCTGTTTCCAAATACATTTGTTTGACATAAATTACTGAGCCAATCACTTTGTGGCCAAACAGACAAGATATGATCGAGCCAGACAGACAGGATATGATCGAGACTAACAGACAGCATATGATCGAGCCAGACAGACAGGATATCATTGAACCAGACAGACAGGATATGATCAAGCCAGACGGACAGGATATGATCAAGCCAGACAGACCTGATATGACCGAGCCAGACAGACATGATATGGTCGAGCTAGTCAGACAAGACATAAATGAGCGAGTCAGACAGGATATACTCGATCAAGATAGACAGAATATGATCAATCCAAACAGACAGCATATGAACGAGCCAGACAGACAAATATGAGATCTGAGAAATACAACGCCTTGTAGAGGGGAGTTACAGCAAAGCAAATATTGACGGGGTTCTAGTGTATCCAAGATTAAGGCGTTACTAATATGACTAAGTTGCTGACTGCCCTGTAGTTCTTTCAGTGACTTCTACTGTATGTTCAGGTTTACAGAACCCAAAAGACATCACGTCAAAACTATGAACAGCAATATTAAATGTCTTATTGCAAATTTCAGAATAAATCGGATCCAAAATATAAAAGAAGGACTTTACCAAAGCAATTAAAAAGCAGAAGTCACTAAAATTTGAAAGCCTTACTTTGTCTAAATTAAAGACTAAATTTCTCTAGCAACCTCAGACATGAAAAGTGACAAAGAAGTTGTACAACTATTCTGTATAATAAAGTAGTATATATTTTAGAACCTCACAAACATAAATATGTTTGATTATGAGGACTTAAGTGTATCTTTACTTATATGCATTTACATGTTTAAAAAAACAGAAAATGTGTAAGATCATCAGTCTATGCAAATGAAAAAAGCATGTAAAGTGACTAAATAAAACTGTCTCCCAGAGAGGTCAAATCTTGTAAGAGAGAAAACTGGCCTGTTTTAAAATTTCAGAAAGATGAAGCTAGTTTCTAGGAAACATTTTTAAAGCTTGATCATGATTACCCAACTAGAAGTTGGAACTTCTTCAAGGATGAGAAACAAACTTACATCCATTCATGACATGCAAAACAAAGGGTGACCTTCCCACATTTCTCATTCCATAAAAAAACTAACAAGATTTCTGCTGAGATATATGTGACCTGAGACAAGGAGGCGTGGCAATATATAGTCTGTAAATAAGTTCAAAATGTTGATTGTTTCTTGGTGAGTATTCTAGTCATGTTTTACCTTAAGCAGTACAAAAGATACAGAGCAGACGAGATATTTAAAGATTATACCAGTATGACAAGTGGCCTCTGTGCCCTTGACCATGACCTCAGTTGGCAAAAACATATGTGCTCTGCACATCACCTCAGTGTATTAAAATTTATTACAAATAGTTTCAATTTACTTCAAGCTGTTGGAATGATCTAGAGTGGACAAAAAATTTCAAATACTTTTAATTTCCTTCCAGCAGTTCAAAAAATACAGCATGGAACATGTGGACTGTAAATATGACCTTGCCCTTGATCTTAGCCAGCTGAAACTTGCTCTCTGCACATCATCTTGTGGTAAACATTCCTGCCAAACAGTTTCAGTTTTCCTCAAGCAGTTCAACAGATACAGTTGTGACACACAAAAATATTTACACAATACAAGAATATGACAAGCTGCCTCTAAGTGCAACCCTATTTGAATGCTTTAGACCTTGTGGTTTAAGATCTTTTACCCCAATATAAAACATTAACCCCCGAGGCAGGTCCAATACTGATCCCAGGAGGTATAATTTTAGGGAACTTTACACAATTTAATACGCAAAACACGATAGGTATATGCACTGTGGTTTCAGACAATAACCTTTCTTGTGCATTTTCCTATGTATCTCAATGTAAAATATGTGACCCATTCCCCCTGTTGGAACTAGTTAACCAATAATATCCTCAGATGCATTACGTATGTAATTGTTGTCAAGATTCACTAGACAGTCCAACATGCTAAATATGAAAGTTTTGGACCCTGTAGTTTTAGGCAAGAAGACTTCATAAAATTCTTTAAAGTATCTTTATGCAAAACAAGTCACTACCCCTACCCCATTGGGTGGGACCAATAATAGCTAGATGATCAAGGCATGATTTTAGTATTCAATCTTTGCAAAGTTTAACCAATCAAATTGCAGCATACAAAATTAATCCACTCTGGCTATGTGGTTTCAGACAACACTTAAGATGATTGATTTTTTTTCCAGAAATATACTTATTCTTACTTCACTGGTAATATGAAAAATAACAGAAAAAATGTACAATTGTGAATACTGTTAAAATATACACAGAAAATTTCCATACTATATCCAGAAATGAAAATGATTGATCTTTATCATGTTATTCTTGCATATAGTAGATTAATATAATACAGGTACTGGAAAAAAAAAACTTCTGACTTTTTAGACCCTGGTTGAGATAAATAGCCTGTAATTGTTTGTTAGTGATTGGTTAACACTCTGAAGAGCTGAGTTATTATCGCAAATTTCAAATAAAATTTAAATTTGAAATTAAGGTTTTATTTCTATTTTCTCTGCCACAAACCTGTGTTCGATAATTTGGTGTACTCTTATTTATCGACTGCAAGGTAAGTTAACTGAGCACTGGTCCAAGAAGACTGATTTACTAGTACATTAATCATTTTTTACGACTATACCCACAGCAGAGCTATTAATAAAGTGTCTTCATATGTTTGTAAGAAGACACATTTTATTAACTGTTTACTTCCATGTGGACCTGTTGTTGTCAGTGATGCGTATTATCTATTCTTTACTCTTAATAATTGTGTAAGTCAGATACATTTACTCATATTTTCTTCGAAAGTGCCGTCTAACAGACGTTAAGAAGGCCGCAAAGTTTGTTAGGACAAACAACAAATTTTCAGACAAAAAAACTGTTGTTTGTCCTAGTTACACCTTCTTAACATCTGTAAGAAGACATTTGAAGAAAAACTCGTATTGTCTCTATTACCTGCAAGCGCATCAAGACAATTCTTCTACACACAATTCAAATGATGATTACTACTGGTTTAATGCTATGTTAAAGCGACTGACTCACAGAATTTTGCTGATTTTTTTTTCTTTAAAATTTAACAGAATTTAATATACTACTGAAAAACATAATATTATGCTTCTATACGCCATGAAAACTGGAAAAAAAAGTTTTGACTTAATCAGGATTCGAACCCACGACCTTTCGGTAAATAAGGAGCGACGATCTAGACCACTGAGCCACAGCGCCTATTGTTAAGGTTGCGTCAAAATTAATCTTATAACTAAAGTATCTACCCCGTGACTAACGGGGTAAATTTTTTACCGATAAAAGTGTGTAAAACTTTATATTTTGATGTTTTTCTGTATCAAAAAATGAATCAGTAACTTAGTTTGAATATGTTCTTCACTATTGCAGCGAAAATTTCAAGATGTAAGAACATTTTCTTTTTTTTCATCGTCGGCCCATCTGCGAGTCAGTCGCTTTAAAATTCTCAAACAAAATAACATTCAGCAGATTACACAGGTGCACACAATTATCCATTTTTTAGTTGTTGAATATAGGGACATTTTATTTAAAATATGTGCACTAAAATGAAATTCTGACTAATCAAATACTGAAATTTCAAAACTCATGGTAAATTTCCTTGACAAGAGTCAAACCCATAACCTTCAATAGAAAGGGGTCAGCAATATAGCAATAGAGCTTTCGAAATGTTGTTTTGAATTTGCATTTTAGTACCAGAGATAGTTAACTTAATGGTTCTTGATGGAGTCCAAGGTAAGATCCTCTATGCCTTGTTGGAATATGGGACTAATCTTTGCCTCGATGGGACTTGTATGAATCCTGGATGAGGTGGTCAGACTACCTTCGTGTCATCACTCAATGATGGAATTCTTTTTTTTTCATAAGTTACAGTCATTCTTTAAAAACATTCATATACTGTAAGTGTGCAATATACCTGTAGTTTTACTGGTGTCATCTATTTCATAAATTAATAATGTAACTTTGGTATAATCCAGTAAGTCTTACAAATTTGAAAGACATTTTAATGTATTGATGTATGAATCTTAAATGCCCACTGTATAATTAACGTCAAACCACAGGTACTATGACATGACTTAGGGCTTTAATAATTGATACTTGGAATAAAAACCCTATATACTCTGTCATTTTGCACAGTTCTTGTACCATAACCTAGAATCAGATGACTTTGAATGTTCAGTGCAAATCAGCAAGCATATAGACATGCACATGAAAATGTGTTCAACATAAAAAGAATATTCAGCTGAACCACTGAAATCTAATGTCAATATTGTACCAGACAACATAAACACTGTGGGCAAATCATTTCCCTATATCCGATATCAGACTGAGTAGATTCATGTTTAAAAAAATAACAGAGTAATGAAAAATGTGTCCCATCTCGTTAATGTATCTCATTTTCATCAAGTATCTTTTTCATTTAGAAATAAAGGCTATATAAGTGTTATTGTATTTTGAACCAAATATTATTTTAGATCTTATCTAGTCCAGCTAATGCCTGACATCAACATAACATGTAGAAAATGAACACCGTCATATTCAGAGTACAATTTCTTGTGTTTGACACAATGCCTTTTTTAAAGTAAAAGAAGTACAAACTATTATGATGTTACATTTAAACAAACCCCAGTGGCAGATTTACCATGAAGGCCATAGAGCCTGTCATTTAAATTCACTGTAAAATCTGAGCAGGACTAAAATTTACATAGAACTTATTTGATGCAATTTTAACTTCGTTCACACCCAGTTAAAATTTCTGGATCCCCGTTTGAATCCTGTTAAACTAGAAAAAATGGCAAAAAATAAAATCAACTTCATTTCAGTTCTTGCAAACAGAGATGCAACTTTCCTGATTATGTGCAGACATAGGGACATTTCTGTGACAATCAGTACTGTTAATTTTACCTTATTTTCACTGAATTTACCTGCTTTTTTAAAAGCATGTGAATGCTAAGAATTTAGACTAATTTCTTAATACCTGTGGGTAAAACGTGGTCACAGAAAATTGCGCATGCGCAGATTTGGGCAATGTACCTGTTTTCGCCCATATTTTAAAGTTTTTGATAAGTTCAACCAAGCAGGTGTAAACTTGGGCAGAAGAGGACGGACAGACGCACGAAAGTGATCACACCGGTGTCCATATGACATAAACTTCAGTCCATTCGGTGTTTTAGGGGTTTGTTGTTTCATGTGACTTTCCATGTACAAATCTACCTTTCTAACATGAGGACACTGACTCGTAAAGCCCCAAATATTGACACAGGCAGATCATTGGCTGACAATATACTTTCTAAACAGCAGAAAATGGTTTCTTGTTCAACTGTTGATACCTGCAAATTTGGCTAGAATGGTGCAAAATCATTTAAACATTAAAAGCTACCCACTTACAACTGCAAAGGAAACTCGACTTCTTACAGTAAACTGTATTAAAATGGATACAAAAACCAAGAGGGCCATGATGGCCCTGGATCGCTCACCTGAGTACTTTAGGCTGTAGGTTTGCTGTTAAGCTGTATTTCATTTTTTAATTGAAAGTGCCTACAAACCAAATATGTAAAATATCAGTCAATAAATAAAGGCTCAATGACAGAAAGTAGAAATATCTATTATAAGATATGGTGACACTGACCTTGACCTAGTGACCTCAAACCCTACCCATCGGGAGAGGTCCATGCAAGGAACCTATATACTGAACATCAAAGATATTGGTCTATTAATGAAGGCTCTATCAGGTACAGCAGATAAATCTATGTTTAGCCTCCGTGATCTTTAACCTAACCTTATAATTTGAAAAAGCTTGATAAAGCTTGGTTCATGCCAAATTTTAAAATTCTAGGCCTTGTGGTTTCAGACAAGAAGATTTATAAAGATTTTTTTTCTATATTGCTATTTAAAATTTGTGACCCCTCGGGCGGGGCCAATAGTGACCCAAGGGATATTTTTCTAACAAACTTGGTAGAGGTCCACTAGACAATGCTGCATACCTAATGTCTTAACTCTAGGCCTTGTGGTTTCTGACAAGAAGATTTTTCAAGTTTTTCCTATATAATTCTATGTAAAACATGTAACCCCTAGGGCGGGGCCTATTTTGACCAAGAGGCCATGATTTGAACAAACTTGATAGAGGTCCATTAGATAATGCTGCATACCAAATATCTTAACTCTAGGCCTTGTTGTTTATGACAAGAAGATTTTTAAAGTTTTTCTTATATAACTCTCTGTAAAATATGTGACCCCTGGGGCGGGGCCATTTTTGACCTAGGGTCCATTACTTGAACAAACTTGGTAGAGGTCCATTAGACAATGCTACATACAAAATACCTTAACTCTAAGCCTTATGGTTTCTTATGTGAAGATTTTTAAAACCTTTTTCTTTATAAATCTATGTAAACAAGTGACCCCCAGGGCTGTGCCTATTTTGACCAAGTGGCTATGATCTGAACAAACTTGGTAGAGGTCAACTAAACAATGATACACACCAGATATATCAGCTCTATGCCTTACAGTTTCTGACAAGAAGTTTTTTAAAGTTTTCCTATATAAGTCTATGTAAAATCCAGAGACCCCTGGGGCGGAGCCAATTTTGACCCTAGGGGAATAATTTGAACAACTTTTGTAGAGGCCTACTAGAGAATGCTACATACCAAATATCTTAGCTCTAGGCCTTGTGGTTTCAGACAAGAAGATTTTTAAAGTTTTCCTTTCGATTGCCATGGCAACCAGAGTTCTGCATGGAATTGATTTCTTTGAACAACTTTGGAAGAACTTCATACAAGGAACATCCCTGACAAGTTTCATCAACTTTGGCCCAGTGGTTTAGAAGGAGATGTTGTTTAAAGGAAAATATTGACGCACTAACGCACGACGACGGACGACGGACGAAATGAGATCACAATAGCTCACAGGAGCACTTCGTATTCAGGTGAGCTAAAAATGGATAAAATATGTGCCATTACGGTATAATATTCTAAATGAAATATGGGACATGGATGCCGACAAGAAAGGTAAATACATGTATTTTATCAAGGTAGTAAAAAGTGCGTAACTCCTGTTCCATAAATTAATTACATGTAGTATGTCCTAATATTAAGGGGTTATCTTTCCTAAAATAAATTGTAAATTTAAAGACGATATGATGGTACTTTTGAAATTAGAATATACATGTACATCTTCCTATGATGTTCAGGAAGAGGTTTTCATTAAAATTTGTGCGCTTAATTTAACAAAAGACAGATGGATGGACGGACAGACAGACATACAACCAGTATTATAAAATAAATTACAATTATTTGGCTTCAAATTTTGCAAAATAAGCAGCAGGCAAAGAAGAATTTGTAACCTAACAAAGTATATCCCGAAACATCTTTGAAATGTACAAAATTATCAGAGTTTTAGAAGTCAAATTTGCTTTAAAACCGTAAGCGAGTAGCTTGTAACAACAATTTCACTTAAACTACATTTGGATTTGGATTCTTAAAATATTCTTGTTTTGAAAAGTACCAGAGACATAGATGTCTATAAAAATACTGTTACTCATCTGTAAATTTCATTGACTCTCATCAGCTCATCAAATAACATCTTCCCATTTCTGTCACACCGCCTTCCTCCAACAACCGAACGTGTCCTTTGTCCCCACCATCGTTACATCATCTTCAACTATCCAAGTTGTCACCATGTTTGCCCATTCCAATGTCGTTGCTAAATACACAAGAAAATTATACAACATGTTTCCACTAACAACAGAAAACAAGAACAATGCAGTTTGACTCAAATTTTCGTGGTTAATTTCCCTTCCATTCCAGGTTCTAGTCAGTATAATCACCTTCTGCGTGATGGCACAATCAGGACCCCATCAAGGCCTTAATATCAATTAAGGCTCTGACACCATATATTGTGTCTCTGATATTATACCATAGTAACCTCCTCGCCACCACAAATATGTCGATTTGACACTATACAAATGAAGTGAGTATTGTGAGTATTTGATAAGAGATAATATTGTTACATAATAAGCTTTTTTTATTTTTATCTGTTCATGGTGAACATTTATGCATTTTGATATTTAGTAAATAGTAAAACATCACTGTTTGGACAAGCAGGTAATAGAACTCTAATAATTTAGCATTACTAAAATGTATTACAAAAACAAAAACATTACCTTTACGATGAAATCAAACAAAACATCGAAACATCACCAACAACTGCACCATGTACATCTGCAAGACCAAACAATGGACCACTAAACTACAGGCAAGAACGAGCAAGGTCACGGATTAAACGACAAAATCGCACGTGTTTTAATGAGCGATTATCACAAGTGGTGAAATTTACAGTTAACATTAAGTGTAACACATTTATAGCCTCTACACATCATAGGTCACGTGTGAACTTGTATTATTTTGAAAGTTGAGAAGGTAGCAAAGTTATAATATTTAAAAACAGACGATATCAACAAATATAGCGACGCTTTTTAACACAAATATTTGTAATACTTAATATCTGGATATTAACTGACCATGCATTAGATTGTCCCTTAGCCTAATTATTATGATTAAAGTGTTGAACCGTTTTATTTATAGATCTGATATTTTTAGTTGATCAACCTTTAAAAGAAGTAAGAATGTGAACATCTATAAAATGTCAACCTATGATTTCGGTTCACATTCGGAGGCGAAATAGCGAGTCTAATTGTTCCTTGAAAGAAATATTTCGATAAATCAAGTTCTTTGTAATTTTTCACTAGATCTTAGATTTTCTGTTGTCTATCTTCAGTGGCACGGTTTAGGATATTTCCTTCATTAGATCTTCATATTTCGGGTATACTTTTAGAAATGATATTCATCTTCATGTCCATTCGTTCATTTTTTGTCATTTTCTTCTCTGTACTCAGTTTAAACAGGTCAGGTGTCCCAAGACATTACTTTCAATTTTAGATCGGTAATTGTGTAAATATGTATATTTATTCCACCAATATAACAGAAATATGCAAAACAGAGTGTACTCGCTGATTTATTTGCTTGCGATGCAAGAACACACATTTCAAATATCAAAGTCATCTATTTGGTCTGCTAAATCATAATTTTCTTGGCAGATTACGTGGACGGAAAAATATGTTTTGATAACGCAGGCAGAACACATAAATATTTGACAATCTTACTTTGGTACAGGATTTCAGCATATACAAAGTGATTTTATGATGCTTATGGAAGCCAACGTTTCAGATTGCACTTCATTTAAAAGAAAAACGTATTAGAGAACATTTCTTTTTGTAACAAAATTAACCACTTTCGGTCTGTCAATACTTTTATTTTATCTGATATGTATGAATTTAGCAGATACAGATCGGAAAAGAGAAAAATACTCTTAACATATAGAAAAAGAAAGGGTTGCATTATGTTGGCTATACAAATAAAAAAATAATATTTTACTATATTAATTCCTAAAGCAAACAACAACTCGGATTTTTCGAATTTATTTTACACAAAGTTTCCTTTTCTTAATTGTCTTTTAAACATACTGTGTATTTTACATTCCTTTAATAGCAGTACAAAATTTTGACATCTTTTTTCGGAAATAACTTGTTTAAGCGTAGTGTGTATACGTGCTGCGTATGTATTCATCAACTTGAATTAAAGTTTATTATTCCTTACATCTTAACAATACATCTTTTTTTTTATGAAAATGTAAATATATGCGCGTTTGAAACAAAAGGAGAAAAACTATTTCTACTAATGGATCTATAAATTTTCAATACAAAGACTCTACTGATATAAATCATACTTTTCTTGTCATGTTTTGTAGAGGAAAACGATATTTTCTTATTACTTCCGCAACATACTGTATAGTCATTCGGATTCCGGTCTTGCTTTTCTCTATTCGTAAACAGATTTGACATTTATATGACAGCGTTTCTTTTAAATACAATTCTATGAAAAAGAATAATCAATCTCGTGAGTATATATTTTCTTATCAAACCACAATTATTTAAAATATACATTCATTTCCCCAATTTTCTTACCTTATAATCCGTGAAACAATGCGTTTAAGATTGGTAAATTAACAATTTTAGGGTACATCTATTTCTAGCAAGTTATTTGCAATATTATGAAACGCTCAGTTATACACGGTTGGGTCATTCCATTTCTTAACCATTCTATAAACCCGAAGGATAGAAACTCAAGATAGACATGTCGTTTTATGATCCTTCAACTAATCAGTCGCAACTATTAATAAACAAATACATTGTCTTTCACAATACTTTCAGAATTTAATCCACCATTTTGACAAATTCGACAAGTAATTTAGTGCTGCAGTTATAACGAATGACATATCACTGGATATAATATAAGATATAATGTTTATAAGATTTGACGGGTGATACTTATTTCCCGACAGAAATTTGCATACTGTAAGGAACAGGGCTTTTCGCCATCTGGAATTATGAATGTTTAGATAACTGTTATTTTTGCCAACGAATGAAAATATTTTTGTATTGGTTGGGCGATAAGTATTATGGCCTTGTTCTTATTGCTAGTGATCTAATGTCGGATGTAGCAACCCATAATTTCTTAATGGTCAAACCTCTCAGTCTAAACATCTTTAAAAGTCTTGGTCAAGAACAAGCATAATTAAGTGAGATGATCATTTTTCCTAACCCTAAAATAATTTATACTAATTTGTCTTCTCGATTTGCAAAAGGCAGACACGGACAGTGGTACATTAGAAACTTGCTACTAATGAGATAATATGTGATAATACCATGATAAAATACGAAATAGAGATGCTACGAAAAATAACTATAAATGTATTTTAAAAGATGGCTTTAGAGATGACCGAAATGGACTGTACTGGATTTATCATTTCTGAAATGAAACGGTATAAACACTGGAATGATTTTTTAATGAATATTAAGAAAGATATTTGACTCAACGAGAAATGTCTGTAAATATATGTATTCTCTTTTTCTTTTTCATTGTCTCCAACATGCATTCGTTTACATTGAAAGCCGTTTACTGACGAGACTA
The DNA here is from genome assembly GCA_012932295.1 of Cyclina sinensis. Taxonomy (NCBI): domain Eukaryota; kingdom Metazoa; phylum Mollusca; class Bivalvia; order Venerida; family Veneridae; genus Cyclina; species Cyclina sinensis. The sequence goes on along the minus strand of JAAONU010000003.1, from coordinate 21,090,730 downwards.
GTTTTCAGTTAAAAGTTTTATTTAAAAGTGAAAGCAACTTTCTATTTTAGAAGAATGTAAGAATCAACGAGAGATGGTAAAGGGAGATTATTCAAAACTTTAGCCGACAGAATTTTCTGAAGAGTTTTCTGTTTCCTTTTTTTCCGAATTATTCTTTCTCAATTGTCCGCGATTAGATTCACCAAAGTAAGGCAAAGACGTGTTTCCGTAATAAATTGTGCAGTAAATTATGAACAGACACGCACCAGAAGCATGAGAAAAGGCAATTATTGTCCATAAACTGGTGTCAAGTTCCATGTTTTTATGAAAAGGCAAAAAAGAAGATATCACTTTTGATATATGGAAAATGAAACAAGACCTGTATTCACAAATCAAGTACAAGTTCATCTATGGCGTGAACAGACTAATAATTCATGAAGCTGCAAACATTGATACATTATACATAAACATTTTAATGGCTTTTTTTTCTTCTTCTTGTTTTTATTCTATTTATGAAGAGAGGAACTGTGTATCCATTATCTAAAAAAATACATTGTATAATGGAAATTCGAAACAGCTGTTTCTAAAACTATGAAGCATGTACGGACGTTATGGAATAAAATTTTTATTATTATGAAATAAAATTTAGCTTTCACGAAATAATATTACGTAATTACGAAATAACAAATCATGTGTCAATCACACTATAACTGTTGGTCTTGTAATTGACTTCGGCAACTGATTACGTTAAGTCATTATTAATGTGCAGGACAAGTTTAGTAAGTCCAGCTGTGAATAATCTGTATTTTTATCCGTATATAATTTACGCACATGTATAATCTGATGACTGCTAACAATGATCTTGAGGATTTAATTTACATAGTTTTACATTTATAAAGCCAAAACATTTTTTATGGAAAAATTTGAAAGTAATACGTTTTTATGACTGCTTAATTCAAATACAAACAATTCTGAAAATTCTATACTCCCGGACGTTACTTCCTGTACATAGAGCCATGTAAAATATATAATTGTAATTTGTTAATTCCTAGTATCTTTTCTTATTCTTTGTGTATACAAATGTCACGCAGACCTTTTCGTTTACAATTCATGGAAAGAATAGAACATGAATATTGAACAGCGAAATCAGACTCAATACTAAAGAGAATTCAACTGGTGCCAAATTCATCGAACACGCGAGTAGTTACGGAACGTAATGAGCCTGTCGTCATTTTCACTTTGGAGGATATTTCGTCAAGATATTAACAGTGACACAAGCCATAGAGTCACGGAATAAGTAACTGAGAATAATGTATTTCAAAATGAACATATTTTTCTAAGATTTTAGAGATTTTCCGATCGATACAATTTTCAAACTAGCCTCAGATAATGCTGAGATAGCTTAATGAAGGTTGACCAAAATGTAACCAAGGCTCAGAAGGCTAAGACTGGGATATACAATCGTCATTTTTTGTGGCAAGGTTATTTCGATAAAGAAGTTCTAAAAATTAACATTTTACACCAGACAACTATTTGAACTGAGCTGTCATCTTTCCCCGCTAAGATAACCTGAATGGACAATTAATTAAAAACGTATGTCGTTAACGAAACAACACTGTATTTGTGTTTGCACTGTCGGAAAACTAAGAAAGAATTTTAACTCCAGCTCAAATATATATTCTTTTCTTTTTTATTTATTTCTTTTTCTTTTTAAAAGGTTACATATATTTGACAAAAAAATTATACGCTTGTTCATTTTCTAAAATACTCTTCTAAACAAGAAATCTAATTCTAAAGAGCAAGCAGCAACAAGCAATGTGTAAAAAACGGCTTTGTTTTCTGGAGTAGGAACACTAAATATAAGATACAAATCACAGCTATCTGATGTAAAACTCTATGTTTACTTGTCAGATAGCATGGAAGTATGGGATATATTCTTATACGCTCATGGCAAAGCCATTATGACCAGTTGATTCCTAGTCTTGCAAAGTATCTTTTCCTATAATGATTACATATATTAAAAAAAAAAATGTGGCATATTTTTCACACCCTTTTTCTGAAAGTAAGATAAACATTTTCAAAAAATTTTGGACTTTCTTTATCTACATACTGGTCAAAAGATAACATAATCTTTACCTCATAATTACGACGGAATTGCTTCTAAAGTTAACGATGGCTTTGATCTAGATATGAAACGAAACATTCTTTAGACCATCCCTTTGACATTTTGTATAAACTGGGCTCATATTTTTCATTGCAACTTACTTAATGGGAGAGGGGTGTAAAAGTGTTGTGAAAATCGAACTTTTCATGCTCAGAAAAATGAAAAAAAGCGTATCAGGCCTCTGTCTCTACTACAGTAAAAATGAGAGGAAATGAGAGCATAAATATTGATCACTTAAAAAAGACAGCACAAACAATTAACGAAAATGAGAACCCGTAGAGTAACAGCCTTGGGACGGTCAGCGGAGAAAAACAAACAAATGTGTGTGTTCTGAAGTGGAAAGATAAGAAAAAAGATACTTATTTCGTGAATCAAGCATTCTTTTGAAATCTACTGTCTTGATTAAAGCGCATGTCTGTTAAAAAGTTACAAGCTTGTGTCTGTTACCAAGACATATATGGCATGTAGTTAAATACTACAAATAAATCAAATGGTATATCGTGCACGTATATTTCATATCATTTTTACGGCTTGACATCGATAATAACTCCCGACTGAAATTTACATAAGGAATGCTTAGACAAGAAACATGCCTTCTTGAGTAACGAATTAATATACTTTAAGACATTTGAGACATGTAAAATTGATTCAACATACGAATTGAAGATATCAAATACAAAGAACTTTAAGGAACAATAAAGACTCAAATCATCGCTTTTCGGAGCATTCATTGCTCTGCCATTGCACTCTGATAAATCAGTAAATTATTTTGTATTGTGTTTTATTAAATGAAACAAGTTTATGGTTCGCTGAACATAAGACATTTAGAGCATGCAGTTGTAAAACATCTGAATAAAATGTTTTATAATGATATAAAGCTCTTATTTGTATCAAGATAGGTCCCTAAACGTGCATCTTTTAGAATAAAATAACAAATTTCTAAATAAAAAAGGCAAATGAAACAATCACAAACACAATAGCAAACTATTACTGACAAGTAAATATATTTGGTTTCTTTGTAAAAATATAAATATTAAGTAAATGCAAACTATTGTCAAAGCGTTCAGAAAAGGCACGAACTCACTCAGAAATAGAACAGAAGAATTGATAATTATAAGCGCATTTAAGATAAACTTTGCATCAGAACATCTTAACATAAGAAGAAAGAAGAGAAGCAATATTAATATACCATTATTATTATAAAGCAGCAATTTTTAAACGTTTAAGAAACTAGCGATTGACGAAGCGAGAATATTTCACTAACGTTGTTATAACGCCGATTTTAAAACAGGATATGGTTAAAAAGCAAAATTTTCAAAGAAATGATATTTATATTTTGTAGATTGAAAATTTGTCAACTATTTTATGTATAAGGGATTTATACACGCTTTTCGCTGTTTTTCCTTCTGGACTTTCCAAATTACTGCTTTCGTTAGCAACAAATCAACGGCTGTTACACTTGATGTTAACTCTCGATGTAAGTTTCGTCAGTTTAAACTAAGGGTTTTTTCTGTATTTGTTGTTTTTGTTGTTGCTTTTTTGTATCTGTAAGTTTAAGTTTACTAATGTCATGATGGTAACACACAATCGGCAACTGGTTATCATAGCTCTGTAATGATAAGGGCATGGTAATTGTGATATTCTCGGAAAATATTCGAATGACAAAATAATATTGATATAAAATGATGTTCATTGTATCACAACATCAAACATGTTTTCATTATCAAATGATCCAATGCCATTTTGTAATATATTTAGGTAAAGAATTCAAAGGAAACAAAATAGTTTTTCGAAGGATTATTGGAATACAGTCTATACGCTTTCGAAGTAATTTTTTCTTTTTTCTTTAAGATATTAATAAGGAAATATTAAAGAAATGTGAAAAGAAATAAAATATTCACAGGGATCAAACTTTAGACATTGTTGCGAAAAACGTATTAGTAATTTCATAGAATACAGCATAAATTCAAATGATTAAAGAAGATACAAATTATAATAACATAAAAGTGACGGTACTAAAGATAAAAGAATGTTTAGGTGCTAAAACTTTTAAAAAGGTTGCAAATTTTACCTTTTAAGACAAATGGTAGGGCTATTGTACTTTATGAACAAGGTTGTTGTTGATCACCGTTTAACTCAGTTTGATAAGTATATTGAAAAAGCGGTACTATAATTAAGATAAATTAAGTATGTGTAATGCAGTATACCGAGACTTATATAGATATTTTGAGTAAGTCATGCTTTATTTTTATTTTATTTTTTCAATGATAAAATGTTCGCAATGTAAAATCTGAAACAAAATCAATATTTGTTTTATTACTCTGTCAGGAAACTTCAAATACTCTGATTGGTCAAAGGTCTATAAACCAAAACTGATATTATACTATTTAGACAGGTAAAGTACGACTCCATTACTGTATTTGCTCACCGATGCGCCCAGCGATTTCAACTTTGTTTACCCTAAGTTTAAATCGGTCACAACTATCGCTTTCCCTTTGCAACAAGTTTTGTCTATTACTTTTCATTTTGACTACGCTCTTTTTATGTGTATTATACATATTGATGTTCTATACAATCACGACAGGTCATGCAAAACAAACTTTTTGTTAGCTTCCTCTGCTGATACGTTAGGAGAAGAGGACTGAGACACAGTTGATGTATACAACAACAAACATAAGAAAATTTCTCTATGACCACAGTAATTCTAGTGCACATCATGATGTAAATATTTGTTGCAATTCCCTTAACGTATATAAAGTCTTTGTTTTGAAACTTTTACAAATTATTTAGGAATTTTTTATCGATAAACAAAGATATATTTGGATTAAAGTACATTAGGAAATATGAATATTTGAATGTCAAATATACAAACAAGCCATACTTGCACAAAACACATTTATATGAAAAAAAGCATAAAAATATCAGTCAAACACAATCCTTACAATTTTGATGAAATATATGAATACACAAATACACACTATTTAAAAGGAAACTAAGGGAATTTGAACAAACGTTCCCTTTTCAAATTTCGATATATTATACGATTCCTTTAAATGATGGAAGGTTTATTGGCTAAAATGCTCCACGATGAAAATGCTGTAAGTGCCATACAATCTTTAGATAAGCAACATCTAATATCTACTATTATGATGAAATAAGGGAAGTAAGATGTAATACTCATAAAGATGGTATTTACAAAGACATTCAAATTTAGCGAACCTGACAGTTGAGATTTACAAAACTGATATAGCGTTTGTAGATATAAACATTTGAATTTATAAATCACTCTATTTGTCTTAATAATTGTTTTCACTATAAGACATCTGCCAAAATGTGCCACCTTTTCGGATCCCTAAAAGCTTAGCTTGCCACATGTCTGAAAAAATCATTACAGGTAAAATTGCCTTTTTTATTGGTTTTAGCTATATTCGTTTCAGTAAAATTTTCTGACGTATTTAAGCTCAGGCAAACAAATTCAAGAACATTAGGACCATGTACCACTTTCAATATTTATGACATAATGACAATTATGATGATGAACTCAAACTATCGATGAAAATTATTCAACAGAGATATCATGAGAATTTCAGCAATACAATCTTTATCTTTTTGTCCATCCTACACATTTTCAAAAACATCGAAATGAAGCTAAGCGAATTGGATTGTCAGAACCTAAGTTGCAAATGTAACAAGTCACGCAAAGAAGCATAAAGAATGTCTTTTGTCTAAGTTCTTGTGTCAAGTTTTACACATTAACAGCAAAGGGTCTATGAAAGGAACATAGATTGTTTATAAGAAGCTATATTAAAACAGGTCTGCAAAATCTGGACCCGTTTTTAATAGTCATATTTTACTCCTTCGTGTTCTGAAAACGCAGAGAGAAAAAGAGTAAAATCATAAATGTTTAGTACACACACAAACTTTTACGTGGTTATATATTTCAAGGCGACTGTTTTCTTTATTGATGTAACATTTTCTTGATTTCATTAGTTTAGCAATTTCATCTCAAGGTGACTTTTCAATCGAATGCTGGTGTGTTTTGGATTAGGGCCGCGTACTGACTGTAGCTTTAATACTATTGTTATATTTCAGCTGTGAAATGGTATCTTACAATAATCGTTACTACACAAATATAAGTAACACGATTAAAAGCGAAAGTACACAATTGTTATAGGCCTGCAAAAAGAGCACATGTGAAGCAACATGCTTGTATTTGGATTTCAAATATACATGTTATTTAATAAAACAACAGTAGTCTGAAGTTATTTCTTGAAAGACAATTAATAAGTTAATATAGTCAATTTTTATAATTTAAAAAAGTATACAGTTCTCTATCAGAATTAAATTTCCAGAAACTTCGCTCAGTACTTTATAATACTTTTATAAATTATCTGAACATTTTTGGACACGATCCACGCAGATTTACACAAATATACCGTGCGATCCCGAAAGCACTTGGTCAACTTAGACTTAAAATAAAGTAACATTGTGGCAATATCAGTTTGCTCAGCAGACTGAAGTACTGACAATATTTTGTCTGTGTCAGTATTCTTTTGACAGGCAGGAAATTATTGTCTTCCGAAATCACTCTGTATAGGGTGAAAACACAAGGAAATGGTTATTTAATGTGACTGTATTGATCAATATGGTATATACTTTGTAATATTATCGAACTCTATTACTTCTTTAAATGTGGCATTTATTATTAGTGCTTTAAGATAAGTATATCTTAACAGGCGTACCTTTGAGGTATCTATAATGCACGTTTCATTACCCAAGGACAGATCGGTAAAGAAACACGAAAACTTTTCGTAGAAAAGTTTACACATTTTAAAATAACTTTTACTTAAGGTATGCAATAGTAAATACCTATACTAAGCTGTCATAGGTTGTTATGCAAAATCTCAAAAGATAAACAATCAAAGTTTGATATAAGGATTTTCTTTATAATTTCATCTTTCTTCAAAAGCGCAGTGTGCTATAATAGTTCTTCGTTTGGGGTTTTCTCTTTCTAATATTTTTCAAAACGCATTTTTAAATACTATTGTGAATTATATATTTGTTTTCTTAAACGCAAAAAAAACTGTCGAACTACAGTTAGGAAACTGAGTTTACATTTTTCTTTAAAATACTCATTTACATACTCATAATACAAGTCTTGTATACGTGTCTAATAACTTGCAAAGCAAAATGTATCAACACAATATGAACAACTTGATTCCGATTCAATACTTTACCACTTTAAATTGAAATGTTATTTTCACCTCATTTGTGTGCAAGCATTTTTCACAATTTTCTACTTGAAAATACATACTTAATTCATCATCATATTAAAGCTAAATAATTTTTCTGCAGATCGAAAATACGATGAGTAGTCGAAACGAGCTGCTGAATTGCTGATAGTTATATACCTACGTTTTCTGATATTCTTTTACACTATACTGACAAAGGTTATATGTAAATCTGGTTGATATAATGTGATCTATAGAAATAATAACATTAAGTATAAGATTTAAACGCAATAGCGCTGTCTGTAATTTCCAATCAACGAATAATATACAATCAAAACAAGCAAAACTTCTGAAATTCATCTGACGTCGCACATAAAATAAAAGATGTCAGCATTAAGAATTATTTTAAAATTAATAAGAAGATTTTATATTTCAGTTTCCCTGATACAGGAATTTCGTCGATTTTATCACGGCTAATTAGCGATAGGCCGTCAGACATTGCTGGTAATTATAATGGCAAAAACGGCTAGTAATGATTAACTACAGCTTAAAATAAATGATGTATCGTAGGAATACAATGAAATATCCGCTGGATGGATGATATATTTTCATATAATTAAGTATCTGTAAATAGTGCATAAGCAGGAATCACGACTAAATCTTAGAGGAAAGATAATAGACGTGTTTTGACGATATTGTGTTTAGTGAAGTGCAACTCACTCCCAATAGCAGTATTACCCAGATTTGAGCAGTTTTATTTAAGGAACATAATAAATAATCCCAGTTCTTTTCTAATAAGGTTTTATTTTGAGCACTTGTGACAGGCAAACTCTGTCTTAGAAGAAACATGACCAGGACCCTTTCCTTTATTCTATGTCAGTGCTTATGATAATTTTAAAAAAAAGAATGGATTTGTAATCTAAAATGGGACCTAGTTAGATGTGACAATGCTTTGCATTTTTTATATAGAAACATACTGGCAACTGGAAATGTATTTATGTCATTTATACTTTGAAAAGAAAAAAAACTATAATTGGGAGAAATTATTTTTGACTGAAAAATATTAGTAATCAGCCCGCACCCTATGTCAATATGTAATAAAGTGTCTCATTAAAATTATATTTCATTTGTTGCTTTTGTAAAGATTTACAGGGCCATACAACTTAAACCATAAACATTTAACGAATTTTGTTTAACATTTAGCTTATCATTATTATCTTAAACGTAACACACCCCTATTTTATGAACCCACACCCGCTAATACCTTTCATCCTTTTCAACCTTAGTTCATAACATTTCCCACCCATACCTCTTCATCATGAAACATAAAACAACTTCTCTCTACACCTTCCTGCACATTTTTTACTCTCTTACGTTCGTTTGAAGAGCACCCATTTTTTCCAACGATATCCATATTCATCCCCTACCGCGTAGAGGGGAAGGGATTATAGGAATGACCCTGTCTGTCCGTCTGTTTGTCAGTCTGTCCGTCTGTAACTTAATGTCCGCTCCATAACTTTTAAACTCATGGAAAGTTTTTAAAATAACTCAGTATAAATGATCATCAGTATGAGACGATGTGCAGAGCGCAAAACCAGGTCGCTACCTCCAAGGCCAAGGTCACATTTAAAGGTCATATCTAAAAAGGTCCACATTTCGTGTCCGCTCCGTTTATATTAAATTTCTTATTTTTTTTTAATAACTTGGCCCAAACAATCGCCATTATGAGACAATGAGGTCTCTACATCCAAGATCAAGGTCACACTTAAAGGTCAAATATAAAAATTCCACATTTTGTGTCCGCTCCGTTACTATCAAACTGCTTGAATTTTTATAATAACTTTTCACAATTGATCACTATTATGAGACAATGTTCAAAGCACAACAACCAGGTCGCTACCTCTAAGGTCAAGATCACACTTAAAGGTCATATTTAAAAAAGTCCATATTTCGTGTCTGCTCCGTTACTTTTAAACTGCTTGAAAGATTTTAAAATAACTTGGCATAAATGATCATCATTATGAGATGATGTGTCAAGTGCAACAACCAGGTTGCTACCCCCAAGCTCAAGATCACACTTAAAGGTCATATAAAAAAGTCAACATTTCGTGTCCGCTCCATAAATTTTAAACAGCTACAAATATGAGGTTCAAATGTAGCTGCCCATTTTCTGTAGAAATCATTATCCTATGTCATACTGGGAGGTCTTACCTTTTCTCTTCACACCTGTTATCCATTCCAATGTTCTGCTGTGGCAGGAGATATAGTTGTCCTTCAGACTGCCTTGTTTTTATTTGTAATGAAAAGGAGGGAGCACAAAAGGACATTGTATTTTAATTTTACTTTTCAACTGCAATAAAAATCTTTGTGGCCTGTTGTTGATTTTGATTTGCCTCACAATCTAATTTTTTTAATCAAGGGTGGGGGTGGGGTGCTATTCACCTACTTTTCTGAATTATTTTGATAATACCAGTATTCTATTTTTGTCTCAGTGAAATAGTGCACTTTGTCTTTGATTTGCTTCCAGCAATAAAGACAAGTCCACTGCGAGTGACTCTTATTTGATTTGTAGGAGTTTGACAGTAACATTTATACTGAACTATTACAGAATGCAGTCTTCATTTTCTTAACATCTGTGTTGATATGCATAGTCAGTGCAGATAAAAAATAACTATATTGCCGGGCTCTATCACTTCTTTTCTCTAATGTTTTTTTAACACATAGACACATATTTTGACTTATTCAGTTTCATTAACGTAACGAAATTCGAAAAAGTTTGTTTACATCATCGAATTTAAAAAACAGCCATTTAAGTACTTCGCAAAATTCAAACATTAAAGTTTTTAATAAACATCTGGATCTGATAAAACTTCTCAATATCAAGGGAGAATAAAAACATTTTCGAAAGTAAATGATGATAATTAACATAGTATCAAATTGAATGGTAATGCAACAAAAAAGTTAAACTATTATTGGTGCAATATAATGCTGCTGCGTCGTCTTTTTTATACAGAGGAACCAACTAAGCCATTACATGCTATGTCAGTGCTTTGCCATTACACTAACATCAAAAATAGTCTTCATTCTAAAATAACAATAACTTTGCCTTTTTCCGTTACGCTCCCGATGTTGGGAATGCTGTAACCTGAAGCAATGCAGAAGTATTCAGGAAAACCTACTAAACGACGAAAAGTGGATCAGTTAGTCGAGTTTTAAAAAGGTACGATAAAATGTTTAGGTCCGGATGAGCTTTTTTTTTCTTCGCCTTACTTTCTTTCGTTTATTTCATATCTTGTTTCTCATTTAGAATTATTATCATTACAAATGATGCATCCTGCATAAAAATATGATGGTAAAAGAATGTTTATGTCTCTGCTTTAAAACTTTAAATAATATCTTTTAAGTCACTATTGTTCTAAGATGTGATCGTCAGATAATTCTTTTTGTACCATAAACCATTTCAAATCGTTTCCGAAATTCAGAAATAGAAATGACTGTATCGTTTATATTCTTTATAGGACACAATATAGTTGAAATTAACAAACGGTATCAATTCCATGTATAGCTTACAAGTCAGATCAATTGTAAAACGCTTCTTCACTAAAACATAAACACAAAGCTTCATTCACCTTCAAACACGTAAAGGTGTCATCAGGTGGCCAAAAATTCGGTTGTATTACGGAATACCGGGTTGGTCTTATCATCAGGGTTGTGCGACTATTAGAAATGCGGAAAACCTTTCTTTAAAAAACTCAGTTGCATGAGACGTTGGTCGTAATTTTGGGTTTAACGTCAGGTAAATTTCTAGCATATTTTATTTGATTTTTAACCTGAAAAGAAAAGAATATGTAATCATTATATCAAGCCTTATCTTACAAATGTTAACCATTTGGGAGTGGAAACATGTAGTAGTAACTCTCCCGGCGTATTATACAGACGCCTTTTTCCACAAACAATACTAAAACAATATAGCCTTTAGGGAGGAATCTACGGGTATCTTAAAAGTGGATTTGTTTTCCCCTAAGACCTAAAATAATCAAGCGCACTCATGGGGCTTTGGAACGTTTGGCAATCAATACTAATAATAAATAGATTCAATCTGACAGTGAAAATGGAACTGATACCTTTTCTTAAAATATATATTCTTCTTAAATAAAAACGCTTTATATTTCTTCTTAAGTATGAACAGAAAGTTACTCATACATTTACTTGTAGAACTTTTAGCCTTATATAAGTCCGACAACTCAGTGAATTAGAGTATAACCAGTTTTGATTTTGTTTATTTTTTACGAAAACTTCTCTAAGAAATTGGCATTGCCTAAGAAAAATTATCATAGCAGTAAGTGACAATTATAAAGAAATTAATTCTATAAAAGATTGTTTTGAATGTTTGCAATTTTCAAAGTTGTAACAATGTGTGCTTCAAACTTTTAAGAACCAAAACACTGTGTTCAAAAACAGACTTTTTGGACCACATACGGCAAGACAAATAATTTTTTAAATAGGATAATCATCTGAAACCTAATTGATTGGCTCCTAGATTAAATACTTATAAATTGAAACTTGGACTGACTGGCAGCCGCCGTTTAAAATAGTTGTGTTTGCTTACATGTCTTGTTAGATAATAGCCATGTACTGATTCTACCTTTAAGGCTATTTTGAAAAGCTTTTACTAAAGCGGCTGCGATAGGTGTAACAAAAATCATTCTGTTTTAAATGTAATTATTGTTTTAGGTTTCTCACACGTTATGGCGACAGTCTATTGGACCTTAAAGGAATCCTGATTTAAAAAAAAAAAAGTTAATTTGAAATAATCTAAGTCAATTATTTTATTGTTAAATAAGTGAAAAGACTAACAAATGATACAGGTCAAGCTTCTCGATATATTTCCGTCAGGAAGTCTCTGTTTGCTTGTCATTACTTTATCTCGTCTGAAAACACAATGTCCACTTAAAGCGCCGGCGATTTCTTGTATACAAAAGTTGTAGGTTGTGGTCAGTTATTTGGTAAGTAACAATAAGTTATTGTGAGAAGGTGGACAGCGCAACATTACCGATTTATTTACAAAGAGGAATTTTACATTAGTAATGCAGTGCAAGTCGGTAACCCATTTAATATGAATTAAAACCTTATAATATAATAGACGAATACCACTGAAACAGTCTTTGCATGAGTTGTTATAAGAAACTATTGCTTATGAGGCAACGGTCAAGTAGTTAGCTCCAAATAATAGAATAAAATATGCAACATTTGACCAGTATGTAGCTAAATACAGCAGCCAGTTGAAAGTTTCAAATCAACAGATCAGTAAGGCTTGTATTTTATTTTTTATTCAACATTTATAAAGAATTCCCATCAAGATTTAATTAAATGCCATTCCAAAAGCACTTGGTCAGTTTTGAAATAGTACCAGGCTGTGGCATTATCAGACTTTTCAGTAGAAAAATCAATGACAGCATTTCGTCTAATAAATAATAATTTCGGAAATTATTGTCTTCCAAAATCCCTCTGTATAGGATAAAACACATGAGAAGATGGTTATTTAGTTGCGATTTCATTGATCAAACTGATTCACATACTTTACAACATTTCATATTTTGAAGACATATTTAAATGTGGAATTGTTACGGAGAAAGATTTTCATAAAAAACTTTTTCTTTGCATATGTGAATTCATGTGTTCAGCAATTAAGAACCTATTATTTCGTAATATAAATATTATGTAACAGATGATTGATAACGTGGATGTATTCTGATACGCCCGCGAGATTCACAATTCCTACAGCTTTATTCAGACTTTTTATTTCGCCTTTTTATTTTTGTTAATAGTCAAGGCGGTAATCCGGCCGGGCAGAAAAGGGAGCCGTACTGGCCTTTTACATTCGTTTACAATAAAATTCTGTGTACCTTTTCATTGATATTGATTCCATTACAATAGCATTGTTCCAAGTCAAGAGGGACTATAAATAGCTAACTGAGGTATTCAGTTTCCCTTTTGACTTCCTTACTTGAATCGAACCTTTGATCTCTCGCTTTAAGGGAAAAGCGTAGCCTACAGGCCTCGAAGACGGTACACCTGTGTCTGTATACCAAAACGCAACTTAAATAAACAATAAATCGTGACATTGAAGAATTCAAACGCTTTTTGCATATTTATTGGTGGGTAACGATATCTTAAATAAAAATGTCGCTTTTTTCTCTTAGTTCTGTTGTTCCTATAAAACTTGAAAAATGGTGATATCAAGCAGTACCTAATTGTATATTTGTTTTCTTCAGAACGATGGAGGCAACTCGACACAGATAACTTTTGTTCTGTCCAAACAAGTCATTCTTCATTTCTTAAACGGCTTGCAAAAATGCTTATTCAGTGCGAAATAAAAGATGAACTATTTTGCACGTTTTTTCTGTATAATTCCTTTTCTCCCTAGTGTATGCTTAAACCCTTAGACAAATGTTCAGGAATTTTTATTTCGATTAAATGCAAAATTTGTAAAATTGTTCCGTCCTAACGGTATTCGACAGAGTTTCAGATGGTTATAATAGCGTGCTTTCTAAAATTCAAATATTTAGGGTATCCTAATTACATCCTGATCTAATATGAGGTCACCAAACACATTCATTTTATCTAGGGGCTTGGTGCCACTTAAAACGTCTGCTATAGAATGTGATGATGAATTAACATAGCATTAACGGTAATGCAACATAAAAGTTCAGAAAATTACAAAAACATTTTTTTTCGAAATAAGTCAAAAAGATATGTAATAAACTTCTTGAAAAAGGTTGATGTACAAATATTGACCTGACAGTAATATATTATTAGAAAAAGTGATTCTCATTCTTAATATTATCTTGGATGGTATTTTTCCAATGTATGAGAGGGAATACTTTATATAAATTACATCAGTGTAAAAGAACCATTTAGTTTCAGCACTGTAAAGATCTTTTGCATTTTATTTGTAACAAAGTATTAGATTATTTTAGGCAGTCATGACCTGTTCATTTCTGATGAAATATACTGGCAAAAGAAAGAATAAACGCTCCAAAACTCTGTCTGTTGTGTGTATTTCTGTGTATGTAATTAATAATATTTCATTCATCTAACATTTTCTGATAAATTCCACGGAAAGTGCTTATAACTCAAGCAAATTATCCCGGTTTTCATCAATATATTGACAAACGCCTGTTTATATTCTTTGAACAATTTGTCATTGTTGATTTGCGGAGTTTCGGAACAATATCCATATCTGTTTAGTCAAAGTTCATTGAACATGTTTTACAGGCTATTGGGATTGCACAAATTCTAAAACAAAACAAAAACATGTTCTGGTACATATGAAGGGAAAATTGCACTCTTTATACGGCTCTAAATTGTCTAAAATTCAAAATTGAGCAAAAACATTCAAAAGTGATCTGTAGAACACAATTTGGATCATAATAGAAAAAAAATATACTAGTACTATTTTTTGTAGATAAATCAATGAATATGTTTAAGGATGCCGGAAGCATGCCTTAAATTTAGGTCTTTCATATATTCTCGTACGCCATCGCTTCCTTATGTGAGTGACTTCTACCACTTCTACTTGGACGAAGGTGGTCTGTACTAGTATTAATTTTAAGACTTCTTGTTTGATATTGATAAACCTACTGTATAATCACATGGTATGGCAATGTTTTTTTGTTCTCATACACGTGCTATATTGTTCATCATAAGTTTTTTTGTTCATTCATTCATTTATTTGTTTGTTATTTATAAGTATGGTCATTACAAATGCTGCATCTTGCATTAAAGTATGATGAAAATAAATTGTTTTTGTCTTTGCTTTAAAGTTTAAATAATTTCTTTTGAGTCCCTATGCGTTCTTAGATATAATCGTCAGATAAAACATTCTGTACAATAATACATATCCCCCCTTATTCACTTTTTGTGATAACTGTATTGTTTTAATATTAGTTTTGATCCTTATCTTTTTAAGAAAGATAGATGAAAAAATACAGAATTCCAGACAAATCTAGACAATTTAGTATTTCTCAAAGCCTACAATAATCAAATGCTCTCTTGGGTCGTAGTTCACTTAGGAAATCGATACTAATGGTTAATAAATTCAAACTAAGTGTGAAAACGGATGCTTAATTCCTGCCTAAAATATTTGTGAAAACGTTAGTTAAGACATACCAGACTACAGTCTTAAAAGGTTTATAGTAAGAGAAAGTGAGGTCTATGCTTATCAACGCACAACGAATTTTTATCTTGTTTTTGACTTTATCAAATAATGAGGCTCAGGTTTTCACAGGCATGTTTTAGTTCTCCTAAATTTCAACTCCAAAAATTCTATAAAACTAAGGTTATCGCATCTAGTGTTTATATCACTCTACTTAATCTAACTTAATCTACCCTCTGACAATGAAACCATTGTCTTATTAATAATGTTTTAAAGACACATATTCAGCTAGGGATTGTTTTACATCTCGAGTCCTCGGTTATGGAGTCGATAAAGAATTTTCCAAAGTTTTACATGAACACCTGACATGTCACAATTTCAGAGTCAATCGTTAAATTAGGTTATTCTTAGGAAAATTGATTTTAAAACAAGTTGATAACAAAGAACATTTTAGGTATGATTTTCTACTAAAAAAGAATTTTAGAAATGATATCAGAATTCAAGAAGTGTTATCTATCGAAAGAGGTAATGTTTGTTAACGGAGTTTTAATGTTTTTGTCTCTGTTTCTTAAACGATTACCAGGATTTGTCTCAATTAATATGTTATAACCAAAAATCTGATATTTTTTTCAAAATTAAAATGTTTCATTAATAGTGTGCTGAAGATATGTCACGCTTTCTTTACGAAATCTAAGAGAAAAAAATATAATCCAGAGATGTTCGTTTCTAAGTATCGCCAGTTGTACAAAATGACTATTTCCACACACACACACACACACACACGCGCACACACACACACGTTCTCCTTTTGCATCGAATCTGTTTTTTAATTCCACTGTGCGCTTTGCTAAGGAGGCAACCGGCTGTCAAAAAATGATAATTGTTGGGGTCGCATTGAAGTTAATCAGATGCAATGAAAAAAGAACCACATTGCAAAACAATCATAATCAAAACTAAAAAGGTGAAAAAAAACATATCAGAACAAACACAGTCAAAAACACAGCCCTCCAAAAGTAGAGGAAAGGCATAATTTTTTAAAGATCACATCTAAAAAGACACCACAAATAATTAGCGAAAATTAGAGCTCGAAGGGCTACCGCCTTTGAACGGGGGTTTAAACCAGGATCTATGGTGCACCAACCACACACTTGCTCCAACAGGTTTGCATAAGAACAAACAAGAACCAGTTGTCTTAGTGAATTAACTCCAACCCACCTATCAATTCGACAATGTTGCATGCAAAAAAAACACACAAACATATAAAATATAAAAAGCTATGGTATTTTAGAGCGAAATGGGTAGGTATTCACTGACATTACTGAGACCAGAGCACTTGGAGTCAAATCACCAAGAACACGATGGCGCGAACAAAAGAGACTGATAGAGTTTCTACGTTCTTTTTTAAGATTTGTCTAGAAGCCTTCATAAACTCTCAAAATCCTGCCACCGTCGTGCAAACAAGGAGGTAAGCGAAGCGATCGACTGCTGAAAGGTTAATGACCAAGCAGTCAGAGTGCTGTAGAATATCATGTTGGTAACTTTTTCTTTTTGAATTTATAGATGATTTTTAACGAATAACGTTGAGAAATTATTATTGCTTTTTATATTCTTTAATTTATAAATCAAACATAAAAAAAACGTTTAGAAGTTATCTAACAAATGTTCCGAGTTGTTTTATCGAGGACTGTACAAAAAACATCATCTTGTATTTTTATGTAAAATACTGTTTAAAGAGTTTCAAGTAGCACATTTATAAGGGCGAGAAATTTAAAAAAGAACAGAATTACTGTTGAAATACAGTTCTTCCTTAGTCATTTCAAAATCGTCATATGCAAAGAAAAAGCAAAAAGGAAAAATATTGAAAATATTTGACATCAACTGTGACAAAAAGTTATCAACCTCCGTGACTTGCAGGTATTATATTTTGACAAAATCAAGAAAACTGAGTTATTGTTCTTTATTAAGCTTCGTCTTTTTTGTTTTCGTTGTTTATTTCATTCCTTCTTCCTTCATTTATCTTTGTCTTTCTTGCTTTTTTAGATTATTTTTATTCTTTCTTTCTTTTTGTGGTTAGTAGCAGCTCAGAAGAAAGGGACAATAAGTTTAATGTGAAAGACTCGTGCAGTATGGGAGAATTAAAACTGTAAATACAGACTTGTCATTATCTTTGAATATGCATGAAGACAAAAGCATAAATTTCATTTAATAAGTGCGTTTTATGTACTGAAATATTCTTTTTTTACACTTCTTGTGCTTTGCGTTTGAATGGTGGCTGATTTGTGCCATTTCGTGTTTTCGCCCCGCGACCCCGCCAAGCGAAAAGATCGAGAATTAACAAGTTAAAATGGCGGGGGCGCGGAGCGAAAACACAATAATTAGCAGGGGCGCGGGGCGAAAAGTCGAGATTTAATTGTAATACGGCGGGGCCGCGAAGCAAAATATTTATTGTTATAAGGCGCTAATTAGCATGTTGTTGTTCGCGCCCCCGCCAAATTATTCTTAAAAAGCTCATCTTTCGCTCCGCGTCCCCGCTAATTAGCGTGTTTTTGCTCCGCGCCCCTGCCGTTTTAGTAGTTTAAATCTCGACTTTTCGCCCCGCGCACCCGCAAATAGGCTGTTTTAGCTCCGCCTCCCGCCGTCTTATACATTTATTAAACTTCGCCCCGCGTGGGCGCGGAGCGAGATTTAAGGAATTAAACGGCGGGGGCGCAGAGTGAAAACACGCTAATTAGCGGGGGCGCGGGGCGAGATTTAATAAATAAAACGTCGCCCCGCGGGGGGGCATGGAGCGAGATTTAAAAAATAAAACGGCGGGGGCGCGGAGCGAAAGCACGCTTATTAGCGGGGGCGCGGGGCGAAGTTTAATAAATAAAACGTAGTCTCGCGGGGGCGCCGAGCGAGATTTAAGAAATAAAACGGCGGGGACGCGAAGCGAAAACACGCTAATTAGCGGGGGCGAGAAACGAGGTTTAATGAATGTATAAAACGGCGGGGGCGCTGAGCGAAAACACGAATGGCACAAATCAGGCACCATACGTTTGTGTTATAACTACCCCATTCTCATCTGAGAACACGACTATTCAGGTTTTCTATTGAAATAGGAAATGTTAAGAAGAGCAGCCGAAAACAAACAAAAATCGACTTTTGAGTTGACAAATATCTTAATATATACTCAATTGTTTTAGTTCAAGATTTTCTCTGCTTTTGCATTGCATGGAATACATTTTTTTTCTAGGTATCACTTCCTTTTAATCAATTTAATCAATTTGTATGCATAGGTTGAAAAAAATCAAAATCTTTCATCCTCAATATTAAAAGATGCTTCAAATGACTAAATTAAAACACAAAAAGATTTCCTATTGAGGATTTTATATAAATGCTATATTACAAGTAGCCACACGCATGCTGCTTTTTATTGCATTTTTTTAGAAAAGTTTACACTTGTTTATCCCATGAATTATACTTATTCTACAGTGGTCATTTCGACTAATTGTTTGCTGGCGATATATGAAAATATTGATATATGAAAATATTATGCAAAAATGACGTGTGATAATTATCTATAAGACTTGAAATCATTCAGAAACGGAAAACAGTCCAGGGGAGACTTAAAAAGGTCACAATAGGTTTTGTACACGCAAATAGCTACGTAAGTTATAATGACATCGTAAGCATTGTGATTTCATGGACGAAATATTCTTTCAGATAGAAACAAATCTGAAGAAGTTACATTTGAGCAGTGACGTGTAGATTTCGGTTAAGTTAAAGGAGGACTATGATTGAAATTTGTCCCGTTAGAAATGACTATTGATTCCAATGCAGGTACCTAGCTTTTGCTAACATGTAATGTAGTTTGGTTACATCATTAATTTCTAACTTCATTGATTATGATAGTTAGGAAATAGTATGCAGCCATGTTAATTCGTGATAACAATATATAACTGTTTAATCAGTTTTATTACAATGTCATTACAGAAATGGCAGACTGTGAAAGTGTTCTGGACATTAAAAAAGTTAGCGCAATGCTTAAACAAGTTTAATTAAAGTTTCTTAATGTATCTATGCATTTTTTATCTCTTTAAAATAGTTTTCTTTAGAAAGGATTTAGAAGGCTTGCCTTGCCCCCATAAATTGAGGGTTTTGTTTATTAGATTAAACAATGTTTACAATCGCATTTAAGATTGATATATATTCTTTGAAATGCTTTATAGTTAAAGCTTTGACATGATCTAGAACAAATAGAAAAACAGATTCTTAACGTTCTATCAATCATTGATGCTGTCGTTTTACAATCTTGAACATTTTTTTAAAATTTCGTAAACTTTCTTGTGGAAGTTTAAGCATTATTTTAGATTAAGCTCGACAACTCAACGAATCAAATCATAGCCCGTTTAGATTTAGCTTTATATTGATTACATATTTTTCTCTTTGACGAAAATGTCGGCATTTCCCAGAAAACAATCCAACTGCAATGTCTGAGTAACAATTATGAAGACTTCAATTCAGTAAAGACTGTTTTAATTGTAACACTTATATCACAGTGACGTCGTCCTATTCCCTGATGTAGACGAATGTTTTAAGGTCAAGAACGCAAATAGGTATTCAAGAGCTTTGTAACTCACTTTGAATATTTTTAACATATTTCATATGCTTAAACAAGACATGTCAACTTATTGACAAATCGGGAATTTAAACAAAGCCTTTGGCCATATAAGTTACAATAGGCAATATGTGGCAAAATACATAGTAACTAAGTGTTCCAATATTTAACTAAAATACCACAATTCTGTATCAAAAAGCATCGTATCAATCATATCAATATTCAATATTCAAGAAACAGTCATTTGACTTGACTTGACTTTAATATTTGAACACAGTTTAAATATATTCATTAAAATTGCTTTTCTATTGGTCTGAGCTATATTCGTTTTGGTAAAACCTTCTGACATATTTGAGCTCAGCAAATATATTCTTTAAACTTGCTTTTCTATTGGTCTGGACTATATTTGTTTTAGTAAAACCTTCTGACATATTTGAGCTCAGCAAACAAATTCAAGAACATTAGGACCATGTACCTCTTTCAATATTTATCACAAAATATGATGATGAACTCAAAATATCGATGGCAATTATTCAACAGAGATATCATGAGAATTTCAGCAATACAATCTTTATCTTTTTTGTCCATCCTACGAATTTTCAAAAACATCAAAATGAAGCTAAGCGAATTGGATTGTCAGAACTTTAGTTGCAAATATAACAAGTCACGCAAAGAAGCATAAAGAATGTCTTTTGTCTAAGTTCTCGTGTCAAGTTTTACACATTAACAGCAAAAGGTCTATGAAAGGAACATGGTTTGTTTATAAGAAGCTATATTAAAACAGGTCTGCAAAATCTGGACCCGTTTGTAGTAGTTATATCTTACTCCTTTGTGTTTTGAAAACGCAGATAGAAGAAGAGTAATATCATAAATGTTTAGTACACACAAACCTTTACGTGGTTATATATTTCTAGGCGACTGTTTTCTTTATTGATGTAACATATTTTGTTTGTTTTTAGTTAAGCAATTTCATCTCAAGGTGATTATTTAATCAAATGCTGTTGTGTTTTGGATTAGGGCCGCGTACTGACTGTAGCTTTAATAGTATTGTTATATTTCACAGCTGTGAAAGGGTATCTTACAATAATCGTTACTATACAAACATAAGTAACACGATAAAAAGCGAAAGTACACAATTCTTGTAGGCCTGCGAAAAGAGCACTTGTGAAGCAACATGCTTGTATTTGGCTTTCAATTATACAATGTATATGTTGTTAAATAAAAAAAACAGTAGTCTGAAGTTATTTAAAAAAAAACAGTTAATCAGTTATTATAGTCAATTTTTATAATTTAAACAAAACAACATTATTCAGTTAGAGTTTTCCATCAGAATTAAATTTCCAGAAACTTCGCTCAGTGCTTTATAATGCTTTTATAATTTATCTGAACATTTTTGGACACGATCCACGCAGATTTACGCAAACATACCGTGCGATCCCGAAAGCACTTGGTCAACTTAGACTTAAAATAAAGTCACGTTGTGGCTATATCAGTTTGCAGACAGAAGTACTGACAATATTTTGTCTGTGTCAGTATTCTTTTGACAAATAGGAAATTATTGTCTTCCGAAATCATTCTGTACAGGTTGAAAACACAAGGAAATGGTTATTTAATGTGATTGTATTGATCAATCTAATACACACTTGTATTATTACCTAACTATCACTTATTTAAATGTGGCATTTATTAAAAGTACTTTAAGATTAGTATACCTAGAGAGGCGTACCTTGAGGTATTTATAATGCATGTTTCATTATCCAAAGACAGATCGGTAAAGAGACACGAACATTTTACACAAACTTTAATACAGTTTTTCTGAAAGTATGACATAGTAAATACTATATCAAGCTGTAACAGGCAGATATACAAAATCTAAAAAGTTAAAAAAGCAAAGTTTGATTTAAGGAATGTTTTCTTTATAATTTCAGCTTTCTTCAAAAGCGCCGTGTGTTATAATAGCTCTTATTTTGGGGTTTCTTCTTTCTAATATTTTTGATAAATACTTTTAAATACTATTGTGAATTCTACAATTTTTCTCAAATGCAAAAACTATCCAATTACAGTCAGAAAACTGAGTTTACATTTCCTTTAAAATACTCATTTACATACTCATTTTACGTCTATATCTTGTGTACTTGTCAAAACACTTAGAAAGCAAAATTGTTTTGTTTCATGATAGACTATAATTTGAACAACTTGATTCCGATTTCATATTGTACCGTTTTAAACTGCTCTGTAATTTTCAATTCATTTGTGTCAGCGTTTTTCACAATTATTTACTTGAAAGAACATATTTTATTCACTATCATATTTATAGCTAAATAACGGTTTCCTGCAGACCGAAAATACAATGAGTAGTCGAAACGAGGTGTTGAATTGCTGAAATTGATATACCTGCGTTTGCTGATATTCTTTTACACTGTGCTGGCAAAGGTAATGTGCATATCAATCTAATATAATGCGATCGTTTGAAACAATAGTATTAAGTATACGATTAAACGCAACAGCACTGTCTGTAATTTTTATCAATAAACAAGTATAATAATAAAAATGCAAAACTTCTGATAATCAGCTGACGTCGCAGATCTTAGCATTAACAATATTTTTAAATTATTAAAAAGATTTTATATTAATAGTTTTTTTTTTTCGTTTTCGCTTATACAAGAGTTTCGTCTATTTTATTTCATCACGGCTAATTAGCGACAGGCCATCAGACATTGTTGGTGATTATAATCATGGCAAAAACGGCAAGTAATAAAGGACTACAGCTTCACTCAAATATCGTAGGAATATAACGAAATATTCGGATTTACAAAGCGTGTGATACATTTGACATAATGAAAGATCTGTCAATAGCGCATAAGCGATAATCACTACCAAACAATAGAGAAAAGGTAATAGACTTTTTCACATTTGTACAAATATTTTATGTATGGAAAATGAGACATTCGACGGAGCAGAAAACGGCACTGCATTTTACAGCATTTTGCTTTCAACAGCAATAAAACTTCTGGTGCCCTATTGTTGATTTTGATTTTCTTCACCATCTATTTTTAAATCAATGGGGGCTATTCATAGACAATGAAATATTCATCTACACTTCAATCGTCTTTTAATTTGTGCATTTGATCTTTTAACTACCCTTATATCAATATTTAAATGCTACAAAACTAAAGCCATTCCTGCTAATTTATTACAATTCCAAACGTAAAGGACATCTGGTTACCTTGAAAACTGATCTAAGGATTTAATACATTAGATGAGTTTAGTGCGAACAAAGGAAATTGCTTTTCAGTTACAATAGTTAGTTTTGGTATTTTCGTTTTTTTATAGAAATCTACAGAATACAAATTTATAAAACAAAACTATTTTAATGGTATCTTTCTTTCTTTTAAAAACTACAATAATTTAAATTAAAAGTAATAACAACAAAACGATTAAATACATATTTCAAAATAACTACGAGAACATGTTATACATCTTCATTTAAAAACCTGCGATAATTTACAAGTAATAATAACACAATTATTAAATACATATTTCTAAATAACTACAATAACATGTTATACATAATTATAATAACACATTGAGATTATCAATCTTATATATAAACATTAGTAACCTTTCATACAGAGCAGCGCATTAATGCATATTACGGTATATTTAAAAGTAGATGGTACACAAGAATAAGTATTATCTATGACATATGAAATAGACAATGCCAGATATTATAATATCAAAATAGCTAAGAAAATATTAACAATATTTGTTTTCTTGTTTCCTTACGAAAAACAAGAAGATTTTAAGTCAGTTGACACACTGTGTATGAATGTATAAAACTTGTACAAAGATATTCTATCAGGAAAAATTCAGACTTTGTTAGTGTAAAATGTTTATGTACTTATTGCCAAATACGCATATACATAGACATTGTACTACTCGATTCATTCTTCTATACATCATGCACCAGTGGGAAAAGCAATCAGTTATCATTCTTTGATCTTTGATATATGACCGCTTTCAAAACAGCTTTATTAGACCAGTCCCCTGACTGGACTCGAACTTTTGACCTTCAACTTCTAACAGGAAGCCTCAGCATCAAGACCAACGCATGCGTTAAGAAATATGTACTTTAAAACAAAACATGCGTCTAAATACAATGGATCATGACACAGACGCATCTAAACGCGTAATTGCTAGCTCTAAATTTGCAGCTTACTTTGTTTAAGATACAAAAATAATCGCAAGCTCGTTCTTTTAATATTACGAGAATTCAATATGCGTCTCAGTGAATTAGTCAGTACCTGATTATGAAATGTCTTTGATTTTTGTTTCCGGCGATGACGACAAATCCACAGCGTGTGACTCGTATTTGGTCCACACGAGTTGGACAATTACTTCTTTAATTAATTAATGCTGTGTTCAGTTCCTTAACGGCTATACTGAAATGCATATTCAGTGCTGAACAAAAGATGAACCATTTTGCAGGATTGTATTTTCTTCTTCTCCACAGTCTTTCTTGAACACATGTTTTGAAATTTATTTAAAAATTTAAGTACCACCATAACGATATTCGACAGAATTTTAACAATGGCCATTGAAGTGCTTTCCAAACTTAAAAAAGATGTTTTCAAAAGTCATCTGGATCTTATATGAAGTCAGCATACACATTCTAAATATCAAGGGACATTACGCCATTTTAAATGTTTTTGGCAGGAAATGATAATGAACGACAAAAAAGTTCAAAGAATTACGAAAACATTTTTAATATTTGTAAAATATTTTACTCGCACCCTGAAGTATATCTGAAATCGTGATATAAACTATGTGAATTTTATGATAAGCATGGATTTCTATCACTACATACACACAGGAGCCTGACAAAAGAAAGCATTTCTACCCGTATACAGGATTCATATATGATATTCATATACTTTGTTTATGCAACGCAAGAGAACAGACATATAAAGTAACTTTCTAATGTTCCGTCTGATTTTGCTATTAATGCTCCACATGTATCTGAACATGAGAGACAATACGAGATATAGGATAAAAAAGGCAAGTATGGAAATGAAACGTGGTGGCTGAGTCAAGAACCAGGGCTAAGATGTTAAAATACATTTTTGTGCGTCATATTGAAAAGGTTTCCATCATGGCTTTAAACCAATACAATTATTTTGTTTGCATAAATTAGACATTTGTTTGTGTCTTGTAACTCTGTAAATATGATAGAATGCTTTGTCAAATTTTTTGCCATTGACAGTTCCAAGGCGGTAATTTTGTTAATTGTTTGTGGTGTCTTTTGAAATTGGCCTATATATTAATTTATGCTATATTTTCTTCTACTTTTTGACTGTGTAGGGAGGCTTTGATTTTTAAATGTGGTTTTTCTTGGCATGCATTTTCCACTATTTTTATTTGATAATTTCATTTAAATGTTTTATGAACTGAGAAACGTCGTACTAGTCTTTCTTATTTTTTAATAAAGCGAGCTTTTTACCTTCGATCTTCCGGCATGGGCTAATACGAATGTTCTCAGTCAAATGCCAGGAACAGTGTGAAATTACCTGATAAATTACATCATATTACTCATAACAAAATACAGCCATGTTTTAGAACTTCTAGAGAAAAGTTGATACCGACACTGACACTTTGTTTTGGAGACAAGATTTTAAATACTTTATCTTTTTTTCTAAAAGAAAATGTTATGCTATGCTGCTTAAACATATATGTGCTTTTTTAACCTTTTATTTTAACAAAATATTGGATTATTTTAAGCAATCGTTGCCTATTTGCCTGTATGAGCACAATGGAAAGCATATGCCTTTTCCTTACATATTTTTAATATTATTTCATTTATCTAAAGAGACAGAGTGTCTAATAATTTAAATCACATCAATATATCAATATACGTCTGTTTGTATTATTTGACAAATTTGTCATTCTTGATTTACGGAATATCGGAACAATATCCATGTATTTTTGTTACAGTTCTAGAAAGATGTTTTATAAGCTTTTGGGGTAATACAAATTCAATCCAAACCCACAAGATCGAAATGAATGAGAAATAAAATGCACTATATTTTATATGGCTTAATGTTTCACAAATATTTACTTTAATAATCAGTTATTAGTCCAACGTGTTGCTACGTGCCCATTTTATATAGAGGAACCAACTAAGCAATAGCATGATATGTCAGCGTTTTTGTACTTATTCTAACGGCAAAATTAGTCTTCATGCCCCTTACGATCACGTATATTTCTGTGAAAAATGTTGGAGTGGTACAGTTACCTGGAACAATGCAGAAGTATTAACGAAAACCGACCTTTTTCCACAAACGATACTAAAATTTAGGGAGGAATCTAAGGGTATCTGAAATGTGGATTGTTTTTCCATTACCCAAAATAATCAAGCGCACTTATGGGGCGTTGATAAGTTGGGCAATCGATACGTAGGATGAATAGATTCAATCTGAGAGTGAAAATGGAACTGATGCCTTTTCTTAAAATATATTTTGTTCTACAATAAAAACGTTTATCCTTGCTTCTAAAGCATGAACAGACAGTTGTTGGTACCTTTACTTGTAGAACTTTTAGCATTTTTTTAAAATCAAGTTCGACAACTAAGTGAATAAAATTTTAACCAGTTTTGATTTGTTTTATTCTTTTTATGAAATCTTCTCTTTGGCGAAGAAATCGGCCTTCCCCAAAAGAACATATCATAGCCGTTGGTGAAAATTATAAAAAAAAATAATTTAATAAAAGACTGTTTTGAATGTTAAACTTTCAAAGCTGTGACAATGTGTGCTTCATATTTTTAGAACCAAAACACTGTTAAGAAACAGATTTTCTGGACCATACACTTCAAGACAATCGTTTGTTTTTTATAAACAAGATAACTAAACCATAATCAAATGGCTCCTAAACTAAATACCTATGACTTAAAAATTGAAATGTAGACTGACTGGCATCTGCCGTTTAAAATAGATGTGTTTGCTAACATGTCTTGGTTAAATAGAAGCCATATACTGATTCTTCCTTTAAAGCTATTTTAAAAAGAACTATGAATGATCTTGTTCTAAAGCGGTGTGATAGTTGTAACAAAAAGTCATAAATCAATCCTGTTTTAGATTGTAATTATTGCTTTAGGTTTCTCACATGTTACGGCAGCTCTATAAAGGAACCTTAAGGGAATCCTGATTTTAATAACTGGTGAGTGAGGTGTAAAGAACTACCTCGAAATAATCTAAATCAATTATTTTAGTGTCTAAAAAGTGAATAGACTAACAAATTATACATTCGAGCTTCTCGACATATTTCTATGTACGTCAGAAATCTCTGTTTGCTTATCATTACTTTATCTCGTCTGAAAACACATTGTCCGCTTGCAGCGATGTGTTCATAACAATTTAGGTTGTCAGCTGATAGATAAAATCTCAATAAGTTATTGTGAGAAGGTGGACAGCGCAACATTAACGATTTATTTACAAAGGAGAACTTTACATAGGTAATGCACTATAAGTCGGTAACACAGTTAATATGAATTAAAGCCTTTTAATAGAATAGACGGATTCCACTGAAACAAAATTTGCATGAGTTGTTATGAGAATATATTGCATATGAGCACCAGGCAGGTAATTGGCTCCAAATAATATAATACAATAATTATGTAACATTTAACAACATAGTTAGTAGCTGTTTACAGCAGCCCGTTGTGATTTTCAAATCAACAAATCCGTTACGCTTGTTTTTTTGTTGTTTTTTTTTTTCATCATAAATTTTACACAGAATTTCCCATCAACATTAAATCAAATGCCAACAAAAAGCACTTGGTCAGTTTAGATGTTTTGAAATAGTGCCAGGTTCTGACATTATCAGACTTCTCAGTAGACAGAATCACTGACAATATTTTGTCTAAGTCAGTATTTTTATGATAGGCAGGAAATTATTGACTTCCGAAATAACTTTGTGAGGATAAAACACATGAGAAAATGGTTATTTGTTGCTATTTCATTGATCAACCTGTTACACATACTTTACAACATTGTATTGAAGACATCCTTAAATGTGAAATTGTTACTAAGGAAGATTTTCATCAAAAAGCACATATTTTTCTTTGCATGTATGAAATCACGTGTTCGTAGAACCAAAGATCCAGCCTTATACATATTTTATCCGTAATATCAGCAATTAAGAACCGATAATTTCGTTATAAAAATATTATGTTATATGTGGCTGATAACGTGGATGTATTCTGATACGCCCGCGATATTCACAATTCCTACAGCTTTATTCAGATTTGTATTTCTCCTTTTTATAATCGTTCTTAATATTCAAGACGATGTTCCGACGGGACAGAAAAGGGCGCTGTACTGGCCTTTAACATTTCATTTACAATAGAACTTTCTGTACGTTTTCGTTGTTATTGATTTTCATTACAATATCATTGTTCCAATTCAACAGGGGCTTTTAATAACTGAGTTATTCATTTTCCATTTTGACTTCCTTACTTGAGTCGAACATTTGGACTCTTGCTTTGGATATGTGCCTGTATACTAAGACATACGTAAAATAAGCAATAAACCATGACATAGAAGATTTCAAACGCTTTTTACATATTTATTGGTGGGTAACGCCTTCTCCTCTTATTTCTGTACTTCATATGAAACTTGACATAAGTTGATATAATGCAGTATCTATTTTTTTTCTTTCTTTTTCTGAACGATGGAGGCAACTCGACACAGATGACTGAAGTATTGGACTATTTTATTCAGGCATGACCTGTTCATTTCTGATGAAATATGCCGACAAAAGAAAGAAATATAATATAATATTTCATTTATCTAACAATTTCTCATAAATTTCACGAAAATAGCTAATAATTCAAGCAAATTGTCCCGGTTTTCATCAATATATCGATAAACGCCTGTTTATATTCCTTGAACAATTTGTCATTCTTGATTTGTAGAATTTCGGAACAATATCCATGTCTGTTTAGTAAAAGTTCATTGAACATGTCTTATAGGCTTTTGGGATTGCAACAAATACAAAAACAAAACATCAACATGTTCTGGTACATATGAGAGCAAAAGAAAGTTAATTACACTTTTTATACGGCTCTAACTTGTCTAAAATTCAAAATAGAGAAAAAACAATCGAAGGCAATTTATTGAACACAAGTAAGATAATAAAAAGTATACTAGTAGCTTTTCGGACTTCAACAAAATAATCACGGATTATATTAAATTTTAAGGATGCCGCAATCGTGTTTCAGGTCTTTCATATATTCTCGTATGACATCACCTCCTTACGTGAGTGGCTGCAATGTGTTTTACCTGCACCAATATGTAAGGTTTATGGGACAAAAGTGGTCTTTATTGATTTTAAGTTTGATATTGATGAATCTACTGTAAAATAACTGTTGTATTTTTAGGGTAGTAAGTACCTGTAAGATAGCTTTGTATAATCATTCTTAGTATTCATAGTAGAAATTCTTATAGTGGAAACATTAAGGGGTCAGTTGAACTTATTTCACCTTTGGTTAACCTCTGCAGTGAATCTGCTAGAAGAACAAAGGAGTAGCATGTAGCACCATAAATCATGACTAGTAGGCTACACTTGTAGCATTGTAGCATTCTCTGTAGGCTAACATTTGATGTATTATGCTACACTCCTTATTGGGAAGGAGATGACAGACTAATGATGCTACACCCCTTATTTGGAGGGAAGGGTATATATACTGGAGCAAACAGGTATTCTGGGCTCTTTATCAGGCTTTTTATCAGACTTTTCCTTGTTAACAGGTCTTTTTACTAGTATTTCATAGAAATATTACCATAGAGATGGATTTTACTTAGAGTGTAGTCAGCTTTGAGCTATGTGTGAGAGAAATACATCTTTGGATTTTATTACTGTAAATAACATATATACCTAGCATAGAATTAAATTAGTAAAATGGACATATTGCTTTGTGGCTCATTTTGGCAAGTTGAACTTTCTATATGTGAATTGTAATGAACTGACACTAAATATTGGTGACACAACATTGATGGCCATGCTATTGCAAAAATCACAACCAACCTCCTCTCCCGGGAATTGTTAGAATTTTGGTGGCAGCGATACCCATATGTACAAAAGTACATTTTTACAACACTGGTGGCAGCGTCGGGATTATGATCTTTAACACGTTTCTGGAGATTTAAAATTTATTGGACTTTGCCTTTGAAAATCAAAAATGGGACCAAAGAAACAAACAGATAAGGATTCTGTTATAACTGAGCAGGAAGATAGTGGTGAACATTTATTGTCAGAAATTGAGATTTTAAAACAAAAACTTAAAACTGCAGAACAAAAAAAAACTGACATTAGAAACTAGACTTCGCAAAAATCAAGAAGAAAATGTGCTTGAAAGAGATGAACTTGTGCGAAATTATCAACAAAGAATTAACAATATTAACTTAGAAAAAGACAGTCAGATCAGGCAATTAGAAAGTGAAAGAGATACTTTACATAATGCTTCGTCAAACAGGCAGGGCAGTCATCAAACAAGCAGTGGTCACTCCAACAATGGGACTCGAAACAAATTTGTGGTTCCTTTACCAAAACAACTTATTTTTGATGGTAAAAGTTCGTGGGAAAGCTTCATTCATCAATTTGAAGCTATGGTTGCAGCATGCCAGTAGGATGACAGTGAAAAGTTATTCCGTCTCAAAAACAGTCTTAGGGGCGAAGCTTCGGAGTTTGTGTTTAATCAGCTGAGCACAGATATTTTAGAAAATTTCATCAAGGTCAGATCAGCATTGGCAACTCGTTTTCAAGAGAAAAGATCAACTGCTTCATATCTGGCTGAACTGGAAAACCGCAAGTACACAAGTGGTAAAGAAAAGTTAGCTGAATATGTTGCTAGTATCAAGCGACTAGTAATTAAAGGTTATCCAACTGCAGATAATGCTACTCGGGAAACCATCGGCCTTCGTCATTTCTTGAAAGGACTTCCAGATTCACAGGCAGCTTTATTCATCGGGATGCACAACCCACAAACAATAGATCAAGCACGGGAATTTCTTGATAATTACACCAGTATCAGAGATGATGTAAGATGTCCAAGAGTAAGAAGTGTTGACAATAGGAAGGATACTTATGTTACTGAGGCTCGTTTACAGGATTTTGGAAGGGACTTGAAGTCAAATATTGGAAAGAAGATTGATCAATTGGCAAATCAGCTACATGGGAAGGATAATATCAAGACTAAAAGAACATCTCACAACAAGAAGAATATAGAGTGTTACAAGTGTCATCGTAATGGTCATTATGCTTCTGAGTGTAAGTCAGAAGTTAGATGCGGAGATCAGTCGGAAAACTAGGTAAGACCAAGGCTAACGGCCCAGCATTGGTCTCAGAAATAAATAGTGAATTTAGAACTATCAGATGTAGAACTGCATCTAGTGATGGAATGTCTATTATATTTCCTGTTAAACTTTGTGAAACTTTGAATGTAAACTTTGTAGTAGATACTGGTGCTTGTACTTCAATTATTTCTACAGCTGTGTACAATAAAATTCCAGCTGAGCGGCGTCCTTTACTTGAACAGGTTGGTTCCTCAGTGCGTCTTCAAGTGGCAGACGATGGATTATTAGCTATAGATGGACAATGTGAAATGATATTTAAGTCTTCGGGACAGACATTTAAATACACTTTATTTGTGGCACCAATTCATGATGACGGGCTTATTGGTATGGATTTTTTGTATGACAATAATTTTCAGCTAAGTGCACAAGGTGGATTACGATTAAATGGAAAAAAAGTGTAAAACTTTTGTGGAGAAAGTTCCTCTCAGGGCAGTTCGAATAACAACAAGATCAAAGACTCGCATTCCAGCTAACTCTGAGTGTATTATACCTGGTCAGGCAATAAATTTTAGAGCCCTTAGTTCACAATTTGGAATTATATGCCCATCAACTTGTAAACAGCCAGCTAATCATGTTACATTAGGGAGTGCGCTGGTATCCCCAGGGACTATTAAAGATAACGAGATTCCAGTTAGGCTTATCAACACATCAGACAGGGCTGTGAAATTAGCAAGTGGGGTCACTTTGGGATATTTACAAGAAATAAACAGTTCTGATTTATTGAAGGAGAATGTGAGTTTAGATAAGGAAAATGTATTGAAAAACATTAAAAGCAAAAATAAACCTGATATTTCTACTTGGGGTGAGGATTTACGTCAATTATATGAAAGATCTTCAAAAACATTAAATGACTCACAAAAAGAAAAGTTAAAATGTCTTTTAGAAAAATATAAAGGAACTTTTTCTACATCTTCTACAGATTTAGGTAGAACTTCAATAGTTAAACATTATATTGAGACGCCAGAAAATATTAGGCCAGTGAAAATCCCGCCACGTCGCGTGCCTCATTCATTTGAAGGCCAAGAACAGAAAATTATTGAGGACCAATTAAAAATGGGAATTATAGAAGAAAGCAGCAGTCCTTGCAGTGCACCCTTGTGTTTTGTAAAGAAACGTGATGGGGGAGTAAGGGCTTGTGTAGACTATCGTCGTTTGAATGATGTCACGAAAAAGAATGCTTACCCTCTTCCAAGAATAGATCAGTGTTTAGAGAGTATGGGAGGAAATAGTTGGTTTTCCTCAATGGACTTGTTAAGTGGTTTTTATCAAATTGAACTTAATGAGAGTGACAAGGAAAAGACCGCGTTTAGTACTTCTCGTGGTGGACTTTATCATTATACTACTATGCCACAAGGATTGCATGGATCTCCTGCTACGTTTCAAAAGTGTATGGACTTAATATTCAAGGGGCTTCAGTGGAATACCTTAGTAATTTACATGGATGATATATGCTCATTTGCTGCAACATTCGACGAAGCTATTCAAAGGCTTGATGAAGTTTTACAGCGACTGCAGACGGCAAATCTGAAGCTGAAACCTAGTAAATGTCACCTTTTGCAGAAAAAGATAGACATCATAGGACATACAATAGATTCTTCTGGGATTCGTCCAACAGATGAAAAAGTGAAGGCAGTTCAAACATGGCCTAGACCAAGAAATCTAAGTGAATTAAGATCTTTTCTTGGATTCTGTTCATACTATCGACGGTTCATAAAAGGCTTTAGTCAACGTGCCGCACCACTTAATCGCTTAATGGGGGCCGGTCAAGCTTTTATTTGGGGCGAAGAACAAGAAAATGCATTTGTTGATTTAAGAACTGTTTTAACTGGAGAAGAGGTAATGGCTTACCCACAAGATGAAGGATTGTTTATAGTAGACACAGATTCTAGCAATTTCGCTATCGGTGGATGTTTAAGCCAGGTTCAGTGGTGCAGTAAGTCAAAGGACTATGTGGAGAAACCAGTTATATTTGCTAGCAAATCCCTGGATAAAAGTCAACGTCGTTACTGCGCTACAAGAAAAGAGTTGTTGGCTGTAGTAACATTTATTACCCAGTTTAGACATTACCTTCTTGGAAAAGAGTTCCTCCTGCGGACAGATTGTTCATGTCTGAGGTGGATTATGTCATTTAAATCACCAACTGATCAAATGGCTAGATGGTTAGAGGTGCTGTCACAGTACAGTTTTCGAATTGAACACCGCAGTGGCAGAAAACACATTAATGTTGACAGCTTATCTCGCATACCTTGTGACCCAGAGGAATGTCAGTGCTATGACAGGAAGTCAATTCTTGAGGACTTGCCTTGTAAGGGTTGTGTTACATGCTTAAAGAAGCATAGACAGTGGTCAGATTTTTACGAGTTCGATGATGTTGTTCCCTTATTCGACAAGCAAAGTGCTGTAGCCTGTCAAAGGGTAGAGAAAACATCGTGTTCGGGAATTTCCAGAGTAAAGCTTCAAGACATTGGGTTTTGGAGTTGGATTTTCCTTCTATTTCAGTTTCAAGTTGTGAAGCTGTTGAACTGTGTTGGTTCTATGTGCAGTGGATTAATCAGAATTGGGAAATACTGCCGCTCACGGATTACCCGCTTGCGCTTCCATGATGATTCTGAGGTCTACAGTTGTACAAAACAAAACAGTTCATGTGTTGGTGGTGATAACAGTAGGGTGCTGGATGGAGACATGAATTCTATGTTAGGTCGGGGGGTTGCATTATCCGACAATGCAGCTCGAGTATCTTCTTTAGGTAGTCTCGCTAAGTTCGGTTCTGTTAATTACACACCAGAGAAGATGGCCAAGTTTCAACAGCAAGATCCTGAGATTGGTGTTGTTGTTAACTGGCTAAAATCTGACATTCAGAGACCCTCAAGAGAAGTAGTTGCTGGTCATTCACCATCAGTAAGAAATTACTGGTTAAACTGGGACTTACTGAAATTAATTGATGGAGTTCTGTTCTGGACATTTGTGAGCAATAACGGAGATGAAAATCTTTTACTGGTTGTACCAAAAGTGTTGCAGAAAGAGATATTAGTATCTACGCATGATTCAATCACTAGTGCTCACTTGGGAATAACAAAAACATATTCAAAATTAAGAACTAAATTTCATTGGTACAAAATGAAAGAGAGTGTAGAACTTCATATAAAACAGTGTGAAAAATGTGCATTTAGGAAAAGGCCACCAAAAATTCCAAGATCACCATTAACGGAATACACAGTTGGATATCCAATGGATAGAATAAGCACAGATGTAATGGGACCGCTTCCAAAAACAGTTCAAGGGAACCAATTCATTGTGGTTGTAATGTGTAACTTTACCAAGTGGGTAGAATGTTACGCAATCAAGGATCAACAAGCTAGTACCTTAGCAAATAAAAATAGTTTATGAATTTCTGTCACGGTATGGAATGTGTATGGACATTCATTCTGACATGGGGTCAAACTACCAGTCTAAACTTTTTGGTGAAGTATGTAGACTACTGGAAATAAAGCAAACGCGAACATCTGGGTATAGACCTATGTCAAATGGTGGACCTGAAAAATTCAATCAAGTATTGCAAAATATGATAACAACTTATATTAACTCCAATCAAACGAACTGGGATGAAAATTTGAATTTGGTTACATCAGCCTATCGCAGCACTGTTCATGAAGGAACTGGGTTTACTCCAAATATGCTAATGTTAGGTCGAGAAGTTATACTTCCAGTTGAAATATCTATGGGCTGCATTCCAGATCACAAAAGACAGAAAAACACTTTGGATTATGTCATTGGACTTAAAGACAAAATGTCTAAAATATATGAATTAGCAAGGAACAATTTACATAAAAATGCAAACAGACAAAAACGTGATTATGACACAAGAATTCAGAAAATAAATTACACCGAGGGAGACCTAGTTTTGTGTTGGGATAAATCGAAAATTAAAGGTCGCTGCAAGAAAATTGATCCATGTATATGGAAAGGACCATTTGTCATTTCAAAGAAGATAAGTGATCTTTTGTTCATGATCAGACTGGGGCCTACTTCAAAGACTAAGATTGTACATCATGACAGACTTAAGCCATACACAGGAAAGCAGGTACCGCAGTGGTGTTACAGCAAGATACCTGTCAGCAAGTCACCTCCCAAATCAACTTTGGGACATACAAGTAACCATATTTCAGAAAGTTCTGAAAACAAGTGTCAGCCTCCAAGAAAAAGTCAAAGGAAGAGAACAAGGTTTAAACCTTTCCAGTATTAGATCTGAAGAAATCTAGAAGTTCTGTCGAATATCTGTCAGTAAACTTTGGTAGGACAAAGGAAATTTTGTTCAAATATTAGTGCATTATGCACTTTCACATTATTTCTCAGCTGGCTGTGGCCACAACAGGACTTTGGAAAATTTGTTATTTAAACCTATTAATGTTTAATTGTTACAACTGTGATAGAAAATATCGACACAGAACATCTTTGTGTAGGCATAAAACGGTTTGTAAGATGTCTTCTTCAGATACCATACTTGATCAGATTGCATCGTCAACAACAGCCACAAACATTCCTGCACTTGTGTCACCAACATGGTGTGTGACTAATGCTACTAGCAGTGCCATTATGGGAAATTACCGATCTATTACACCAGAACCAGAAGAACCAAAGGTTATGCGAGTCAGTTGTGAACACAGTGAACAGTTCTCTGAGTTAGAGAGGAGAATTGAGAGGAATCAAAAGATTCTTGTTGGGGAAATTTTGAATTTAAATTTAAAGTTAGGGGCTATGTTCATTGAAACAAGTGACACTCAGATAAAATTATTGTCGAGCATCAATATAGAACTGAGGAAATTAAATGACAGGATAACCAAACAGAATCAAATTCCAAAGGACTTTCTAGACGATTTAGAAAAATTAAACCAGAGGGCATCTGAACTTTTCCATAGTCAATAAAACAACCATTCATTTCAACAGAACTGGCAGATTCCCCTCCAAATGTACATAGTTATGTAAAAAAGAAAAACAAAACAAAAGTGTTGTATTCATCTGAATATTAATTGTAAACCTTAGATTAGTTTAACTATGAATCTAGATGTGTCTTTTCAGTTGGATTTAATGTGTCATACCTTGCTGGATATATTTCAGTTCATTCATTTGGATTTAAAATTATGTTGTTTCAGTTGGATTTAAAGTGTCATACTTTGCTGGATATATTTCAGTTCATTCATTTGGATTTAAAATCATAGTGAGGGTCAGATGGTAATAATAAACCCATTTAACCTTATGTGTTCATTCAGATGGATTTTTAAAGTAGTGTTTCATTTCAGAGAAGCTAAAAACAAAATGTGCCATTTTTTTTCTTATGTCAATTTATTGTGTTCATAACATGTGTTTAAATACTTATTTCTTGGCACACAGGACATTTTTGGTAGAGACGGCTACCATCATTATCCATTTGTATTTGTGCCTCTTTCCGTTTTAAATTAATTAATTTGGAGGCACCAGGACTTATAAGTAATGGTAGAGACGACTACCATAAAATCAAAGTGGATGTTTGTGCCTATTTCAATCATAAATTATGTTAAAGGTTAAAATAAAAAGGCACCAGGACTTAGTGTGTAAGTTACGAACATTGTGTGAAAGTGTGTTTACTTCATATAGGACTTACTTAGAACACCTTAGGTACTGTGAATATATTCAATCAGGAGAAGGGAATTTTTGTTACAATATTATGTGTAGTTTTCGTATAATCTATTGTTTCATATTTACTATTATACTCTTTACAGAATAAGTTTATTCTGATATGTTTCTTTATTAGTATAAAAGCATTTCTTTATGCTCTTGAATTAATGAGTATTGTTTGTTCCATAATAACATTCTGTTCAATTTCTAAATAATTGTGAGAATGTGAGCTCTGTGACTACACTATTTTTGAATTATAGTTTTTGGGGTGCAAGTTCTTAATGGGGACCATTAAGGCTAAGGAGAGGGGAGTGTTGTATTTTTAGGGTAGTAAGTACCTGTAATATAGCTTTGTATAATCATTCTTAGTATTCATAGTAGAAATTCTTATAGTGGAAACATTTAGGGGTCAGTTGAACTTATTTCACCTTTGGTTAACCTCTGCAGTGAATCTGCTAGAAGAACAAAGGAGTAGCATGTAGCACCATAAATCATGACTAGTAGGCTACACTTGTAGCATTGTAGCATTCTCTGTAGGCTAACATTTGATGTATTATGCTACACTCCTTATTGGGAAGGAGATGACAGATTAATGATGCTACACCCCTTATTTGGAGGGGAGGGTATATATACTGGAG